>OY728131.1:1543715608-1544965608 GCA_963277665.1 Viscum album
GGTAATCCGTATGTACGCACGAGCGACAATATCAATACATTGATGGTGAAATAATATGTAATTGGATGGAATATAATTTATAAAGAATCATTAATATGTTATATTTATTATTTAAATCATTTATACTCATTATTCAAACCATCCAAATAATGAAGTGTTTGAATAACAAAACTACACCATGAAGTGGAGATGGTAAGCCGTATATACGCATGTATGGTGACTTTGTCATTTGTAGGTTGGATAGAATAATGAATATCGTTGTAGAAAATTTTTAATAAAATCACAGTATGTATAAGGTTCTAGATTTATTATTTTGGTATGGAAACAACAAAGAAAGATGAAGTGGAAGAAGAAAAGAACATGAAAGAGGGAGGTGAAATTATTACCTATACTTTGGGTGTTTCCTTTTGAGTTAATAAAAAGGGATCCATTGGTTGGATTCATGATCAAAGTAAGGCTCTAGGTTGAAGTGATGGAAGTTGGGAGGATATTTGGGAAGGGTTTGGCCGAGCCAAATAGCTTTGTAGGTGTGAAATTATTAGAAGGGGAAGTACCCTTTTATAAGAGAGGTGAGGGTCACTTTTGGAAAAGCATGAAATATTATTTTATAATAATATTATTCTTGGTTTCTAATGGCTATGAAATGAATTATTTAGATGCTAATGTGGGTATGGGTCTAAAAACTCTCAACCAATATGATTTATACCGGTTTAGGTTATCATATTAACCTTATCTTTTAGATTTAACTATTAGTTAAATAGTTTGACATTTACCATGTCTCTTTGTATTTTTATATTATATCATTAATAGACTTACTATAACATGCCAAGATAACCCCCTGTGATTCAATATTAATATATATAACCTTATCTGAGTCCTTTTTCCAAACCATAGATTTTTAGGAATATTATGTCAACAAATAATATTGTATTTGTTTTAAAAACACAATTATGTCTATTTTAACACAATTTAGTATATGATTTTTTTGAAAGGCATAAAAACTTTATAACATCGAACAAAATTTATTTAACCAAACCTAACATGTCTTATTGTCCTGTTAAATTAGTGTAATTCATCATAAGTCTCAATTTACATTTATTTGGATATTTATAATATCAATGATTTTAATATTTCATTAATAAGTTAATTATTGTATCATCATTGTGTTGTAAATAAATTAAATTATTTAATGTCTAAAAATTATAAATAAAATACCATTATGTGGGAAATATTTTTATATTTATAATTAATAATTATGTCTAATTTATATTGTGTGTAACCCTATATTAAAAATGGTTTTTTTATTAAGCATTGCATTTAACTCTTCTAACTCATCATTAAATAAAATAATAATAAATGTTCTAATCTAATCCAAGTGGACCAAAGAGGATATTATATTATTATTAAGGAATTTTTTGGTCTAATTATAGTTATCAAATATAATTAGGACACGTGTTTGGGTAATTATGATATCTTTTTTACCCTTAATAACCCTATTTAATTTTAAGCGTGGTAAAAAAAAGTCAAAAGTTACTACTACCAAAAAATTATTTGCTTCTTATGGAACCACATGTTGCTTAATAATATTAACAGTGTATCTCATATTTTTTAAATTCAACACACATAAGTGATAAAATTATGTTTTATGCAAATTCGCAAATGCTCATAGGAGGTGGGTAAAAGAAGGTAAAAAGTTCGATAAATTTTTTAAATATATAAACACATTATAAAATGACTCCAATGAATTACATTGAACATATATAAGTATTATGTATCTATTTTTACGTAAAATAAATTTAAATAAAAAAAAAAATTTAAATAAAAAGTCATTTTTAAACAATAACTCCCTGTTTTTCAATATTAATAAAAAATTTAATGTTTTTAGAAAAATAAAAAAAATTCACCCTAAACTAATTTAGATATTCCAAATCCAAAAATTAAGTCCATTTTGAAAGATAAAATTAATTAAATTTAAAAATTTGGGTATTACTATTCATAACGGCTATATTGATTGTTTACGGTGTGTTTGAACTTGAAGTTGTGTACAACATGAGTCATTTTATTATTCAAAGGGAAACGTAACATTGAAGATTGGGGTGTTACACATCATTTTATTATACTTAAAAAATCATAATATCACATATATGTCCTTACCTTCCATTTATTTCAAAATATGTTAACATCGCTCATGTGTACGGAGGACTACCACTTCACGAAGCGATGCGATTCATTTTTCACATAGCAATTACATGAAAATTAATTAAGATAAATTTAGTGAATATATGTGATATATATGAAATGATATATATTAATTAATACCAATATATCAACCAATTTCTTTCCCTTTCACCCACAAATGGAATGATAAAATCTCTCATGAATATGTACGAACTACCATCTCCATAAATAGAATTGATCCATTCTCCATAATAAAATTTCAACAATTATAATAAAAATGAATATAATAAAACAATATTTTAGTTTTAAAAGTAACATTATTATATATATGATTTATATATACCCAATACCAACGAACTATATCTTTCATGACAATACATGCATGAGAAAACAAGGTAATTAACACCTGAAGTAATGAAAATAATAAAAGGTTAATAATGAATGGGTTATTATATGTTGTAATTGGATCATATATGATACCATAAAAATGAATATAGTTATGATATAAATTAATAAAATTCTTAAATCCATCTCACATGAAGATAAATAATATTCAACGAAATGGAAGGTGAGGTAAGGGACGTCGACTCAATTTTTCTTCATTGAGGCATATTGTAATATTTTGAACCTAATTTCTTTTATATAGTGTATATAATACTCTTTTACATGTAATATAATTATTATTTAATAATTAATGTTATTTTTAGTTTCAATATTAACTTTTTTATCAAATGGAATTATAATTTAAAATTAGCAAGTGGTAACTAATTTCATAACTCACTATTCTTCCATTGGGTTATATTAAGACTTGATTGCACTTGATATTATAATATTATTTGTGTGTGACAAATTTTTATTAATTTATATTGTATATAATGTTTTTTATATGGATTTACATTTTATAATGGCAATTTATTAATTTATTACTTTTCATATCAACAATATGATCATATTTTAGGTTAATTCCCCAATCTCATTCTAATCGAGATTATTTATTCTTGAATTTACATTGAAGGAAATAATTAGATAATTTTATAATGAAACAATTTTATTTTATTCTAAAAAGATATTAGTGATATTTTCAACTTATTGTACCTTTTATACTACTCTAGGGTACTTAAAATTATAGAGAAAACGTTTTTATGAAAACATGACATCATTTTTGTCTTCGTTCAAAATCCTTTGTCTTCCAAAACCATGTTTTCTGAAAATGTTTCCAAAAAATGTTTCAATATTAATCAATGATTTTTAAAAGTCATTTTCACCCATGTATTAATTTTTACAAAATATTTATATAGGAATTTTCTTGTTGGTTTCCAAATAAAGACTATTTGGCTATTAGTGGAAATTTGAAAAGAATCTTTTTTTAATGAGTACAAATTTTATAAAATTTCTGACCATCATGACCATTTAGTGTTTTAAATAGTCATTTTCATTTTTTAATATTTATTTTGTCATACAATTATTCCCAAAATAGTTTTTCATTTATTTAATGTTCTTTTTAAAATAAAATTATGTTTTCCTCAAGAATATATTTGAAGATGTTTATATGGTATTTCTATTCATTAATGAAAACAACTATTAAGTTTTAACATACTAAACCAGTGATAAGATGTGTTGATACCATACTTATTCTTCCTCTTGGTGATTTATTTTTATTTGGACTAAGTATAGTATTGACATTTACTTTATTGATTCATTTTTAGAATCATTAACTTTTTACTAAATTACTCACATTAATGTGATCATTGGACATTAAAATTACAAAAATATAGATTATATTTATCATGGATAAGATTATAGACTAACCCAAATATTATTTATATATATCTATGTTTATTTTTAAATGTATATGATTTATAGGGGAATGATTTTTTAATTTTTATTCCTTACACGATATTGAAATTTGTTGATAATTCATATTGTTTGTGAATTAAAGAGATTACTTTTTATGTGAGGAAATATTTGGATATATCGATATTTCTTGGGATTTTTTATAGATATCCCCTCCATGAAATGCTAGTATCAAGAGTAGAATCAATTGAAAAGACATAAATATATGGGTTTATGGTGAGTACCCACCAATAAATTTTAAACTATCTTGAGAATGGTCTTGATAGTGTAGGTTGTAGGATCGAAATAACGATGTAGATGCTCAATATACAAGAGGGGGGTGAATTGTACACTTTAAAAATTTCCTTGAACAAGGAAAGATCAATGTTTAATAGGGTTAAACTAAGAAAATTTACAACACCTCTAACACCAATTAGATAATTGGAACAATGTATGAAGTTACAAACTTCTAGTACTATGAACTTGCTTAAATCTGGAAAGTGATTCCAAAAAAAAAACAGATTCTGGAAATATGGATCTAGAAATTGAAACATAACTAAATATTACAATATGAGATTCTACCTTAAATATTATAGAATCTAAATGAATCAGAGTAAAAGTGTAAGGAAATATAAGAGAGTTATACTTTCCTAACAATACAAAATTGCAGCGGAAAAACAAGTAGTAAATCTACAATTGAAAAGATATAAATCTTTTAACCCAAAGAGAAGGGTATCAAACAACCTTGGATAAAGGTCCCTTGATTTATACTTTCAAGAAATTCCATCTTACCCACACCAGGGTAAGCTCTCGATACAAAGATCGGAGTCTCTTTATTGCTATCCCCGCAAGCCATCAACTTCAAAGTAGTTGGAACCTCTATCTTCCTCAGCAAGGAAGCCCTCGAACCTCAAGGTAGTCGGCACCTCTGTCTCCCTATCCCTAGAAGCCCTATAATGTAATCCCCACCTTTCGGAGTCACACGAATTAACCTGAACGAGCGGTTCAGTACAAACGAAGCATGAAAATATTCTCTATCTAGAAATCACCTTAACAACGTGTGGTCTCTAGAGTGATCAACTTATTGTTGAGCTCTTTCAAATGAGGTCCTATTTATAGGCTCGGTTGGAATGTTCGACTCCCTCCTCCAATGGTCATATTTTCATTAAATTTTGGAGGGACGTGTACACGTGTCACTAAACCAACGGTTAGTTAGAAACATAATGGACGACATCGTTTTATAACAAAACATGTGTAACTGAAAGCATGACATCGTTTTATAATGAAACAAGTGTAAGCATAAGAAAAAATAAAATTTAGAATGTAAGAAAATAAAATTTCAGAGTCAAAACAAAATGAAATTTAGAGTCTATAATAAAGAGATATTCAGATTCTGTTTTATAGGAATTTGGAATCTGAATTTTTAAGGAAACTTAGAGTCTGGTTTCATCAGAGTTCAGAGTCTGAACTTACAAAGTTCGGAGTCGAACTCGTACAAGTTTGGAGTCAAACTTAGTAAACGTTTGGAGTCGAACTAGTAAAAGTTCTGAGTCAAACTTAGTAAAAGTTCAGAGTCAAACTAGTAAAAGTTCAGAGATGAACTAGTAAAAGTTTGGAGTCGAACTAGATAAAAGTTCGGAGTCGAACTAGGTAAAAGTTTGGAGTTGAACTAATAAAAGTTCAGAGTCTACAATTCAGAGTTGAACATTGTTAGAGTTCGTATCCAGAATTTGGAGTGGAAGTTTATGAGAGTTCGTATCCAGAATCCAGAGTGGAACTTTATCAGAGTTCATATCCAGAATTTGGAGTAGAATTTTATTAGAGTTCGTATCCAGAATTCAGAGTGGAACTTTATTAGAGTTCGTATCCAGAATTCGGATCCTAAAATAGAATGCTTCATACCTTAGCAATATATGATTCCGAGGTTTTGGGTATGAATCTGAATTTTATACTTAAGAAAAATATTTCTATGTATAAGGAAATCTAGGTTAGGGTAAATTTCTTTAAAGAAGAAAATTTTCCTTATAGAAGTAAAATATAGATTTGCTTAAGAATAGCGTGTTTGTGATTTTCAAGACAAGAAAGAATGTAAAAGTCATAAGGAAACCTTATTGACTCAACATAGGTATCATGATGCATGAAATCATGACATAAAATAATTAATAATTTACTTCATTTATAATTTAGTTATTATTATTATCCCTTAGATTCTCACAATTTAATTTTCTCTAGAGGCATTTAATTCTTAGTTTATTGATAAACTTGAATTTATTTTCTGTTATTTACATTTCCATATTTAATATGCCTTAAATAGTTAAAATATTACTGTTATTAATTAAATTTAATGTGTTTTTAGTTATTTAACATTTCATGTTGATTATTCTACTAAAAGTGTTTTAATTGGAATGTACGTTCAGTTTTTTACCTTTCTATGATTGTCACTACTAATTAATGATATATTCCACCGTACTTAACCCTTATTGATAATTTGACCTCGCACTTATTTTTTTAATTTGATAATAATAGTGGAAGTGTAATAAGAATCATATATAAGGATATGATAGTGGGAATAAAAATATTCTAGAAACAATGTATATTTTTTGTTTTCAAATTTAATATGGGAATTAAGTATGTATCTAGTTTACCAAGACTAATAAACCATTAGGTCCTTTAGGATGTTATTCCTTATATCTTATTCCAATTTTATAATGTTGGAATCCAACTCTGAGTTATTGGGGTTATGGTTAAAAAAGTCAGTATTAAGGGATATTTAGTAGAAACATTGGGAATTAGTTTTAGGTAAACAAAGATTTACGAACATAACTATATGGTAGAAACTGATGATAATTATTGAATAACATCCCAATGTTTTGGTAACATATATATTATGTGGGTTTTCTTATAAATACTTCCATTTATAGAAAAGGAAAGTGGAAATGGTTCTGGAATAGATGTATATTGGGGTTACAACTCCGAAAATAGTGGATTGGGATTGACCCAATCATCACTGTGTACATGAAAAAGGACTTTTTTTTAACCTTATTTCGTACTAATAGGGGATATTATTAAGAAAAAACACACATTTATTTTTAAAAGTGCTCATTCAGGGTAATGTATCACAGAGAGGGGGAGGGTGAATCAGTGATACACTTTTTCCATTAAGTTCCCTTTCAGTTGAAACAACCTTCAACACTTGCTAAAGATTCAATTTCCTGCTGAAAATAAAAACAAGAACACATCCAAAGAAACTTAGGTATTTACAAAATGCACTATTCAATAAGAATAGGTAAGTCCTTGGTATGGTAGGAAACAATCCAACACTATAAAATCCACTAGAAAACCATCCTAGGATTACAACAAGTAGGATAAACACTTATAGTCATGTAGAACATGGAAACAATCCAACTAGTGCATGTGCACCCCCTTAGCACAACATGGTAACTCCAACTTCTTTTTGTAACAACTTATGTTACAATAACTTATTTTAGCTTCAACATGTTTATACAAGTGTAATTAAATTATTCAATTTCTTACCCAAAATAAAGTTAAGAAAATTATGGACTTATGTTTAGAAACATAGAGTCTGATTTCGGTATACGATCCTCTTGAATTTGATTTTATAGATATAGATGAATCAGAAACACAACAATCCATGTGTACACTGAAACTTAGAATTGATCTTAATCAGTCTGTAAATTCACATTACGGTGAAAAAAATAAACTCCATTATGATTCTTCCTCATTTTGAGAAACCCAGTTTTGTTAAAGTCAATATAGAAGTCTCGTTTTGGCTAAATCAGCCCAGTACGATAATCACATATCGCATAGCATAGGCCTATACCACAAACAGCTAATCACAACATCCTTCCTGACATAAAATATTCAATTTAATATAGCCAAAATCACTTTCCCTCTCTGAACACTCATTGATTTTCTCTCTTCCATAATTAATAGTACTCTATGTCAAGCATGAATTGTGCAATTTATATTCTCTCACGTTTTATTGGTCTCTAAAAATGTTAGGTGATAATTTAAAACATTTTTCCCCACCCACTCAGAAATTTCAATTCCCTAAAAAACATGAAGCAACTCAGAATTTTTCAATTTTTCTCAATTATTCTTGAATCATATTTATCCTTCATCACTTATTCTTCAGACTCTGACTGCTGAAGTTCATTATGATCATTAAAAAAACAAGGATCCAAACATTAGGTTCTGATTCTTCCATGAAGTTTTCTGAATCTGACTATTTAGAATATATTTGAATCAAAATATTGTATGATAGAATCAAATCCCCATAAACATGTCATTCAAAAACATCCATCTCTTTTATTATTAATTGTATTACTTGAGATAACATAATCCTTCTTTACTTATCATGATCTAATTAGAGAGGAGAAATCTACTTCTTAACATCACTTGTCCCACTTGTGAAACACCATGGGTTTTATATTCTTTCGATCCATTTTTAAGCCATATTTATTCTCTTTTCATGACCCACAAGATGAAGAAAATGTTAGACTAACCAAAGTAAGAATCTTTTTTACCGTCATATTTAGTTCCAATCATCTTGGGTACGATCATCACAATGTTGGAAAACCTTCTTCTCGTCATTTCCTTCCATCAGTACAACATCACTCTTCATGGAACTGCTTTCCCTTAGGCATCGCTTCGTCCACTGACATATCTTTTTCATCAGTCATCATCATCACTCGTCATGACTCCGATTTCATCAACATTATATTTTCTGTGCTTTTTAGAATCACACATCTCAACTGAAATTTTCATCGGCATCACATTTTCAGCCACTATCAGAATCACTCTTCTTGATTCTATTCATCTTATCTTAGTTCTTCTTTAGCTTCAATCTTTAACAACTTCATTAGCACCGCTTTTCAAGATTCAACTCTTTATAAAGAGCACTAATTTTCTTGGCACCGAACCCCTCCTTTCAAAAACACTAGTGTCACACTTCATCTCATCTATTCCACCTCTTTACTTGGAAACGATCATTACATTCCACCTTTCATCAATCAATATTGCATGATGAGTTCCATATGTAACTCATGATTTATGAGGAAAAATCAGAAAAGAATCATTATATTAAAAAGCATCATAGTCATAGTGACTCCGATTCTCCATCACAATAACCAAGTCTTCAATTTTTAATCTCTCAAAAAATAGATTATGATTCCTCTAAAAATAGGATCTTAATCATATGAAAAATATACTCTATTTTCACTGAAAAATAGGATCCTCTTTCTTTGTAAATCATTCTCCATTTTATCTAAAAATCGACTATGATTTCTTCCAAAATTAGATTCTGAATTCTTTGAAAAGTAGAATCTGAATTCCTCAAAAAGCATGCATTGATTTATCCCAAAGTTAGAATAATATTTCTTGGAGAACCAAAATCAATACAATTCATGCAAAAAAAATGAGGTGTTGTCCTTTATACAAACCTTCTTCTATGATAAATAAATCCATTATATGAAAACCAAAACCTCCAATATTATCTTCATACTAACAATATCTCACTTTGGATTTTTTTTTCATCCATGATTTCATAAATCACCGAACATTGTAACCTCAAGAAATGGATTACTTATCAAAAATTATACACCTACATGATATAACTAATTGTAGGAAATAAGAATCATTGATAGAAAAAACTTGCAATCCAAACGTAGCGATTATGACAAACTCTTTCTTAAACACATCTCTTCTTTAACATATCTGGAAGAAAAAAAAAATTCTTTCCCAGAACCACTACAACAAATGGTTAGAAAATATTACATACAAAACCATAATGAATTAATAGATTACCCAAAAATATCTATTTTGAAAAATAGATTTATGAAACTATATAATTCCCCCTTGAAAAAAATATCCCAAGGTAAGAAGATAGAGGGGAGAAAAAATCATACCATAGCATTGAAATGAAATAGGGTAGACACCCATGTTATACCTCAATTTTTAGAATGATTCCTTCAAAAAGGGTTTTATGAAAATTTCAGAAACTTTCTATGATGTTGTAACATATTCAAGATTCAATTAAATCTTATCCACATGATCTTTTATGAATGGAAAATTAATATCAATATTCTTCGAACGAGAATGTCAAATTGGATTCCTGGAGGTATTGATTGTGCTTTTATTATCACATGCCAAGAGAAAGGGTAACTTCGCTTCAATAAGTAACTCTTATAGTTGAGTTTTCATCCATAAAATTTTAGTAGCATCTTGAGTGGTGGAAACATACATAACTTCAGATTTATACAGGGTTAATGAATTCTTTTTCTTTGAATGCTATTTGAAATAATTGTTTTCCATAAATAACACTTCTCCAAATGTGGATATTCTATCATCAACATTTCTTGTCCAATTTGTTTCTGAATATCCAAACAAGTAAATGTTATCTGAGCTGCAATACCTAATTCCTAATTCTGTTGTTCCTTTGATGTATTGGTGAAATCTTTTCCTAGTAATAAGATATGATTAATTTCGAGCACTTTGAAATCTTTCACATAATGTTACAACATAAACTATGTTGGGCTTCAGGCAGTCAAATTAAAAAAATATCCAATTATCTTCAGATACTCATATTGATCAACATCCTTTCTTTCACCATATTTTTTTAACTTTGTTCCCACGGAGATGGTTGTTTAAAGAAGTTTTTACTTTTCAATTCTGAACTTCTTGAGAAGTTCCATAGAATACTTTTATCGAGGAATAAAAATGTATTATTTCTTCTAAAATATTTGTATCACAAGAAAGTATTTCATTTATCCCAACATGGAAATTTTAAAACCTTATTAAATTTTTGGGAAAATATTTCACAACACATTTCACCATTCCCAAAAATGATAATATAATTGACATAAACTATTTCAATGACAGAATACTCTTGACATTAGTTAACATACAAATTGTTATCCACTCTTCCTTTCTTAAAGTTTATCTTCCTTAAGAAAGTATACAACTTGAAATAACATGCCCTTGGAGAATGTTTTATCCCATACAAGGATTTAATCAATCTGTATATATAACCATCATCTTTCTGAATAACAATTCCACAAGGTTGTTCAATATAAGCATCTTTTTCAATATCACCATTCACGAATTTGGATTTAACATTAATTATAATGATCTTGTATCCTAATTGGGAAAAATAGAAATAAAGGTTCTTAATGTTTCCAATCTAGAAAGTATAAATATGGTTTCATCAAAATCAATTCCTTCAATCTGAGAATAGCCTTTGAACACCAATCTTTCTTTTTTTTTCTGATAACATGACCTTATTCATTGTTTTTGTTCTGAAAAATCCATTTTGTGCTAATAATTTTTTTGATTTTAGTCGTGGGTACAAGTTCCCATGTATTTTTTTTTCAATATGAACAAACTATTCATTCATGGCTTGAACCCATTTCAGATTTTCAAAAGCTTATTTTTTATCATTTGGTTCCACTTTTGAATAAAATGAAGTGTGTGTAATATTATTTTTCCTCTTTCTGGTTTGAACCTTCTAATGTTGATCACTAATAATATTATTAACTACCACAAATTTTCTCAGCATAGGATAATATTTTTGTTTATCTTCCTCATCACTAGAAATATCTGAGTCTGATTTTTCTTCTTGAGAATGTATATATTCATCTATCTTCTTATTAAAATAGTTTTCATCAGCTTTCTTTGGAAAATCAACAAGTTCTTCTTTTGAAATTCTTTGAATAACGTTAACATCAAGAGAATAAATAATTAACATGGTTTTATTATTGAATCTTCTGTAAACAGTTCCTTTCAAATCATATCTAAGAAATATTTCATATTTACCATTTTCAAAAACTTACTATACTTTCCTCCTTTCTTATTTATAATGCATGGATTCCTAAATAATCTTACATAATTTGGACTTAGAGTTTTCCCATAAAACAATTCATGTAGAGTCATATCATATTGAGGCACATATAAGATCCATTTCTAATTATAAATAGTGTTACTCATAGCTTGCATCCAAAATAAATGAGAATGTCCATGTTGATGTAACAATTCTCATCACATTTCCACCAGGAGTTTGTTCATTCTTTTAGAAAAACCATTTGTTGGGGTGTGTATAGGGAACTATATTCATGCTGAATACCACGATTTTCAAGATATTCTTTAATATATTAAATTATATATTCACCACCATTATCATTTTTCTATATCTTCACAGGATACTCGTATTCTTTCTCATCTTTTTTTTCTGAAACTTTTTAACATTTTCAAAGATTCTGGTTTATGTTTCAAAAACATAACACAAGTAATGAAAGTAAAATAAACAATTAAATTAGTTAAGTATTTATCCCCATTTTTTTTACAGTTTTTTCATTGTACAACATATATTATAATGTATAAGGTCTAGGGGATTCTTTGAACAAATATCACCTTTTTATGCACAACATTCGTAATCATGCATTACTGGTAAATAGTGCAACACCATTCTCTTCATCATGAGAAATCTGTAATTTCTCAAACACTATCCATTTTAGATAGCTTTCTCATGTTTCTATGACAGATGTTCCTAAGAATTTTACGCCACAATGGATTCCCTTCCACTATGCTCCTGTAACAAGAGTTTTGTGTATCACCAACCTGAAACAATTTCTCTTTTATTAGTTTTCCCCTTATACCAATATTCCCATATTCTTCAATTCTTACAAAAAATCCATATTTTTTTATGATAACATCATTACCATCATCATACAATTGTGAAACACTAAGTAGATTGTGCTTCATCCAATAATCATAAAAAGTTTTCTTAGATTTCATCTTTTCGTTCCCAATGATGGCTGACCCAACAACATTGATTTTCAATGATTCATCATTTACAAAAGTTATAGTGCCTTATTTACGATCTTTCACATCCTTCAATAACTTTATCTTTCCTATCATGTGTGAGGAATACCCACTATCAAGTATCCATGGTCATACTCTACTTTTGACTTTAATGAAGTATCAATAAGAAGAGTGTTTTCATATTTAATTTCATTCTTCACCTTCTACTTCTGAGAATTAAGAAACTTTTCTTGAGATGGTAACAAAATCAGACATCTTTTTGTAGTATTTTTAGGTTTTTTACATATTATAAAAATAATTTCCAAGAACTAGATCCTATTTTCAATTTTTATTCAATTATTTCCAAACTTTTTTTCCGCAACCTTTTATTTATTCTTTATTTGATGAGATTGACTCCCCCTTAACCTCTACCTTCTATAACCTATGGGATAATAGTAATTTTTTTTGGACAAACCAACACATACATTATGTATGCTCGAATCCTCTACAATACCAGTAGTATCCATTGAAATAGTATCTTACTCTAAAACCTCTGCATAGATCATGAATACATTTCTTAGCTATTTTCATTTCTTTTTATTTCGATCCACCAACCATCATTTTATCAATTGTTTTAACTGAATCACGATCATATAAAACCTTCTCGGATTCTGATTGTTTTAAGACACATTCAGGCTTTAGTTTTCTTAAGACTTCAAAATTTCAATCATTTTTTTCTCTTTTACACATAATCAATTTTCCCAACATTGTTATGAACAAAATCAACTCCATTATTTTTATCACACTTTAATGATGTCTTTTATTGGATCTTCTCTAAATTCTCTAAGTGAGAAGATTCACTAACCTTAGTGATGGAGTTTTGAAAGACTATGTTTATCAATTCTTCTTCTAAGAGTTTATATTGGACAAGCCTCATCTCTTCTTCTTTTCCTTCAACTTAACTTTAAGACGCTCATTACGATTCTTCTCATCTTCAAGAGTCTTCTTCATATAATCAATCTCTTTTACTAGATTATCTTATTCATCAAAAAAACATTCCTAATTTCATACATAAGAACATTAATATCCCACATTATTATTTTTATTTTCATTCCTTTTGATCATTCATAAATATTCCTTCAACTCTTATTTCAAATTTATTTCATGTTGAGTTTCTTATTCTTTTTCAGAACTACTTTTTCAATATTCATCATTATTCCCTATTCCAGTGAACGTATTTTCAATACCACACTCAGATGAATTTTTTTAATTAGATTTGTTTCCTTCTTCTTCATCATCTTTTCATATGAATCTTCATCTTTTATATTTGAAGAATTTCATTTCATTCCCTAACTTTAAATTACCTTTCTGTTTCTTCTACTATCTTCTCGGGTTGTTTCTTCTTCATTACTATATTCCCCATTCATTATTCTGAGAAAATTTTCTACAAAGTGACCAATGCCTCTACATTAATTTTTTTAAGGGATGATTCCCTTTTTATTTCCATATACCTCATTTCACATTCTTTAAAAACAAGGATAAAATATTATTATGATTTTTACATACCTCATTTTCAGAATCAGAATCACCATCTTCTTCTTGGATATGAATCTTCATCATTTTCTGATTCTTCATAGACATGAAATTCATATCTCTGTCAACTTTTTTCTTTCTATTTACAGCATTCTCTATTTCCATTTCTTATGTAATAAGTGTTCTATGCAAGTCATCAAGAGATAATGTCTCAGGATATCTATCTTCTAATAACGAAACATTTTCATCAAATTTTCAGGTAGGATTCTTAAGATCTTTTCAACAACTATAGTGTCATCCAAATTTTCACTAAGACATCTGATCGGACTTACAATATCATTTACCCTGGTAAAGAAATCGCAAACATATTCATGGTCACCCTCCTTCAAGTCTTCATAACTAAACCTCGATATTTGAATCTTTGCCTTCATGACTTTTTTATTTCATTTATATATGCTCTTCATTTTGTCCCATATACCTTTGGTTGTGGAAACACCTTTCAATCTCACAAATTCACATTCAAAAAAGGATGATAATATCAAATTATTGACCCTTACATGATTCTCATGATTATTTTTTTCAACAGGTGCAAGTGGAACATTATAATCAATGGGAGGAAACCTTGTTATTGTAGCTTCATGAAAATCATAACTAATAAACATAAGATATGGAAGCATTATAACATTATAGATATGATAATTATTTCCATTAAATACCAGAATACCTTTACTGTTCACAGATTTTATGTTATCCATTAGAAATTAATAATAAAGGTAACCTTCACTTTGATACCACTTGAAAGTGCCTAGTCAGTGTAATGTGTCAATGAGAGAGGTAGGGGTGAATTAGTGACACTATTTTTCATTTAATTTCCTTTAAATTGAAACAACCTTTACCTATTGTTAATGAATTAATTTCCTGTTGAAAAAAAACATTCAAACATCCATAATAACAATTGTATTTATAATGTTCTCTATTCAATAAGAATAGTTACGTCCTTAGTATGGTTGGGAACAATCCATCACCATACAATCCACTGGAAAAAAATCCTTAGATTACAATGAGTAGAATATACCCCTACACTTGTGTAACTCATGTAAAAAATACCACTAGTGCATGTGCACCCCCTTAGCACAATATGTTAACTTCAAATTCATTTTTTATAAACTTATATTACCTTCACTTATTTTAACTTTAGCAAGTTCATACAAGTGTAACACAATTCTTCAATTTTTACCCAGAATAAAGGTATGAACTTCTTGGACATAAGTTATGAAACATAGAGTCAAATTTCCCAGTCCACTCCTCCTAAATCTGATTCTCCATATACAGCTAAATCAGCACCACAACAAACCATGAGTATGCTGAAACTCAGATCAGATCATCATCAGTCTAGAAATTCTCAGTACAGTGTAAACTAGTAAGAAAACTCTGTTTTGATTCTTCCTTAGTCTGAGAAACCCATTATGGTGAAAACTAGTACAAGAGGCCAATTCCGATTAGCTCAGCATCATATGATAATCAAATTCCTCTTAGCTTATCCCTATACCACAAATAGTTGAACACAACATCCTTGCCGACATAGAATATTCAAAGTCAGACAGTCAAAATCACTTTCTCTCTCCAAAAACTTCAAGTTTATCTCTCTTTCAATATGAATAGTAATTCGTGTCAAACATGAATAGTATAATGTACTTTGCCTCACCTTTTATAGGTCTCCTAAAAAGGGTAGGTAGGAATTTCCAACAAGTTTTCTAACACACTAAAAAAATTTCATCTCCCTCTAAAAACATGAAGTGACTTTGACTTTGTCAATACTTATAAATTATTATTAAACCCTCTTTATCCTTAATCTATTCTTCTTACGACTTTGATTGCTGAGGTTGATTAAAATCATTAATAATAACATGTATTCGAACATTGGGTTCTAATTTTTCCTTATCACTTTTGGAATCTGACACTTCAGAACAAATTTGAATCAAAATATTATAAGATAGGTTCAAGTCCCCCTCAAAAAGTTATTCAGAAACCTCCATCTCTATACATATTACTTTTCTTACTTGAGACAATTTAATCCTTCTTTACTTCTTTTGATCCACTTGTTAAGGATCAAGCTTCTTATTTACTTCACATGAACAACTTGTAAAACATCATGGTTCTTCTCTTATCATAACCTAGTTTTAAGCCATACTTATTCTCTTTTAGTGACCCATTAGATGAAAGAAATGTTATACCAAATAGAGTAAGAATATTTTTTGTTACAATCACCTTTGGTTCCAATAATCTTGGGTACGATTATCCATATGTTAGACAACCATTCTCTCAAAATTTACTTCCATCGACATGACTTCACTCTTCTTGGAACCAATTTTATATAGGCACTGCTTCATCCACCAACATCTCTTTTTCATCGGTCATCAGCATCACTCATCTTGAATCCACATTAATAAATATTGGATTTTTAGTTTTTTTCGAAATCACACATCTCAACTCTAGTTTTCATCAACATCACATTTTAAGACACTATCAGAATAACTCTTCTTGGCTCCATTCAGTTTAGATCATTTCTTTATTAGCTTCAATTATTTCCTACATCATCAGCACGTCCTTGCATGATTCCATGCATTATCATTAGCAATAATTTTCTTGGCACTAAACCCCTTCTACCAACAACATCAGTGTCACACTTCATCTCATTTGTACTGCCTCTTCACTTGGAAATGTTTATTACATTCAGCCTTTCTTCTATCAATACTGCATTAGGAGTTCATTCTGTAACTCAAGATTTATGAGAAGTAAAAATTAGAAAAGAATCATCATATTAAAAATCATCAATCTCATAGGGACTCTGATTCTCCATCATAGAGACCAATTCATCAATTCTGAATCTCTAAAAAAATTTATGTTGAATCCTCTGAAAAAAGGCTATGATTCTTCTAAAAAATAGACTCCTTTTTCTCTAAAAAAGTTCCATTTACCATGAAAATCAGGCGTCATTTTCTCTAAAAAAATGGAATAAGATTTCTTCAGAAAAAAGACTCTGAATTCTTCAAAAATAATTCTCCTAATTCATTATCAAATAAACTCTAATTTCTCTAAAAGGTAGACTCCAATTTCATGTAAAACTAAACTAAATACAATTCATTCCAAAACAAAGAGTGGTGATTTCTTTTCTACAAACCTTCTTTCATGTCAACAAAATACGTCAGATGAAAACCAACACCTTCAACATCATGTTGGCCCAAACAATTACAAACCACTATAAAAGAGTTGAATTAATTAATACAATGAATATCCTTGTTTAAACCTAACATGTATTATATAGAAAATATTGTTCAATGATTTATACATAGGATAAATAATTATATGGTTTTCTCACAATGATTATTATTGAGAACACTATGATTTTTTGTTTTAGTTAATGAATAAAATTCAAATGAATCTTGTTAACATTTAATATGAAGTAAAATGTGGTGACTATGAGAAACAAAATGGGATGAAGATGGGAGTTAAATATATCAAGATCCTTCATAATCTGTTATCATGAAATGTGATTAAGAACATATACATTAAGTAACATTTAGATTCACCAGAAAAGGTAATGACGCAGTATGCTAAGAGCATGAGTAGTGGAGACCATAGAGGAAATAAGAATCATTTTACCCCATGTGAGAAATGTGGAAGGATACACCCATGAAATTATATCAAAAATTTGGAAAATATTTTCATTATGGAAAATAACAGAATATAACAATCAATTTCTATAAAAAATGAAGAGTATGATGGAAGGGAATAAATTTTATCAAAGGGATACATTTGTAGTTCATTGTTAAAAATGTGGTGAAGAATGAGAATAATACGAGTCAATTCCCTGTTCTAAAGGTTAACCCCTAGACCAAGGATGCAAGTTTGTTGAAATAATATAGATAAAGTATTTATGTAATAGGATTAAAATAATTATGTATTTTTTCAATTGGTATTTTGGTTATTATAATTTCGAAACATATAAGGATTGTATAAAATTTCAAAAACATATACTTATTCAATAACATAGGATTTATGGACACCACCATGGGTCTATAAGCATAATATTGATCAAAAAGGTCAAATTAATATAAAAAAATCCTTTTAAAAAAGTTCGTATAAATAACACTTGATTAAAGATATTTGTGGAAAACAGTTTTGGGAATTCAACCTTTTGGTTTAGCATATAAAAGATTTATTTGAGGAAGAATGCCTTCACATTTTTTGGATATAAGATTCAAGGTATTGGTAACCTTTAGGTTTTAACTTATATATGATGTTATAATAATTATGGGTCATCACAATTATATAACATTTTAATAATTAATTATATAGTTTTAGAAATCGGAAAACCCACATACTAAGTGACAACCCATCATGTTCGGCAAGGCTGTAGGGCTTGAACCCACAAGCAATGTTTGATAAAAGTTTAACACCTAACACTAGCCTAAGTGATGTACTTGTTAATATTTCATTGTTTTTTGAAAAAATATATGATAAATTATTATTAATAATGAACTAATGGTGTTATTATTTAGGTTTATAGTTTAATGTATTATATTGGGTAACATGTCCTAAAGATGTTGGTTTTGTAAAATATTTATGGATAAATGGAAAAAAAATTACACTCTTTTATAGATCATATATTCTTTTAAAAGTTAATTTTAGTGTTTCAGAAAAAACACCAATCTATATTTATTTAGGGTTTTCTTTTATGTATATATATTCACATTCAACCAATGATATTATACTTAGTAACCCAATTATATGATTTACCATATAACCTTTTCAGTTTCATTTATCTCTTATTAATAACATTTTTATTAATAATTTTTATGATTTGGGTTTTTAATAAAGGAATTTTAAAATATCAAACCCGTGATTTATGTGAGAAATATCAAATGGAAAAGAATCAATTTATTTTAGTTTGGTAGGATTTAAAACATTAAAATTATAAAATAAGAACATTTCCTCTAATAGAGTATGGGAAAAACAACACTGAGCTTAAACAACCCAAAACTATATTTATTTAAATGTAATCTCTTCAATTTCTCTCAAAATACATAAACCCAATTCTAAATGAACCAATATATAGTATAAAATTATAATATATAAGATCAATATTTTATGTCTTAATAATACTAACTGAATTATAAAAATTATGGTTATTTGTTCATTTGAAATAAAATATTAATCGTTTAAAAGGTTAATATTTTTTCCTTGAAAAAATATTTATTTCTAAAAGATGACTTAGTCACACTTTTCACAAATAATTAAAATTTTATTTTTATAACTTTTAGAAACAAAATTTTATAAAATTAAATTTATTTTTGAAAATTGTATATAAAATTAATGTTTAGTTGAATTTTAATTATTTTTATGAAATGTATCATTTTTTGATGAATTTCCAGAAATACTATTTTTATTTAAAAACTACCATTTGTTTAAAAAAATTATAAAGATAAGTTATATTTTAAATTTGTTTTATATTTATATTTTTTAAAGTATATTACAATTATCTAATTTAGGTCTTGTCAATAAATTCCCTATTTAACATTCATATTAAAACATTATATACATGGAAATAGGTGGTGCGCCTTTCTTGGTCGCTTACTTCCCATTGGATGAATTGTATTGCTTCACTCATGGAAATAAAATAAATTTCCACTCATGCCTTTCATGAAGCAAACATGTTTGTTGATGGTCTTGAAAATAAGGGAGTCAACCAGGGCATTACTTGGCTGGATGATTTACCTAGTGATTTTCTCCATTTATATGAAATAGATTATAATAATATCCGTCATTCAGACTCATGTAATCAGTCTTTTCATAATTCAATAAATTGTGTCTTGGTCATTTACTGAGGCACGACCTATTAAATAAAAAACCTATAAGGTTTATTTTTTGATTTTATTTTTCTACATCTATGGATTTATTTTATAAAAATGGATTATACATTTTTAATAATCATATTTTATATTTAATAATAATTTAAACATATTTTTTTTAACTATTATTAATAATAATATTAGTAAAAAATAATTACCATAGTCAAGGTAAAAACTGATTTACAGGGTATTAATATAAGAATACTATGGTTAAAAATGACCAACGAAAATTTCAAAAACCCATTTTATTGATATATATTTTCTATATCCCCAATAATGCTTGATAATTACCTTTTTAGGCTATTGGCATAGTAAAAATGTGGGTTTAATTGAATATTTCCAAACCACCATTTGTGCCATCTCCCCATGTTATAAAAGGCCATTAGTTATCCTCACCTCTTCACACACCCAAATCAACATGGTTTAGAAAATAAAATTAACAATCACATAATCCATCCCATAGAAAAATCCTAGTGTCCCATTTCATTACCATAAATTCTTCATATAAAGGATTATGGTTCAAACAAAAATAAGTTCCCTGAATATTATGATACATTTATAAATGAGAATGGTCCTTTTTTTCTTATTCCACCTCCAAAATGACTTATTAAGTAATTAAAATATAAAAAATATATTATATAAATTATACCTATATTTTTTAAATTAATTTAATAACATATATCAATCAACTCTTCTATAAAATGGGAAAATAAAATGTCGATCGTTTTTACGGCGGACTACCGCTTCCCAAATCGATGTAATTTGTTTTCATCGCCAATTTTCAAGGATGGATATGATGATGTATTTAACAAATTTATATGTTATTTATGACATTATTATAATTATTTAATTATAATACAACATATAACTTTGTACATTATATGCCTATTAAAATATGATAATGTCTGTCATGTATACAGTGGACTACCGACCTGTGAAGCAATGTGATTCCTTTTTAACTTATACTTTATAAAGAACATAATAAGGATAAATTAAATTAATATATTTTTTATATTTTATATTATATTTATTCTTTAATATTATTATAGCACCCAATTACATACTCTTCCACTCGTTAAGGTAATGATAACGTTGATTGTGAGTACGTACGACCTACTATCTCCACGAAGTGACGTGGTCCATTATCCATTTTAAAATTTCAATAAAGATTATAAAATTTATCTAATGATAAAAATTATATTTATAACATTATTATCACTATTTATTTTATGTATCTATATCCTATATCAAATATTTGGAACTTTCATGACAAAACTCACATGGGAAAACAAAAAAAATTAACACATGAAACAATAAAAACAATTAATGATTAATAATGAATGGGTGATGATATGTTATATTTGGATCATATAAGATGTTAAAAATATGAATATTTTTCTAGAATAAATTAATAAAATTATTAGAATCATTATAAATTATGTTAAAGAATGTTTAACCAAAAGGAACTGTGAGGTAAGGGACTTCATATCTATTTTTCTTCATTGATGCATATTGTAATGTTAGGAACATAATTTATTTTATATCGTGAATAAAATATATTTTTATATTTATTATCATAATTATTTAATAATTCAATTTATTTTATGATTCATTATTGATTTATTTCACCCAAGGGTATTAGACTTGAAAATTACCAAGTGGTGAAGAATTTCATAACCTCGTTTCATTTTAGTGGGTTATATTACTTCATCATAGTCATAAATGTTCAAGGTTTATGTGTGTGATCAATTTTTATTAAATTATATTTAATTTAATATTGATTTATTTGGATTTATATTTGGCACACATTATCTATTCATTGATTAATTCCCACTTAAACAATATGAAACTTATATGGATTTATTCTTCAATCTCATTCTACTAAATATTTTTTGTTCATGAATTTCCATTGAAAGAAATTATTTTTCATTTTATAATTGACATAAATAATTTTATAATAATATGGATATTCCTTGTATTATCAGGTAATATAAAAATTTATTCAACTATTTGGTACTTAAAATAATAGAGAAAATATTTTTTTAAAATATGAATTAATATATTTCTTCGATTGGATAAATGTTTTCCTCCGAATCCTGGGTTTTTAAAAAATTTCAAAAAAGTTTTTTATATTATAGTATTATTTTCAAAATAACATTTTTCCCATTTTGGAATATTTATATTTTTTTAATGGAATCCCCATGACAATTTTCAAATAATTCCCCTTCAGATTTTAAAGAAAATGGGAAAAGAATCAAAGATTTGACATGCACGACATGTATAGAATTTTTTATCATCCTCCGAACCTAATGTTTTGAAGTATCCATTATAATATTCATATTTTATTTTTCAAATAAAACTATTAAAAAATATTTTCTGAACAATCACATTTAAAAGTTAATTTTAAAATGAAAAAGGATGTTTTCCTCAAGGCTGTTTTTATAGATATTTGTATGGTATATCAATTAATCAATGAAAACAAACATTTATTTTCAATATAATCCACTATTAATTTGATATATTGATAACCTAATTATTATTCATTTGGATTCATTATGATTATTTTTTATCATGGATAGTATCGACATCCACATCATTGATACATTTCTATAGTCATTAACATTCCCTTGAATTATTCACTTTCCTGTTATCATTAACCAAAAAATTTCTCCAAGATAACCATATTATTTATCATTGATATTATTATTTATTAAACTACATATCATTTATATATATGGTATTTTATTTTCAAAATTATATGATTTAATGGGGAATTTAGTAATTACATATATTTTTTAATCTCGAAATTTACTAATAAGAAACATTGTTCATTAATTAAATTGATTTTCACTCTATTTGGAATGATTTATATATTGAAATATATGCGGGGACTAGTTATAGAGATCCCCATAATGCATAAGTAGTCTCGTGAGATGAGTCATTTGGCTTGTCTTAATTAAAAGTGTTTTTGGTGTATACCCAAATGTCCATTTTAATGAGTCTTAAGAAAGGTATTTATATTATTTGTATCATGATTTATGATATAATGACAACCAGTAATTATTTATTTTCTCCTTTTATAATTCAATTATTATTATTATCTATTATATTTTCACAAATATTTTATCTATTGTTGCATTTAATTGTTAGTTTATTGATTAAATTTCAGATGATTTCTGTTATTTACCTCCCCATATTGACTATGCCTTATCTAGAAATTATAGTGATGTTATTTATTAAATAGAATTTTTTATTAGTTTTTTAACATTTAATATTTATTATTATATCTAACTATTTAAATTTCGTTTGTGTTCATTTATTTTCTTCAACATGACAATTCTTATTGATTCATGATATGTTCCAATTTATTTAAACCTTACTAATAATTTAAGATAACCATTATTTTGTTTAGTTTCATTAGAATTCAAGAAGTATAATAAGAATGATATTTAATGATATTCTAGTTGAAATAATGTTATTCTATAAATAAATTTGTAATTTTTTTCAAATTTAATATGAGAATCATTTATATATCTAGTTTACCTAGACTAATAAACTATTTCTTCCTTATATATGTGATTCCACATATCTAATTATAATGTAATAATGTATGATACCTACAAAATGTTATTGGGGATGGGGTCATTACATGAATTCCCCATGGGATGAACCATATAGGTTTATAATAGAGCTGAGAAACCAAGGGATAATGAACCAAGTGGTTGGATTCATCAACTAAGGTGGGAAGGATGATGGGTTTGGCCTGGAATGTTTTTTTGATAGGTACTAGGATAAAAACATTTGATAATGATTCTATAAATTGTAGTGTTTTCTTTCAGTTCATATTTTTTTAATCTGGTTTTGTGTTGTACTATAATGTAGTTCTAATAATGGACTTATGGATAATTAATATTTATTATGTGGTAATTTATATCATTGATTAAAGAGATGTTAGGGCTTTTGATTTTCCTCCTATGATATTTGGTGAAAGAGTAACATAGGTTTATATTCAAATTGCGCCGTTAGACATTGACACATGTTTTGTATTATATTAATGGTTTTTATTAAGTTATATAAGAGACCATATAATATTGTAAATTTTATTTGAAAAGTTTCATTATAGAAGCCTACCGCATATGATAGGGAAGAGGATAATGTTTCTTATGATAAAAACCTCACCTGATTATATATTTTTCATTGTTTAAAATGAGTCAAATATGGATTGGGGTTGAAGAGGTTGAGATTAGGATTGAGGTCTACCTTGAGTGAGGGAAAAGAGGACAATGATTTCTAAAAAACCTACCCAAAGTGATGGGAAAGTGTTCCTGACATATTATGATACTCCTCCTTGTTTGAGAGGATTATGTATTGATATATGTTATATGATATCACCATGATATTATGGGAGTAATTATAGGATGGGTTAAGATATATGGATTTGGTCTGAAACACTACCTTGTGTGAGAGGGCAGGGGTTAAGATTCGTTTATTGTAACTTTCCCCTAGTGATGATATACGAGTTGGGTGGTTCATGGGATGAATGATTCTACTCACATGGGTTGTGATAGGTATGGTAAGGTGTCTAGGTGGCCTAGTTAGAACATGATGTATTTATTCGAATTCTTATATGTTTTTTGTTTCTTTAGTTTATTTTACAAATTATTAAAAAATTATATGATAGTTTATATTTTGTAAAATTTGTGAGACCATACAGAGAGATATTTATTACACCCTAAATAGGAACTCCAATTATCATGTAGGCCATATGTTTACTATGTTGGTGGTGTATTAGTTTTACAGTTGGTTGAAATGGAGAAGCATGATATTTATTGGAGATAGAGATGAGGTGTGTCTATGGGTTTTAGTGTAGTTGTATTTTTGAATTGTCACTTTTTATAATTTTAAAATGTGATTAGAATTATTTTGATATGTGGGGATATATGACTATATGACCTATATTTTTATTTTTCATCACATTGAGTATATTCATTGTATTTTTCTTTTCATATTTTATAATTCCGTACATGAATATTCTTATTGTATGACGTGGTTTTTGATGGGATATTTGTTATTATTAATGGGTATAATATTAAAATAATTTTCACCTTAGTGTTCACCATTTAATATTTAAATTAGGTAAGGGAATTTTGAATATAAAGAGAAAACTGGAGGTCATCCGGCATTTGGGATAGGGTGCACTTAAAGTGATTTTAGCAGGGTCACTACAATCATTCTAATTTTTATTTTTTAGAAATGTCAAAAAAAAATCCAAAATTAACAATTTATTTTTATAAATTCTTAATTATTGTGAAATGAGGTGTATTAATTTCATAAAATCTGTTAAAAAAATTATGAATTTATGTCACGACCCCCTCCCCACAAAGTGTACCCCTCCTGGGCCGGCAATGTGAGAAGAGAGATAATGACCACCGAGTCCCGCCTCCAATAGGCCCTGGGTTGGCGACTACCACCGAGGGTATAATAAACATACAAATGGAAGGAATTACCCTCTAAGAGAACACATGCAGAAGAGAGAGATAGAATAGACTCCAATCAACAGCAACTCAGAATTGAAATATAAAAGAAATCCAAGTACATATATGAAATGTCATGCAAAAGTACTACAACTAAAAGGGAAAACTAAAAGTACCCAAAATAAAGTAAAACGACAGTGACCACAAGCCCAAACAGCTCCTCCTCCAACCACAAGCTAGTAGTAACCAACTTGATCCCCAACCCGCTCCATGTGACCTGAAAAACAGTTTATATATACATAGGGTGAGTATAACAGTATACTCAGTAGGATCCTCCCCAAGCCTCTCGTGCAAAAGTAAAGAAAGCATGCTAAAGCCTAGTGAACAACAAGTGAAACTAACTCGTCACCTAAACAGGTATAATAAGTTCCCAACCTCACCATGGCTACTCTCACCAAGTAATGCATTCAAGAATATAAAATATAGTAAAGAATCTCAAGGGCACCCCGCTACTACTTCCCCACTGTTTTGCCGCTTTTCCCAAACGACATACGTCCTGTGCATCTCTCTCCAAAGGCTTGCCTGCAGACACCTGGGCTAAGCTCCACAATCTGCACCTCATGAACCACAAAGGATTTCCCGCAGACACCTGGGTGAAGCACCACACCATCCTCACAACCAACAGTAACCAGGTATGTTCTGGGAGCCACGACTGCCCGCATAACGTGTATCATACATCGGGTATTATACCTCAAGCCATTATAGCCCATACACTGAGTAGGGATCCTCAAGCCATGACAGCCTATACACATTACACCTATTGTAGTCCATAGGATACTATTTCCAGAATATATGTGTGTGGAATATCCACAATCCATTACAGCCCTCTACACACGTATATGGGGAAACTAACAGTTGTGCCTGTTGGCACATGTATCTACCAAGAAAAGAGAGCGGGTCCAAAAAGTGGGTAGCCAGCTATTCGACCTCCCATAAAAATGTGGGGGAAAACACCCCCCAGGGCTCAGAACCCCCGGGGTGTCAGTTGCCCTTACCGACAGGGTAGATTAGCGTATAGAAACACAAAAAGTACAGAATATATATATAACTCACATCCACACTATGGGCATTACCTATTCTTAGATACAACTACAGCTAACATCTCTTAGACTCCAGGCTGCTACTTCTAAGACTAGGTGTCCTATAAGAACACAACATTTGAAGAGCTTTATTAGATTACTCCATTCTCATTTTATTAGTTCCACTATACGTTAATTAATTATTTAAACATTAATTAACCACGAACAATTCCACATTAAACTGAATTGGCATCACATTCAAAATCAACTTCTCCTTTTAAGATTCACTTCACCTTTAAATTCTAGTATCTCCATCCCTGTGGATTTTCACCATTTAATCAAACATTCATTACAGAATTACTTTTCCATATTCCCAGGCATTCTAGAAAAGCATCTTATGCTTCTAATCACAAAGGAGGCTCAACACGGTGAGTAGATATACTACCCGTCGAGTCTTTTCCGCCTATAGAAAGAGCATAGACTCATTCTCCCTCGAGAGGCTAAACATGGAAAGCACGTGGCATACCCCATGCGTCTTCGCCTCCTTCGGAAGAAGGGAAGAAAGACTAGCTGCCTTGAGCAGTGGGGAAAAGAAAAACAGATTAACATTCAATGAAAACCACAAGCATCCAGCAACAACATCCATCCCATTCCATCACCCCTGGTGTCCTCCCCGACACCCACATGCATAAACCGATGCATCTTGCCACTCTAGGCGTCATCTGCTGCCACCACCACAAGACCTCCATGCCTCCACATATCACAACAGCCATCCAGGCTCACATCACGGAACAAGAAGCAGGAAAACAACAATCACAACCATGGGCTCTTGACCCTTTAACAAACAAGAGGGTAACTCAGAACCCTTTTTGAAATTCCCACATAATCTGTTCTTTACCCCATATTGAATTAGCAGATTTGTTATTCGTGGGTTCCAATTACGGGATACCTAATTAGTAAGCTATCACAATTAAATAACCATGCTTACTTCCCTAATTTGATTATCCTTAAATTAGAACAACTAAAACAACGACAATAACCAGATTAATTTACATGCCTCTTTATCTTTAGCCAATTAATTAACAATTAATTCTGTCTTTACGTTAATTATCAATTTCTATCATGAACAAACAACAAATCAATGAGATCATATATATCACTCTATCTAGAAAAACATGAGGCAAACCGTTATCACAGTATAAAGTAACAACATGCGATCAACCAATTCTTTTAATCCGGTTCAAGTATTAAATTAGGTCAATTTCATTGTGATCCAAAGGACTAAATGATGCTAATTCTATGATTGCACATATACAATTAGAGAAGCCATGAATCCCCTACCTTGAAGAGTTCTTGACGTCCTTTATCCACACAACGGGTCACAATCCTCCTCTCGCAACAACTGCATCCACCTGAGGATGCCACAGTACATCCGCACCAACCAAACCCCAAGAAAACCCCATTAGAAGCATGGAGATTACATGCTAATATGGAAAGGATAACAAGAAAAGATGACCCATGAAGGAATGTTGATAAACATACCTTATATCGAAGAATGATCGACATAGCTTGGTAGCATCAAAACAGAGCGGAACTGATCCGAGGAGTAAAGTTTGATTGTGAAACTCCTATGGGAAGTATTGAAAGGTTTTATCATCTCACAGCCGAGAACAAAGAGGAAGAAAATGAGATAATGATATCTCGTCCCTTTTTTATGGTTTAATGGGGCGACGGTTTAAGATCTGGTTAATTCTCCATTAAAAACGGATCGCATTAACCCACGTGGTTTGACCAAGTAAATACACCCCGGCCTTAGGAATAATTAATATAGGATTTATGGAATTTGAATATGCCTTAAGAGTCCTTAAAACAAGGATTTAAATGAATTTTACGTCAAAGGAAACGTCAAAGGGGTGAAACTGTAGGAAGCTGGAAACACTGTTCAAGTCTACCGTTAGAAGGTCACCGTTAGAAGGTTACCATTCTGGAAACACTGTTCAAGTCTACCGTTAGAAGTCCACCAATAGAAGGTTACCATTCTGGAAACACTGTTCAAGTCTACCGTTAGAAGTCTACCGATAGAAGGTTACCGTTCTGAAAACACTGTTCAAGTCTACCGTTAGATGTCTACCGATAGAAGGTTACCATTCTGGAAACACTATTCAAGTCTACCATTAGAAGTCTACCGATAGAAGGTTACCATTCTGGAAACACTGTTCAAGTCTACCGTTAGAAGTCCACCGATAGAAGGTTACCGTTCTAGAAACACTGTTCAAGTCTACCGTTAGAAGTCCACCGATAGAAGGTTACCATTCTGGAAACACTGTTCAAGTTTACCGTTATAAGGTCACCGTTAGAAGGTTACCATTCTGGAAACACTGTTCAAGTCTACCGTTAGAAGTCTATCGATAGAACCTCACTGATAGAAACACTGTTCACTGAACCTCACCGATAGAAACACTCTTCACCTACCAATACTGTTCATAAAACTGGAATCACTGTTCACAGAACTGGAAATTTGGCAAAGTGTTGGGGATAAGTCACCTTGACCTCCTGGAACACCTCCAACACCACATTTTCACAAAGTATTGGACTGGAGAGGTCTGGGCCATTACATTAGATACCTCTCAAAACATTCTCATCCTCGAGAATTAAAAACCAACCCAGAAGAAAAGAGGTGTCCGAACAACCACCCCATAAGATACCTCTCAGGGGAAAACCACCATGAGTTGATTGAAAGCTGGAACAAAACTACGACATCCAATAGTGTGGAAACAAATAATCTATATCTAAACAATTCAATCATAACATCACATCAAAGGTACATAAATAAAACATGAAGGGTCTAACCATAAAGGAAACATCATTACATGAAAGGAGTTAAACATTAAACAACTCTGGGTATTGAGCACATATCTGTGACTCACGCTCCCATGTACTCTCCTCCATGCCACCGTGTCTCCACAAGACACGAACTAAGAGGATAGAACACCCATGAAATACCTTCTCTTTTCGGTCTTGGATCTCCACAGGTCACTCCTCGGAGGTTGCATCATTATCAATATCGATCTCTCCCCAATCGATAACATGAGATTCATCATTAAGATAATGACGGAGTTGTGATACATGGAAAACATCATGTATCCGACTCATATGAGGAGGGAGTGCTACTCGATACGCCACAGCTCCAACACGAGCTAACACCTCGAAAGGCCCAACAAACCAGGGAGAAAGCTTACTTCCATGACCAAACATTCGTTGCCCACGACGGGGAGTCACCTTCAGAAACACATAATCCCCAACATTAAACTCTAAGGGTATCCTTCTTTGATCAGCGTATGATTTCTGATGATCCTGTGCTGTCTTCATCCTCTCATGAATCACCTAAACCATCGCTGTTGTATTCTGCACTAGTTCTGGTCTGAGAATTGCTGACTCTCCGACCCCAGTCCAGAACAATGGAGAACGGCATGGCCGGCCATACAAGGCTTCAAACGGCGCCATACCGATGGTAGAGTGAAAAGTATTATTGTAAGCGAACTCTACCAAGGGTAAGTGCTTTATCCATGAACCTGCAAAATCAAGAACACAAGAGCGCAACATGTCTTCAAGAGTCTGGATGGTTCGCTCTGTCTGATCATCCGTTTGAGGATGAAAAGCAGTTCTAAGGCAAAGTTGAGAGCCAAAAGCATGCTGGAGTCCTCTCCACACCCTGGAGGTAAAACGAGGATCTCGATCAGGAATGATTGTCCTAGGTACTCCATGAAGCCTCACCACCTCCTCTAGATACTGCCTCGATAAAACTTCCACTGAGGTCGACTCCTTGATCGTTATGAAGTGGGACGACTTTGTTAAACGATCCACTACCACCCATATAGCATCATGTCCTCCCGGAGCTCGAGGTAATCCTCTAACAAAGTCCATTGAGATGTCCCGCCACTTCCACTGAGGAATCTCTAATTGCTGGAGAAGACCACCAGGAACACGGTGTTCAGCCTTCACCTTCTGGCAGACTAAACATTGAGACACACACTCTGCAACCGTACGCTTCATCCCAGGCCACCAAAACTGACTCTTCAAGGATCGGTACATCTTCGTCACACCAGGATGTACTACCAAGGGTGAACTATGGAACTTTCGGAGAACCATCTCGTGCATCACCAAGGGAACAAAAAGCCTGGCATGATACAACACTCGGTGTTGTTCATCCTCTGACCAACCATCAAGGGCCTCACCACAAACAACTCTGTATCTCCAAACTTCCACCTCTAGATCACCCAACTGAGACTCTTCCACCTTCTGCATCAGGGATGACTACACAGTCATCTGGAAAATACAACCTCTACCCCCAACTTCTCCCACATCAATATGCATAGCTGATAGCTCTTCCATCACTCTCCAGGAATCACCAGATTCACGCACAACATCATTACGTGACTTTCGGCTTAGTGCATCAGCTACAACATTCCCTTTTCCAGGTGTATACAATATTTAAAAGTCGTATTCCTACAAGAACTCCATCCACCGACGCTGCCTCAAGTTCAAGTCACGTTGGGAGAAAACATACCTCAAACTCTTATGATCGGTGAAAACCTCAAAGTGCTCACCAATGAGGTAATGTCTCCAGAACTTCAGAGCAAACACCACGGCTGTCAACTCAAGATCATGGGTGGAAAAGTTGCATTCATGGGGACGCAACTGCCGAGACCCATAAGAAACAACTGACCTCTGCTTCATGAGAACACAGCCTAGCCCCAGATGTGAAGCATCACAGAAAACATCAAACTGGACTCCCTCTGCTTGAAGACAAAGGACTAGAGCACATACCAACTTCTCCTTTAGATACTCGAAAGCTACCTGACACTGATCAGTCCATATGAACGCTTAATTCTTCCTAGTCAAAGCTGTCAGAGGAGTCGCAACTCAGGAGAAATTGGCTACAAACCTCCTATAATAGCATGCGAGACCAAGGAAACTTCGCACCTCTGACACGGTCTTGGGGGCTTCCCAAGACACCACTGCTTCTATATTCGACGGATCCATAGCTACTCCCTGTTGGGACACAACATGCCCCAAGAAACGAACTTCTCGAGCCCAAAACTCTCACTTGGACAACTTCCCAAACAACTGATGTTGGCGAAGAACTCCCAAAACGACTCGTAGATGCTCTACATGATTTTCTTCAGATGTGGAGTACACAAGGATGTCGTCGATGAAAACCACAAAAAAGTTGTCCAGGAATTCACGGAACACAGCATTCATCAACCCCATGAAAACAGCTGGAGCATTCGCCACGCTAAATGGCATTACAAAAAACTCATAATGCCCACGACGACAACGAAAAGCAGTCTTCGGGATATCCTCATCCTTTACACACATCTGATGATATCCTGACTGCAAGTCGATCTTTGAGACCCAACTTCCACCCTTCAGTTGATCGAATAGGTCATCAATCTGTGGAAGAGGATAGCGGTTCTTTATTGTCACTTTGTTTAATCGACGATAATCGACACACAACTGCAAACTGTTGTCAGCATTTTTCACAAACAAAACTGGCGCTCCCTACGTTGACACACTTGGACGAACAAAACCGCACTACAACAAACCATCAAGCTGAATACGTATCTCTCGTAACTCAGAAGGGGCCATCCTATATGGAGACATTGAGATAGGAGACGCTCCTGGCTGTAGCTCGATCCCAAACTCGATCTCTCGTCGAGGGGGTAAGGATACAACCTCTTCTGGAAAGACGTCAGGGTACTCCTCTACGACCCTAGGAAACACCAACCATTGAACCTCTGAAGAACTCAGCATCATCCCAGCCATCATGGATGATAAAGATGGAACTCATCTATAACTCATCCAAGGATCTCTCTCGCCAACAAACACCACTTTCTATCCATCTGCATCAAAGAAAATGACCTTCTTCTTGTAGAAATCCACAAAAGCCTGCACCGAATACAACCAATCCATGCCGAGTATGACATCATATGGTTGTATTCGTAAACATAGGAAATCTCCCCAAGAGCGGTGTTGCCCCAACACTAGCTCACAGTCTCTACATACTTCAAACAAGTCGGCTCGACCTCCAACTGGCATAGTCAACGCCACGGGCACTAGAAGCCTATCTACCTCAAGTCCCAAAGCATGGACAAGCGTAGGTGATATGAAAGAGTGTGTTGCTCCTGAATCAAACAAGGCATACACTAAGGTAGAAAACAAGAAAAGGGTACCTCGAACGACATATGGATCGCCTGGGGCTGGCAACACTAGAGCATGGAGCTGACCACGACCTCCTCCACGGCCTCTCTGACCCTGATGACGACCACCACCACGGCCGCGCTCTGCTCTCTGAGGATGGGGAGCATCATGGGGTTGTCCCCTGCCTGCTCCATCTACCCTCGGGTGATCCAAAGCTTGTGCAACCTGCTGCTGCTGCCTCAGCCGGAACTGCCTCAACGGAGGAACTTGGAGTGGAGCACCCGGTGCACGATGACTACTCTGAAAATTCAGGCACTCCCACTGCTGATGACCATGACCACCATAAGAAAAACAAGCACATGATCCCTTGGTATAGGCCTGAGAGATGCTGCCTCCGGAGAAAAGAGATGGGAAGGGCTGGGACCTACACCCAGGTGAACGGAAACTCTTCTTCCCTGAAAACCGGGATCCCCGGACCGCAGATTTGCTTCGTGAGGAATCATGACGATTCCCCTCTCGTGACGATCCGGTCCTAGCCAAAGTCCTCTCAACAACCTCTGCCCTTTCCAGCACCTCAATATATGTCTTTAGAATAAATGGGGTGACCTGGCGCTGGATCTCTGGATGCAAAGCCTCCTCGAAATGCCTCGCCCTGGCCTCCTCATCTGGTAACAGGTCTGAAGCATATCGTAGAAGGTTCTTGAAACGGATTCCAAACTCTCGAACATTGGAGCTCCCCTGTCAAAGGGTAAGAAGCTCCTGGCGACTGGACGCTTTCGCAGTTGAAGAAAGAAACTCGACTCTAAACCTGTATCGAAACTCCTCCCATGAGATCGCTGACTCCTCATGATCCCCAAGGAACAAGAACCACCACTGCCTCGATGCTCCACGCAGCAGCATCACAACCAAGGACACCCAGTGTACATTCTGAGCACGAATCGAACTGAAGCCTATCTCGACCTCCTCCAACCAGTCGTTTGTGACTGCATCTGAAACGGATCCCTCGTACTTCTGTAGACTCGAGCACTGAAACTCTTGGAGTGTCTTCCTCCAAGTGTCATCGTCGTCAACCTCTACCCGGCGGCGATCTGCTGGAACAGCCTGCTGGGCATCTTCTACGCAAACTTGACGAGGAAGTCAACCTGGAGCCATACTTGTAAAATAACAAATGTTAGAGCTCCTAAGCCTGGAATATGGAAGACTCAACATTAATTAATTAATTTTTTTGTTTTATTAATTTTATTTTTTAGGTTACCTATCCCAAGGTCTACCCATTCAAACACAGGTGCAAGTAATAATGATGCATCATCCTTTCCTAGGTCTCTACCTCGATACCAGTATCACTTTGTTTAGTAGCCATCGTAAACTTAAAGGTCCGTGCAACAGATCATAGGGGGCCCTAAACGCCTATGTCTCTGCCAGTCACCAGTGTTTACCCCACTTGCTAAACATGAATGACACTGTTTCCCTACCATCCCATGCATCCTCACCTATGCCAAATTCCAAACTCCATCCTATCCCTCAACCAGACCTCTAATACCACTATGTCACGACCCCCTCCCCACAAAGTGTACCCCTCCTAGGGCGGCAATGTGATAAGAGAGATAATGACCCCCGAGTCCGGACTCCAGTAGGCCCCGGGTTGGCAACTAGCACCGAGGGTATAATAAACATACAAATGGGAGGCATTACCCTCTAAGAGAACACATGTAGAAGAGAGAGATAGAATAGACTCTAATCAACTCCAACTTAGAACTGAAATATAAAAGAAATCCAAGTACATATATGAAATTTCATGCAAAAGTACTACAACTGAAAGGGGAAACTAAAAGTACCCAAAAGAAAGTTAAATGGCAGCGACCACAAGCCCAAACAACTCCTCCTCCAACCACAAGCTAGTAGTAACCAACTTGATCCCCAACCTGCTACATGTGACTTGAAAAATAGTTTATATATACATAGGGTGAGTATAACAGTATACTCAGTACGATCCTCCCCAAGCCTCTCGTACAAAAGTAAAGAAAGCATGCTAAAGCCCAGTGAACAACAAGTAAAACTAACTCGTCACCTAAACGGCTATACTAAGTTCCCAACCTCACCATGGCTACTCTCACCAAGTAATGCATACAATAATATAGAATATAGTAAAGAATCTCAAGGGTACCCCGCTACTACTTCCCCACTGGTTTACTGCTTTTCCCCAATGACATACGTCATGTGAATCTCTCTCCAAAGGCTTGCCCGCAGACACCTGGGCTAAGCTCCACAATCTACACCTCGTGCACCACAAAGGCTTACCTGCAGACACCTGGGCGAAGCAACACACCATCCTCACAACCAATAGTAACCAGGTATGTTCCGGGAGCCACCACAGCCCGCATAACGTGTATCATACATCAGGTATTATACCTCATGCCATTATATCCCATACACCGAGTAGGGATCCTCAAGCCATGACAACCTATACACATTACACTTATAGTAGTCCATAGGATACTATATCCAGAATATATGTGTGTGGAATAACCACAAGCCATTACAGCCCTCTACACACGTATATGGGGAAACTAACAGTTGTGCATGTTGGCACATGTATCTACCAAGAGAAGAGAGCGGGGCCAAAAAGGGGGTAGCCAGCCATTCGACCTCCCATCAGAATGTTGGGGAAAACACCCCCCAGGGCTCAGAACCCCCGGGGTGTCAGTTGCCCTTACCAACAGGGTGGAGTAGCGTATAGAAACACAAAAAGTACAGAATATATATATAACTCACATCCACACTATGGGCATTACCTATTCTTAGATACAACTGCAGCTAACGTCTCTCAGACTCCAGGCTGCTACTTCTAAGACTAGGTGTCCTATAAGCTCACAACATTTGAAGAGATTTATTAGATTACTCCATTCTCATTTTATCAGTTCCACTGTACGTTAATTAATTATTTAAACATTAATTAACCATGAACAATTCCACATTAAACTGAATTGGCATCACATTCAAAATCAACTGCTCCTTTTAAGATTCACATCACCTTTAAATTCTAGTATCTCCATCCCCGTGGATTTTCACCATTTAATCAAACATTCATTACAGAATTAATTTTCCATATTCCCAGGCATTCTAGTAAAGCATCCTATGCTTCTAAAAACAAAGGAGGCTCAACACGGTGAGTAGATATACTACCCGTCGAGTCATTGCCGCCTATAGAAAGAGCATATACCCATTCTCCCTCGAGAGGCTAAAAACGGAAAGCATGTGGCATACCCCGCGCGTCTTCGCCTCCTTCGGAAGAAGGGAAACAAGACCATTTTCCTTGAGCAGTGGGGAAAAGCAAAGCATATTAACATTCAATGAAAACCACAAGCATCTAGCAACCACATCCATCCCATTCCATCACCCCTGGTGTCCTCCCCGACACCCACATGCATAAACCGATGCATCTCGCCACTCTAGGCGTCATCTGCTGCCACCAGCACAAGGCCTCCACGCCTCCACATATCACAACCGCCATCCAGGCTCACATCACAGCACAAGCAGCAAGAAAACAACAATCACAACCATGGGCTCTTGACCCTTTAACAAACAAGAGGGTAACTCAGAACCCTTTTTGAAATTCCCACATAATATGTTCTTTAATCCATATTGAATTAGAAGATTTGTCATTCGTAGGTTCCAATTACGGGATACCTAATCAGTAAGCTATCATAATTAAATAACCATGCTTACTTCCCTAATTTGATTATCCTTAAATTAGAACAACTAAAACAACGACAATAACCAGATTAATTTACATGCATCTTTATCTTTATCCAATTAATTAACAATTAATTCTGGCTTTACATTCATTATCAATTTCTATCATGAACGAACAAAAAATCAATGAGATCATAGATATCACCCTATCTAGAAAAACACGAGGCAAACTGTTATCACGGTATAAAGTAACAACATGCGATCAACCAATTCTTTTAATCCAGTTCAAGTATTTAATTAGGTCAATTTCATTGTGATCCAGAGGACTAAATCATTATAATTCTACGATTGCCCATATACAATTAGAGAATCCATGAATCCCCTACCTCGAAGAGTTCTTGACGTCCTTTATCCACACAACAGGTCACAATCCTCCTCTCGCAACAACTACATCCACCCAAGGATGCCACGGTACGTCCGCACCAACGAAACCCCAAGAAAAACCCATTAGAAGCATGTAGATTACATGCTAATATGGAAAGGATAACAAGAGAAGATGACCCACGAAGGAATGATGATAAACTTACCTTATATCGAAGAATGATCAACACAGCTTGTTTGCATCAAAATAGAGCGGAACTGATCCGAGGAGTAATGTTTGATTGTGAAACTTCTATGGGAAGGATTGAAATTTTTTAGCATCTCACAGCCGAGAACAAAGAGGAAGAACATGGGAGAATGATATGTTGTCCCTTTTTTATGGTTTAATGGGGTGACGATTTAAGATCTGGTTAATTCTCCATTAAAACGGATCGCCTTAACCCACGCGGTTTGACCAAGTGAATACATCCGGGACTTAGGAATAATTAATATAGGATTTATGGCATTTGAATCGGCCTTAAGAGTCCTTAAAACAAGGATTTAAATGTATTTTATGCCAAAGGAAACATCAAAGGGGAGAAACTGTAGGAAGCTGGAAACACTGTTCAAGTCTACCGTTAGAAGGTCACCGTTAGAAGGTTACCATTCTGGAAACACTGTTCAAGTCTACCGTTAGAAGTACACCGATAGAAGGTTACCGTTCTGGAAACACTCTTCAAGTCTACCGTTAGAAGTATACCGATAGAAGGTTACCGTTCTGGAAACACTGTTCAAGTCTACTGTTAGAAGTCTACCGATAGAAGGTTGCCGTTCTGGAAACACTGTTCAAGTCTACCGTTAGAAGTCTACCGATAGAAGGTTACCGTTCTGGAAACATTGTTCAAGTCTACTGTTAGAAGTCTACCGATATAAGGTTACTGTTCTTGAAACACTTTTCAAGTCTACCGTTAGAAGTCCACCGATAGAAGGTTACCGTTCTGGAAACACTATTCAAGTCTACCGTTAGAAGGTTACCATTCTGGAAACACTGTTCAAGTCTACCGTTAGAAGTCTACCGATAGAAACACTGTTCACTGAACCTCACCGATAAAAACACTGTTCACCTACCGATACTGTTCATAAAACTGGAATCACTATTCACAGAACTAGAAATTTGGAAAAGTGTTGGGGATAAGTCACCTTGACATCCCGGAACACCTCCAACACCACATTTTCACAAAGTAATGGACTAGAGAGGTCCGGTCCATTAAAATTTATTTGTTGTTCTTTTTCATATATGTCGGTTTGATTAATGATCCTGGTAGTGGACTGGTGATATATGGTTACACATATAAAAGGTGAATTCCTTAATTTTTTTATTCCTCATTGCTGATATTTTCTAGTTCATGACAAATATTAAATATTCATTTTATAGAAAACACATCCCAATCAGAGTCCCAATTGGGGTCTCATCAATGTGAGGTTATCTAATAGTTTTTAAATCTATTTATGATAATTTTAATATTCTATTTCTATTGTTCACGTTCCATTTATATTTGTTTCTCAACCTTAAACATTTTATAGTTTTCATCAAATAATATCCAAATTTTTAGTTTATATTTTTTTCAAAAGAATCATTAACATTTTCTAATATTATTATTATAATAAATTTCTTTCATGAAGTTGTTCTTTATATTAAATTTTCTCTTTGGTTTACATTAGTTGTTATGACAACCCATATCATTAATAGAATTTATTCCATGATTTTTTAAATAAAAACACTTATTAAAACCCAAATGAACATAAAGAAATGTTACTTTAGAAAAGTAGGTTTATAGAACATCAAAATTAATACTATATACAAATTTTTTTTAGAAAACATCCTTAACAAGATTTAAAATTTCATTTCTCTTAAAATTTTCTGGGATAACCTGGGGACATACATAAGAATGTTTTGAACTATAAGGCCATTTAAGGGAATAAGAAAAGAATAAAATAATGAAATTATTACATGTTAGTCAATAATAATTTCAATGAAACATAAATTGGTTTAGAATCTTAGTCATGAAAATCAATGAAAGATATATAATGATTACATTAAGGGAACATGGGAATTTTAAAACAACATTACACATGACATCAGAAATAATAGTCAAGGATAAAAAATAAATTATAAAATGGTGTAAAAATTCCCACAATTGATTAGTTTTACTCCCTAATTTCATAAATTTAACCTCATTATACTAAAATTTTACCCAATGCATTAGAGTTCTATATAATCTTGGTTGCACCAGTCATATTTATATCTTGTACATAAAAAAATGTGGTACATAGATCACTCACCAAAAAAACAAATATCATAAAATTTAATCCCATTATTATGTTGTGTGGAATAAATAAATATAATTATCATAATCAAAAAAGGATTGGTATTTATAGATGAATACCCTTGAGTGAAACTAGTTATGGTAATCAAGATAATTTTTTTTCATCGAAATCCCACAGGATAATTTTAGAGGCATTACAAGGAATAATAAAGAATCATGCGAGTGATTAAAGAGATTGAAATGGTTTTGTCATAGAATATACATAATAATGTAATTAAGAGTGATATATGTGAAAATATTCGAACATGAACAATTAGTAATTAAAGGAATAAGACAAAAGGGTTATTTAAAAAATGTTTAGGATGGAGAAAATTGTCGAACAATTCCAGTAACATGAAAGGGAAACATAATGAATAATTGGAGGGTTTAATGAGAGGGAAATGGGTATATGACCACTTGAGAATCATAAGGTAATTAATATGTATTTGAAAAATCATATCCCATCCAAATTAATTTTATGACAAAGTCATTATTTAAAAAAAATACCTGAATAAAGAGGAGAAGGATAGGATCCCATGACTTGAGAGGATGTTTTCGAAAGACTATGAGGATCTTATATGAGATTGGGGGATGCCTGGAAGGGATATATAGATTAATGATAATCATATATCATTGATTCAATGTCTTTGAGTAAATATTAATGATATCTTGGGTGGGTTTATATAGGAAAATATAGGGGAGTTCTTTATTATTTTCGAAACATAGTAATTGGATTCTATACAATAAATTAATAAAAAACTAAAACCATCCTATGAATTTTCATATGGTTTCTACCAAATGATATTTATTTTAATTATTTTTTAGGTATATGAGAATTCTAAATTAAATTAATACCCTTGGTGTTGTGGAAGTAAGTCGTGTTTGTAAACAATTGATTTTAAAACTTTAAAATATAATATATGTTTTAGAGGATTCATAAAGGGTTCATAAAATTAATAAAAAAACCCAAAAACACATTAATTCAAATGGGAAATATATATTTGTTCGTGGATTCCATTTATTTCATAAAATACATGACTTTTGTGGCATTATGAAGTTATAATACATATCATATATTTATATTTATTATGTTTTACCAAAAAAAATTGATATATTAGAAAATTATAAAAAATTCAAAAATGGGTAATTTATTTATGATAATTTCTGAAATAATATTTTTTAAGAAATATTTCTATAATAATGAAAAATTACCCTTTTAAATAAAAACCCCATTTTATTGAAAAATAATTGGATTTTTACAATAACAGTTTTATGACCATTATAAATATTCGAGTATATATTCATTAATTTTTTTTTGTAAATATAAAATATAAAATATTTATATTATTAAAACAAAATTTAACTCAACAATTTATATAATGTAATTTAATAATTAAAATATAATATTTCCTAAAAATATAATTTGGGTTTTTTCATATTAAAATCTAATTATTTTTCAACTCATTACATATTCCTATATAAAGTAAAAATAATAAAGAAAAATTTTAATCATTATATTCATAATATATATATATATATATTTAAAATGTTAGGGTCGCGATACAGAACCCCTTATCACAGAAGAAAATTTTTTAATGGCATGGTGTGCGATATTTAGAATCTCTTAGGAAGGTTCGGTGAACATGGTTTGGGTCGTGATCTCAATGAGCACAAACCTCTCTCCTATATAATTTAATTAATGATTTGTGTTTTGGGTATCAACCTAGTCTTGATCATGGGAAATGGTCAGATATGTTATCTCCCTTGGGTGATATGGTAAATGTGATTTTGTTGGTAGGATCCTACTAGTGAAGGTCATCGCTTCTTTTGTCTGTGTCAATAGGACTTTATCAAACACCTTAATATATATTAATCATATTATCATAGTTAAATTGATATATTATCAATGTTCATGACTAATAATGGTATTTTATATCTCAAAAGATATATCCAATTAATTTCATGTATTTTCTATACCCACATTACTTAATAGGACACACATTCAACCTCTGATGACCCGGACCCTCGCGGTCCATCCCTTTTCCAAATTCCGGATTCTAGGGGTGACATCTTGGTGGAAGGACGTCATTTTAGCATGTGACTGATCAACGTGACCGATCGGGGCGACCAATCGGCGCGACCGATCGGTGTCACCCAGCCTTATCGGGGTTCTCTTCTACAGTTTTTCTTGTAACACCTCTTCTGGTCTTTTCAACTTTTTTTCAAGTGGTTTAAAGACATTTAAAATACCATAATTAATACCCAATAAATCTCGAGGCACCTCCTCAATAGAGAATTAATTAACAATTAATTCCGTCATGTGTAACCACCCAACCGCGTGGTGAACCACGTTCCGAATTTAAAGCCGTTCAAATCCCCATATCCTGTAACAATGAGATCTTATCTATATATCGCATGATAATTTCGTCTTCCTTATTCTTCCTCTTGTCTGGATTCCTTTCTTCTTAGTACATTTGGAGTTCCCGACGTCCCTCCCCTACGAGTTGTGCTTTTCCCAGATTCTTGGCGCATGGAGAAGAACTTCGATCTTTGATCAATCAAGTGGGGTTTTCATTCGCCTATCCGTTCTGTGAATCATGCAGGGTGGGTACGCTTTTGTCTCTATGGGAATTGATGAAACCAAACATAATGAAGATAATGAACAAAATTTTAAAGAATGAAGGGGGGTGTGATCGATTTTTCTGCTGTACTAATTTTATGTTGTATGTGTTGTGAATTGTGCAGGCATGTACTCACTGAAAATCATAACCACTGGTGGTCTTTCATTGTTCACTAATGAACCTTTGTATTATATGAAGATTAAATGACTTAACCTGGAAATTTCTTAATCACGTAAACCCAGTTGCTTCAAATGGATGTTCAGTAAAACAAGAATCCCTGTGTGACCACCCCGGCTAACAAACAGAAAGAAGAACCTAATAAATGATGTTCTTGAACCTGGAAGATTTCCACTCTGGTGGTGGGGTTTTTTTTCTGCCTGGTGCTTATGGGAAGATGTGAAAGGGGATGGGATCCTCTGTTGTGGCACGATTTTTGGTTGTGAATTTGAAGCTGTGTGGTTGCTCTACTATGACACGAACTCGGCTGGAATCCTCTATCATTCAGAAATGGTGGGTTCCTGGTTTTGGGAACATGGGGCTGTGTGTCGGGGTTTTCCTTTGGTTCTAGTACTTTGAGGGAACTCACTTATCCCATTATCAGTGTAACCATACATGAGAACCGGGTGTGAATGCTAAAATTGTTGTTTGGATGTTTCTTTTTTTCTGGCTTGTGGCTATGTCTCTTAGTTTCCTGGTAGTGCAGAATTCACCATAATGGGATCACTTGAACATGAAAACAAGAATGGTTGAGTGGGGAATTAGTTTGGGAATGAGTTGTGACTTGGCTGTGAGTGTCGTGGCGTCTTTTGTGAATGAATAGTAACAAGGGTATTTGTGCTTAGGTTTTGGAACCCCTAGGTTGGGATGAGTGTTTGTCATCAATACATATATCTGTAGATTTTATGTTTCTTATTCACACCCCACCCAAGTTGAGCACTTAGTTCTTTTCACCCCATTTCATGGGGAGGGTATTTTTCCCAACACTCCTATGACTGGCTAGTTATTGGCTCCTTTTCTTCTCCCTTTCCGAAATAGCCCAAGACTCTTCGGGTAGGCTGTGATGGCCTGAGGTCCATTATTATCCCAGGAATCATCAGGCGAGGAAGTTTTGGTGGTTGGACCAGGTGTCTGTGGGCAGTTTGTTTCCCAAGTGTCTTCGGGATGAGGCCCAGGTTTCTTTGGGCGTGGCAGTAGTTGTTCTGGCCCATGTGTCTTCGGGCGTGGTAGTAGTTGTTCTGGCCAAGGGCTGTGTGGGCGTGGTTTGGAAGTGGGACTGCAGTGAGGTTATTTCCCAGGTGTGTGTGGGTGGGGATTGGCAGTGGGACAGTGGTGTGAATGGCAGGATTGGTTCGATGCATAGTATTTCTTCAATAACCAGTGGGAAAGTGGCGCAGGGTACCCAATTATTGATGTGCTATTACTATACTTTACTTTCCTTGTGTTATTTGGGGAGTGTGACTTGGTGACACATGGGTGGATATTTTTTCCTTGCTAGGTGCTTTGGTTTTTCTTTTCTCACAAGGCATTAGAATGTCCCTCCACTTGTGCATGAGAGTCTTTGGTTTTCCCTACTGAGTGTACCTGTATGCTCACCCTACGTATGTAAAACTGCTTTTAGGTTTTCATGAGGAATTCAGGGATAATGCGGGATTGTACTAGCTCAGACCTTGGGGCAGTTACTATTTTCGTTTTCCTTTTTATTGGTACTTTACCTTTAGAGTCTTTTTTTATGGCTTGTATCATTTATTGTTGAACATGCATACGGGAACGGGTTATTTTTATGGATTTCCCTTTACTTTTAGACCTTGGTATTTTTTGAGGTTTTTATCTTATCTCTCGATCCTATTGTGAAAGGGTAATGCCTTCCATTTTTTGTGAGATTCTATACCCTTCGTGATGGTTTCCACTCCGAGACCTATTGAAGGCGATTTTCGGGGGTCATTACCTCTCCTTCAACTTAAAGAAGGAAGAGCCTAACAATCTGCTGACCCTTACCCCCTTTTGGGGAAGTCGGGTCGTGATGGAATGGTATCAGAGGATAGGTTGAGAGATAGGATGGAGTCTAGATTTAGGCATAGTGAGGATTGCATGGGATGGGAGGGAAATAGTTTTGGGTGACCTTGGTGCATGAATTAGGCCTAGGAAGACCGGCTAGGACACGGTATTTTAGGTCCCCTCGTGATCCGATGCAAGGACTTTGGACCTACCAAACGACCAAGTGAGGCTACACTGATTGCAAGGTAGATAACCTAGGAAAAGTACATGCATAATAATGACTTGTGTTCTTATGTTTCATGGGTGTCTTGGGGATTCAAAATAAATAAAGAAGTCTAAGAAAATTTGAGAACAATATTCTGCACTACTCGGGCTTAGCCATTCCTTGTTTACCTTGCAACTATGGGACCTAAGAGATGACCAGGAGTAGTGCGGGAGATCGAGGCCTAGGAGGTTGAATCGGTTGATCGATGGACGGATGACTGAGAAGAGCAGGACAACCATTGGTAGAAGATTCTTCATGACTTTTAGTGACAGACCCTCGAGAATTATGAAGGCAGCACCTCTGACATGGAGACGGAGAGCTGGCTAGAGGAGCTAGTGATTGCTTTCTGCCTGATTTGGGCTCTGATGGACTACTGGTATTCCCTAGCTGTCATCCATATGCATGGAGTAGTGCATCAGTGGTGAACGATTTATCATAGAGAGAAGAGGGAAACTGAGGTTGCAGGGGCTGACTTCGAGAAGGAGTTCCGAGCGGAATTCCTCTCTTCCCCAATGAAGGCCGAGAAGAGGCAGGAGCTAATATCTCTCTAGAAGGGGAGTATGTTAGTGAGAGAGTTGGGGATCAAGTTCAAGGATGTCTTTATCTTTTCTCCGGACCTCTTTTTGGATGAGGAGTCTCCGGCGAGAAGTTTAGAGGAGGCACTCTGACATTCTCTTCAGTACGTTGTTACCCCCTTCACCCTATCGAAATACTTATAGGTGCAGAAGAAGGATGAAGTGGTGGAGAGGATGTACATGTTGGGAGGTGTGTCATGAGAGGGGATCCAGTTGGGCTTGTCAAAGGGAAAGGCTGTCAGTAGCAGGCCTCTAGCATTAGGGCCCTCTAGGTTCCGACCAGCAAGGAGCAAGCCGCAATAGTTCTAGTTTCGGTCTACCGGTCCTCACCCTTTCCAATCGGGCCCGGGACCGTGGTTCTTAGTCCATGGAAGCCATGGGCTCCTTAAAAACCATTTCCCGAAAAGATTACAATACGGTGGGGGTGGGAAGGTCCAGCACCCACCACAAAATCACCAGTTCCTGGCTAGGCCCTTTCAGCAGTAGCAGTAGGGGCAGCTAGCTCCCGCCCCTCCGAGGGAAGACGTTGCAGGAGGAGGCCGACCTCTGGGCACTCCTCAAGGACCTCGACCCGGGTGGGATTGGGGAGGTGGAAGACAACCGAGAGGTAGAGGATCTGGGCATGGGCAGTTTCACACCGCGGAGGTAGCAGTTCCAGTAGGACCAGAGGTCGTTCGAGGTGCGATCAGCTTGTTTAGTACCCTTGAAAATGCCTTGTTCAATACAGGAGCTTCACACTCCTCTGTTACACCCAATCTGGCCCATGCTCTGGGTTTAGAGGATGAGAGACTTTCAGTGCCCCTGGTGCTGAGCACACCAGTCGGAGGACAGACTGACATGTTGTATGTTTTTCGAGGATGCAGACTGATGATTTGGCCACATCAGTCAGTCAAGGATCTTCTACTATTGCAGATACAACCATACGATGTCATCCTAGGAATTTACTGGTTGTTCCCCATATGTACCATCATTTAAAGCTTTCGAGGAAGGATTTTGTTTTTAGAATTGGGTGGCCGACGGGTGACATTCATTGGCGAGCGAAGATTCTAGGGAAGAATCAAGCGAGGGGAACCCCTCCTCTCCTTACTGGTTGAGCTATCAGTGGAGTCAGTGGATGCAGAAATGGTGGAAGTCCCAGGGATAGTCAGTGTGTTTATGGACGTCTTCCTTGAAGAGGTGTCAAATCTTCCCCCTCGACATGATGTTGAGTTCGGGATAGACTTGCAACCTGGTGCCCGTCCAATTTTGATGGCTCCCTATCAGATGGAACCTTCTGAGTTGTGGGAGTTGTAGATCAAGATTGACGATATAATGAAGAAGGGTTTTGTTCGGCCAAGTGCGTCACCGTGGGGTGCTCCAGTCTTGTTAATTAAGAAGGAAGATGGTGGTCTAATGCTATCCATAGACTACATGAGGCTGAAACAGGTGACAGTCAAGAATCTCTACCCTATCCCAAGGATAGATGATCTCTTTGACCAGCTGAGGGGAGCAGGTTGGATCTCAAAGATCGATCTACGGTCTGGATATCCCCATGTGAGGGTGAAGGAGAGAGACATCTCAAAGACTGCCTTCAGGTGCAGATACAGACACTTTGAGTTTTTAGTCATGTCGTTCATTATTACGAATGCACTATCTATATTCATGGGGCTCATTAACTTCGTATTCCGGGAATATCTGGACCGGTTCGTAATCGTGTTTATTGACGACATCTTGATCTACTCAAGATCAGAGGAGGATCACGTTGAGCACTTGAGAAGGGTTTTGGAGGTCCTCTAACCGCACCAGATCTATGGGAAGTTGTCCAAGTGAATGTTCTAGATGCGAGAAGTGAATTTCCTTGGGCCCGTGGTGTCCTAGTAGTGGATAGCAGTGGAACCATTGAATGTCGAGGTGATTGTTTCTTTGGAAGCACCCAAGAACGTGGCAGAGGTTCGTAGTTTCCTCGGGCTGGCAGGTTACTACCGGAGGTTAGTGCCCAACTTCTCCCGAGTTGCGGCACGCTTGTTAGCCTTGACTAAGAAGGATCAGGCTTTCGTATGGGATGAGAAGTGCGAGGCATCCTTCAACTATCAGAAGGAGATGTTGGTTAGTGCCCCAGTGCCGAGGATTCCAGAAGAAGGGGCATCATATGAGGTGTTCTGTGATGCTTCAGGGCAAGGACTTAGATGTGTGATGATGTAGCAGCAAGGGGTGATCTCCTATGGGTCTAGGCAGTTATGTCCCCATGAGCGTAACTATGCCACCCATGACCTAGAGCTCGCGATGGTCATGATCACACTAAATTTGTGGCTGCACTACCTCATTGGGGAGTGCTTCGTGGTTTTCACGGATCAAAAAAGCTTTAAGTACATCTTCTCCCAGTGGGACCTGAACATATGGTAGAGAAGGTGTATGGAATTCCTTCAAGACTACGACTTTGAGATTTCCAACACCTCGAGAAAGGGGAATGTGGTGGCAGATGCTTTGAGAAGGAAGATGCATAAGGATGCAGTCCGAGAGTTGGCAGATACTTGGAAGACGATGGAGGGGTTGGTTGCCCTACACCTGAATGCTAGGATGGAAGGTGGTAGAGGTTGCCTATATTAGATGATAATGAAATCTTCTTTGTTGTGGTAGGTATAGGAGTCCCAATGGGGAAACTCAGAAAGAGAAGTGATGCATGACAGAGTTGACCAGGGAAATGCTCCAGAAGGGTGGACGGAGGATGGTTAGAACCGGATGCTTTTACAAGGAATGATGTTTGTTCCAGGGAAAATGTGTGGTGAAGTTCTTAGTGAGTTCCACAAATCACCCCTATTAGTGCACTCGGGAGTTTCCAAGATTTACCAGGGCTTGAGGAGATAGTTTTGGTGTCCTAGGGTGAAACTGGAAGTAACAGAGTTCGTAGAAAAGTGCCTAGTGTGTTAGCAGGTGAAGGTTGAACACCGTGTTCTAGGCGGCTTGTTGCAACATTTAGACGTTCCCAAGTGGAAGTGGGATGAAATATCGAAGGATTTCATAACGGGGCTACCCAAGGTTCGAGGAGGCTGTGATGCTATCTGGGTAGTGGTGGATCGGTTGATGAAATTGTCCCACTTTCTGACAATCAAGGAGTCGGGTGCAGTGGATTCTTTAGCACGAGGGAACGTGGATGAGGTGGTACAGTTAGATGGAGTTCCCAGATCCATAGACTCAGATAGGGAAGTGTGGTTTACCTCACAAGTCTAGAGGGGATTGTAGCATGATTTTTGCACCCAACTACGTCTTAGCACTGAATTCCATCCCCAGACAGATGGATAGATAGAGCGCACCATCCAGACATTGGAAGACATGCTACAAGCATGTATTCTTGATTTTGGGGGATCGTGGCTATGACACTTGTCTCTAGTAGAATTTTCCTACAATAATAGCTATCACTCTACCATTGGTATGGATACGTTCGAAACCTTGTATGAGAGGCCATGTCACTCACCCGTGTGCTAGACTGAGGTTGGGGAAATGAGTGTTCTTTGCCCGGAAGAAGTGCAGAGCATGACAGAGAAGGTTCAGCTTATACGGGAAAGGATGAAGGAATCATAGGACTGACAGAAGTCATATGTCGATAATAGGAGGTGATCCTTGGAGTTCGGGGTCGGGGACCACATGTTCTTGAAGGTATCCCCTCAACGTAGACAACAAGGGTTTGGTAGGGGGAGAAAGATCTCTCCCAGATTCATCATACCCTTTGAAGTGTTGTGGTGGGTTGAAGAAGTGGCTTATTAGCTAGCGTTACCGCCGTCACTACTGAGGATACATGACGTCTTCCGTGTATCCCAGCTCCGTCGGTATCTATATGATGACTCACATGTCCTTGACTGGGGAGAGCTAGATATCGAAGACAATTCAACGTTTGTGGAGTGACTAGTGATGATCGAGGATCATGAAAAGAAGATGCTTTGTGGACGAACCATTCCTTTGGTTAGTGTGTTGTGGAGGTATGGTGGGCTTGAGGAAAGTACCTGGGAACGGGAAGCATAGATGCATGCACAGTACCCAAAGTTGTTTTGATTTTTCTGCTGTTCTATTTTTTACTTTTTGTGATTGAATGCTTTACCTTGTTAACTATAGAATGTGTAGTTTTCCTTTTTATGTGGATGTGTGTTAATTATCCTGAGATGTGGTGAAGGGAGGAAATTATCCATAGTTGAGACGAATTAGAGTGGATGCGCCTAAACCCATGTGGGCGAGTCAAAGCCACCAAAAGTGGATAGTATCTTAACATGGAGAGAGGGAAACCCCTCACCACATGACCAGATGGTTGAATCATTTGTTTTATGGTGATTGTAATGGTTCGGGTTCACTCTTGAGAGGTATCTTTCGGGGTGGTTTTTCGGACCCCCCTCCTTTCTTCAGGTCTAATTTTAAATTCTCAAGGGCGAGAATGCTTTGAGAGGTATCTGATGTGATGACCCGGACCCTCGCGGTCCATCCCTTTTCCAAATTCCAAATCCTAGGAGTGACGTCTCGGTGGTAGGACATCATTTCGGCGTGCGACTGATCGGGGCGACCGATTGGCATGACTGATCGGTGCGACCGATCGGTGTCACCCAGCCTTGTCGGGTTTCCCTTGTACAGTTTTTCCCGTAACACCTCTTTTGGGATTTTCAATTTTTTTTCAAGTGGTTCAAAGCCATTTAAAATCCCATAATTAATACCCAATAAATCATGAGGGAACTCATCAATGGAGAATTAAATAACAATTAATTTTTTCATGTGTAACTGCCCAACCACGTGGGGAACCATGATTTGAATTTAAAGCCATTCAAATCCCCATATCCCGTAAAAACGGGATCTTATCTATATATCGCACAAGAATTTCTTCTTCCATCTTCTTCCTCTTGGATGTCTTCCTTTCTTCTTAGTACGGTTGGAGTTCCCGACGTCCCTCCCATACGAGTCGTGCTTTTCCTTGATTCTTGGCGTGTGGAGAAGAACATCTATCTTTGATCAATCAAGTAGGGTTTTCATTCGCCCCGCCTTTCTATGTATCATGTGGGGTGGGTATGCTTTTGTATCTATGGGAATTGATGAAACCAAACTTAATGATGATAATGAATGGACTATTAAATAATGAGGGGGGGGGGGGTGTGATCAATGTTTCTACTATACTAATTTTATGTTGTATGTGTTGTGAATTGTGCAGGACTATGCTCACTGAAAATCATGGCCATTGGGGGTACTTCCTTGTGCACTAATGAAACTTTTTCTTCTATGATGATTAAATGACCTAACCTGGAAATTGGTTAATCACGTAAACCAAGTTGGTTCAAATGGATATTAAGTAAAACAAGAATCCCCGTGTGACCACCCCGATTAAAACACAGAAAGAAGAACCTAATTAATGATGTGCTTGAACCAGGAAGTTTTCCACTTTAGTGGTGGGAATGTTGTTCTGTCTGGTGCTTTTGGGAAGATGTGAATGATGATGGGATCCTCTGTTTTCGCATGGTTGTTGGTTGTGAATTTGAAGTTGTGTGGTTGCTCTATTGTGACACAGACTCAGGTGGAATCCTCTATCATTGAGAAATGGTGGGTTCCTAGTTTTGGGAACATGGGGATGTGTCTCGGGGTTTTCCTTTGGTTCTAGTAATTTTTGGGATCTCACTTATCCCTTTGTCATTGTGACCTTAAAAGAGAACCAGGTGTGAATGTTTAAATTTTTTTTTGCCTGTTTATTTTTTTATGGATTGTGGTTATGCCTGTTAGCTTCCTAGTAGTGTAGAATTTACCCTAATGGGATCAATTGAACATGAAAACAAGAATGGTTGAGTGGGGAATTAGTTTGGGAATGATTTGTGACTTGGCCATGAGTGTCATTGGCTTCTTTTGTGAATGAATAGTAACAAGGGTGTTTGTGCTTAGGTTTTGGAATCCCAAGGTTGGGATGAGTGTTTTTTACCTATACATATATCTGTAGCTTTTATGTTTCTTATTCGCGCCCCACCAAAGTTGGGAACTTAGTGAAGAACACCCCATTTCATGGGGAGGGTGTTTTTCCCAAAACTCCTATGAGTGGCTGGTTATTAGCTCCTTTTCAGCTCCCTTTCCTGAATAGCCCAAGACTCTTTGGGCAGGTTGTGATGGCCTGAGGTCCATTATTAGCCCAAGAATCTTGGGCGGGGTATTTTTGGTGGTTAAACCAGGTATATACGAGCATGTTGTTTCCCAAGTGTCTTCGGGATGAGGCTCAGGTGTCTTCGGGCATGGCAGTAGTTGTTCTGGCCTAGGTGTCATCGGGCGTGACAACGGTTGTTCTAGCCCAGGTGTGTGCGAGCGATGTTTGGAAGTGGGATTGCGGTGAGGTTATGGCCCAGGTGTGTGCGGGCAGGGTCTGGAAATGGGATTGCGGTGAGAATGGAAGGATTGGTTTGATGCCTAGGATTTCATCAATAACTAGTGGGAAAGTGGAGCGGGGTACCCAAATATCGATGTTCTATTACTATACTTTACTTACTAGGTGTTATTTGGAGAGTTTTCCTTGGTGAGACTTGGGTGGATAGTTTTTCCTTGCTAGGTGCATTAGTTTTTCTTTTCTCACAGGGAATTAGAATGCCTCTCCACTTGTGAATGAGAGTCTTTGGTTTTCCCTACTAAGTGTACTTGTATGCTCACACTACGTATGTAAAACTTCTTTCCGGTTTCCAGGAGGACTTCAAGAATCGCATGAGACCGTACTAGCTCGGATGTTGGGTCATTTGCTGTTGTCATTTTCCTTTTTCTTGGTACATTACCTTCGGAGTCTTTTGTTGTGGCTTGTATCATTTACTGTTGAACATGCATATGGGAACGAGTTATTTTTTTGGGATTTCCCTTTACTTTAATCCCTTGGTATTGTGGAGGTTGCTATCATATCTCTCTATCCTATAAAAAGGGTAATTCCTTCCATTTTTTGTGAGATTCTATACCCTTGGCGCTGGTCTCCACTCTGGGACCTATTGAAGGCAGGTTTTGGGGGTCATTATCTCTCCTTCAACTCAAAGAAGGAAGGGTTTGGAAATCAACTAACCCTTCCATCCTTTTGGTCAAGGTGGGTCGTGACACAACCACTATGATAATTTAATTTATAAAAGTTTAAATTCTCACATTATCCACCTTTAGAAAATTAACCCAATTAATTTTCATTTATCAAACTAAAAATGAGTTTACTTATATTTCATCACCTCTTCTAGTTCCCAAACTGCTTCATCAAATGTTTGTTTCATCGAAAAAACTTCTACCAGTAGATTTTTCTTATTTCATAGAACATTTTATATGTGAATTATGAACATTACTTGATACTAATCCCATGAATTATCATTATCCAATGGAGAAACATATGTATTTAGTAAATTTTAGGGGTCTATTTTTGCTTCCTCAAGATGGATACATAGAAAACATCATGTACATGATATAGGCTTAGTGGGAGTGTTATTAAATATCAAATAGATCTAATGTGATCAAAGATATCTAAGGGACTAATGTATCAATAAATGAACTTTGGATTCTTCCCAAACCACATGAATATATTCCATGGGGATATATGAGGGTCCAATTTTTCTCCAACCTCAAAATATAGATCAAATTAGGAATTATCTACCTTGATTTTCCATTGACTTGGTGTATATTTCATGTGATTATGAAAGGTTTCGTCCATTTCAATCACCTCTTGTATAATAATAGGCCCCATCAACTTTAACTATGAAACTTCATACCATCGTGTTTGAATTTGAATCCTATCTCTTTATAAATCCTCATAAGGATAGATTTTAGTTGAATAATGTAAAATGTTATTAAATGAGAACTCCCCTAGGGAATCGTTCTGATCCCAACATCATTGGAAGTACATTGAACATGATATTAGTATATCCTCTATAGTTTGGATGGTCCTTTAATAGTGCATATTTTTCTAAGGGTGATAAATAGTGGTGAAGCTCACTTTTTTTAATGGTTCTTGATCGGTTCCCAAAAAACATGAGTTAATCATTGGATCTAGATTAGATAAAATGAAGAGTATCACTTTTGGTATTCTTACCCCTAATATTATTAAATAATATTGTGAGTTGGTCAAGATATAAATCTTCATTGGTAGAAATTAAATGAAATGACATGGTATGGTGATAAAAAATCATCCAAAAATACTTATTGCCTTCAGGTTTTGGGAGGATTCGTATGATGGAATCCATGGTAATATTTTCTCATTTCCATATTGTTGTGAGAAATCATTTCATTAAACCCTTTGATTGGTTTCATTCCCCCTTGATTTTTTTTATTACTGAGAATAAAGGTACAAACTCTACAATATCTCTCTAAATGTTATCCCATAAGAAATTTTTCATCAAATAAATATTCTTCCTAGTGATTCCAAGATTAATAGACAAGGATGATCTACATACATTTTATAAAATATCTAACTTTAGTAATGGTTTTGAAGGGATACATATCCATTTTTTTAACCTTATAACTCTATCTTGCGCAAAGTTTAACTCTAGAATCCTTGGTACATTATTCATTAGTAACACATCATCTTTATGATCATCCTTGATTCTATTAAGAATTTATTGTCAATTAGTTATTTGAAAAATGTATTATGAATATACTTCTATTATTACCATATATATCATTTTCATTTCCAAATTTTTTTGATCTCCTGTAATCCTCCATAGGAATAAAGTTGGAGGATCCATTGTACTCAGATAATCTACCAATTCTATTACTTTTCTATAATGGTAATTTATTTAATAATTTTAATCATTGATCATATCTAACAACCAACATTGGAGCATATAAAAATAATTTTTTGTGAATATGTAATTGATTATTTTGTGGTGTATATATATATATATCACTTATCCCCGTAGAGATAAGGTCACCAAATAATTAATGTGATGATCACAACACCCAATTCTAGATCATAATTTTGGTATTTATTCTAATGGATCTATCATTTTCAGGAGGCATAGACTACCACCTTTTCATTTTTCATGAGTACACGACCCATAAAATTTATGATTAATCACATTAGATCACAATTCCATCCCCCTTGGTTGGTAATATGAGAACAATTATTGTGATTATCATCTCCACCATCACATTAAAAAAATAAAATTCAATATTCTATAAAAAACATTACTCATTTTCAAGTAATATTGGTTAGGGGGTGGAAAATCGTGATACATCTCTCCAAATATATGATATCACCTAAAGAATAGAAGTAAACAATGGATTTTCATCACATAGGTTTTCTATTCTACACATCAATCATATACATTTTTAACAGATCCACATATCTCTATTTTATGGGGATGACATACACCATGATGGTTATATGATCCAAAAATAACTCACATTTATTTGACATTACATACATGTTTTATTTTCTTAAGTTCCTAAGTATTGTATTAAAAATATACTCATCATCATTATTTCTTTTGGAGTAGATAAAGATGTCATTAAGACATACTATAACCAAATTGTTAATAAAATCCATAAAGGCTATATTCCTAAAATATATTTTTATTTATGGATAATTATTGAGTCAGAATGGAATCTCAATGTACTTATTGTGCTCATACCCTATTTGAAAAGTAGTCTTATGGAAATCAACCTTCTTTACCATTACATAAAAATATCCTAAATGAATATCTATAATAGTGAAATATCATGCTACACTTAGCTGATCGAACAATTAATTCATCCATTGTAGGTAATAATTTTCTTTATCAGGATGATGTTAAGCTCTTGGTAATAAATGGATCCCATTGACCCATCATTATTTATGAAGAAAATGATTGGTGCCCCCATAGTAAATTACCTGGTAAAATATACACTTTATCCAAATAATTATGTAGCTGTTTCTTTAGCTACTAAAGTTTAAAAGTGGTCATTTAATAAAAAATCATGGATATTAAAAAATCATGGGGAATAATATAGATTCAAATTTTTACCTCTAAATTATGGGGACGATAAAAAAATTAGTTGATAAACACATCAACATATTCCCCCATAATGGGAATGTCTTGGAGCATGATCTTTTATTTTATATCATTCATTTGGGAAATATATTCTTTATCAGAATGTAATAATATCCATGATTGATATGTTTTTATTAAATAATATTCATCCCTCTATTTTAATATATATTTAATTTAAGGGATATTCATAATACAAAGGGTGTTTTCCTTCTCTCAACAATTTCTACAGGATTTATATAATGATACCGAATCCATACAAAGAATAGTATCAAATTCTACTAATCAGAGTATAACCAGATATTTTGGGAATTTTATCACAAAATCATTGATATGGGTGGTGTTGTATACTTGGGATGTATTAATTTCCTAATTTTCAATTTTCACTGATAAATCTATTTCCATGCTTTGCATGTGTGCTCGAAAGTTCAATTAAACTTGTGATATATGAAAAATACATATAACCATGGATGGTAATCCTACAATTCACTATTTAATTCTGATTCTAGTCATTTACTTCATCCAAAATAGACTTAAGGGTGAAAATTTTAAATATATTAAACATAAAAATGCAATCCAGTAACATTAATAAGATAACTCATAAATGACATATATTCTTTAACATATGATTTTTAGGAATTATTTTGTGTTTTACATGAAATATTTCCTAATATATAATCATACAGAAATTTTTCCCTTAACAACGATTAGTAATTAGCTTATGTATTTATAGAATCATATCACCTAGGACTGTTAACCCAGGTGTGTATTAAGGCCCATTTTCAGGTATCATGTGATGATTAAGTCCATCTTAATGCATCCATTTCAAGGTTATTTTCCATAGGTGCATTTTTTTCATAGATACATCCACTTGTATTATCTAGGGAAGAAAATATTCTCTTGGAAAAAACTTACTCTATACATTAACAACATTTATGGATTTTTTTCCTTTGTTTTCTATTATCAATAATGATTTTTTGTTGTTTTATATTCTTAATCCCAAAAAATAACTAGACATTCATTTTATGATAATGATGAAGACCCATTACATTAATACACATTATTTCATGGTTTATTGGAAAAAACCCCATTAAGTAAACACCAAAATATATTTAATATTATTATATTTGGGAAATCATATACATAGAACATCAATTAGACACATGGATAAAACAAAATTATTGAGATCTTCCATAACATGTCATAAATTTCAACTTATATAAAAACTACATGGGATAACCTAGGGAAATTCATAGGAAAGGTTGAGATATAAAGACTAGTAAGGGAATAAAAAAGAATAAATGATGAATTTATTACATGTCAGTAAATAGTATATGAAATCGACCATAAATGGTTAATAATTATTAACATGTACATCAAATTATGTTATATGATAATAACATAAATCAAACATGGTAATGTGGGATCAACAATAAACATGAAATCATACACATAGGTTATAGATAACCACTAAAAATGATAGCATGGTGGAAAAAGTGAAACAATGGGTTAGGTTAACTCTGTCAACCCATATAGTATTTTTTACAAGACTAAAATATTACACAGTGCATTGGAGTTCTATAAAGATCCAGGTATACCCATCACTTTCATATCATGTATATGCATAAGTGTGTCACATAGATCACTCAATGTATGCTAATATTTCTTCTTATTATATAAAATGATTTAATAGTGGATAATAAATACATATATGTACCAAATCAAATCAGGATAGTCATTTTTAGCTAAATACCCTAGAGTAGAAATAGAAATGGTAGTCACAATACAATGGTTTCTTAGAGAATAATAACAAGAAAATTTTGGTAGCATAGCGTGGAGTAATAATGAATAATATGAGGGATTAATGATAGTGAAATGTTTATTTCGCCACTTTTAACAAATTAGGTAAGTAATATGGTAATTTAAAAACATAATACGAAATGATCAATTTTGAATTAAAAGGAATACAAAAAAAAGGTGCTTGAAAAAAAGTATGTCATTGAAAAAATCACAGGTTTATTTCGACAACATAACAAGGGTATATAATGATTCATATGTGATATTAATGGGAGTGAGTAGGGTATATAATCTCATTTTCATAATAATTGAATTTATATGGATGTGTAAAATCATATCCCATTAATATGAATTAGAATTCAAAAGGAATTACATAAAGAACGTTATTGGATAATGATATGATTGAGATGATCACTTACCATGAAAGGGTGATTCCAAAATCATGGGAGGATGTTTTTGAGAGATTGGGGGAACCACAATAGTGATAAAGAGTTAATATTTAATAATATAGTCTTGATCTAAAAATTTTAGTGAACATAAATGGGAAATTGAGTGGGCTTATATGGAAAAAGAGAGGGGATTTTGTTATTAATATCTAAAGATTGGTTTTGGAATATACATAAAAAGGTAAAAAAACCAAAACTTTACCCATGATGTGTAAAATACATTCTAAAATATAATAGTTTTTAAATTATTTTATATGTATTTGAACTGATAATAGGAAGATAATGCACTTGGTTATGTGGAAGTGATTCATGTTTTCAAATAATTTATTTGAAAAAAATAATATATAATATTGATTTTATAGGATTATCAAAGGGTTTATAAAATTAATCAAAACAACTGAAAAATATATTTTAAATGGTTAATATATATTTTCCATGGAAACCTTTTATGGAATATACTATAGAACTTTTGGGTTATTATGATTTCATAACTTATAATACAAATTTATACAATATTTAATTCTTACCAAAAAATTTGACTTTCCTAGAAAGTTATGAAAAATTCACCATATGATAATTTCGATGTGAAGATTACAAAAATGATATTTAATTTATAAAAAATGTTCTATAACAATGAGAAATAAAAAATTTATATTTAAACCCATATATATTAAATAAATAATATTTAGTTTTAGACAACTATTTTCTAGCCCTTTTATAGATCACATTTTCACTTAAAAAATAATATGATAATTTACATTTAATATATACTATTTATTTTAATAAAATATAATTTTATAAATGTATTATTAAAAGGATGTTTTTTAATTTAAATTTAATATTTCCCAAAAATATATTTCAATATTTTTCATATTAAAGTATAAATTTTCTCAGACTCTTTACAAACTAATTTATAATGTAAAAACCATAAGGAATATGTATAATAATTAAAAAATTGATAAAAATATATACATATTAATACTATTAGGTTTGAGATATATAACCACATATTACACCTGAGAACTCTTAAATGGAAATTTAGGCAACTATGAGATTATAATGTGCTAGTTTAGAAAATATGGTCTAGGTCGTGATCTCAATGAGATTGAACTTATCTGATAAATAGTTTCACTCATTGTTTATTTCCTATATCTTAGCTTAGAATTTATCAAGGGAAAATCATATAGATTCTATATCCCTTAGAATCTCAGATAAATTGGCTTCAAAGGATATAATCAAATTGGTCGAGGTCATCGCCACCTTTGTTTGTGTAAATAAGAATGTATCATAACCCTTAATATGTAATAATCACATGATCACTATTAAACTACTTTATTGGAAATGGTTATTATTATTAAAATTATTTTAAATGTTAAAGTATATAACCAAATAAGTGTACTTGTTTTCAATATCCTCATTATAATATAAGGAATTTAATTCAATCGTGAAGGGAAGTTAATTTATAAATGTTTGGGATGTTATAGTAGTCCTTGAAAATATTAAATTATTCACCTTTTTTCATTATAAATAACCCATTTTATAGACATCATTTTATGTTATTTTTAAATTTTGGTAAAAAAATAAATTCATTCAAAAATTGTGATAATACTTTCTTGAGTTCATTATATTTATTTTTTCAAATTTTTCATCATAGTTTCCATGATTTGGGCAATTTATTCTTATCAATTACTTTATTATTTTTCGAAGAAATTAATGGTTTCTAACATTTATTTTGTTATTGAAAATTTTAGTAATATTCATTCATATATAGAATTACTTCGGGGTTGTCTTATTTAGTGTTTTCTTTATCATTTTGTATAATATATGGGTGATTTTTTACCCTATAAAATATTTTTCTGAAATGGATCAACCATCTAAATTTAGTGTAATGATCCCTCAAAAAGGTAACGTAACACCCCAAGCCTCTATGATACACTTCCCTTTGAATAAAGCAATAGCTTGCGTTGTACACAACCTCAAGTTCTATCACACCATGACCAATCAAACTAGCCATTTAAAAAGAATTTATAAATAGTAATACATCCTTTTTGAAAGTTTATAAATTTTATTTTTTCAAAATGTACATCATTTTTGAATACAGAATATCAAAATTGGTTTAGGGGGAATATTTGGTATTTTTTCTGAAAACATTCAATTTATGATAAATAGTGAAAAACACTGCGTTATTATTTAAAACCAACATTTACTTAAATTATTATTATTATTTAAATTATTTTTAAAGTTAAAATATATAAATAATACATATATCAGTCCAATGTAATTCATTAGAGTCAATTTACAATAAGATCAATTATATAAAAGTGTATTGAATTTTTTTAATGTCTTTTACCCACCTTCTTGGTGAATTTGAAAATTTGCATAAAAGATAATTTTACCACTTCTCAGAATTGAAGTTCAAAAATCTGATATACATGATTGACATCAGAAAGTATAATTTGGTTTTATAGGATGAAATTAATTTTTGGTGAATAGTAACTTATGATTTTTATTTATCGCGGAAAAAAGTAAATAGGGAAATTAAATGTAAAATTGATATTATAGTTACCCTAAAACTTGTCCTAATTATATCGATAAGTGTATTTCAACCAAAATCAACCCTCGGACAAAAATATAATCCTTTCTGATTCACTTGGATTATATTTGTACATTTATTATTTTTTATTTTGAGAAGAGTTAAAAGTGTTATGTTTAAATTTTAATAACAAAAAAATTATTTAATATAGGGTTATACATAAGATAACTTCGACTATAAATATTCATTAGAAATATATATAGATTTCATAAATCATATTATTTTATTTATATTTTTAGATATGAAATAATTAAATTTATTTATGAACTAATGATGATGAAATAATTACCTTATTAATGGATGATTAAAATAATTATTAATATAAATATTAAAATAACTGTAAATTGAAACTTTTGATGAATTTCACGAATTTTCTAGGTTAATATGACATTATCGGATTGTTTAATTGTATTTTTTTAAGAAATCATATTTTTACGACATTCACCAAAACCAAATTCTAAATAGTGTCAAAATTGACATAAATGAGTTTTTAAAACAAATAATATTTTATTAAATGATATAATATTTCTAAAAATTTATGGTCTTGAAAAAGGACTTAAATAATTATTCATATTTCATTAATGAACCAATTTACGTTTTCATGAAATTTCATAGTATGTTTATTAACTATACAGTGTAAAAAAACAAGAAGGCATGGTAAAAGTTAAACAATTAAACTAAGAGTTAAATCTAAAAGATAAGGTTAATATGGTGACCTAAACTGGTCATAAAACCTACTGGTTGAGAGGTTTTCGACACATCCCCACCTTATATTCTAAATAAATCCATTCTGATCCATTGTATACCGAAAATGATTTTATAATAAAATAATATTTCAATCTATTCCAAAAGTGATCCTCACTCCTCTTATAAAAGGGAACTTCCCCTTCTCTCAAATTCACCCATCCGAAGCCATTTGTATCAGACAAACCTTGATCATATATCATCCCAACTACCCTCAATTAATACTAGAGGCCTTACAGTAATCCTAAATGAAACCTATGGGGCCATTTTGTTCAAATCGAAAGGATGCACCCGAAGAAGAGGTAATTATTTCATCACCTCTTCCAATGTTTTTTTCTTCTTCTACTTCCTCTTTTATTGTTGTTTCCATACAAAACTAATACCTCCACTAACTTCTAAATAATTTGATGACATTATATATATATATTTTATCCATACTCATTATTCTATTCATCCTATGAATGGCAAAGTCACCATACGTACATACGTATGACTTACTATCTCTATGTTGTGGTGTAGTTTGTTATTTAACACTACATTATTTAGATGGGTTTAATAATGACTATAATTGATGTAAATAATTAATATAACATTTTAATTGATATTAAAATAAAATATACCATCTATATAACATACAATTACACCATCAATATAATGATATTATCTCTCATGCGTACGTACTTCTTACCATCTCCACGACGCGGTAAGATTTCTTTCCCCATTATAACCATTCCAGAATAATATTCATTTGATGATTAAAAATAATTTTTATGAACTTAATAGAATTATGTATATCAGTCAAATACATCTTACTGATAACAAATATGACTTATATAACAAAACATATAATGTAAAATGAATCAGTTAACACCTGAAACAATGATACTACTAAAATATTATTAACAATGCAATATTATAGGATCATATAAGATATCATATTTATGTATTTGGTTCTTGTATAATTTAATAAAAATTATTTAACTATTATAAAGGAGTTTAATGTATCCTCGACTAAGGATAAGTACAAGGTAAGGTTTAATTTTTAAATCTATTTATTATCCGAGGTTGTTTATATGCAAGTGTCTAGTGGGACCTCTTTATCATCCACATTTGTGTTCCTTAAAAATGTATTTCAAAACAATTTTTTTACTATGGTTTAAATTCATTTATACCCTTGAATTTTATAAAATTCTTTGAAAGGAATCTTTCCATCATTTTCAAAACAAAATACATTATAACCTTTTCAACCGATTAAGGAAAGTATGTTTTTAACTTGTATGGTGGGTGCAACAATTTTCCGCTATTGTAGCACCTTCGAAGAATCCCTTAAAAGATTATAAAAATATATTCAAAATAAATGTTTCTTTAATTTAAATTATTTAAAAGTATAAAGATATATTTCTCTCAAATAGTTTTGGATTGATTTCATCTATATCAACATCCTATATTGATTTTTACACTTGTTTGAATTTGATTCATTATGATACAATCTGTTATATTGTATTGAAGGTTTTGTGATATTTTTTAGTATGTATGTGCTATTTTTTTTATCATTCATGATATATAGTTAATGTATTAAAATTTCATATTCTAGTTTTAATATGAATGTTTATGTTATGTTTCAACCATTTCATGTGAGGAATGCATTAGACGTTGTAAGTGACGAGTAGGGCCCTCTATAGCCCCTCGATGCATCGGTAGGCCTCATGAGACAAATTAATGGCCGATCACAAGGCCTTGACAAAATTTTTATTTTTATTCATAGCAAGAGGAATTGACTATGTAGTTATGATGTCTGATATTATGCATTCCATCATTATGATATTAACTATTGATATTACATGTTATTATTCAACTGTTAGAATATCCATGAGAATAAGTAAATGGATTTATTTGATTTTTCTTTACCATATTATGTCGATGTTTATGTTTAAAAGTCTTGTGTTTTAGTCTTATACATTTCCTTAAATGTTTATTCTTATTTATGATAGTTTCTACTATAATTTTATCATTACTGAACACCTGAGATCACCCCTATTTTATGTTTTATTATTCCCAGAAGGTGAAGAAGTATATTATGATTGACCTTCAAGAATAGGATATGGAATATGAGCTTGTTCAAATGGGACACAATGTTGTTGTTTTTTAATTTCATAATATAATATAAAACACGAATATGTATTGTGTATTTCCAAGGCTACTAAACTGATCCGTCTTCCGAGACCTGATATCTTGTGATCATTCCAATGTTAAGTAATAATGAACTGAATCTGGTTAATTGGGATCGGGGCATTACAGTTGGTATCTGAGGATGTTTAGCACAAACCATGGAAACGAGATTTAGAAAAACTCTAATTATAGAACATTACCCTAAGATAGACTTTGAGGATTATTATAGAAGAAAATCCCAAAATCTTGGTAAAAATATATTATATGGGTTTTCTAAGAAATACATCCCTATATGGACACAAAAAGTGGAAGTGGTTCTCACACAAATGTACCTAGTAGTGGAAAATATAACAAGGAGATTCGATCTTGACCTAGGGTATCCTGGTACAAAACAACATGCCTTACTACACACCGGGTTTGACACTCCATGGGAATATACATAGGATAACTCAAAATTTATATACAAACCATTATGAAGGATTTATGAGTAAATACTTCCTCAAAGAAAACATTTTTATGATTATGGATTATATGCACAAACTGTTCAATTTATGTTAGGTATTTTTATAGTTTGGAATTATGTATTGTGTTTCATAAAATAATCTAGTGCATGCCATTATATATAAGTGGTTCTTAGTGGATGTAATGGAAACCATATCCACTCATGTAATCCATGTAGGGGTTTCCTTCCTACTCAAGATAATTATAGTGGAGATGGTGATGAAATAAGTGCTGAACAACTTATTACCATAATGGGACCAATCAAACCGATTATGAATAATAACCTTACCCATATGGAGAACCCTGATCCACAGTGAAGAGGATCAATGTTATAATCTTTCATGAAGAAAAAACCACCAACATTCAATGGTATTACAAATCCATTTGTAGATGAGAAATGGATAAGTTCCTTAGAGAAAATATTTCCTGTGTTGGGGAGTAGTGGGAGGGAAAAAGTTGTCATAGATGTTTATCGCCTCATAGAAGATGCAAATAAATGGTTATCATTAATTCAAAAACACAAAAGAGGATAAAGAAGTATCAAATATTAAATGTAAGGAGTTTAAATATCTTTTCATAGAAAAATACTTTCCTCGTGAACATCAAGTTGATATGGAAAGGTAATTTCCAAGTTTGAGGAAAAAGGAGGATGTGAATGTTGCAAAGTATGAGGATATTTTTATTAGGATAGCATGGAATGCTACAAATTATATATGTAACCCAAGATGTATGATTTACTAATTATTGTATGGGGTAAAACCATTTCCTCATCGATCAGTAGTCTCTCAATCCTTCTCATCGTATGAAGAAATAGTCTCATGTGATATCAATACATAAAAATAATTCTCTATGTCTTATGAATTTAAAGAGAAGGAAAATAAAAAGTGATATACTTAACAATCTGAATAAGGATATAAGGGGAAGAAGGGAATAGTTGAGTTTCCACCCTATAGTAAATGCAGGAAGAAATATTCTGGTACTTGACTGAACAAGATGATAGTTTGTTACAAGTGTTGAGAAAAAGGACAACAAGCTCGTGAATATAAGGGAAAAAAATAGGCTATCAATGTTGAATGCTACAATTTTAGAGAAATGGGGAATTATGATAATGAATTTCCTAATCACCACGGAAACTTACCTAAAAAAGGCCAAAGGGTAAAGGCCAAGCTTATGCAATCATTAATACTGAGGTTGAAGCTCCTAAGGACATGGTGGTAGGTACATTAATAATTTCCTCAAAATTAGCCAATAATTTATTTGATTCCAGATCATCCCATTATTTAATATCTTCCCAGTTTTCCATGAAAATTTGATATTTCTAATTTGACTTAACAAGGGAGTTATTAGTAAAAACTCTTAAGGGATCTATCATTGCAATAATGTTTGGTGAATCAGTTACAATTATGGCATATAAACGTGCTCTATCTGCTAATCTTATTTTCATGCCCATGAATGAATTTGATATAATCCTTTGTATATATTGGATTTCGAAACACGATGCGAAAATTTATTGTAAGAAGAAGGAGGTTCCATTTTTTTGATGATGATAATGAATTTTTTATCTTTAGAGAAGAAACATAACTATCTAAATCTCATCTAAATATACCCCCAATTGCACTTCTAAATTCAATTATTGGGGAGTAAGAGAGTGAAATATATATGGGTGAGGAATGGAATATAAAAATAGATGATGTACATATTGTTCAAGAATATGTTTTTGTGTTTCTGAGGATTTACCTGGACATCCTCCAAAATAGAAAACTGAATTTTTCTTTGACATAATTCCTAGTTAAATGCTCATGTTGAAAACCCCTTATAGAATGGACATTGTGGAATTAGTGGAACTAAATAAAATACTAGAGGAATTGAGTAAAAATGGGTTTATTCTCCCTAATTTTTCGTTATGGGGAGTCCCTATTATTTTTGTTATGAAGAAATATGGATCTTTGAGGTTGTGCATTGACTACCGGGAAATCAATATTGTAAAAATCAAGAACTAGTATCCCTACCTCACATTTATGATTTATTTGATCAACTTCATTGAGATCAATATTTTTCAATGATTGACCTTCGACCAGGATATCATCAGTTGTGCATGATGAAGGAAGACATTCTAAAGATAGCATTTCGAACAAGGTATGGGAATTATGAATTCACACGGATTTCTTTTAGACTGACTAATGCACCATATTTGTTCATGGATCTAATTAATAGAGTTTAAAAGGAATATATTTATGTATTTTTAGTGGTATTTATTAATGATATCTTGGTATACTCCAAATTCTACTAAGACCATGAAAATCACTTATGCACTTTTCTGAAAACTCTTAGAAGAAATTAATTATATAGGATGTTTAGTATGTGTGAAATCAAACATCAAGAGATTTATTATATTGTCCACATTATCTCTAAGGATAGAATATCTATTGATCCTTCAAGGAAAAGGGTGATCCAAGAATGGCCAACACCATAGAGTATAACTGAGGTACGTAGTTTTATTAGTTTAGTATATTATTATCGGTGTTTCGTCCAGAATTTTCCCGATTGGATAACCCATTAACCAATATCTCATGCAAAGGGGTTAAATTCATCTAGAAAAAATAGTGTTAATAATGATTTGAATAATTGATGAAAATATTAGTCAATTCTCTTATATTGACTCATCCATCGGGAAATGATGGGTTTTTTATTTATAGTGATGCTTCCAAAAAAGGACTGGGTTGTGTCCTTATGTAGATTGATAGGGTTATTTCCTATGCATCACGGCTGCTAAAAAATCATGAAAAAAAACTCTACTACTTAGTATCATGAGTTAGTAGCTGTAATCTTTGTTTTGAAGATATAGAGACACTATCTCTATGGTGAGAAATGTGAGATATATACTGATCACAAGAGTTTGAAGTATATTTTCTCACATAAAGAACTCAGCATTAGGCAAATACAATGGGTTGAAATACTCAAGGATTATGATTATACTATACACTAACACCCAGGGAAGGTACAAACGGTAGTAGATTCTTTGAACAGAAAGGATCACAGAGTTCTGAACAAGATGAGAGTGTAAAGGGATCCTATGTTAATGGATCTAGTATAGAAGGATATGGTAATAATCATGGAAGGTGAAATATCAATACTTTTTCAAATGGATTCTAAAACATCTTTACTAGAAAGGATAAAAAAAACTTATACTAATGACGAAGAGTTTCAAAAAGAAAAATAAAGCTGTAAATGATGGGAAAATGATTAAATTTATAAAGGAAGATTGAATTTTAAAATTTGGGAGGAGGATTTATGATCGCGATATACCTAATCTAAAAAGAGAATTATTTGATGATGTTATTAGATCCAATTTCTCTATACACTCTAGTATCACTATGATGTATAGATATTTGAAGTAACGTTTTTGGTGGGACAATACGAAGAGAGGGATTGCTGATTCTGGGTCAAGATGTATGGTTTTTTAACAAGTGAAGGCTTGAAGACAACATCCTAGAGGAGTCATGCAACCTATTATCATTCCTGAGTATAAATGGGAGGATATTATGAAAGTATTTATCATGGGGAAACCAGAGACTCCTAGAAGGAATGATGCATTATGGGTCATTTTTGATCGCCTTACCAAGTTGTCACAATTTATTTCAATAAGAGAAGATTTACCACATGAAAATTTATCAAGTCTATATATTAATGAAGTTGTAAGACATCATGGTGTTCCACTATAAATTGATTATGATTGGGATCCCCGTTTTACATCATGATTCTAGAAAAGTCTTTAGAAATCCCAGGATACTAAACATGGTTTGACCATTGGCTATCACACTCAAACTGAGGGACAATCAGAACAGACTATTCAAACATTATAAGACATGTTGAGATCATGATCACTTGACTTTCAAGGTATGTGAGATCATTATTTACCTCTCATAGAATTTTCCTATAATAATAGCTTCCATTCAAGTTTTTATGTGGCACCATATGAAGCGTTATATGGAAAGAGATTTCGTACACCAACCTGTTGGGATGATGTTGGTGAAATAAAACTCATTGTCCCATAACTTTTTTAGGAAACAACAGAAAAGGTGAAGATTTTCAAAACCCACATCTAGGAGCTCAATGTTGGCAAAAGCGATATGCCCATAACCAAATAAAATATTTCTAGTTTCAAGTAGGAGATTATGTTTTCTTGAAGGTATCGAAATTGAACAGTGTTATATGATTTGGTAAGAATGGTAAATTAAGTCCCAGGTACATCAGACCATTTGAAATTAAGGAACGAATTAGAGTTGTAGCTTACTGTTTGGCAATGACACCAAGCCTCTCCAACAATCATGATGTGTTCCACGTATCTCTATTGAGAAAATACATTCCTGACCTAACACATGTACTCATCTATGAAGAAATTAGAAATGGAACCCAATTTGTTTTATTGTGAAGAGCCTGTCCGGATTCTTGATATCGGAGAACAAGTGTTGAGAAATCTGACGACTCACCTTGTAAAACTTATATGGAGAAATTGTAAAATGGAAGAGGCAACATGGGAACCTACAAGTCTTATGATGAAGAGCCACCCAAATCATTTTATGTAGTAATTTTCCAGAAATTTTGAGGCAAAATTATTTGAAGGATGAAAGAATGTAACACCCCAAGCATCGATGACATGCTTCTCTTTGAATATTGCAATAGCTTGCGTTGTACGCAACATCGAGTTCTAACACACCATGACCAATCAAGCTAGCCCTTCAAAAAGAATTTATGAATAGTAAAAAACATTTTTTGAAAATTTATAAATTTTCTTTTTCAAAATGAACTTCATTTTTGGATTCTAAATGTCAAAATTAACTTCAGATGAATTTTTTGTATTTGTCTTAAAACTTTCAATTTCTAATGAAGAGTGAAAAACACTACATTATTGGTTAAAATCAACTTTTATTTAAATAATAATTATTTATTAATAATTTAATTTTAATTTCAAAATAGATACATAATTCCTAAATTTTTCCATCGTAATTAATTGGATTCTTTATATAATAAGATTATATAAATAAAATTTTATTGAATTTTTTTAACATCTTTTCCCCACCTTCTAACAACATTTTATAATTTAAATAAAATGTAAGTTTACTAATTTTGTGAATTTAATTTCAAAAATATGAGAGAAATGGTTGACATATGTAAGTAAAATGTGGTCTAATAGGATGAAAATAATTTTTGCTGAATTGTAACATTTGAATTTTATTTACCACGGTTGAAAGTAAATGGGGGTAAATAAAGGTAAATGTGATATTATAATTACCATAACACATGTAATATTTGTTTTGGATAAGTTTATTTTGTCCCAAATAAACCTTAGGGAAAAAACATTATCCTTTTTTATCAACCTAGATTATATTAGAACATTTATTATATTTTTTAAAGAAGAGTTAAAAGTGTTAAATTCAAATTTTAATAACCAACACATTTTTACTATAGGGGTATAAAGAAGATAAATTCTACTATAAATATTCATTAGAAAAAAAATATCTTAAATCATAGTATTTTATTTATAATTTTTATACAATAAATAATAAAATTTTATTTATGACACAATGATGATGCATTAATTAGCTTATTAATGAATGATTAAAATAATTGATATTATAAATATTAAAATAAATGTAAATTGAGACTTTTGATGCATTAAATGAATTTTATTTGATAATATGACATGTTAGGGGTAATTAAATTTATTTTATTTGAAGAAATAAGATCATTATGACTATTACAAAAAATCAAAATACTAAATAGAGTCAAAATTGACATAAATGAGTTTTTAAATATAAAACTATTTTATTGAATGATATAAAGTTCCTTGAAATATAAGGGTCAGGTAAAGAACTTAAATATTTATATATATGTCACTAATTTACCACTTGAGGTTTTCTTGGAATTTCACAGTATGTTTATTAACCATATAGTGTAAGAATCAAGAAGACACGGTAAAAGATAAACTATTTAACTCGGAATTAAATATAAACGATAAGGTGAATATTCTGATCTAAACCTGTCTAAAACCTATTGGTTGAGAGGTTTTAGACCCATACCCACTATATCCAAGAAATAAATCCATTTTGAGAAATTAGAAACCGAAAATGATTTTATAATAATATAATATTTCACGCTTTTCATAAAGTTACACTCACTTCTCTTATAAAAGGGTACTTTACTTCTCTCAAATTAAAACCCTCAAAGCCATTTGGCTCTGCCAAACCCAAATAAAATATCCTACCAACTACCCTTAATTAATCATAAAGGCCTTACATTGACCCTAAATCCATCCTAAGGTTCCTTTTTGTTCAAATAAAAATGAATCTCTTAAAGAATAGGTAATTATTTCATAATGTCTTTCAAGGTTCTTTTCATCTTCCACATCCACTTTATTTGTTTTTTCCATACCAAAATAATTAATCCAGTACCTTATACATATTTTTATGTTATTATAAATATGTTAGAATCATATTCATTATTCTATTCATCGTATGAATGAAAAATTCACCATACATTCGTCTGTACGGCTTACCATCTCCACATTGTGGTGTAGCTTGTTATTCAACAATTATTTATTTGGATGGGAATAAGAATGAGTATAATTGATATAAATCATAAATATAACATCTTAAATATTTTTTAAATATAATATACCATCCAAATTACATACAATTTTAACATCAATTGAATGGTATTATCGCTCGTGCGTATTTACAGCTTACCGTCTCCACGATAAGAAAAGATTTTGTTCCCCATCGTAACCATTTTTGATTAATTTTCATTTTATGATTAAATATTTTGAGAATTTAATATAATTCTAGATATTAATCAAATAAATCTTATATAATACAAACATGGCTTATGTAACAAAACATATAATGGAAAAAAATCTATTAACACTCAAAACAATGGTACTACTAAAATATTATTAACAAATAAATATTACAGGGTCATAAATGATATCATATTTATGTATTTGGTTATTGTATAATTTAATAAAATTTATTTAACCATTATAAATGAGTTTAAATTTCCAGTTACTAAGGAAAATTACTAGCTAAGGGTTAATTTTACAATCTCTTTATTATCCATGGTTGTTTATACGCAAGTGTCTACTTGGACCTCTTTACCATCTACATTCATGTTTCTTAAAAATGTATTTCAAAACATTTTTACTATGGGTTAAATTTTTTTATACCCTTTTTTGACATTTATAAAATTATTTGAAAGGAATCATTCTGTCATTCGAAAAATAAGGTAAATTTGAACTTTTCTTCAAATTAAAGAAAGAATGATTTTAACTTATACGGTAGGTGAGGCCATTTTCCGCTCTTATAACACCTTTGAAGCTTCCCTTAAAATTTTAAAAGAATATTTTCAAAATAAATGTTTTATTTACATTAAATTACTTCAGATTAGAAAGGGATATTTCACTCAAATAGTTTTTGGATTGATTTCATCTACGTCAACATCCTTTGTTGGATTTTATGGTTGTTTGATGTTGATTCATTATAATACAATATACCATATTATATTGATTGTTTTTTGATGTGTTTGACTATGCATGTTCTATTTTTATACCATTCATGGTTTATAGATAAATTATTAACATTTTTTATTCTCGTTTTAATATTAGTTTTTTTGTTATGTTTCAACATTTTCTTTTGAGAAATGCATTGGATGTAGTAAGTGACGGGCGGGGCCTACTATAGCCCATCGATGCATCGGTATGTCTCATGAGAAAAATTAGTGTATTGCAACATGTCCTTGGAAATTTTTATATTTTTCTCCTTGGAAAGAGGCCTTGATAATGTGGTTATAGTGTTTTGAATTATGCATTCCATCATAATGAAATTAGCTATTAATATTACATGTTATTATTAGACTAGTAGTGTGTCCATGTGAGTAAGTAAATGGATTTATTTGATTTAACATTTCCATATTATTCTGAAGATTATGTTTAAAAGGCTTGTTTTTTAGTCTAATACATTGCATTAAATATTTATACTTGTTTATGATAGTTTGTGATATATTGTTATCCTTACTGAGCATCTGAGCTCACCCCATTCTTTAGTTTTATTTTTTCCAGTATACAAGAGGTATATTATGATTGACCTGTAGGAATAGGATAAAGAATATAAGTGTGTTAAAAGGAGAAAAAATGTTGTTTCTTATCCATTTTATAATTTAATTTAATACTTATGTATGTATCTAGTACTTTTAAGGCTACCAAACTGATCATTCTTTCAGGACATGATATCTTGTGATTATGCCTATGTTATATAATAATGCACCGACTTTGGGTAACTGGTGTCTGGGCATTATAGGTAACCCTCATGGGATGAAAACTAATAGATGGAGTGAACAATAAATCTCACCTCTAGTAGGAAATGGGTAGGTTCCTAGCACTATGGTTATAAAACACATAGTGGGAGTTATTACACAAAATATAAAAACTATGGAAATGATATCAGTGGAGATCTACTAATCAGCAATAATGGATTTCCATTCCAAAAATAAATCTCCACATACCCAATGTTACTGACATTTATAATGTACATAATATTAAAATTTATATATAATGTTTCTTAATAATCAACACTTATACGTGGTCCATCCATGTTACCCATACATAAGCTCTAATCTCCATTGGATTATCCTTAAAATACATATAAACATATGGTGGGGTGAATTTTTTTATAAGAATCAGTAGTTTCACCCTTCTAAAAAATCTACATTTGTGTGTGATACATATTCAAGATTATTAATGAGTGAAATCATCATGTAAAAAATCATGTAATATAAACATGTCGGCACATAACAAGTATAAGGATAAAATAAAAAGACACAATTATCATTCAACATTCACAACATCATCATCCACCCACACATATTTAGAATAAATGAATTATAATAAAAAAATTAGAAACATCACCAAAACACCACTAACCTTGGGTATTTTAATATCAATAACCACTCTGAAATGCTAGCATAGTCCTTCACCTCTACTAGGTATGTAACTGGAACAACATCCTCTTTCCATCTATGTTTTTTGTGATAATGGAAAATAAATTATTCATATAGAATCTATCCAAGTATTAATTAATTAAATATGTGATCCATATGACCATAACATATGCATAGGTCCAAAATATTATATTCTCATTAGTCTAACTATTTAATAACATAAATGTCTCCAAACCAATACCTATTACATCGAGTACTGCAACCATCACCATGTCAAAACTACATTTATAGGGTTTCAAGAATGTGTAGATCATCATCATATTTCCCTCCCCTGGCATGTGTGACCCCCACCATACATCATTATCTTTTCCCCATATCTACTTCCATATTCTATCCCCAAGATAATAACAATATATCAAGAATCATATTTCATAACAAAATAGCCGAATCTATCTCTCATCCAATGCTGTTTGGAAAGAATAATTTTAAATTTTCATATCACCTCCTCCCACATCATTTACCAATTCCAACCCTTGTAAGCATTATTATTCATTAATTAATTTAAAAATCATACAAAAATCATTAATAACTTAGGATTCAATTTATTCTCTCCCACAAAATTTTATTCCATCCACACCTGATTTGTTTCAAATACTTATTTATACTCATTGTTAAGGGATATCTGTTGTCCCACATGCTTTCCTTCACATGAAAATTATTCCCCTTTTTTATAAATATATATTATTGAAATTTCATCATTATCACACCACTCATCCACATTATTCATTATTCTAACCACGTTCCATTTATTTCACAACAATTAACATTCTATTAACAACATATTAAAATCCCTATATAACAATTTCATATTTTTCTCATATGTCAAAGGTAATTTCCAAGTGTAAATTCTCTCAATGTCTTATATTACCCCTGAATTTCACATTTTTACACCAAACCATTATTATCTTCTATGTGTGTTTAACCCATCAATTTATCATTATTCACTGTCATTATTTTATTCCCTATCATAGTTTCCCCTCTTTCAAAATCATTTCATAAACATTTTAATGAATATTTTAGGGTATACGTATTGAATCAAAACGAACTAACACCAATTTACCATCCATATAAATTATATATTTAATATATGAATATAAAAAAATATAAATGTTAACATCATTTGAAATTTAAAATGAATTAGTGTTCATGGAAGGTGAATCATAATGAAAAATCAACAATGTTTTACATTCATCATTTCTTCTTAGAAGTAGATAACATTTAATATTATAACTATAAAATACATATTACACTACCCTTCCAAATTATCATTATTATTTTATAAAAATAATTAGTATGTTTTTTGGAAAATATATCAAAAACAACAAAAAAAATTGTGATAAAAAATTTCTAAAATTTTCACTTTCTAAAATATCATTCGTGGTTAATAGAATTAAATAGATATATTAATAAATACATGAAAATAAAATTTAATTCATTTATCATTAGGAGACCCAAAATAATAATAATAAATATAGAAATTATAAGATCATGTTATTTATTTTCCAAAATTATTGTTCCTCCAATTCAGTTTATTGTTACCATATTAGTTAAATTTAATTTTTATAGGTTTTTCATATATTCATTCCCTTCCATGAAAATCAATAAAAAATATTGAAATAAATAAATGAATAGATATGGATAAAATGATTTTATTCTTATATGGAACCACAACAGGTAATATCATGAATACTTTTCCAGAATATATAAGATATGTGCATTAATACACAACCTAAAGAATTTAACATAATCAATGATAAGAGAACAAAATCTAAGTACCAATGAATCTAAAATATAATTTTTCTATCTAAAATCATACCAAATATCCTCAAAATATCAAATTTCATCCCCAAAAAATATACAATGACATTGATTCAATAATTTGAGAGAATGATAAAGAAGAAAAAATGTTTTGAAAAGCGAATTATACCTCAAATAAATTATAATTCAATATCTATGAATAAAATGAATTATGATACTCAAAATTTTGTAATAAATTATTTAATATATACCCAAAGTTGTTCTATAAATCAAGGGAATGATAAAAGTCAAATCAAAAAGGATGAATGAACATATTTATAAAGAAAACCAAACAATCCATCATCATGACATAGAGACATTCAAAAATATCATAATCACCTTGATAAAATATGATCTAAAATCAATTATTTAAAAAATGATAAACATATCCCACACCTCAGTGGTAATTTTATTATTTAATATTGGTTATAACACCACCATTGACCCCACAATAACAATCATGAATTCTCCAAAATTATCTTACAAAAAGAACACCACCACAAAATTAGCTATGCCATGCTCAATCCATTCTAACCATTCCAAAACCTACCTATGCTTCTTGACATTAAGACAAGAAAATACTACCATGAAAACCAATATAGCCATATGGTCTCCCCTATTTTAAATAAGTGAAAACCCCTTCTAAAATATCCACTACCATGACATATCTATACTTCTACATCCCCTTAAAATAGGTCATCATTCTATATAACACATCTACCCATGGTCTCCCCCTCACCACTTCATCATTCCCACCTCACACAGATAAAACCAAAACTCATCATACAAATAAGAATGACCATGGATATTCCATTATAACATCCATATAGATCCACCAATGAATTATAATGACTTCTTCCAACACTATGTTGTAATGTCCATCCATGTTTTATTTAGAAAGTATCCCTAAAGAACACTAATGTTAGGACCCTTAGGTGTGATAGGGATTATCTTTATTAAAAACATATAGAAACTTTATGAAAGTGTAAAATATTCTTTTATATAAATAAGTAATACCATTATGTGAACTTATATAACCCTTATTAGAGATTGGGATAACTTTTATGTGAATTTGGATGTCCATTATGGGAATTGTGATTTACCTCTCTGAAATGGTTAAAACCCCATACTTACCTATAATGAGTTTGGTTTTACCATCATGATTGATATAACTAAACTCACGTGAGCTGGAACTACCATCACATTTATCTAGCACCTACCTTTACATGATCTGGAACAACACCATTGAAATCTATGTCCTACACTCTAGTAAACTATATCTTCACCCTCTAAGAAAAGGTCTAAAAGTAATGTGATATGAAACTACCATAATGGAAGATGAAATAATGTTTGCCCTTACATGATATTTTAGGTCCTTTATATGGGTACATAAAATTCAAGGAAAATTATCTTTTCAATTTAAGAAACTTATTAATGAGAAATATTATGATCTTATCAAATTCAAGGAAGAGGAATATGAAAGACAACGTTTTGTGAAATTCCAAACCCTTATATTAAACACCTCTCAAACTACTATCATCATAGAGAATAAAATAAAAATTTGATATGAATGAAGAAGGTAATATTTGAACAACCACCTATTGATATAACTCTTAGAAATAATTTTATAATCGAAATAAAACTAACAAACAAGATGAATGGGAAATTAAAACACATAACATAAATACCCAAAACCACACTCAAGGAAGATACATATCATAAAATAAGTAAACCACTTCTAGAGACAAAAAAATCATAAACCATATCATGTTCACTGAAAATTAAACCATATCAATACCATTATAGAGAATACACAAAGGGATATGAAATATTTTAAGCACATGATTTTAATGAGAAACCATGGCCATATACACATATCATTCATGACTATCACAAAGATTTTTTGTATTTTTCATCGCTATACCACTATCATTTGTAATGAAACATTTAAATACAGTTATGAATTACTAGATTCAATATGTATAGGTTTAATAATAATATAATTAACATTATAATGATATAACAAATATCTAATCATCAATTAACATCTTACCATCATCAAATTTACTATATATTGAATTTATATAATAATAATAACTAAATTGATTATATATTTCATTAATCATTTGATAATTCAATATTTAATTTGATTTTTTAGTTTCAAGATTATTAATCATGTTATTCAATAACAAAACCAAAAAAAATATCTAAAATTAAACATATAAATGTTTTATTATGTTTTATATCATGTTAAATTTTTACATAATTACTAAATACAAAGATCAAATTAATTACAACATACCTTATCATGTTATTTAACTCAATGAATCATTTACACATGTTTCCCATTAAATCTATTTATATAGTTAATATATATCATTAAAAAACCCTAAAAAATTTTAAATCAAATTTTAACAATATGAAATCACCATGATTAACATGCATTTTTGTACAATTAACATTTTAATCACTTTATCATTCCCACGAAGAAAATTACATAAGTCCATTAAAACTAATTTTAGGCATGTTTCCATTAACCATTAGTTTACACATTACAGTTCAACATGAATTAAACTATGTAAAAAATCATTATTCACATTTAATTAATAATAATTAGTTTCTTCTAGTAATGAGGATTTTATACAAATAAATAATGTTAATAATTATATTTTATAATATTTGAATGATTTAAATGAAGCCCCTGTAAAAAACATTCAATAAATGTTCATTTATTTTTATAATATCCCATTTTCCTTGAAAGAGTGTGGAAGAACATAAAATCATTCATTAAAATTAGTACAAAAAAATCCATTCTAAAAAATATATTTCATTTATTATTGAATATATATTACCAATAAATAATTTCAACATCATTAATAACAAAAAAAATCATAGAAAACAAATCAATATATATTTTCTCCTCAATCAAAATACCACACCACTTATGTCACATATTTTATATCTTTTAAATAATTCAAAGACATCTAATTATAATATTATTAAAACAAGTATCCAAAATATACCCAACATTAAAACACAACATGAAACTATATTTTAGTTATTTTATTTTTAAAACTTTTATGGGCGGCCAATATGAATATCAATAAAAATAAATATTGTATTTATATAGATCTTTTTTATTACTAGATTTAATTGTATTAACCTATTATGAAAGGCTGATCACTAATATAATAAAGAAAATAACATAACAAATGTCATGGAAAATCATCATAAACAATCAATTCAAAGTTATATTTATATTATTTCTTGAAATTCTTAGGAAAATATTGTATTTGGGAAACATTTCAGGTTAACCAGTAAATAACATTCCAATTTTCAGTTTGAAGAAATACTTTTTCCACAATACATGAAAACACATTAAATTAATCAATCATCACATTGTGTTTCACATGTGAAATAATATTTCATCTCATTATATTTAGGAAATTCAACATTCTTTATATGGTGATTTGTAATATTCAAATATTGTGTCCCTATACGCCATGTTTGAAAATGTTAATCGATAATTCATTAAAAATATTACAACCTAAGTAATGTTCTTTTAGATTATAAAATAAAACATTTACATTTTATAATATTTTATTATTATGTTATAACAAAATCAAATTTTTCTTCAATTATTCTACCATTATGGAAACAAGCATTCCTGGTATAAGGAATAACATTATTTACATCAACATTTCAATACAACATGGTCAACATACAAAATTTCCATTTGGCTATTTCATGTGGTTTCTACTAAAATTCACAAAATCATAATTCAATCATATTCAAGATAATAATAATCAAATAATAAATATTTTACCCTCACTCATGCTTGGTTTTTATTTAATAGCTACTAATGTCATGGAAACATGATTTAATTTCTCATACAGAAATTCTGTAAGGAAATAACATGATTAAGTCTTGAAAAGAATATAGATATTATTTAGGTACATAGTTATTTTTTTAATGTCATTAAATATAGGAAGGAATGTAATTTACCTAGATTTATTAGATAAATAATTAAAATCTAGCATGGAGAATAATATATATCACATGTATTATATATATCATGACTGTAAGGTAATGCATGGCCTAATAACTTATAAAAAATTAAATTACTTAGAACAACTACTCTAAAAAATTAACCTATTAAAATAAGATATAATAATAAGAAAATGTTTTATAAATCCTTGTAAATGTGATAAATTACATATACCAAGATAATCTTAGCATTCATTATTAATAGATATAAAATTCATCAAAACATATCAATGTGTCATGCACTCCAATAATAAAATTGAAAAAAAATATAAGTTTAATCGGGTTGTAGTAAGCATGGGTAGGACACATCCATGTTCTAACCAGGCCGTAGTTCATCAGTATATTTCATATAATTTACATTTACTCATTCAATTAATGTAATGTAACAAATTTAGTAAGAAGAAGAAAAACCATCAACCACTACGTAATTATAATACAATCAAGGAAAAACAAATAATCCAAAATTTTTAATTTCATTAAAGATAAATACAATGATACATGTACCTCTCTATAATTTCTACCCTTCAACGATTAGATTATCACAAAAACATTAAAGTAGGTTTTAAAATTTATTAAATCAGATCATAGGGGGTCTTAATTATTATTTCCATACCCTGTCCCATTGGCCTACAACACTTGATATGACCAGGTTTCATTGTTCCCTACAAGACCCACATAGTCCTCACCAGTTCCTAGCTCCAATCTCCACAATGTCTCTGAACTATCCACTTTGAATATACTCTGTCATTAACCCCCTAAATTGGTACCCCTACAACACTAAAAATCAACTTCATGAGTGACACATAAATCCTATATCCAATAGGTCATAGGTTGGAGAAAAGAAATGATGGTATAAAACACACAATAAAAGTAATTTACCTTAATAGTGAATTTATTGAAAATATATAAGGGAATATCCTATAATAAAAAACAAGGGTTTCCCTTCCCAAAATAAATCCCCACATAAAAAATGATACTAACAATTAAAATGTACAAAAATGATAGAAAATATACAGAATAATAGATCTATTATCTATAATATTATATTGAAAGAACCTACATAACTATGTTGGAGAGTGAATTTTTGGACCACTCAATAATATCATCCTTTTAAAAATAGTTATCATTTTTTTGAAACAAATATGAGAGATTAAGATAAATGTTAAACCTAAATGAAAAAAATCATGGAATAGAAACAATAAGTTACCTAATAATTATAGGAATTATATAAAAATTCACAATTCCCTATAAACTTCAACAACATACTCACACTAGCTCATCCAATTATGGTTCATAAACCAATTAATTCATTAATAATAATTTAAAATTTCAATCGATAACCATAACGATTACACAACCTACCCCATACCTAGTAATTTTCATCTCTGCCCTTACTTGTCATCTATATTTCTGTCTCTCTATGTGAAATATAATAACATTGAAATCTCTCTTTATTTGAAAAATATTTTGGAAATGATATATATATATATATATAATTCATCTAAAACTAATATAGGTTGTGTTTTGACCCTTCTTACCCCAACTTATGCTCAGGTGTAACATATTTTATTCAAATTAATCAAATTTTCTACTAACATAATAGTATACAAACCAATATCCCCCACATAAATTGATACCACTAAATATTACATTGTTACTATCATGACCCCGTCCATATGAAGAAAACACAATGAGGGAAGAGAGATAATGACACCTCATTACCTCCTATGGTAGACACTGAGTTGGAAACTAGCGTCGAGGGTATAAAAAATCATATATTGGCATCATTACCCTATATAATACAAAGAGGATAAAGGGACAATATAAATCAACAATAATTAACTCTATGAAATAATTATATATGAAAAGAAAAAATAATACCAAATTTCATGTCTAAATAAAACTAATAAAGACAAATAGTCACCAATGTAAATACCCAAAATAAAAACTAGATAAGTGATACAAAAACAATCCAATGGTCCAAGCTAGTAACGTCCAACACACTTTGTGAAGTCCTCCTAAAACCCAAAAAAATTGCTTTATATATATAGGGTGATCATACATGTATAATCAGAAGGAATCCACTGTATCTCTTGCACATGTGAAATAATCTTACTAATTCACCTATGAGAAAATAGTAGAACCAAAAAACACCTACATAATTACACTAAACAAACCCAACCTCAACAATGTACAATCACCAAATAACATAAGTAAGGTAATGTAATATAACATGAATAACATCAAAAAGGATAACCCATATTTATTCCCTACTATTATGCCACTTTCACACCCCAATGCCTTATTTCCTCATGATTCAATCTATTCCTTATACCATAGTTCCATACAAGAGCAGTCATAACACACATTGCCTAATGACACATGGGTTCACCAACCCAAAATCATGGCCACATCACATGTCACAAGAAAACACCATTGACACAACACAACCGCTACCATAACCATAGTTTTAGGGTATCATTAACATGTTGGACATAAATATCATTCACTCCTCCTACCATGAACAACCCCCAATAGAAGCCTTCCCATAAGAATAGTTATATCACATCTCAGATAAAAACTCATGGACCACCTCCCCCCAATAATGGTCACATCTTTCCAGAATAAAATTGGGCTATCACAACCACCATCTAATGCACTAACAAACCTTAATAAATCACATCATGTGAAATACCTACCTCTCTTGGAATAGAGATTGGGAAATAGTGGGTACCCGACCATCTATACTCCTCACCTGATATTTGAAAAAAAATCCCCATGTGACTATGAGGGTCTCAAAACATAATGATCAACATGGGGGGGTGACAATAGAAATCAAAAGAATATAAAAGTAAATATATATAGTATCAAACATTCAAGCCCAACCTATGATTTCAAAAACTAACTAACAAACTCATGACACTATTACATTTGTTTCCATCTCTAAATGAATAATACCAAACAATAAGCCACAAAACCCATTACAAAATTCAAATAAAATACACTTAATCACCCCATTATTTACATTATTTAGCATCAACCACAATTATTCACACTACCCATCATTTAATTATTCATTTATAATATCCATCCCATTACTCAAACTGGAAAATTTAATTTCAATCTTTATTAAAATATTATATATTCAATCACTACCCATGAATCTTTCACAATGAAACCACCACCTCTCCAGCCAAAAGAAACACCCAAATCAGCCACCTCACTTCACTAAAATTAAGTCCAAACACACCACCTCGTCTCCCAAAAATGGCAACAAAAAATCTGCATCGCCACCCCAAAACCAAGGACAAACCACCACATATCTCTCCACATTTCATCACAAACAAACATCATTGACCCAAAATAAATACCACAAATTATAACAAATCATGATCATTTTACTAATTTAAAAATGGGATTTTATTATATTACACTTTTTGGGGAATTATCAAAAATGCCATAAATCCTGGAGAAACAATTTAATTTTCCAAATATGATTAGTAATCCAAATACCATTTTTGAGAGATATCACAATAGTCACAACCAAATAAGAAACCACATAACATAAATCCAGTGCAACCAAACCCCCAACGACCATTATGACCAATAGGGCATCAAGAATGTATAATCCACAATACAACAATAATATTAAATCTATAAAATCATGTGAATCAAACATCATTTACCCATATTAATTTAAATTAACAAATAATTTATCTATGATTTATCCATGAAAGTCATAACCCATAGATAAAAAATGTAAACCCCTCACGCATGATACAAAATAAATGTAAATGAGTGATTCTCTACCTCAAATAATCTTTTCTGACTCACTATACAACATAGGGTGAAGAAGAACACCCAAAAACCACAAACACTCCATGAGATAAAAGTGAAATCTACATTTCACCAATTATCCATAAAATATAATCCCAACAAACAACCTGAACCAAACCACACCACCATAGTGAATCTATGATGAAGAATATAAGGAAAATGACCAAGAAGAATCAAGTATTTTCTGTAATGAACTACCACTACAACCAACCGATCATGGGGGGAGGAAGGAGGGATTAAATCACTCCTATGGGTACCTGGGATTCACCCATAATGTGAGATAGATGCATTGTCATAGTTTTTTAGAAAACACCTGAGTGCTCTAAACCCTATAACAACACTAAATCAGGGATTCACATGACATGTAATCACTTTTCATGTCATTTAATACTATGGGTAATTTTTTTTAAAAAAATGTCACATTTTTATTATTTAAACCCTAAAATAAACACATCGTGAACCGAACGTAGACATGAAATGAATCCAACAATCAATTCTTATAAACTTTAAAAAATGTGTATTTCTTGCAGCAGCTCTGAAGCACATCGATCTTCCACTGAAAACTCTTTAAACCTCTCCAAAACACCTTCAATCATCGGAAAGTGAAAATTAAAGCACTAAGAAGAAAAAAACCATTACATCAGATACCTATAAAATGGTTCTCTCCCTTGCGAACCAAAAACAAATCCCCTATGTAAAGTTTTCCAAACAACAGCCCCTTGAGATACCTCTCAAGGATATCTTCATACCTTGAATGCAACCACTAACCAAACAACTACAACCTAAGAAACACTAAAAAACCCTCCACAATTGCATCACCACAATTATCCATCCTCAAAACCACTACACAACCTTCTCAATTTTTACATGAAACAAACAAACATCCACAATAACCAATGGAAAAATCCATCCTGAATACACCAATCAAAAAATTCCATCCTCCGTGTCAAGATATTATCCTCTTTGGGTGGTACTGACCCACCCATAAGTCATTTAATTGAATTTTAGTTAATTCATAATGATTAGGATCCAGTTACTCCAATTTTAATATGTTAATACTTTATCATACATCACAAAACAAACAACACATGGAGACTAGCTTATAAGATAAAACAATAAGGAATCAAAAATCACATCCCAAAGAAAAACAATGCACTACAAACATCCTTAAAACTCTGGGTACTGGGTATGCATCTGGGTATCTGACACCAAATTACTCCCCTCCATGACACTATTCATCCATAACACATGAATAAATGAAATTTTCTATCCATGAAATGCCTTCTCTTTACAATTCGGGATCTCTACTAGTCAATCCCCATACACCATGACATCCTCACTTTCCAACTCTCCCAAGTCAATGAAATGCGAGTCATCATGAAGATACCAAATAATATTAGAGTCATGGAACACATAATAGATCATCTAAACCCATAGTGGGAACACCAACAAATATTCTACCTCAACGACTGACCACAACACCAAAAAGAGTCCAATAAACATATGTGAAGTCTTACTCCCTCTTCAAAACCTCTTCTACCCAAATCGAGGGGAAACCATAATGAACACATAGTCTCAAACCACAATCTCCAAGGGTATACTTCTATGAATGACATGTGACATATTTTTGTCCTATGCTTCTTTAATCCTCCAAAGAACAAGCTAAAATTTATTTTCCATCCTGTGCACCACATCAGGACCCAGAATGAAAGTCCCCCCAAACATTCATCCAGCATAATGGATAATGACACAATCTCCCATACAATACCTAAAATAGGGCCAAGATAATTGAAGAGTGATAACAATTATTATATAAAAAATCTACCAATTGCAGGTTTCATACTCAAGATCCACTGAAGTCCAATACGCACACTGACAACATATCCTTCAATGTTTGGATAGTCCATTTTGTATTCCCATGTTTATGAGGGTGTAAAGTAGTGTTGGGGCATAATTGAGTGCAAAAATAAAGGTTCAATACCATCCTGACTCTTTATGTAAAACAGGAATCCCAATACAATACAACATACCTTGGAATTCCATTTAACTAGATAACATCATTCATATGTCTCTTAGCCATATAATCCACTACGCTGAACTCCACAATCGCTAATAAGAGGAAAGCTTTCATCAATTGATCCATGATCACCCAGATAGAATCATAACCTCCATGATATCTAGGAAATCCTAGGATGAATTATATCCAATATTTCAACCAATTTCCAATCAATACCACCCATGATATACAAAAAACAACCAAGAACATGATGCTTGACCTTTACCTTCTACCAAACCATGTAATTTTCCACGAACTCCACCACTTCATGTTTCAACCTGAGCCACCAAAACAACATTCTTAATCCATATTAAATCATGGAATATCCTCGGTGTACTACCAAATGTGATCTATGAAAATCACTAATAACTCCATACAAATTACTATCGGAAAAACAATCTCCAACAAAACAACATCCGGTTCCGACCATCCTCTGACCATCCCTTTTAGATCGTCACCACAGTCAACACAATCATTGCATGTATGCCTATAAGACATCCCATTGAGACTAATCTACTTATATAATTATATAATACTCCAACTTCATCTAATATGAACATCCTCTACCACCATTTACCCATGTATCTTTGTAAAAGGCTTCTAACACCTCAATTTATCTTCAAGTATCCACATACTCCCGAACAATATCCTCCCCCAAATTCTTATCAAAGCATTACCCACAACATTCCACTATCATAAGGTATAATATATATCAAGACCATAATACTAAATAAAATATTTCCACTTCCATTTACACATGTTTAGATCATGCAGGGAAAGAATATACCTAAATCTCTTATGATCTGTGAAGATCACAAAGCGCTCCCCCATGAGGTAATTCCACCACAACTTTAGAGAAAACACAACTGATGCTAGCTCCATATCATTGGTGTAATAGTTATAAACATGGGGAAGAAGCTTCCTTGACCCATAAGATGACACATACCACTACATCATCTGCATGCATCTGAACACCAGATGAAAAGTATCACTAAATAGCTCAAACATCACCCCTTTCTTAGGAAATAGAAGAAATAGAGCGCTAAACAACATCCCTTACAAGTAGTCAAAGGATGCCTATAAATTATCAATTTAAACAAAATCTTGGAATTTCCTTATAAATTTTCTAAATGAGGCTCAAAGTTACGAGAAATTAGTTTCAAAACTCACATAATAGATTGTGAGACTAAGGAAACTACAATCCTCTATCATGATGTTGGGTGCCGCCTAGAAACCACATACGTTAATCTTCGATGGGTCCACTGCCACACCATATTGATACACCTTATTCCCAAGTAAATTCACCTATTGTGTTAATAATTTAAAATGGGAAAACTTCCATAGAGATGATGGCATCAGAGAATATGCAAGACTATTCTGAGATGCTCTGTATACTCATACTTTGACTTGGAGTAGATGATGATATCATCAATGTATACAATGATTAAAAAGTCTAGGAACTCAAAAAACAGAGAGTTTATAATCCCCATTAACAAATTTTTTATTTTTTAAACACCAAACAACATGAATAAAAACTGGAAGCGCTCTACATGTATATGATGGAGGAATTCAGCATATCACCCTCTTTCACACACAACTGGTGATATCCTTAACATTGATTGATCACAGAATAACAAATTGATCGTCTCAGAAAATTCAGAAGATATTATATACTCATTATAAGGTAACAGGGTTTTACCTTCACATGATTCAACCTTTAATAGATTATACACAACCTAAGACTACCATCCACCTTATTGGAGAAAAAAACTAGAGCACCCCATGACGACACACCAGGTTATATAAAAACCTTATACAATAGATCATCTTATAGAATCCTCAACTCCTACATCTCATAAGGTCCCATATTATGTGGTCTTGTTGAAATATGAGAAGCTTCAAGCTAAAATTCTATCCCAAACTCAGCATCACGTTAATGGAGTTTCATCATAACCTCTTAAACACCCAAAAACTCTTCAATGTCCCAAGGAACCTCTACTATCCTATAATCTACTGATCCCATATACAACTCACCCAATATGGAAAAAAGGGGCTCCAAAAACAAACTACCAAGTTAAAAACCTTTTTCACCAATGAAAACCACATACTGACTATCCACATCTTAAAACATAACCCTCCTCCAGATGGAGTTGATACCTTCACATATGAGATTCAACCATTATATGTAAAGGATGACATCTTATGGTTTAATATATATAAATAAAATATCCCTAGGGGAAAAATGTGGCACCAACATCATTAAACACAATGATAAACATCAAACAAGATGGTATGGATTCTGAATTGAATCATGAACATCATGGTCTAGAAATCTTCTCCACATATATCCCCAAAGTAAAGACTATATCAGGTTTAAGAAAGGATTATAGAGACTCCAAATCAAACAAGGCATTAAAAAGAGTATGAAAAAACTCATCATACCTCTGATGATCACAAGACTCTCTAAAACTACAACATCTACTACATGAAACTAACAACATCCATATCTTATACCTATTTTACGATTACCACCTCTATGGACATGCATGGGTCACAATCAATTAACATGAGAAAAATCATGGTGTCTTCCTCTACCTTACCCATGTCCCCTCATAAGATAATAAGCCTACATTCAAAGATTCTAAAATGGCCTCATTTGAAACTACAAATAAGGCTGGAACTGAACCTTTCCACCTCCCCCAAACTGATCTCGAGGAACCAATGGACATTGGTTCTATAAATGTCCATGAACCCCTCAACCATAACGCATAGTCACAAGGACCCAAAGAAGATAACATAAACCAATGTCCCTAGATGGATGAAAAATAAGCTACTGGGTTTGACTCCCTATTCGTTGAAACCTCAAATTTCCTTATGCCTAATACATTCCATTGAAAACAATACTCCTCAAGAAAACCTTCTTGTTCCACTCTCATAGAAAACCGCATCTATAGTGCATCCACTCTATCACAATCTCTTTCTTATAGACATCCAAATATGTTGTTAACATAATTAGAGTAAATTCATATGAGAAAGAGGGTCAGGGTGCCTCATCAATATTTATTGATAGAGACTGATCATCCATAAAAAGATCTAGGAAAAATCACATAAGGTCACTAAACATGATTCATAACTCCCACACTGTCATTCTCCCCTTATGAATAGAATAAATATATTTCCACTTAACTTACTTTATTTTTGATGAAAAAACTATTCCCATTACTCCTTCGGGAAGTCGACCCACAAACATTATCATCCTTCTTCTATCCCAAGTACAACATCCACCAATGACGCATATCTCCTCGTATCTAACTAAATACCAAAGGGAACCTGTACCCCACTAGTTCCAGATCATTATGAAGGTTCTCTCAGGATCCTCTATCCAACACTTTGTATCCACATCTGAAACTCTTCTCCCGTACTTCCCCAAATCATGCTACTAGATAGCACACAACACCATCTACAAAGCCTCATCCTCCTTTAGCAGATCAATACTATGATGAAAAACTTGATTAACCTATTGATACTCAATGTAATAACCCGAGATTTTATAAGATATATTATTTTTAATTTCTTTCATATCTTCTGTTGTATGATACACCAAGATTATCTTACGATATACGCAACACCGTATTAGCTTGCAGTATATGCAACATTATTCTTGGATCGTGTTACACACAATTTCAAGTTTGTTTGATAGTTGTTATTCTATGCAACATTGAGTGTGTATGTGTATAAATATATATATATATATATTCAATGTATAAATGAAATATGGTTGGATTATGTTATACGAAACAATGGAATATTCTTTCACAATATGCAACCCTAACTTGGCTTGCATTACACGCAATCACGACCTTCCTCGATAGCGTGTGTTGTACGCAATACCAGGTTTTACTAAACAACGATATATTATTATAATATTATTATGAACTAGCCGTTATGAATAGTACTAACTTAATTTTTTAATTTTATAACATTATTATTCATCTTACACATTTTCTAGAACATGGTATAAGAACAAAATAAATTTTTCGGGTAAAATAAGTATTTTTCAAAAAATGGAGTTTTGCCGCCTTTTGATGGCGCACCCACATTAAATATAGTTTTTGAAATGTTTATAAGTTCAATTTTACAAAATAAAATTATTCTTTGGAATATGGATATAAAATTTTACTTTGGATAAAATTTTCATGTTATTCTGATAAATTTCATATTTTAATGAATAGTAAAACACGCTATATTTTAATTAAAAACAACTTTTTTCATCATAATAATTTATGTGGTTAAATTTTAATATTGAATGGTATTAAGGTATAAATATATTATATTTTTACCATTTAATATAATGTATGTCATTAGCATTGATTTTACCTTGAATTCGTAGGTTAAATCAATTCAATCTTTTGAAATGTTTTAAACAAAAATCTGTTTTCTTTCGACAATGGGATTAATCTTAATTTAATTTCTGAAACTTTTGGGTATTGAATTTGGAAAAATGGATTCCATATTTCGAATTAGTGGTTCCAAATTATATTAATAGAGTACTTTTTATTTTGGGGCATTATGAATAGTAACTACGGTAAATTTTATTTACCCTAGTTAAAGGTAAATCGGGTAATTAAGGGTAAATATAAGATTTTAAAATTACCCTAACACCTGAAAAAATCTTATTGGATGACTAATATTATACCCATATCACCTAAGGGTCGGATTAAAATCATATAATGGATTTTTTTCCATGAAAATAACTTAATTATTATTAAAACCAAAGAAAGTGACAACATGTCACTCTCTTAAATATTATAAGTATATTAATTTTAATTTAGTGATAAACTTCATGAAACTTCGAACATGAATAGTATACAGAAATATAATGAAAGTATCTACATCATATGAATTTATTTATATTTTTTAGGGATTAAATAATTATCATTAATTGTGACACAATAGTGATGCAGAAAGTGTTTATCTAGTGTAAAATCAAGAATATAGTTTTTTTAAACTAATAGTGATCATAAAAGGCACAAAACCCTGACCAAAAGGTATTGGTTATGTAAATTTAATCCATAACCATTCAACGGTCGAATATTTGACCATTTGGAGCCTTATAAAAGCGATTATGACACTTAAATTATTTTATTTTAAATGATTCCAAAGTTGTCACCTTCGTAATTTAATAAATATAACAATTAAAATATTGTCATTTTAAGATGATAAATTCTAGTAAAAGTATTATTTTTAAAGGTAATAGATTTATCTTCATCATAGTATTTTTTTTAATTTTTATGCAAAAAATAAGTATATTAAATAATTATACAAAAATGATGTAGTAATTATTTTATTACGAGATAAACCAAATAAATGGTTTTAAAAATAATAAAATAAATATTATATGAACTATTTAATGTGCTCCACTAATTTTCTAGATTCATATGACCTTTTATGAATCTATTAAAGCTTTTATTTCGAACATATTTTCTGTATATAGTTTATTTAAATTCAAATAAATAAGTAGTGTCAAAATTGAAACTATTTTTTTTATAAAAATAACATATTATAAAATTGATTAAAAATCACAAAAAAATTTAAAAATTATAAATTTAAATTTATATGCTATAAAATTTTAAAAATTATCCAATTATGTACAATTCAGAACAAATAAGTGATTATTTGTTATAATTTAAAATTTAGAGTGTGATTACCAAAAATAAAATTAAATTGATTAAATAAGGATAAATCAAGTTGATAATGTTTAAAATAAATTCCTAACATGTATAAATTTTATTGGTTGATGGTATTACAACCCTAGCTCATCTAATATTCGAATATGTGTTATTTTTAGATGTTTTTATGTGGGGTTAGATTTATTATAAATTAATATTTTTAAGATTTCCAAAGGTGCCCCTCTCCTCCCTTATAAATGGGAACCTCCTCCCTCTCTTCCACACACAACTTTGAGCCTTAAATCTCGACCAAACCCTTCCCATTTCACTTATCCACTTCCTTAGAAACATCCTAGAGGTCCTGGTCTTCTTCAAAGACCAACTTTAGTGCCCTAAGAGGAGGTCTCAAAGAGGCGTTTCAAAGAAGAGGTAATGTTCGTTACCGATTCTTTCAACTTTATTTATTCTTCCACTTCTTCTTCTTTAGTTGTTTCATTATGAAGTAATAACATTATTATAACTCATATACTGATATGTTAATATAAGTATCAAAACAACCCTATTTCACCATCTATCCATCCTACGGAAAATGAAATCACCATGTCTGCGTACGTACGGAATACCGTCTCTACGCCATGGTGAAATCTATTTTTCCGCCAACACCTTACATGGATGAGTATAATGATGTAAAGAAGAACTATATATGGTTATTATAACATTATACAGATTCTTATATATTGTACCATCCACTCCAATTCTATTCAATAATTATGGGAATGATATCATCGCTCGTGCGTACGTACGGACTACCGTCTCCACGACGCAATAGGATTCATTCGCCATGTTAACCATAAATGAGTGATCATAAAGTTTATATAATGAATAATAATTAAATATATGAAATAATAATGCTACTGGATTTATTTATATATATATGTATGTCAACTATTTAGTTTCGTTCAATTCAATAAGGAAATGAAAACAGCGTTCATGCGTACGTACGACCTACCGTCTCCATGAATGGTGTATTTCATTCCCTTTATCAATCTATAATATATATATATATATATATATTATGAATATATATTATATAGAAATAATGTTTTACATTTTTTAATTAGGTAAATCAGGATATATGTATTAATATCAAGAACGGCAAGTCAAAACACATACGATAAATGAAATGATTTTACCCAAAATGATGCTTTAACATGGATTTTACAAAAGAACGGGTAATATAAAGTCATAAGTGAAACATATATGATATCAAAAAAATGTATATGATTCTGTAATAAGTCAATGACATTATTTAAATCAGTATACAGGAGGTTTGGATACGTACGAAGCATATCGGACCTAAGGTAAGGGATAACTTTTCCAATCTCGTTTTTATCCGAGATTGTTTATTCATAAGTATTTACTGGGGTTATTTATATCATCCATGTCCATGTTTTATAAAAGTGTTTTCAAGTATGTTTAAAGTCATTTTTACCCATTTTGACTTTTATCCCATGGTATGGAAGGAATCTTTCTTTTATTTACCCTAGAAGGTACTTTTTGACTTTTCCGGCAAAACTACAAGAAGAATGTTTTTTTAAACTTATACGGCATGAAAGGATTTTTACGGTTTTATAAAGCCTGATTTTCATGAAGCTTTCTCCAAAAGACTTCATGAATATTTTCAAAAAAATCCTTTTCTTTAAAATTGCATGACATTTTGTGGAAAGAGAATGATTTTGAAGAAGAAAGGATATTTTCCTCAAGAATACATTTCAAGTGTTTTATCAAAACCATTTTTTATCTAAGATGAAATTATTTCATAAGTGTATGTTTCAAGTATCATGTCTATAAGATTTACATGGTTTCACTTTTCTTATTATGAAATGATATCCATTTCTTTTATATGGATTATGTGATGATGGGATGATGTTTATGAAACCCATTTAATTTATTGGGTTCATATGAATGATGTATGTTTATTTTGTGGCACAAGTAAGAATTATTTCATTATGAGATGGGTGGGACCTATATCTCCCTCCAATGAATTGGGTAAAGATTTATATCTCATGAGATAGACATGGCTGGAACGGAAAGTTAAACCGGTTCAGTAATATAGGACTGGAATGAGGAGTGAACTCGATTCAGAAATGGACTTTCTCCACTAAGATGGTCTTGGCAGCAATGCCTTGGCTAATATGGAAATCATATCATGTGATTAATGGTTGCCACAATTACAGGTTTTATTCCAATGATATTTTATCATTCTTAATATTTCTTTATGATCTATGCCTTACGTACTTCCATGTTTTATGTCATTCCTCAAGATTTTGATGTTTAAACATTATGTTCATGTTTTTAAGTTCAAATGTATATGGTATGTTTTATTTTATCCATTCTTACCCTTACTGAGCATTTGAGCTCACCCTTTTTATGTTTTCTTTTCCCCAGTATATAAAGAAAGGTTTTAGGTAAGAAAAAAAGGGGAAGATCTTTATAGGAGATGTTGAACATCTTTCACCACGATTAGAAGATTACGTTCCATGTTTCCAAAGACACTAAACTATTACGGTCCTTGTGTGTCTGTTTTTGTAATGTATTAATTATTCCTCAAAAGTAATGTAATGTCCATGTACGTCAATCTTTGGGTCTCTACTGTTGGTATCAGAGTAAAGGTTTAGTTAACGTTTGGAAACTAGGATGCGAAAACGTTAGTGAGATCCCTAGAGATATTTCTAAGGTATGTCTAGGGATGTCCCTAAGGATAAGTATACATATAGGATATAGTCCTAGAACTATAGTAGAGATATTAGAATTTAACCTAAGATGTTAGATATTGAGGGTACTCCCCCTTTACTATGTTGTTTTCCCTAGAATTATTTTTGACTCTCACACTATCCTTTTTGGGTTTTAGAAAATGGATGGAAACAGGAAGATTCACGATAATGGAGGATATGACGGACAATGGAATGATATTTTTCATGAGCAACCAAATGAAAAAGGATTTTGAAGTCCAAACATCGTTAATATGCCTAATCAGAAATCTCATAATATGATCAATAATCTCATCTTTGGTAAGTTTCTCGACTTAGATAATAAGAGAAAGATGGAGTTTCATGATGATCATAGAGGAAAGAAAGTTTAATTTCCATCATGAAAATCATGTGGGAAGAGGCATCAGGGAGATTGTTTCAAAGGAACAGGAAGATGCTTTGGGTGTAGAAAACAAGGACATAATGCTAGTAAGTGCAAAGGAAAAGGTTCAATTGACAACATGGACAAGGATAATGGTATTTCTACGACATCAAAAATGATTAGATGTTTTAAATGTTGAATGTATGGGAATTATTCAAACCAATGCCCTAAGGAAAAATCTCATGAAGAGAATCAGCATGGTCATATGAGTAGTATTTTTGTGGATGATGATGAAGAGACTACAAATGAAATATGAGATGAAAGAAATGATGAATCTCAATCAGTGGTTTAAGAAGGTAGTGGAATGATTACATGTTTATCAAGTGTAATGTTGTATAAGTAATCTCATGGTACTATAGAATAAAGAGACATCTAAGAATTGTTACACTGTTGTCTTTCCTTATGTTTTGAAAGTGTATGATGAATGGTACCAGTAACCATGAAAGGTTATTCAAATATTTTTGGAAAGTAGATGATATTCGCATAATGAAGGGATAAGGAGAAAATTAAATGTTTGATAGTATTCATGAGATCATGACTGATATAAGGAGAAGGTTATATCATGGTTTGAGTATATAGAATTTTTGGATTTTGGTATGTGTAAAGAGTTAACTTTTGACAGCATTCACATGTTTACTAAGGTTTAATGGGTATTCATTTTTCAAGATAATACATGATTAATGTATTCACATGATTGGAATGTGACCAACAAGATATATGGGGGATAAATGATGGTTGGTTGATGACATTTCAAATAATCGTTTTCTTTATACTATGAGCTTGGACCGAAGTATTTTAGATAAAGATTGGAATGGATTATGTTGGACATAAGTTAGTATTGTTTAAGGATAAAACATTTTTCGATATTATTGATGGGATGTTATAGTAATGTAGTTTTAGAAAAAGGAAAACTTGCAGGACGGGCAACAACCCATCGCGTCAGACAAGGATGTTGGAATCGAACGCACATCCGAAGTGCGACTGGCCTTTATCACCCACCACTATCCTACAAGAAGTCCCTGTTTAGTAGAAACTAGTTTTATTATATTAATAAGTATGATATATGAAGTATAAGTCCATTTTAAGAACTATATATGATTAATCTCACTATATATCGACTTATGTATATTTAATAACTTTTTCTTACCTTTTGTTTGAGACAGATGGAATGACCCATCATTCTATCACATGATCTGCTAACACTTCACGAATAACAAATTCAACTTCATTTCTTTAAGAGATGAATTGGAAATTGTTCAAGGCACGAACAACAGTGAGAATGTACCAAAATAAAGTAAGTATTTATTATAATTCAAATTCTTCAACTTTAGGGAAATGATCTTGAAAACCAAAAATGTTTTCTTAGTGCCCTTATATCCGACGAATCAGATGGTACTTTAGATCATCACAAATCTATGGCTTTGTGATTGATGGATTTTTCATAACCATGTCCTCTACCACTCTCCATCAGAACATGATGGTTAGATTTCTCTTCTATATCCATATATTCACCTATGTTCTCCTATGTGGAAACCCAGTGATTAGTTTATTTGGGTAACCGTTACATTTGATACTTTAGTTTTTAAAGATATGTTTTGGTATTCCTTTTTACGATGTGGGTTTTAATTAAAGAAACTTTCAAGTAGAAAACCATTTATAACCCCGACAAATTTCAAGGGAGAAATTCATTTTAAGGGGGTAGAATGTAATAACCCGAGATTTTATAAGATATATTATTTTTAATTTCTTTCATATCTTCTGTTGTATGATACAAAATGATTATCTTGTGCTATACGCAACACCGTATTATCTTGCATTATACGCAACATTATTCTTGGATCGTGTTACACACAATTTCAAGTTTGTTTGATAGTTGTTATTCTATACAACATTGAGTGTGTATGTATATATATATATATTCAATGTATAAATGAAATATGGTTGGATTATGTTATATGAAACAACATAAGAGTCTTTCACAACATGCAACTCTGACTTGGCTTACATTACACGCAATCGCGACCTTCCTCAATAGCGTGTGTTGTACGCAATATCGGGTTTTACTAAACAACGATATATTATTATAATATTATTATGAACTAGCCGTTATGAATAGTATTAACTAAATTTTTAATTTTATAACATTATTATTCACCTTACACATTTTCTAGAACATAGTATAAGAACAAAATAAATGTTTCGGGTAAAATAATTATTTTTCAAAAAAATGGAACTTTGCCGCCTTTTGATGGCGCACCCACCTTAAATATAGTTTTTGAAATATTTATAAGTTCAATTTTACAAAATAAATTTATTCTTTGGAATAAGGATATAAAATTTTACCTTGGATAAAATTTTCATGATATTCTGATAACTTTCATATTTTAATGAATAATAAAAACACGCTATATTTTAATTAAAAACAACTTTTTTCATCGTAATAATTTATGTGATTAAATTATAATATTGAATGGTATTAAAGTATAAATAGAATATAATTTTACCATTTAATATAATTTATGTCATTATCATTGATTTTACCTTGAATTCGTAGGTTAAATCAATTCAATCTTTTGTAATGTTTTAAACAAAAATCCGTTTTCTTTCGACAACGGGATTAATTTTAATTTAATTTCTGCAACTTCTGTGTATTGAATTTGGAAAAATGGATTCCATATTTGGAATCAGTGGGTCCAAATTATATTAATAGAGTACTTTTTTTTTGGGCATGATGAATAGTAACTACGGTAAATTTTATTTACCATAGTTAAATGTAAAACGGGTAATTAAGGGTAAATATAAGATTTTAAAATTACCCTAACACCTGAAAAATATTATTTTATGACTAAAAGTCGACCCATATCACCTAAGGGTCGGATTAGAATCATTTAATGGACTTTTTCCATGAAAATAACTTAATTATTATTAAAACCAAAGAAAGTGACAACATGTCACTCTCTTAAATCTTATAAGTATATTAATTTTAATTTAGTGATAAACTTCATGAAACATAGAACATGAATAGTCTCCAGAAATATAATTAAATCATCTAAATCATATTAATTTATTTATAATTTTTAGGGATTAAATAATTATCATTAATTGTGACACAATTGTGATGTAGAAATTGTTTATCTAGTGAAAAATCAAGAATATAGTTTTTATTAAACTAATAGTGATCATAAAAGGCACAAAACCCTGACCAAAACTTTTTGGGCATGTAAATGTAAACCATAAACATCCAATAGTCGAATATTTGACCATTTGGAGCCTTATAAAAGTGATTATGAAACTTATATTATTTTATTTTAAATGATGCCAAGGTTGTCACCTTCATAATTTAATAAATATAACAATTTAAATATTGTGATTTTAATATGATAAATTCGAGTAAAAGTATTATTTTGAAAGGTAATAGATTTATATTAATCATAGTATTTTATTTTTAATTTTTATGCAACAAATAAGTATATTAAATAATTATAAAAAAATGATGTAGTAATTATTTTATTAAGAGATAAATCAAATAAATGGGTTTAAAAATAATAAAATAAATATTATATGAACTATTTAATGAACTCCACTTATTTTCTAGATACATATGACCTTTTATGAATCTATTAAAGCTTTTATTTTGAACATATCTTCTGTATATATTTTATTTAAATTCAAATAAATGAATAGTGTCAAAATTGACACTATTGTTATTTTATAAAAATATCATATTATAAAATTTTTTAAAAATCACAAAAACATTTAAAAATTATAAATTTAAATTTGAATGGTATAAAATTTTATAAATTATTCAATTATGTACAATTCACAACAAATAATTAATTATTTGTTATAATTTAAAATTTAGAATGTTATTACCAGAAATAAAATTAAATTGATTAAATAAGGATAAATCAAGTTGATAATGTTTAAAATAAATTCCTAACATGTATAAATTTTATCGGTTGATGATATTAAAACCCTAAATCATATAATATTCTAATATGAGTCATTTTTGGACGTTTTTAAGTGGGGTTATATTTATTATAAATTAATATTTTTAATATTTCCAAAGGTGCCCCTCTCCTCCCATATAAAAGGGCACCTCCTCCCTCTATTCCACACACAACTTTGAGCCTTCAAGCTCGGCAAAAACCTACCCATTTCACTTCCCCACTTCCATAGAAACATTCTAAAGGTCCTGGTCTTCTTCAAAGACCAATTTTAGTGCCCTAAGAGGAGGTCTCAAAGAGGCGCTTCAAAGAAGAGGTAATGTCCGTTAACGATTCTTTGAACTTTATTTCTTCTTCAACTTCTTCTTCTTTAGTTGTTTCACTAAGAAGTAATAACATAATTATAAATCATATACTGATATGTTATTATAAGTATGAAACAACACTATTTCACCATCTATCCATCCTATGGAAAATGAAATCACCACGCGTGCGTACGTACGGAATACCGTCTCCATGCCGTGGTGAAATCTCTTTTTCCACCAACACCTTACATGGATGGGTATAATAGTGTAAAGAATAACTATATATGTTTATTATAACATCATACGGATTCTGATACATTATACAATCCACTTAAATTCTATTCATTAATTATGGAAACGGTATCATCGCTCGTGCGTACGTACGGTCTACTTTCTCCACGACGCGATGAGATTCATTCTCCATGTTAACCATACATGAGTGATCATAAAGTTTATATAATGAATAATAATGAAATATATGAAATAATAATTCTACTGTATTTATTTATATATATATGTATGTCATCTATTTAGTTTCATTCAATTCAATAAGGAAACGAAAACAGCGTTCATGCGTACGTACGGTCTACCATCTCCATGAACGGTGTATTTAATTCCATTTATCAATCTGTAATATATATATGTATATGATTAATATATATTATATATAAATCATGTTTTACATTCTTTAATTATGTAAATCAGGATATAATTATTAATATTAAGAACGACAAGTCGAAACACATACGGTAAATGAAATGATTTTACCCAAAACGCTGCTTTAACATGGAATTTACAAAAGAACGGGTAATATAAATTCATAAGTGAAACATATATGATATCACAACAATTAATATGATTCATTAATAAGTCAATGAAATTATTTAAAGCATTATACAGGAGGTTCGGATACGTACGATGCATATCGGACCTAAGGTAATGGATAACTTTTCCAATCTCGTTTTTATCCGAGATTGTTTATTCTTAAGTATTTACTAGGGTTATTTCTATCATCCATGTCCATGTTTTATAAAAGTGTTTTCATGTATGTTTAAAGTCATTTTTACCCACTTTGACTTTTACCACATGGTATGGATGGAATCTTTCTTTTATTTACCCTACATGTTACTTTTTGACTTTTCCGGCAAAAGTACAAGAAGAATGTTTTTTTAAACTTATACGGCAAGAAAGAATTTTTACGGTTTTATAAAGCCTGATTTTCATGAAGATTCCTCCAAAAGACTTCATGACTATTTTCAAAAAAAATACTTTTCTTTTAAAATTGCATGACAGTTTGTGGAAAGAGAATGATTTAGAAGAAGAAAGGATATTTTCCTCAAGAATACATTTCAAGTGTTTTATCCAAACCATTTTTCATCTAAGATGACATTATTTCAAATGTGTATGTCTCAAGTATCATGTCTATATGATTTACATGGTTTCACTTTTCTTATTATGAAATGATATCCATTTCTTTTATATGGATTATGTGATGATGGGATGATGTTTATGGAACCCATTTTATTTATTGGGTTATTATGAATGATGCATTTTTATTTTGTGGCACAAGTAAGAATGATTTCATTATGAGATGGGTGAGACCTATATCTCCCTCAAATGCATTGGGTAAAGATTTATATCTCATGAGATAGGCATGGCTGGAACGTAAAGTTAAACCGGTTCAGTAATACAGGACTGGAATGAGGAGTGAACTCGATTCAGAAAGGGACTTTGTCCACTAATATGGTCTTGGCAGCAATGCCTTGGCTAATATGGAAATCATATCATGTGCTTAATGGTTGCCACAATTACATGTTTTATTCCCATGCTATTTTATCATTCTTAATGTTTCTTTATGATCTATGCCTTACCTACTTCCATGTTTTATGTCATTCTTCAAGCTTTTGATGTCTAAACATTATGTTCATGTTTTTAAGTTCAAATGTATATGGTATGTTTTATTTTATCCATTCTTACTCTTACATAGCATTTGAGCTCACCCTTTTTATGTTTTATTTTCCCCAGGATATAAATAAAAGGTTTTAGGTAAGAAATAAAAGGGAAAGATCTTTATGGGAGATGTTTAAGATCTTTCACCACGATTAGAAGATTACATTCCAAGTTTCCAAAGACACTAAACTATTACGGTTCTTGTGTGTCTGTTTTTGTTATGTATTAAGTATTCCACAAAAGTAATGTAATGTCCATGTAGTTCAAGCTTCGGGTCTCTACTCTCAAGTTCCAAGGCCACATGCGCATGATAAAGAGGTTCCAAAGATGAAAAAATATTTACTATAACCAGTTAGTATGTAATTTTATTAAGGTTCATTTTAATTCATTTAATATATTTTTTCATCCATTTCAACTTTCACAAAATAACCAAATTCAGACAAGAACAAAATTCACAATGATGCATGTACCTTTCATAGGTCTCTACCCTACATGTAGGCCCGTCTAACTTTTTAACTCAATAAGATTAGTGTCTGTGCACAGGATCATAGGGGGCCCAAAATCTCATGTCATGTACCAAGGTCAATTTTCACTATTTCCACACCAACCCATGGAATACTCACTATGCATAAATCCAAACTAAATCTTGTCTATCAACCACTCCTTTTATACCACTCAGTAATGAATACATCCCTCTAAATATATCTCAATTTGGGGAAATATATAATGAAACCTAACTCCCATATCTAGTAGGCCTCAAGTTACAGACTATTACTGAGGGTATAAAATAATCTCTTGTACGGGAGGAATTACCCGCTATACAATAAATAAGATCTTAAGATAAGATAAATAAACTGAAATCAAATCCATGATATATATGTATATATATATATATATAATAAAAAATCATCCCACAATGAGTATTAAAATAACACTAATGCAGATAAAAAGTATCCAAAGTAAATACCCAAAGAAAAAAACTATAGCAGTGACACAAAAACTATCCAAATCTCTAATATTGTAAATTCCAACACGATATATGATGACCTCCTATAATTTTGAAAATAGTTTTATCTACGTAGGGTCATCAATCATGTTTACTTAGTTGAAAAACTAATGTCTTTCGTGCACACAAGAAACAAGAATACTAATGCACCACTGAGAAAATAACAGAACTGAACAACCCATGTACATGCACACTAACCAAACCTAACCTCACTAAGGCACGGTCACCAAATATCACAAGTCATGTAATATAACATAACATGAATCACATCAGTAAGGTTACCCCACACCACTTTATCACTATTATCCCTCTCCAACAACCCAACACCACACATCCTAGAACACTCATCTCTTAAGTATACCATACCACACCACAAGCATAGTCCGAACACACCTCACCTGAAGACACCTAGGCTCACCACCACCCAAAAATTTCCACATCAATTATCCACCAAAAAACACTTGGGACACAATACAAAAACTACCATATCCAAAGTAGTGTGGTATTTTGAACATGTTAGACATGAACCCTATTACCTCCCCCTACCATGCATGTCCCCGGCCAGAAGCCACCCCATAATCACGATCATATCTCCTCTCACCTGGAAAAAAACTTCAGCCACCACCCCACATGCATAGTCACATATTTCCCAAAATATATTGGTTAACACAACCACCAGATAATGCACTAATAGTAGTCTTACCATTATAGTCTATGAAATACCTACCTCACATGGAAGAGATATTGGGAAATAAAAAGTACCCATCAATCTGTACTCCTCAATAAATATTGGTAAAAACACCCCTCCCCCATGACTATGTTGGTCATGCCGCATAGTTCTTGATGAGGGTGGAGTGCGTATAGAAATAAAAGTAATATACAAATGTATACATAGTATCTAACACTCAAGCCCATCCTATGGGGTCAAAATAAAACTAAAAAATAGAAAACACTACAACTTTTCTTTCCAACTCTAACAAATAGCCCCAAATTATGTGACACGACCCCCATTTCACTTTTCCTTCAAAATAAACACAATCATACCATTATTTTTATTATATATAACCAACCAAATTCCCTCAAAAACCCATAATTAATTATTGATTACAAATTTCCATCACATAAACCACACCAACCCATGTCATTTCAAACAGTATTTGACAATTATTTATTCTATCACTACGGGACATCTCGAACAAAGAAACCACCACCTCACCACGCTAATGGAAAATAAAAAACCCACCAAGATTCCCCATAATAATGGCAAAACAAACCACCACACTACCCCCAAAAAATTAAAAACAAACACATTTTCACACCTAAATCACAAAAAAAATACCACCTCACCACCCAAAATCAGGACCAAACAAAAACTTATTGAACCACACCCCATCACAACCACACATAACTACCCCAAAAGAACAACCACGTATTTTCTAACATCATGATTATTTTACTGATTTAAAAAGTTTATTTTATCAATCAACACTTTTTTTTAGGATTATTATTCCACAATCAAAAATCCTAGGGAAACCATTTAATTATCCAAATATAAGTTAGAAAATTTCCATTTTTTCGTGATACCACAATAATCAAAACCATTGAAAGGATAACATCACATATATCCAAAGAAAATAAACCCCCCAATAACCACAATTTTTAATTTGGTATCAATCACATATAATGTATAATATCACAATAATATCAAAGCTATTAAAGCATGAGAATCAACCCCCATTACCCATTTAAATTTTAATTAACCAATTATTTATCTCTCTTAATCAACGAAAAACATAACACATAGATAAATAAAAGCAAACCCATCCCACATGATACACAATAAAGATAAATGACAAATTACTTACATCTAGGAAGCATTATCTACTGGCTATGCACCAAAGGGTGAAAAAGGATTCCCAAAAAACACAAATCCATCACAGATCATAGATTAACCTACACTGAACCAAATATCCATAAAAATACTAACAAAAAACCCAAACTAAAATACACCGCAATAGTAGAACTCTGAAGAAAAACATAAGGAAACAAACCAAGAAGAAGGAATGGATTACCATAACAAATGACCGCTAGAACCATTAGATCAAGGAAGGATTAAGGATGTCTTGAAGCACCCCTTATGGTGCCTAGGGTTTTCATAGAACAAGAGAGGAAGGAACTATAGTAGGGTTTAAGAAAACCCTTGAGTTCTGCAAACCTTCTAAAAACACTACATTGAGGATTTACATGATGTGTGATCCCCTTTCATGTCATGTAATCCCTGAGGTTTGGTTTCATATAAAAAAATGTCACCTTTTTATTATTTTACCCATAAAATCAACAGATCATGATCCATACTTAGACATGCCATGAAACAAAGTTACACATTGTGTAAACTTTAAATAACATGTATGTCTTATAGTAGCTCTGATACACCTCTAGCTTCCACATAAAACTCCGAAAACATCCCCAAAACACCTCCAACCACAAAAAATTACAAAGTAATAGATTTGTAATTAATGTATAGTTCTACCCACCATATTGTAACCATAACTATAGGTTATTATGAATATTATCATCATATAACTCATTCCCTCCATTACCCTGTATGGTCCCCACAGTGAATCATCATATTTTATCCACAACTAGTACCATAAATTCATCCACAACATAAAAACTATATATAAATAAGTATATTTCCTAAAAAAAGAAGAAAAATCAACATTAAATAAGTTATTTATGAAAAGAAACCAAAGAAAAGAAAGTTTAAATTCCCATATGATATCTATATCATTATTTTTCAAAATTTTATTTACTATTGAATCATTAATTTTAAACTCATTAAAAAATCCTTAACATAACATGGTTAATTTACTTCTATTACAAAAACATTTGTTCTATTGAACCATTGTTCATATAAAAAACATATTTATATTAAAATTTATTAGAAAAGATTGACTAATTTTATTTCAATTAATAAGAATAGGTTAATATATATTTTATAGAAGTTTTATCATTATGCCATATCTAATCACATTATTCATCATGCCAACTAAGTTCAATTTATTACCCAGCTATCAAGAATTTATTAAAAGATCATTTAAATTCCTATATATATATTGCATATTTTTCTGACAAGTCACTAATGATTTTAATGAATATATTCTCACAAATTCTTCACTAACACATTAAAACATTTTCACAGCATCCCATTATTATTTCGGGTCATATTTAACTCAACATGTAATAATGATTTAATTCTATATTTTTATTCCTAGTTACAACATTTCATTTTTTTTAATTTCCTTTGAAAAACTAGTTTATCAAAAATTCATTTGATATATACTGACTCATAGATTAATAATATCCCCTTGTCTTCCATAATAATTTTTTATTAACATGTTTATGAAATATAAACAACATAATCTATATCAAATAAATATTATTTTTTCTATTTCAATTTATAATTTTAATTTTACAATACCCTTTAACTATTTTCCAAGAAAACAACTGAACAACACTACAACACTAATGCAGTAAAACAATTCTCAAATTTATAGTTTTAATAATTTCATTAATCACTATTGTCTTTACATAATTAATTGATTGTATTGGTGAAAATGTAACTTTTTGATATCATCATTAACAAATACATTAAAATAATCAAAAACGATAAATAAAAAGAATTGACAACATTTTTCAAAAACCCTTATTCCATCGACCTGGTTCATCATTCCATTATTAATAAAATTATTTTTAATAGGTGTTTACTATATTCATTAAATTATCAAAAATGAATCAAATCTATAAATGTAAATAAATATATATATATATTGAAAACATTGTGAGCATAAAATCAATCAAAACGGGTCATTTAAATTATTCAAGATGATATACTATATGTATAGAAATAACTACATCAAGTGAAAAAGATACAGTATGAAAATTATACCGAATCTAAGAACCAAAAAGGATATTAATCAGAAGTGATGAATGAAAAAAATACTAAAAAAACAATTATGGTTGATAAAAACTATGAAATAACATTTATAGTGTCATCTGTGAGAAGGAACATGATGATTCAAAAGAAGTAAATGAGAATGATACCTCAAATCAATGATAATCCAATTGAAAAAAATGGTTGGGAACATGAAAATAATATTTAAAAAACACTAAGAGAGATCCAAAGTGTTATTGAGGATTATGAGAAATATAAAAAGGTGAACAAAAAAGAATGATCATACATATAAATAGAGAAAATAAAACTAACATTCACCATAATGTAGAAGAATTCTGAAATGGTATAATGGCCTCTTTCAAATGATATAATAAATCCTTAATTTTAAAAATATTGAATTACCAATATTCTAGGTGATATTTTTATAATTTAATATATGATATACTGCTACTATAGATAGTTCAGTTCGGTGAAAGAATTATCTCCTCTCCATTTTCCCCACATATAACCACCCTGGAATGAATATTGGTATAGTGAAACCACACTCTCCATTTAAGAACATGTATTCATATCCTTTCCTCTAGATAAAATAAGACTATAATTACATCCTCTAAATAATTTATATATTTACAACACAAAATGATAATGTACCCAATAAAAAATGTCCACCACCACGTAATACATAGATTTTCTATCCTTTTCAATTAGCTCATTCTTTTTTTCAACATATCTTTCATTGGTCAACCACTTGAGATTTCATATTTCTTTGTTCACACATGTAAGAAATGAAGTGAACCATGTCCATGAAAAAAATGACCAATTTGGTTTGATGGCCACTATATAGGTCCATTTAAAGACTACATATACAAATCCCTGATCTATAATATAATGGGTAACGAAATTTACGCAGGAGGGACCCTTATGTTAGTCTGACCAGAAGAACTTCACATAAGATTTATATCATCTTTATGAAAAAACAATAGGTCCTTTTCATGAGTATGGAAAATCCCATTATGTATATAGGGATTACCCTGACTCGAATTATAATGACACTTATATGAAATTTGGTTGACCGTTACAGTAGTTAGTTTTAACCTTGTGTAAATCAAGATTCATCCTAATGTTGGTGATCAAAATCAAACATACATAGGCATAAGTATAGTTATAACCTCATGATATTTACATATACACTCACTTGATATGGATATTCCATAGCCTGATCCAGATTTTACCCTCACTGGATCTAGACCTACCTTTATGTGAACCAGGTCCTACCCTCACTCTTGTAGAAACCACCCTCAGATGAGATCAAAAATGTCATTCCCTTATGTTAGAATGATGTTAATATGTATAGGTATGTAAAAATAATATAAATAGATATGTTTAACTAAATAAAACTATAAATATAAAACAATGGTACTTGAATAAATTCATGTCATTGGAAGAAGATAAAATGAGGGTTTATGAATATTCAGAGCCTGAGATATTCAATCCATAAAAACATCACAGAAAATTATGATGTCCTATGGATACAAGACTTGTGGTTGTGGGGGTAGGGAGGCATGAATGAGACGTGAGCATGGGATGGATGAGTCTGGAGGTAGGTTATGGTATATAAGGGAAGGAGGCCCAATGGTTGTTATAGTATATGATGCGTAGAATGGTTATATGGATTGTTTTATGCATTTGGGTGTAATGGAGGACCCCTAGGATAATGGAATCAATTGATGATAGGCTCACTCATTGATGGAAAATTTGTTTATTTTTAATATAATGTTTGTTAATCTATTTTACATTCCCCACTACTTGGGGTATATGGTCATGGTTTCCATCATTCCAAATGAGGCGAAGATGTATGGGGTACACCATATGCTTTCTGTGATTAGTTCTCAGGGATGTATGGGTCTATACTCTTTCTGTATGCGAGAATGAATCGATGGGTAGTTCCTCTACTCACCAAGTTGAAACCTTTGAGTTTTATTTTTTAGTATTATATTCTATATTTCCTGGGAGTTTGGAATTGGTAGTGTTGTTGAATTAATGAATAAATTATTATAACCCATGGGGTTGGACCTTTTTTGGGATGAAATTATGAGGTTTTTATTTTGAGAAGACATGGACTTGGGTCAGTTATGTTTGGAAGACATGGAACATGGTGGTGATGCCAATAAAATGTGATTTGGGAAAATGATAATGGTTAGGTAATGGTTACAAAATTAATTAACATTAAGTAAAAATGATAAAAAGGGATAAAGTAAGTTATTGTATCTCTTTAAATGGTAGTGTGATTATAGGATATCTTTTCTTAGTAGTGGAAACTGGTAGTTCAAGAGATGTTAGTTGCAGATTAGTCTAAGACTAGGTTTTTTCCATAGTTTTGTAGTGAGCTATATTAGGATATCTGGTCTTAGAGCCTAGTATACACTACAATTAGTTCTTCAGATATATGTGTGTATAAGGTTATAATGCCTTGTGGTTATTTAAATCACATATATTATAGATATATTTTCTTATGGACTACTATAGAGGTAATGTGTATAAGATGTGATGGATTGAGGATCCTTACTCGGTGTATATGCTATAATGGCTTGAGGTATAATACATGACCTATGAAACACATTATATGAGCAGTATTGGATCTAAAAAACAACTTGGTTACATCTAGATGTGTGGATAGTGTAGTGCTTCACCCCAGTTTCTATAGGAAATCTTTTTTGTTGAATGAGATACATGTTGTGGTGCTTCACCTAGGTGTTTGTGGGAAATCCTTTTGTAGAGAGATGCTCGGGACGTGCGATGTTGGGGAAAAGTGGAAAACCAATTGGGAAGTGGTTGTAAGGTACCCTTGATATTATTTATTATATTATATACTCTTGTATGTGATGTTATTCATTATATTCACTTATTGTTCTCTTTGCATTATTATTTTTTTCATTAATTTGTCATGAGAGGCTTTTGGGAGGATCCTTCTAAGTAAACTATTGTACTCAACCTACATTATAAAAACTATTTTTCGTGTTAGGTGGAGTAGGTTGTAGATCAGGCTAGTTACTACAATATTTTAGGTTTGTATAGATCAGTTCGGTATTCATGGTCGTTGTCATTTTACTTTCTTTTGGTACATGTAGTTTTCCCTTTGAGATGCAGTAGTATTTTAATTACATTACATGTATGTACATGGGTTTAATTTATATTTTATTATGATCAAGAGTCAGTTGATGCATGTCTTATGTCACTCTTTCACATTTGTTCTCTTATATGTTAATGCCTCCCATCGGCATGTTTACAATACCCTTATTTTTACTCACCAACACAAGGCCTATAAGATGCAGGACTCCGGAGTCATTATCTCTTTCTCACATTGCCGATCTAGGAGGGGTACAATATTTTGGGAGGGGGTCATGAAAAATGAATTTCCATTATTATGTGATGGGTAGGTCCTAAAATTTCATATCCCCTTGATGCATCAACAGTTCTCTCAAGAAAAATTAGATAAAAAATTAAACGGGGTTTTACGAATAGATTTAAAATGTGATATGTAAGGTCTTGATAGTTTGTTATAGATGTATAAAATTAAATATTAACATATTATTAGTATTAAAAAATTTTCCAAATGATTAATATATTTGTTATAATATCCAAGGGTAGTTTTCAAGATCATGATATCATTTATATGGCTTTATTTGGTCTTCCTTTATTCCTGCCATATTATTCTCAAGTTATTGTTCACATGGAATGTGTTTTAGTTATTTACATTTACATTTTGATTATTATTATTTATTCGTTGTAGATTATACTATATTTATATCATTACTAAGCATCTATTCTCACCCCATTTTTATTTTTCATTTTCCCCAAGACACGAGGATGTTTTTTTAATTGATATGCAGGGATATCAAAAAAGAAAATATAGAGTTACAAAAAAAACACAATGTGTATTTTATGTTTCAATTTATATGTAAATTACATGTATTTATCTATTTTACCAAGACTACTAATATTTTTTTTTCTTTGTAATGTGATTCCTTTTTTTCTTATGACAATGTAATAGTGTAGACACCGGCTGCAAGTTATGGGACTCAGGATCGTTACAGTTGGTATCAAAAGAAAATTAGAAGAAACCATGAGAACTATATTTAAAATTATATAGATTATAGAATATAACCCTATGATATAACTCAAGATAATTATGATGAATATCCTAATATTCTATAAAGGAGGAGATTATGTGGGTTCTCCTAGTACTAAAATCTGATATAGATACTATAAGTGGGCGTGGATCTAGATTTAATTCTATTTAGGGATAACAACTATGAAAAGGGAGAAATTGGCTTTCACTCAATCATCACATAGTATAAGAGAATGTTATTTACTATTCACGTAGTTTTAAAATCTTGGGGATATGATAGAATTATTTATCAATTTATTTAGAAACCATTATGAGGGAATTGAAAATATTTTTTTGATTTGAAATCTTTAACAAAGAAACTGTGTTTATTTTTATGAGATTATCCATGAATAAATATTAATTTTTTTTAATGTGGTTCACTTGTTTAGGGATTGTATATTATGTTTAATAATGTTATGATCTACTCTAGTCAATTATATTTCTTATAAATGTTTCACCGGAGAAGTACCCAAAACCATGTCAATTAACATACCCCATGTAGAGATATCCCTCAGGAAAAATATGATGAATTTGGAGATAGAGCTATAGCTGGAATTGATCAAATTATAACAATATTTGGGTACCTGGATCATGTTAAGAGAAATGAACATTCCCTTATATAGGTTCCTATAGATCTAATATTATGTGTAACAATGTAAGACCACATTATGTTTCAAAAAACTCTATCATTTAATGGGACTACATAAACATTTATAGTAGAGAAATGGACATATTATGTAGATATGATATTTGTCACATTGGGATGAATTGAAAGGGATAAAGTTTTTATGGTAGTTCATCATCTCTCAGGATATGTTGGTCAATGTTTGTAATTGTTTCAAAATAGTAATGATGAATAAGAAAAAGAAAACATAAAGAATAATGTTGTAAAGGAACTATTATTGGAAAAGTATTTTCCTCATGAAAAATTAGTGGATATGGAGTGGAAATTAATTAGTCATAGAAAAAAGGTAGATGAAATTGTTTATATGTATGAATTTAACAATACATGGTTTTGAATGAATGATATAGACTATGTTTATAATAAAATGAGTGATATTGACTACATATTGGATGGTTTATATCAAATACTTTAATGGACAGTAGTCTCGAAAAAATTCTCATCATATGAAGACATAATATCATGTATTATCAATATTGAGAAATAATATACCATGTCTTACATCTTACAAGGTAATAAAGAGAAGATGATAATATAAAAGAAAATAAAAGATACACAAAAGAAGGGAAATAATGATTTCCACATGTGATAATTATACAAATAAACACTCGGATACATTCTTGAAGGGAATGTGAGTTTGCTAAATGTTTAGGGAGAAAAGAAAAAATATTCATGATTACAAGGTAATGAAATAAGTTTCCAATGATCAACATTTTAATTGTATGTAGATGAGGCACTATGAAAAGTAATTAGTCAATCATCAAGGGAATAAACCTCATAATAATCAAACAGATCTAGATCAATCCTACAATATTAATGCAATTTATTTTTCATAATTAATTTTAATTTGTATTTTGATTCATGAATTATGTTGTATAAAACTATTATAAATGATATTATCATATATTTTTTATTCTAAAATGACACTTCATTATGTATTTTGGATAATAAATTTAATAGTTTTAAGAAAATTGATTCAGGGGAATGATGATTTTTTTGGAAAACATATGATTGAGAGGGATTAACAATTAATAAGTTCTCGATGTTTTGATAATAATAATAAAGAGATGTTTATGGGATATTATTGATGTCCAAGAAATTTGTTAAGTGATTTGATAGTTTATGTTATATTTTTTGGAGTTATTTTAGTGTCTCAATTTATAGAATATATTTGGAAAACTGATATTTTTTGAAGAATTCATGTTTTTATTAAGGTTTTATGTTGTTCATGGTGTTCACATATATGGAATGTGACATTAAGATCCACATTGAATTTTATGTGGAATATAAAGAGACCTTCATTTTATATTTTTGGACATTGAATTCAGTCAGAAATATTTTGGATGAGTCTTGAGGTTCACTAATATTTAAAATGGATTATGTTGAATATTGGGATCTACTGTTGTGGTATTATAAATTAATGTATTATTGGAATACTCATGCTAACCATTTTGTTCTCAGTGGATATATAAACATAGGGGGAATGGATTTTCATTTTTTTGTTTCTTTTGATACGTTAAAAGTAAATTATTTTGTTTTGGGAATAATATTAATTTTTTATATTAACTACTTAGTGGGAGATACTAAGTGTAAATTGATTTAATTACATCAAAAAAGATGAAATTATACTTTTCAAGTAAGTGTTTCCCATTTTTTCTACATTCCTGATGTAATGGAATTAATGAACACAAGTAATAGGATCTTCAAACATAAATATTATCCTACTACCATTATAGCTATTGAATCATATAGTTTCTCAAATATTCCCGGATTTATGGTTTCCAATATAAATCACTTTTTATGATCAATGATCTCAATCACTCTCTATAATTATTTACTATTTTCTTCCATTTCCATAATTTCACTTCCAACTAATGTTTTCCTACATGGAAATATAGTATGTGTTATTTAGAATAACTTTTTACATCCCTTTCACTCCGATAAAGAGAATGTTTTATTAACCATTTTAATGATCTGTGTTTCCAAAAAATTTATTCTCAAATGTCAACCCCTTGATTACTAAGATCGAGATATGAGGTTTTAATTTATATTAGGGGAGATACTATAACACCACAATATTAAAAAATATAAAGGCCATGTTTGATAGAATATTTTACAAAAAACAATAATAATATAAGATAATGTAGAACCAAAGGAAATTTTGATATGTATATTTTTTTAAATCATTATTTTTGATATTTTGTGACGCATTCAATACTAGGTTTATAGCTATCAGGATACTCTATTAAAATATTTTTATTTAAACCAGACCATCAAAACATAGTGGTTAAGTTGTAGAATATGAATATTAATAAATAAAATATGAATAATTATATTTCAAACATGTAAAAAATAATTTCAATGGTTATTTATTTATTAGAACTAATTTAATAACCATTCGTAGGAAAAATGAACTGTTTAATGAAAAACTGTGTTTTTCTAAAAGGTGGTCTAGTCGATCATTCCACACATAATTGAAAATTACTTTTTACCACTTTTTAAAAATGTTTTTTAAAAAATAAATATTATTATTCCCATATACAATTCAAAATTGTCTTGGTGTTAATTCTTGGTAATTTTCTAAAAACGTTAATATTTTTGATAAATTGTGAAAAATACTAATATATATTGAAAATGAATTTTCTTTTAAATTATTTAAAAAGATAAATTATATTTTAAATTTTTATTAAAGTAATTTTAATTAAATTATATAATAGTTTAACTAATTTATTTCAATGAAATTTATTTCATATTGAATTATAATTTTAAAGCATTTTAAACATTGGAATGTTTTTCTTTGGAAAACTTGTTTTTCGACGCATCTGCGAGCTTAGTTTAAATAGAATTTTTTCGCTTATATGAATTGAATTTAGAATAATTGATTTAATATTTAGAATCAGAATAATTAATATTATATAATAAGGTATAATAATTTTCAAAAAAATTAGTAATAAGAATAATAAATTAAATAACATGGTTAAGGTTAAAACATGTTTTTATGTGTTACATGTATTTGAGTTAAAATTATTTTTCCACACAAATTAAATTTTTATTTGATAAATTTTTTTAATTTAATTATTTATTGGTTATAGATTATATAATAATTATTATTTTATTATATGATTAATGGATAAATTTCCCAGGATGAAAATAAAAGTTACCATAGTGAAAACTAAAATGGTAAAAGTAAGTAATACTAAATTCAAAGTAAAAATTAGATAGAAACATGTGTTTATTTATGGTGTAGGTGTTACATAACCATATAATCCCTCTAATACATTATTTATTATTTTTTGAGGCACCTGGGGTGAGAGTGACTTCCCATTATTGAATAGTTTATGGATATTTACAGAAATGCCACTCTCCCTCAACTATAAAAGGGAACTCACTCGTCTAACTTATTCACACCTCTATGAAATATTTTCCTAATAAATACCTGAAAATAAACATATAAAACATTAAAATACATATTATAGAACATTTTTACTTCCCAAAAGACCATCATGTGTGTTTTTAAGAAGAGATAAAAAGCTGGTTTCTCCAGGAGAAGGTAATTCCCTTCAATAAGATATTTTTTTTGTATTTTATTTTATGACCATTAATTTTAAATAATAATATACAATATAATTAAATCAAGTAATCCTATAAAAAGGTTTCTATTATTATAGATTAATAATATTTATCCTTCTTCACTTCCATTAAATGGGAAATGAAATCATCAATCATGTGTACGATAGACTACAACCTCACAAACTAATGTAACTAATTTTGCATCATCACTTCTCAAGATAGGATATTAATATGGATTAAATTTATATTTATAAAAATTATGAAATAATTATACTCTTTATTTATAATTTCACATTAAACCTCTTATATTAAATTCTATTTAAAATATTATAATGTCACTCAAGTGTACTGTGGACAATAGTCTTGCAAACCGATGTGATTCATTTTTCACATAGTCATTACATGGAATGTAATAAAGAAACATTTAATGAATATATGTGATACGTATTAAATTTTATAAATTATTGAAAATTAATATATCATACACTTTGGTCCCCTTTCTCCCTTTAAGGGAATGATACCATCACTCGTGCATACGTATGACCTACCCTCTTTATGAAGCAATGTTATTAATTTTCTATGTGACATTTTCATAAATGGATATAAGCATATGACACAAAATATTTTACAATTAATTTAACTCTAGATAATATAGAAAAATATCTGATGTACAAGGAATGATGCTTTCATAAAAAACACATGATAGAAGTAGACAATTAACACGAGAAATAATGAATATAATTAAATATTATTAAAAAATAGGAAGGAAAATGTTGTAAGAGGATAATATATGGTGTGAGATATATTATTTTGGTTACCCAATATAGGTATAATAATGAATTTTTTGTTATATATGATGCTTTTACACATAATAAGATATTTAAACAAGAGGTAGTGGTTTCTCATCTCACTTTTACTTTCATGAGACATATTCTATATTCACCACAAATTCCATTTGTGTAGTGTATATACTACCACTTTTGATAAGTTCTATAATTTATTTATTTATATTACTATTATTTAGGGTTTCATTTGATGTTATTGATTTCATACGGATTATGATTGAAATGCTACCAATGTGCTAATAGTGGATTTCACAATCTCAACATTGTTTGAGATTATTTATATTTAAGTTTCCCTTTTGTGAATTATTTGACACTTATATTTTAAAATAAATAAAATTTATTCTAATATTTTTTTTAAAATTCAATTAATGTTACCATATTTATTCACTTTGGTATATAAAATTATTTAGAATATTTTTATGAAAAAAACCTTATTTCCCTATTCTATCAAAAATCATTTTTCATCAAAATCAATGTTTTCTTAAAATATTTTCAAAATTGTTTTTAACATAATCCAAAAAAATATTAAATTAGATTTTACCCATGATTGGTTTTTTAAGAAACCTGTTTAATTTAATCTTCTTTTTATTTTCCAATACCGTTCTCTTGAAATTTTACCAAAAAACAGAAAAGAAATTTTAATTTTTTTTAAAAAAAAATATACTACCAAAATATTCACATAATGTTTTAAATATTAATTTATAAATTTTCAATGAAAAGTATTTTCAAAATATTGGATGGCCATTTATTTTTAAAAATATTTTCAAATTTGAACAATTATTTTCCTCTAAATTTGTTTAATGACATTTTTATAGTATTTCTATTCATCAGAAACCTAAAACCATTGTTATACTCATGATAATGTAAGGATATATTGTATTGATAGCATCCTTATGATTTATCAAGTTGTTTTATGATTAGATTGGTTACAGATGTACAACTTTATAGCCAATAACAATATTACTCTAGATTGTTTATGATAATGTTTATTCACTGGGTTAAGTATTAACATATAATATGTTAGTTTTTCAATAAAAATATTTATGTTAATTATTATTAACCAATTTTTTATGGGGAATGAATTTGAATTATTATCAGAGGATTGTTACTTGGAATTAAATAACCCCTTGATGGATAAGCATGTCAAAAAGGAAAATTCAATTAGACAAATTGAATGGGGTTTAACACATAATTTTAAACTATCTTGTGAAAGGTCTTGAAAATATGGTACAAATGTCTTGAATTCTGCATTCCAACATTATAAGATCATTTATAGATGTCCATGTGATTATTCTGTTAGTTATAATATCCATGGATAAGTTTTAATATTATTTTATTATTTACTTATCTTTATTTGATTATTATTTATTCCTAAAATATTATTACAGTGTTATTATTTAATTAGAGAATGTTTTAGTTATTTAACTTTTCATGTAAATTATACTTTTTTATTGAAGATATATTTAATGGTATGAATACCCTTAATAAATAACTGAGAAAACCAATTTATTTTGCTTTATTTTCTCTAGGATAGTAAGAAGTGTTTTTTAATTATAGTATTGGGATATGTTAAGGGTTCTCAAAGAAAAAAATCTGTGTATTTTATTTTTCTAATTATAATTTACATTTTCCGTATGTATCTATTCTTTTAATAATAATCAATTTTTTGGTCATTTAGGATTAAATTCTTTATATATCATTCTAATTTAACAATTGGAAAATGAATATGGAATCAGGACCATTAAAAAAAGATAGTATTGGATATCGTATGCCATTTTCTTTATATGGTTAGACTATGAGAGATCACAATACTCCATATAATTTTCATCACCAATGATATGACAAAAAACATCCTGGAATTATATATTAATTTTTTCCCTAATTTTATACAATCTAATATATTAGGACACCATATAAAAATTTAGCATTTATGTTAAGACTAATAACAAGTCTTGGAAATGATGTTATATTTTACATTTATGATATGATTGACCAAGTATTATGATACCATAATGAATTTATCATTTGTGGTTAGAAAACAATATATTCATGAAATTATGATTTCATTTAACAAAAAAAATCATATCATTCAAGATTACAAAATTAGATATAGAATTTATCTTCTATTTTTTTTATTGCAAGAGAGCCTGAGATACCATATGACATTTGGATCCCTGGGTCAGGTAAATCCTGAACACTTTTTAGTATTTAAATTTAGACTAGTACTATTCAGGTATGTCATATGAAAACATTATGTCTCTGAATATACAATGGAAATTGTTCACCAGGTGTAATCCAACCAGGTATATTCGGGTTCATGGTGGCCTCATTAGCACCTGATGGACATACATGTATGCTTATATGTCATATTACCTTATTTTCTATTTTTCTTATAATAACATTTGTACATTATGTAATCTGTTTGGGGAACATTATGAGAAAATACTAAGAGGAATTTATCACATCCAAACTTGGAACCCTATTGAACATGTAGATGTTGTGATTAATTTGTAGGTCTATGAACAATTATTTTAGTAGATTGAGTTAGAGTATATTGAAAGGGATTCATGATGGGATTATGTTGAGGATTAGGGTTGGTAGTGTAGAATATTGTGTATTTATTATTTTGATTATTTATATATATGACCATCTTGGTAGGGGATCCATTTTGATGAATTACCATATGACTACATCACTCACTAGATATTGAATGTGTGTTTTTACTATATTACACTTTTATTTTCCATGATCTTCATATATTTTAATTTTGATTATAATTTTTGGTTGATTTCATGTTATTTTTTTCTACGGATATTATATATAGAGTATAATAATCTAAACACTAATCACAATCCCTTTCTACTTGTTAGAAACCTTTGATAAGAAAAAATTCATGCCTACGGACTTATGGAAACCCCAAATACGGTATTTTTGTGTGTGGTTATATCAAAGGTATTAAATAGTTTTTTAAAGATAAATGTTTTTATTATTGTATTTATTGATTTTATAACCATAGATAAGCCTCTACACAATTTTATAATGGACCATGAGTTAGTGTGTCCAGAACACATTTCCTATAGGAAGTATATTTTAATAGGGATATGGTACTATTATTATGGGTTTTATATATTATAATTTAGATACTTATTCTATTATGATGGGTCTATTTTAGGTTGTACCTTTTGGGAATCTTTTATCCCTTTACAAAAAATATTCATTTGTGCACTGATCATAGTCATCATGTTGGATTCACATAACCTTTTCATAATTGTTAAAGATTTATAAATAATAAATAAAGAAGGGATAAATTTTAAACATTTATATAACAAATTAGTTAGTTTTTTGTATAATTTGTTTTGAGGAATATTAAACATAGTTGGAATGCATTTTTTGACACCTGATCAAATTGTGATTTATAATGTTGTGGTATGTAGATATCATCATGTAATGTTTTATAATGATGGGGATATAGTATATAAGTGTAGAATATGTATGATAATACATTTTGGGTTGGGTTGAACATCGAATTTGTTAGTAAGGGAATGGTATATATATTAAATTTTTGATACATTGGTTGAAGGTTGAATGAGGTTCATTAATGATTTAAATATCCTGGATCGGGAATATAATGGAATGTGAGATTCCATTTAAATTTTTCATATAATGTTCTTTAGTAATTTTATTATTGTATCTATGTTTAGGTGGGAGGATCAATCGGATTCCAAGACTTGTTAGTTTTTGGAACAGATTTTGATGCGATAGAGAGAAAATATCCGAGATGGCATGTTTTGGGATGACTAGAGTGTGGGTAGATTCATTATGTCTTTATGATTATTATTGAGTGGTCATGATCATTTGGTTGGTCGTGGAATAGGAAATATTTATTATGGTTTTCATAAATTTATCTTCAATAGTTCTTATAAGATTACAAATCAATATGAAAGGGGTGCTTGCATAGTTGATGATTTGGGATCCAAGGTTGTTTGGATACAAATCATTAAAGAGTGATTCATAATGTGTTTATTTAAAATTTTATTATATATACACGTTTTTGGACAAATCATGGATGAGATAGATAATTGGAAGACACTGGTTAAGAGGGTTATTTAACGTGCTCAATGATACATTTAGTGTGAAGGTTAGGTTTCGGTGTGTTATTTTTGGAATAGTAATAGTGTGTGAAGGAATTTATTCATCGATTATGTGTGGTTATTATTATTTTAGATAATATGAAAAGATTTTGTATAGGTCACTGGAGATGTTTTTGGATTCTAAGGGATCCGGATAAAAGTTTTCACTATCTGTAAACCCTTTCCTCTAGATTACACGGGTGATTCATGTGACATGATTTGGTTGGTATGTGAATTCCATTCGGTGTGATCATGGATTATATATGGATTAATTTTTTACCATTATAAGTTGAGAGGATAATGAATTAAATGGTATATGTTTGAGAATACAAGATCATGTTTTTTTGGGAATAGAAGGCGTAACCTATAAGATAAGATGAAATATCAAATATGGATTAAATCAATGTAGCATAGTTTATTTAATCTTAGGCCTATGTAGGATTTCATTAGTATTATAGATGTTTAGATTTTGAGGAGAAGAATATGAGGAATAATTGTATCAAAATAGATTTAATTAGGGAATACTTTTATAGGAATATATATATTGGTGAGTTGACCACTGACTATTTGTGGATTCGGACAATGATTCATGTGAGATTTAGTGAATGTAGAGGATGAAATTCTTGATAGGCTGATAATTGATTTTATTTTACGTTAGAATTAGGTAATGAGATCATTAGTCATGTTTATTAATTAAATTCAGTAACAGATAATGAATATATTGTAGATATCATATATGTACATCTTATGGGATGACAATAAAGATACTCCTATGGTTATGATAACCTTATTGATAACTGGTGTATGAACCATCTGTTGGAAAGACCATGGATTCAATGAAACTGATAAGTGGGGTTCCTAGATGTTACATGGATACCATATTGCACACACAGACACACACACACACACACACACACATATATATATATATATGATTTTATATAGTTATTTGGGAAATACTAGGTTCTATATATCATTGTATTTCTCATGGATTGTGTGTATCAATATTAGACTCTAGGTGGAATTTTGTGTTTTCCAAGAGTAATTCAGATCAATGGATCATTATTACATATCGGTAGAGTATAATGGTTGATCTGAATATTAAATAATCCTAATTTTAATTACACTGAGTGTTAGGTTTGGAAATTTTTATTTTATATGATAATACTGTGAATCATTAGGGAGTTAAGCCATTATGTCTTGGTGATGCAATGGTGCATTATCATGCACTCTAAGTGTTTTTGTAGAAAATAAACAAAAGGAGGTTTATATGGTGTCTTTCATGTGATTATATTTACTAGGGTGTAAATTTTTTCAAGTGCATTATTTTAGATGTAGTGATCTTCTTTTGAGGATCATATTAGGGTTTCAATATGAGTACTAATGTATTTGGGATTAGTATATGGGTGGACATATTGTTTCTAGTTTTTTTAAATAATATTACTTAGGGAGTGGAATTAAAAATTTATCCATGATTTGGAGTCCATGCTATATTACAAAGTTTTTATTAGGGATTAGAGTAATCTTATAGTGGACTTTTTAAATACTCACATCATTATTGGTCAGTGAGTTTTGGAATGAATTTGAATTTTGAATCCCATATCAGTGTGAATTTCGAAATATCTAATTTTCATTATACATTTTATATATTGTATAACTATATTAGGTTTATTTGATTATTTTAAAGGTTTAGGAGGTGGATAAAAATATTGGGTATGTGTAAGAGTATGTTTTTATTGCATCTAAAGGCTATAAACACCAATGTGTACCCATTAGTGAGCTTTTAGATACCCATTAGTTTTTATAGAGGTGTTATATCCTGATGAGTTCCATCGATTTTCCAGTAGAACACCACCAAGTGGTTCTTGTCTTATATAATAATCATTAAAGTATGACTGTATACCCATTATTCTCTTGGATGGGTTTTTATAGGAATGATATTAATTTCACCACTTATCCCTCTTGGTTCATTAGTTGGGGGGCTTGGGAATGGAATTTTTTAGTTAAAAACTTATCGATTTTCCAACCTATATCAAAAATTGATCTCCCCCTTGATGAGGGGTTATCCAGATAGAATTTATTCAATAATTTATTGTTATTATTGATTCATCCTTCATATATACTTTTAATTTTTTTGTTTTATATGAATTAATTACATATCAGGTATCATATTTGAGTGAAAATTCAATGAAATCGTAGTGATATAATCCAAATGAAATGGGAATCGGCATATAGTAGCTCACAAATTTAGAGTCACGATGAATTTATTTTTTTCACCCATTTTCTGTTTATAATTTTTTCTTGGGGAGTTTTTTAGAGATACCACTAAATTTTTATAAAATTGGGAATCAATTGGATGATTGTAAATGAGATGGTTTTTCATATTGCTTCTAGAAATGCGACTGAGACATTATGTGCATATTGATTTGAAGTTTTTGGAAGCATTGTTTATTAAGAATTTTTTATAGACTATTTTTCATTATTTAAATTTTCATTTAATTTAAAATTTTATAATTAATTATATGGGTTTTATTTTATATGATAAGGGCTTAGGAGTAAATGTAGTTTCTTGAAATCATAGATGAGGCCTTCACATTCTTATATTAAGGGTATAACACCATGAATAAGGAAAATTTTCTATATGATACTTAAAAATATATGTGATTTTTCCGATTTTTTCAATATTACTTGGTTATTTGGGTTGGGTGAATGTGAAATGGACAGTGAGTTCCATAAGTGGAAAATATGGTGTTTAGGAACTTATTATTATTAATGAGTGTGTACTATTTCTTATGAACTAGTCTTGAATATACAAGTGTAATCACAACCAATGAGATAGTTTACTAGTTCAGTGAAAGGGAGGTTAATATGGATATTAGGTTATGGAATGAGGTTTTCAATGAAAAAGCAGGTTCCACTTGGGTTAATATAAATGGAATACTAGAAATTAGCCTTTTAATGATATGTGAGATGGTATTTTGTCACATATATTGTTGGGAACATTCCCTTTGAAGGATTTACTTAGTTTATGTTTTGACTGGAACAAATCTTATGGGGAATAGAATAGGGTGGTTATGAAGGTTTATTCTGGATGAGGGGATTAAGATTTTTGATATGTGATATTTGATATGGTGACAGAAGTATGGGTCCTGGGACATGGGTTCTTATAAATTATCAATGATTTCCTAACAGGGATTGAAATAATTGGTCATGTAATTATACATGGGTGTTGGAATCAAGATTTTGATGTGGGAATTAGAAGAAAAATGGTATATTATTAATGTTATATTGGGTTATCTAGGGCCCTAATCGTTGGCAATCAATATGGGGTGATAAGATTTGTTTTGTATTTATGAGTAGATACTATATTAGGATTAAGTAATTTAGTAGGTGACACATTGAGAATTTTTATTATGTCAAAATATTAATCCTATAATTATTTGTGAGTAATGGATTGAAACTGAAGATTTATTTTATGAGGAAATCATGTCATTGAGATGCATCATGGGAGGTGAGGCTAAGCCACTTCTATGAGCCGCCCAAGTTGGGATCCATGCTATTAGATAGTATGGATGTGTGTAATTCTATATTTAGGTTATATTAGGGGTGGTGATTTCCCTTTTTTCTATGTTTATATAGCTATTATGATACATATATTGAGTGGATATCAGCATGAGTCCCTAGGAAGAATAGGGTGGAGTTATATCATCAGTGATTCATTCTCCAAAAAAAAGTTTCAGTTCCTTATATGGTCTGATTGGATGAGATGCTAGGATTCAATATGATATTTACCATCTATGATCACACTATTAAATAGTATGTTATGTCATATTACATTTATTAAATATGATCAGATATAATGATAAATTAATATTCCATATAGAATTTATTGTTTATAGTCAACTTGATAGAATTTATAAAATTCCCTAAAGCCTTTGATCCATATAGTCAGATCAAAAAAGATCTGAGACACAATTAAAAATTTAGAGTCTATAGTAATATTTTATGAGATACTAAGATTCCATTTTATATTTTCAACCCAAGATCATATTGTTTCATATCCTCATATGACATGTAAAATTTATCATTTATGTTTGGATAGGTAGATAGTCTAAGAGGTCATACCAAATTTGTCATCTATGGTAAAAATAAATGTGATTCAAGATTCCGCATTGAATTTAGAGTCATTGGATAAACTAGAAGATGTTCTTATTTTTTGTATAATATTATTCCTAAATGGTTAACTAATTGAGAGATTTTGTTACCATATGGAATATACTGTTTATAGTAAGATATGGAATGAGGTTAGGATTCCATATGACATTTCACACCCATGGTAAGACCAATAGAGATCCCGGACACCATCAAACACTTGTTAAAACTATAGTTGGACTAGAAATAATTTCAAAAAACACACGAAATCATCCTGTTCATAAGTATATAATGGACAATGATCACTAGGGTGATCAAACTATATATAATTGTGTTTTTTGGTGGCCTCATTATCACATAATGGGCTTATGTGTATACTTGTATTCCTGATGATTTTTTAAAATTTTTCTCATGGATACACAAGTAAATGATTGAATATATTAGGGGTATAAGGTTATTCTCTACTGATATTATTTTTCTCACACACCAAACAAAATCTTAGTTTCTATATGGACTTTATGTTTCGTAAGAAAGTATGAGTATAGGTTATACAGTGGATCATGTTGAGGAGCTTAATAGGTATTGGAGATGTGGAAGAGGTGATCCTCAAGGATAGTATTGGATACACTTGTTTATTTAATTAAATTATTTATTTATATATTTGATCCAACATGTGGGTCATCTATTAAGATGATTGACGGTCTGAATGTGTTACTCATTAGTTATAACATGTGTCTGTGTGTGTGTGTTTAAAATTATATGGTTTCAATTTATTGTAATTTCATAAAAAATATTTTTCTTATATGTTTTTAATGAGGTTTAATAACTTATTATTATTCATGGTTTTCCTATTGAGAGTATAGTCTCCTAAACATTGATCATAGACCCTAGTAACTATTTTCTAGATAGTAGATTATAGAAAGGTGTGCCTAATGTCTTTTGGAAACCACATATATGGGTTTTTTTGGGAAATTTTATTGGTGGTATTACATAGTAATAATAATATTATAAAACAATTTATCAAAAATTTTACACATTTTAACTATTTAATAGAATCCAAACCTAAGAAAATCTCTTGAATGTTAGTTTGGGAATCGTCTATCGCTATTAAATAATAATTATAACCACAAGAAATTATTATTTCATTGAATCATAATAGATCCAATCATATCATCATAGTTTTTGGGTATCTAGAATTGATACTTATTATAAATAATATCATATAAGAGCAAATATTATATAATTTTATTATAAATATTATCTTATTTGTCAATAAATTTATAAATTTAAAATTTACCACAACATGTTTTTTATAAAGGAATTCCTTTTATAGAAATATAATATAATATAAAACCTATACATAGTTCTCAAATTATTTATATAAATAATATCATATTCTCTCTGTGATAACCAAAAAACACACATTCCATTTTTTGGGACTTTGTTTAATGGAATTCATAATTATCATAGAATATTTATAACTTAAAATTTCATAAAATAACTCTTATCAATTACACTTTCCATGAGAATAGATCTAGAATTTCTTCCATGGTGAGAGAATATCACATGACAACCGAGAGATTCTTTTGATCCATCGATTCACCATGGAAAAGCGATGTTATTTGGAAATCTATTTTTTGAAACTTATCAACCAAAAATGATGAAGAAATTTTTTCTTCTCTATAAAATAATTTACAACTGTAAAGTATTATACATTTTATGTAATGCAAATTTTTTATTATAATGCATAGTCTTGTAATATTTATGGTTTTTAAATCAATTTAGTTTCATTGATTAAATGTTACGAATCCTTAAAAATGTTTATGGTATTAAGGAAAGAACATGTTGGATAAATATTGTAATTATGATCAAAATAAATATTCAATACTTAATAAAAATATTCTATTATAGTACTATTAAGATAATGGTGATATCAAAATGGATAGAGGACTTAATGTAAGGTTTTCTGAATCATAAAACCTATTTGAATTAATCAACCATATATATAAGTTATATAGGTGTAATCCTGAATGAGTATTATATTAATCATATGAAAAAAACTATGCATTCCATTTTATATAATTTGTATTGATGCAATGTTAGTCCTACATAGTTAATAGTATGTAGGTAAGTGACACAAATGATTTAATTATGTGTTGTTCTCTAAGATAATGTCACACAACACCTCACTGAATCTTGTATCATGTGATTTATTCAAACATGTGCATAAATTTTATTCCTATAAGTGAAAATTTGTACTTATTATAATCATTTATTGATTATACTGAGTATGAGTTGATATCAAAAGAGTTATTCCTATACAACCACTGATTTAATCTCATATGATTTATTGTGTTAAAATTATAAAATCCTCTCCACATTGTTTTATTTCTTTGTATAGCCTAGGGATTATTCCTACATGAATTTCCATATTATTCCAGGATAGCTAACCCTACACTGATGAATGAAATTCTTCAAGGCATTCATCAAATATGACATGGAAGGAAATATAGAAATATTTCTTTTCCCTAAAATTTATTTTTGAAATGAATTGTATAATTTAAAAATTAGTTATGAACTATAATAAATAGTTTTTTAGAATATTTATTACTATATAAATGTTTGTATAAATTAATTAATTATAATATTTTATAATTAATTAATAAATTATTATTAATAAATTATTAATTTTATATCTTTATATATGAAAATAATAATATTGAAATACTTTTTATCAATTATATGGCACTCATTATGACAATGAAAAAATTTAAATATTAAAAAAATAGAAATAATTTATAAATTGTTTATAAAATTTAAAATAAATCTTAATGCAGTGTTTTTATATTTTAAATATTAATTTTTTATTGCAAATTTTAAATTATTCAAATTGGGGAAATTAATTTGAGAACCTAGTTAAACTACGTGAAAAGCAATTTTTATAATTTAATTGATGAAAGTTTCAATAATATAAATATGTGATATTCAACTTATGTAAATTATTTACATAATATTATTGAGACATAAATATTTTATATTTTATAGAACAAGACATATTTAATGAAGAATTATATGTAAAAAACAAAATGAAAGAAATTATATTTTTAATTAATGTATATTGTTTATATTCTACATTATAGAATGTACAAAACAAATTGAAAAAATATGAAGTTATTATTTTATCTTTATTTATAAAATTTTCATAAATAGTTATTCTCATGTTTTAAAAAATGAAATTTTGGTTAATTTTGTTTTCTTAATTTATTTTTTTTCATATATATTATTTTTTATGTTATGAATGTATAAATTATTTTTTTAAATTGTTATAATTTTTTTAAGATATCATACATGCATTATAAGAGTTACATTCTAGGTGTGTTAATGATTTAGATTTCTACAACATTAAATTAGACTTGAACTATGTTATAAACCTGAATTAAGAAGTTAATTATATCTTATATGTAACATTAAAGTATTTATGTACTTATCCAAGGGATTCTTTTGGAACTGAACAAATACCAAAATATTTTAATTATCTTTGTGAAACATGTCATGAGTTGTGTAAATAATCATACATAAATTTTCTTACATCCATTATATTTGGTTTAGAATAAATTTGACTGTACAACTAGATCCTTAAAACTTGAAATCTTGTAAAAGAAATAAATGGAGGTAAGCTTTTTGAATTAAATCATTTCATAATTATTTTTTATAATATTACTTCAATAATTAAACTATTCAATACCCAGATTATCCAACGGATTAGTTCATTACATAGCTAGGTGACCTAGATTGTCTTTTGTATGAAAAGAGAGTAACAAGTGAATCCAATTAGATTAGGTTCCCATTCATAGTTTTCAATTTCGGTTACACTTATATGGCGGAACCTAACACGAATACATTACAATATCAATTGAGCTGATTTTATCCATATAATTGAACAAACAAAGTGTCATTCACTAAACTATCCAAGAGTAATATAGGATATGATTGGGATAATTATAATGAATTGGAATTGAATAAAATATTAAATAGATTATTTTGACAAGAATAAATTTATTTTCATTACTTGAAAAAATTTGGGTTTATAGTTTTAGATAATTAGTTAATCACCCAAAATAACTAAACAATACCTCACAAAGTGGAAACTACCAATTAGTATCCATTTTTCCCAAAAAAATTTAAATTAAAAGAAGTTTTCATTTCAGAAAATATCATCAAAATTTTAATCATTAACTCATTATGATCTCTAGTAATCATTAATAACCAATGTGGAAAATTGAAAATTTTAGGTAAACATAAAAATATCATTAAGGGTCACATAAAAAAATAAGTAGATAAGCTAGTCCATAGATATGCTTAATAATTTTAGTTTTCCAAAATAAATTGGTCCCAATAATAAAATCATTTCTAACATGCTATATAAATATAAATAAAAATGTTTTTTCATAAATAATCTTACTATATATCTTAATTTAAAAATGAATCTCATAATGTTTTATTTTAAATCATGAAAAAATCATGAAATGTTATATGTTTCACCCATAGGTGGTTAAATAAACAAAACATTAACTATAATATTAGTATCTTGCCTAATGAAATGATAATATTTACATAAATCATTAGATGTCATAAAAACATTATATAGTTAACTTTGGATAAATTTTTTATAAATATATAAATAATAATCCCTATAAGTTTTATCAGAAAATATAACAAAAGATATTTTAATGGAAAAATAAATCTCATATACTTTTTATTTCAATAATGAAAAACACATGAAAAGGTATATGTTTCACCATTAAGTTGTGGTATAAGAATCCCTTCAAACATAATATACATAAATTTCCATATTAAATGATAATATTTATATAAATATTGAATGTTCATCAATAAATAATTTATTTAACATGGGATATCATTCAACATCCCTCTTACAATCATACTTAGAAATGGGATAACCATTCATATAAATTCAAAAAATATCTTAAGAGAAAACTAACATGTTAACATTATCCCATTAAAAAACGCACTGGATAGCTATATAAGGCACACCAATCATCATTAAAAATGAAAAATAACCATAACATAATTATGATACATGAATGATTTCATATCCATTTTCATACACTTAAAAATATTATTTTCACCCATAAGAATTAATTTCCAAATTTTGAAATATCTATTCAATTTAAATACCTTGTTGAAAATACACATTAAATGGTAATGGGTGTTTTTATTTGATGAAATAATAACATATTGTTAAGGAATAAAAACATAAATTAATGGTTATGGTGGAGGAAAGAACCATAGACACCATATACATTAAAATAGAAAAACTCTTATTTCATTTATGTAACAAATATATTTATCAAATACATAAATATTTTCTAGGTGATAACCATTAAAATAATGTAAAAATATTAATTAAATCCTTATTATTATAAATTTTTTTCTATTAAAATTCTTCCCTAAAATAAATTTTTGATACAAAATATATGATAATTTTTTTTAGACAATTAATCATTGAAACATTTAAAATGAGGTTTTAAGGTAATTTCCCCATTTCTTAAAGTCAAAATTACCTGGTACATTATTTATTTATTATATTTAAGAATAAAAATTTAAAATTTATTATTATTTATATTTGACTTTCACTATGTCATATAAAATTATATAAAAACATTGGTTCACATGGGATGTTTTGATGATATTCAACCCACATGTTTAAATTCACTTTGGTAAGTTAACTAAGGTAAATATGGTAATTATTCAATCACCACCAGAAAAGAAATAATTAAATAATTTAAATGTTTATAACTTATTTATAATTCTAAAATGATCTAGGTGAAATATTTCTATGAAAAATGAATTACATTAGAATCATGCATATGTTAGATTGTATGTACACATGAGTATCATTTTTATTTTTCAATGAGATTGATGCAAATAATTTAAGTATAATTTTATCTTTACATAATTATTATTATCTAAGAAATATAATATTATTTCTTTAAAAATAGTTATACATATTATTCATGTTATTGGGCATAAAAAATGACATCTCTTCGTGGAGGTAGTAATCTGCGCCTACACATGAATTTTTTTTTATCAATTTTCAATTGATGTAAAGGTTTGAAATAAGATGATATAATATAATTAAAAATGTTAAATATGTTTTTAATTATATATATATATATTACAACATTATAACCATCCATTTGAGGTGGAGATGGAGAACAAATTACATCTATTCTTTTAGTGGTAGTCCACCAAACACAAAAATAAAGACTTTATTTCCTTGTTGATTGTTGAGGGAGAAGGATATAAGATATTCCATTAACATAATAACATATAAGTATATTTAAGACAATATTTGTATTATTTCAAACTTTTTTAAATGATTTCATGGCGGTACAAGAAGAAATAAAATGAAAACTCTTTGTTATGGTCTATGCATTTTCTTTAGACAACCTATATAGGATCATACATAATTCCTACCTATGATGATTCTTTGATAAAAAAATGGAATATAAAATGTTTAAAGATACATAATGTATAAATTTGGGTTGTTTTTGGATGAACCAAAAGGTTCATGTGGTTTTTATTTGTGTGGAGATGTAGTGTCCTTTTATAAGTGGGGGAGTGGGTACACTAGGAATTTTTAAAAAGAATAAAATATATTAATATATTACTAAATAAAAATGGATCCAAAATGGACCAATTTATAATATTATATTATTAGTGTCAAAATATTTCCATGAAATATAATTTATATAGGCTTATAGGCCGTTTAAACAATTATAACATTTGGTAAACCCTCAATAAATTTGTTTTACCTTATCCATCGTAACATATTTTTACTATTTTTAATATTAATTATGACCAAAAATTGTGTTTACCATATTACCTAATATAATTTATTATAATTATAAATTTGGAAATCATTTTATAAAATTTAATCCATAGATTCGGAAGAATTTAATTTAAAATTAAACCCAAAAACTATGATGAAAATGGCTTTTCAAAAAAATGTATTTTTCATTATTGAATTGTTTTTATATAAAATATAGGTGTAAAATATATTAACAACACATAATTTTATTATTAATAATATAATTGAACAATTTTTTTATTTTAAACCATTTAAAAAAAAGTCCTTTTTAAAATTATTGAAATCTAAATACAGTTTTCTATAAAATTTAGTATTTTTCACTATCCAATGAAAAATAAAAACTGCCAAAAAATTAATAAATAAGTATCCTAAGATAATTTTTAAATTATGAATTCATAAGTTTAATTTTTTAATTAAATTTATATAATTTAAAACAAATCATTTAAATGAATCCATGTAATACATGAAATCCCAGTTGGGATAGAAACAATGATTTTTCATTTGGTCTAAAATATATCATAATATGCTTATTATAAATAAAAGTCAATAAAATATAATTTATGAATACTGATAAAACATGAAAATAATTTATCTTATCATTAATTATTATTTTTAGATTATTCCCCATTTTTTAAATTCATTACTCATTGTTTTATTCATTAAATAAAAAAGTGGTGATATTTTCCTTTCATAACATTTTCTATTTCCCATGTCGCTTCTTACATCATATAGGGTTTCCAATATAAAATATCATGGTAAATAACATTATATTACAATAATTTATCTCTATATAATATAATCTATATTGGATGATCCTGATAATAATTTTTTCATGGAACTAAACTACATAAGCTCTGAAAACATGAATTGCATATGGCACATATTTTATTAATAATGAAACAAGAAATAAATCATGTACCAATGACGAACATAGAGGTATGGACGCCTTATAAGAAACTAATACAAACTTCTCTAGGATTTTATATGTTTAAATTAATTACATATAAAACTTTCCCTTTTTAACAAATTGAAAAATAATTTTCCATGGAAATACTTTAATAAAAACCTGATTGCCCACCTTTGATGAAAAATATATCATCTAGTTATCTACATAAATTTTATTCTAGCTATGATCCATTATAATGTGATTCAAAATAATTTTCACCTTGGAAACCATTTATTCTACTTATTTAAGTACCAATAACATTCATTCCATGACTTCACCCTAGAAAAATGTAGTTCGACACCTATTTCCATATAATCCCAATAAAGGATTCATCTGTGTATTAGATTGAAAAAAGTAATTATATAAAAATATAAACAAAATTAATTTTTTTTATCTTTACGTCCATGAAAATTCATTTAACAATGTTGATGTATATCCTCTAATGTGTATATAATTCCCTAAGACTATTTATTTGATTGAGGATGAATTATTATACAGAAATTAATTCATTTCCAAATTACTACTAAACACTTCTAAAAATATTTAAGTTAATCCTCATGTCACAGTCATGTAAAATTAATTCGGAGGGAATATATATAATTTAATTATCAATTTAAAATAAATTATAGAAATTTTATCTGAAGTCGTATTATCTCAAACGGGAAGAAAATGTACAGATTCAATATATATTTTTAAAAATAAAATAATATTTTTAGTACATATCATCACAATTTTCATCTTTACAATATAAATAACCTTAATCATCCATAAAAACCTATGAAAAAATATTTAAAACATGTAGTGGGAAAAAATTAGTACGATACACATAAAAATAAATAAATATAACATTATTACATGAATACTTTAAAAATTACATTTTAAAAAAAATAAACTCCAGGATCCAAATATTACTTTTCTTTTAAAATAAATCAATTTCCCTACCAAAATATTTTTATAAAACAATACATAATAAATATTAAATGAAAAAATAAAAAAAACATTTCTTTTAAATAGAGATATTATAATGAAAATTTAAACATTTCACCCCTTACATATAATATAAACATACCATTAAGCATAATCTCATTATATTACATTGGGAAATTATAATATTTCCATGAAAACCCATTGAAATAGCAGATAAATCTTGTAGTTCACATAACACATCATTTTCATATATTTCTTACAATCACAACTACAAATGAAATAACTGTAAAGACCCGTTAAATTTAAGGAAATTTTTTTCTTAATTTTCTTTGGTATTTTACAAGAACACAGTTTCTGACGGCACCTGATTCCGAGACCCGGTGTGCCTGAAATCATTTTCCGAAGTTTGGCTTGGGTACGTTCAGTGAACGAACGAGCAGGGTGTTCTAACTTTTGAACTGGTGCTCGGAATCGAATTCCGAGGGCACCGATGGAATCACAGCGCCGGTATTTTCCTAGAAACGCCTTTTCCGGAGTTGCGTTTGCTCGGGTGTGGTTTTTAATTTTTTGGGGTTAAGTTAAGAAATAAAATAAAGTGGTGCGACAACTTTATTTTTATTTCACTTAAAGCCACTTAAAACCACTTAAAGACACTCAAGCTGAGTTGAAGCGGATAGGGTGGAACCCAAAATATCCTACCCACTTAGTAGGATATTTGTGAGGTGGGGCCTGCACGAGCCCCACAGTTTCTTTTCCACTAAGTAACGCACTTGCGAAAACTCCTCTTTAATGAAAGTCAACTGGTGCATTTTCTAAACTCTTAACGCCCCTATTAATTAGACAGTTAAGACGTTACCATTAATTCACCGAATTAATGGTTCGTTTCTTAACTTTTTTTTCAATTTGTTGGCATGTAAATAAAATAAGACCAACGCATGTATTTCTTGAGGATTACTCATTGAGAGGATTTGGAGAAGACTCTAAGGCTTGAGATCTTCATCCTCCTTTACGAAGAACGCGAAGAACGCCGAACCCTTGGAGATCAACGACGCGACGCCGTGTTTCGTGATGCCGACGATTCTCCTTTCGCGACGATTCTTCCGTGACGTTTCTTCCCTGCAACAATCTCTGATCATCAATAGCTTGAGGTAGGGGATTACAGTTCTCTAATTATTTGTGGATTTTATCCTCAACATGGGTTTAAAAGTGGAATTAAATCTGTGTGTTTTCTTTATCCCTCAGAGATCGTCGACGTGACGTCGTTTACCGCGACGATGCGATGCCCCCTTCCGCGACGCGACGATCCTCTTCTTCCATGATGGTCAATCCCGCGAAGAACTCACGTCCGACGACAACGACGAGGTAGGGGTTTGTTTTATTTAAATCTTTGTGATTTTATACCCACGACGTTTGATTAAACTTTTTTTTGTGAGACTTTTAAAACCGCTAACACGGTGGGTGTGGACTAACGAACAAGTCCAAACCCACCGCCCCTTTCGTTCTTGGTGTGCGAAAAGGCGGACGTCGATAAAGCAGGCCGCATGGGCGACGCGGGGTCCTCGTAGTGAAGGATGGACCCCGGGAGGACCTTTGGCGAAGACGACGTGAATTTCTGACCACCGGAGCTCGTCTGGTGGTCCGCGGAGTGAACCGCTGGCGTGCAACGCCAGCACGGTGGCGGCGGCAGTGGAATGCGGCGGCGCCCGGCGCGCCGCCGTGGAGAACCGCCGTAGCTGAAACTGTGGCGGCAGCTGCGCAGTCCTACGACCGCGCGGGACCGGAGGAGCACAAGACGCAGCGGCCCGGCCGCGTCCGCTAGCAAGGGCTGCCCCACGCGGGGCCACGGTTCTCTCACGCGGCGGCATCACGCCTCTTTCTCCGCTCGGCTGTAACTGGCCGATCTGACCTGCCGGTCGGGCCGGGTCACGCCCAGGCCAGGTCGGTCCGGTCCCAGACCCCCCGTTTTTGGACCTCTTTGGTCTTTTACTGATAACATGAGATTCGGGACTCCAATCGACCCACCGTCAGTGGTTATGTGATCCTTGGATCAAGATGGTCGTTTCGGTATATCGCACTGAACGTTTCGGAATACTTTGGGTTCGACAGGTTGGTTCGTACACGAAACCAACCGGGCCCTCGGAGCAAAAATGCTTGTAACATGAACTCCGGATGTCCGATTGATGTGCCATCGACTTTTTTGGATTCCTCTAAGTGAGACAGATCTTTTGGCTCACTCTGCCCGAGGTTTGGATGCAGGTGGAGTACGGTTGGGTTGGTTTTGCCTCAAAAACCAACCGGGCCCCTAGGACGAAAAAGCCAATAACTCTCAGACCGGGAGTCCGATTGACGTGCCGTCTGCGACATTGAGTTCCTATTGACGATACGGAACTTTTGGATACATCAACTCTGGACTATGTGTCAGTTGATGTATCAGCCTCTCGGCTCGTGGAGCGGACCCCCCCCCCCCCCCCCCCCCCCGAACGAGTTTGCTGTGTGCGGGAACCCAGGAGCAGGCTGCGACTGCGACTGTACAGAGATCCTCAGTGGATTCGAAGGTGACGACTACAACACTCCGCGATCCTACATGGGTCAGTGCTACATATCCTTTGTGGGTCTGATCCTGTGTGGGTCAGCACTCAGCGGTCCTGTGTGGGCCAGCGCCTACAGATCCTTTGTGGGTCAGATCCTTTGTGGGTCAGATCCTTTGTGGTTCGTTGCGGGGGATAGTTACCTATTGATCCTTTGTGGGTCAGATCCTTTGTGGGTCATTGCGGGGGTTAGTACCTATCGATGTTTAGTGGGTCTGATGACTTAGATGAGTCAGTTGAAACACCTGATCATCTCTATCTTCATAAAAAGAAGTATACCTGTGTGAGTTGAATCCTGTCTTTCTTTCCTATGTGGATTCTGTTGTGCTATCCTGTGTGGATTTACGTTTTTCTTTCCTGTGTGGACTGGGTTGTACTTGTGCTCGGATGTTGGAGCGTACTGGAATTGATGACTTAGGTATATGTATGAGCATATACCTAAGCAGTGTCAGATGTTACTTCATAATTGTATCTTTCCTTTGTGGATTATCCTTTGTGGATTCTGGGAGAGCTTTGGGGGGTCTCAGGGTCCCTTCTGAGTAGCTTATACTCACCCCTGCACGGGCTATGCCTGCACTAAGTTGTCTTGGTTGCAGACAACGGACAACGATGATCATGGTTGAGGCTTGAGGAGAAGGACGATACCTGAAGGTGGACCACTAGGCGGGACGTACTCGGAGCGGTCGGCTGGACCCGAGGAGAAGTGGAGCCTATCTGTGCCCACCCTTCAGGTGGGATTTCTAGTGGACATCTCAACGTTGCGGCTTTACTTTTCAGTTGATGTTTTCCCTTCCAGTTGTACTTTACTTTCAGTTTGGGTTTGTATAATGGCCCACATTCTTTTCTGCACTTACTGTTGTACTCATTTTTTACTTAGTGTTTACTTATGCCTGCTTGCTCTGTGGTGTTTGTGGTTTACTTTACAAAGGAAATGCCATTCCTTTTTACCGGGATTTACGCCTTGGTGCTAGTCGGCAGCCCCTGGCCTATGGAAGGCGGGCTTGGGGTAGTCACGACACGGGCCCCGAGGACAGGTCGTGACAAATTGGTATCAGAGGAGTTCAGTTCTACCGCATAACTTGGGACTCTGATCTTTTTCTATGTGAAGCAATAGTGTTAAGCGTATTGGGTGTGGTTATCAGTCCAGGGAGTCCAGTGTTGGTGCGGCAGCCGATGTATCCGTACACCATGACCATGACTTCTGATTTCCGACTTAATGCATGAAAAAATTGATTGCATTTGTGTTTCAAGTTTTCTTTATGATTACTTTATGTCATCTCACTAGGTATACTGTTTTGACCGTGGCGCACCTGTCTCTTTTTAGGATGGCCCCATGACGGCAGCCAGCTAGGGTTCCGAGAGTTGAACGTGACGATAGCCCGCCGAGCGACGAGGCCTTGGTACAGGGCCCTTTGACAGTTGACGCACCGGCGGTACCTCTACCCGCCGAGCCACCGATGCTTCCAGCCCCAGCCGCTGATGATGCACGTTGCCTTAGTGCACTGCATGACTTACAACACTAGTGACCGCCTAGGTTCCGCGGGGAGACGGACCCCCATGCTGTCGTGGACTGGCTGGAGGTAGTGGTACGAGTTTTTCGGTTAGTGAGGATACCAGAAGACCTCAGGGTGATCCTCATAGCGAGCCTACTACACGCGGCAGCAGGCCGATGGTGGAGCTTGATGCTCTAGGTGCACGATGAGGCATCTCTTCTCTGGACAGACTTTGAGAGTCTCTTCCACTTAGAGTTCTTCCAAGCCACCCTCCGTGCGGTGCGCATCCAGGAGATTCTTCAGTTGCGGTAGGGCAGCTTGACAGTCGCCCAGTACTCGGCGAGATTTACCGATCTCTCGCGCTACTCGACAGACATGGTACGGGACCTATTCTTCCGGGCCTGGACCTTTGAGAAGGGATTGAGACACGAGATCAGGGCATCGCTGATCTCCCATAGCATTCCGACTCAGGCAGGAGTACTGGAGCGAGCCCTTTTGATCGAGATCTTTCTTTCTGAGCCTTCTTCAGCAGCGATACCTACCGCGGGGCGGCACGTAGAAGAGTCATCTGTAGCAGGCAGTCGACGGATGACTCATGGGTCTAGGCAGACCAGACCCTCACGCAGACGACCTCAGGACACTGGCTCAGCAGTGCAGGGCACACAGCGTGGAGCAAGTCTTTCGAGAGTCAGACAGTGCTACACATGCGGTGGGCGAGGTCACATGGCTCGTGACTGCCTGACCCACCGTTCCTAGGAGTAGCAGGTGGTTGAGGGGCCACCCACGCAGAGGCAGAGGGTCGACCGTGGCAGTCCGCAGGGAGCAGGCGGACGAGGCAGAGGATCTGTCCGAGTAGCAGGTGGTGGGAGACGCTTTGAGGCTCTACCACCACCACAACAAGGAGGTCCAACCCGGCCACAGGGAGCTGGCAGGCAGAGACAGGCACAGCTTCAGGCAGTAGAGGCCTATGACCACGGCGCGCCCGAGATGATTTGAGGTACTATCTGTGTCTATTCCACCCTTTCTTAAGTTCTTATAGACACTGGAGCGAGTCGCTCTATCATAGCTGCTTCCCTTGTTCGGAGCTTGGAGATTCCGACAGAGCTGTTGGCTTGATCCTTACGGCTAGAGACTCCTACGGTAGCAGACTCGATGATTACGCACTGGTGCTGACAGTGTGAGCTTACTCTAGGAGGCGAGAGCTTCGGCTGGGATCTTTTTGTAGCGGCGTCGAGGCCTTACGATGTCATCTTGGGCATGGATTGGTTATCTACAATCCATACACAGATTGACTGTATTAGGCGCAAGGAGCGTTGTGTACGCACCGACGGGAGCAGGTTCACCTTCACTGGAGAGAAGGGAGCCTTCGCAGCACAGGATGGACTTCCGCAGAGGAGAGGTCAGCCCATCACTCATCAGTTGGCTAGCCTCATCCTAGGAGCAGTTGACGTGTGAAGTCCTAGTTTTCTTGCATTGGTGGATCAGTATGCGGATGTCTTTCCCGAAGACGTTCCATGACTACCTCCTCGCAGAGAGGTAGATTTTTATATTGATCTGTACCCCGGTACAACCCCGATATCCACTCCAGCATATCGGATGGCTCCCACCGAGCTTCGAGAGCTACAGGTACAGTTGGAGGACTTGCAGGGAAAGGGATTCATCCGACCCAGTGTTTCACCCTGGGCTTCCCCGATATTGTTCGCCAAGAAGGTGTACGGGAGCTTGCGATTTTGTGTTGACTATCGTCGCCTAAACCAGGTGACAGTGAGGAACAAGTATCCGCTACCGAGGATTGATGACCTCTTCGACCAGCTCAAGGGAGCACGGTGGTTCTCAAAGATTGACCTCAGGCCAGGCTATCATCAGCTCAGAGTTCGGGACGAGGACGTGCAGAAGATGGCCTTCAGATGTCGGTATGGCCACTATGAGTTCTTGGTTATGCCATTCGGCGTAACCAATGCTTCAGCCGTGTTCATGGGCCTCATGAACAGGATCTTTCAGCCATACCTCGATCTATTTGTCGTGGTCTTCATCGATGACATTTTGATATACTCGACGACTGAGGAGGAGCACGCCTACCACTTGCATGTTTTACTAGAGACACTCCGAGAGAACCAGATTTATGGAATGTTCTCGAAGTGTTATTTCTGGATATGTGAGATCCACTTCTTGGGACATGTCATCTCTGAGGCGGGAGTTGCAGTGGATCCTGTGAAGATCGAGGCAGTGCTAGCTTGGGAGCCACCCAAGAGCGTGACGGAGGTGCGGAGTTTCTTGGGACTAGATGGATACTATAGGAGATTTGTGCCAGACTTCTCCAGAGTTGTGGCACCACTCTCAGCTCTTACGAAGAAGGGGAAACCCTTTGTGTGGTCAGACAGATGTCAGCAGAGCTTCCAGGAGCTGAGACAGAGATTGACCAGTGCACCTATCTTGAGGTTGCCTGAGGAGGGAGTAGGGTACGTAGTCTACTGCGATGCATCAGGGACCAGACTTGGAAGTGTCCTGATGTAGGAGCAGGCAGTGATCACCTATGGATCATGTCAGTTGAGGCCGCATGAGAAGAACTACACTACCCATGACCTGGAGTTAGCAACATTTGTCTTCGCTCTGAAGACATGGCGACACTATCTGATGGGCGACAGCTTTAAAGTCTTTTTTGACCATCAGAGTCTCAGGTACATCTTTTCTCAGAAGGACCTGAACCTGAGACAGTGGTGATGGCTCGAGTTCATCTAGGACTATGACTTTGAGATAGTCTATACTCCTGGGAAGGGGAACGTGGTAGCCGATTCTCTCAGCAGGAGGACGGGCATTCAGCTACTTGAGGAGGAGACAGAGCAGCTTGACTCTTTTTAGATATCCTTCGTGGATAGGGATGGAGCTGCCTTCCTTCAGTCTCTCACAGTCACCCCTCCACTACTGTAGCGGGTCATAGAGGCACAGCGTGGGGACGCTGACTGTGAGACGCGACATGCACATATATCCTCAGGTCATGCACCTGATGGTTTCTCCTTTGGATAATAGCATGATGTCCTTTTCAGAGGACGTACCTTGGTACCAGTTGCTTTACAAGATGAGGTGCTGAGAGAGTTTCACACTTCCCCTTTGGCGGTACATCCGGGAGTGGAGAAGATGCAATAGGATCTCAGACGACAGCACTAGTGGTCGGGAAAGAAGAAGGTTGTGGTAGAGTTTGTTTCTCGATGCCTCAACTGCCAGCAGGTGAAGGCAGAGCACCAGGTACCATCAGGCTTGGTACAGCCCTTGGAGGTCCCAAAAAGGAAGTGCGACGGGATATCTATGGACTTCATGACTTGGCTTCCATGCACTTGTATAGGTCATGACTCCATTTTGGTGATTGTCGACCGACTCACCAATTCCGCTCACTTCTTACGCATCAGAGAGCAGGGCTCGGTGGAGAGCATGGGAATTCACTACATTCAGGAGATTGTACGGCTTCACGGTGTGCCATCATCCATCATCTCCGATCGAGATACTCCCTTTACTCCCCGGCTTTGGAAGGGGTTGCAGGAGGCGTTCGGGGCGCAGCTACGTCTGAGCACCGCCTTTCACCCTCAGACGGATGGTCAGACGGAGAGGACCATTCAGACTTTCGAGGACATGCTCCGCGCATGTGTTCTCGACTTTGGTCGCAGCTGGGAGGACCACCTACCCTTGGTGGAGTTTGTGTCCAACAACAGCTACCACTCCACCATCGGGATGGCACCATACGAGGCGTTGTACGGCCGACCTTGCAGATATCCTTTGTGCTGGACAGACCCTGGGGAGTCAGCACTTGTCGGACCAGAGATGGTCTGGGCCACGACAGAGAAGGTCCAGGTCATCCAGGAGCGGATGAGGACAACTCAGAGCCAGCCGAAGTCTTATGACCACAGGAGGCGGAGGCCACTGGAGTTCGAGGATGGCCACCACTTCTTCTTGCGTGTCTCACCTCGACGTGGTTTACGATGATTTGGCTGAGGCAGCAAGTTGTCTCCACGATTCATCGGACCATTCCAGGTCCTCAACAGGATTGGCGAGGTGGCTTATCGCCTGGCTCTATTACCTCAGTTGCACCGAGTGCACGACTTCTTCCACGTATCTCAGCTGAGGAGATACGTGCATGACCCAACGCATATCATTGACCATGGGGATCTAGATGTTGATGATGGGGTGACTTTTGCGGAGGTCCCAATGGAGATTAAGGATCGACAGGAGCGGGTCCTACGTGGATGGTTGATTCCTCTAATGTGCATCATATGGCAACATGGGAACCTCCAGGAGAGCACTTGGGAGCGGGAGGCTCGGATGCATGCTCAGTACCCACATTTGTTTCCCTAGTTTATGATCTATCTTTACGGGGACGTAAATCCCTGAGGTGGGAGTGATTTAAAGACCCATAAAATTCAAGGATTTTTTTTTCTTAATTTTCTTTTGAATTTACAAGAACGCAGTTTCTGATGGCACCTGATTCTGAGGCCCGGTGTGCCCGAAATCTTTTTCTGAAGTTTGGCTCGAGTATGTTCAGTGAACGAACGAGAGGGTTTTTCTAACTTTTGAACCGGTGCTCGGAATCGAATTCCAAGGGCACCGATGGAATCGCAACGCCGGTATTTTCCAAGAAACTCCTTTTTTGGTTTTGTGTTTGTTCGGGTGTGGTTTTGAATTTTTTCGGGGTTAAGTTAAGAAATAAAATAAAGTGGTGTGACAACATTATTTTTATTTCACTTAAAGCCACTTAAAACAACTTAAAGCCACTCAAGATGAGTTGAAGCGGATAGGGTGGAACCCAAAATATCATACCCACTTGGTATGATATTTGTGAGGTGGGGGCCACACGAGCCCCATCGTTTCTTTTCCTCTAAGTAACGCACCCACGAAAACTACTCATTAATGAAAGTCAACTGGTGCGTTTTCTAAACTCTTAACACCACTATTAAGTGGAAAGTTAAGACGTTACCATTAATTCACCGAATTAATGGTTCGTTTCTTAGCTTGTTTTTCAAATTGTTGGCATGTAAATGAAATAAGACCAACGCATGTCTTTCCTGAGGATTGCTCATTGAGAGGATTTGGAGAAGACTCTAAGGCTTGAGATCTTCATCCTCCTTCGTGAAGAATGCGAATAACGCGAAGAACGCAAAGAACGCGAAGAACGCCGAACCCTCGGAGATCGAAGATGCGACACCGTGTTCTGCGACGCTGACGATTCTCCTTCCGCGACGCTTCTTTCGCGACGTTTCTTCCCCGCAACAATCTCCGATCATCAACTTCTTGAGGTAGGGGATTACGGTTCTCTAGTTCTTTGTGGATTTTATCCTCAACATGGTATTAAACGTGCAATTAAATCTGTGTGTTTTCTTTAACCCTCGGAGATCGTCGACGCGACGCCATGTACCACGAAGATGCGACGCCCCCTTCCGCGACGCGACGATCCTCTTCTTCCGCAAAGATCAATCCCGTGAAGAACTCACGTCCGACGACAACGACGAGGTAGGGGTTTGTTTTATTTAAATCTTTGTGATTTTATACCCATGACGTTTGATTAAACTTTTTTTGTGAGACTTTTAAAATCGCTAACGCGGTGGGTGAGGACTAACAAACAAGTCTGAACCCACCGCCCCTTTCGTTCTTGGTGTGCGAAACGGCGGACGTCGACAAAGCTGGCCGTACGGGAAATGTGGGGTCCTCGCAGTGAAGGACAGACCCCGAGGGGACCTTTGGAAAACTCGGCGTGAATTTCCGACCAACGAAGTTCGTCCGGTGGTCCACAGAGTGAACCACCGGCGCGCCACGCCGGCACGGCGGTGGAAGGCGGTGGCGCCCGACGCGCCGCCGTGGAGAACCGTGGCAGGTGAAACCGCGGCGGCAGCAGCACGGTCCCGCGACTGCGCAGGACCGGAGGAGCAGGGGACCGGCGGCCCAGCCGCGTCCGCTGGCAAGGGCGGCCCCACGCGGGGGCAGCACGCCCCCCGCTCCGCTCGGTCGTAACCGGCCGAGCCGACCCGCCGGTCGGGCCGGGTCGCGCCCAGGCCGTGCCGGGTCGCGCCCAGGCCGAGCCGGGCCACCCTGGCCGGGCCGGGCCACCCTGTCTGGGCCAGGCCACGCCGGTCGGGTCAGACCCAGACCTGGGTTGGGTTGACCCGGTTCGGGCTGACCCAGGGGGGTTGGGCCGGGTCAGTTCGGGCCCAGACCCCCCGTTTTCGGACCTTTTTGGTATTTTGATCATAACACGAGCTGAGGGCCTCCGATCGACGCACCATCAGTGGCGATGTGGTCCTTGGATTGAGACGGTCGTTTCGGTATATCTCACACAAGGTTTCGGAATACTTTGGGTTCGTCCGAGTTGGTTCGTACACGAAACCAATCGGGTCCTCAGAGCGGAAATGCTTGTAACTTGAACTCTGGACGTCCGATTGACGTGTCGTCGACTTTGTTGGATTCCTCTAAGTGAGAAAGATCATTTGTCTTACTCAGCCCGAGGTTTGGATGCAAGTGGAGTAAGTTCGGGTTGGTTTTTCCTTAAAAACCAACCGGGCACCTAGGACGAAAAAGCCAATAACTCTCAGACCGGGCGTCCGATTGACGCGCCGTCTGCGAAGTTGCGTTCCTGTTGAGGATACGGAACTTTTGGATACATCAACTCTGGACTATGTGTCAGTTTATGTATCAGCCTCTCGGCTCGTGGAGTAGACCCTCCCGAACGAGCTTGCTGTGTGCGGGAACCCTAGATCTGGTTGCGACTGCGACTGTGACGACGACGACTGTACAGAGATCCTCAGTGGATTCAATGGTGACGACTACAACACTCAGCGATCCTATATGGGTCAGTGCTACAGATCCTTTGTGGGTCTGATCCTGTATGGTTCAACGCTCAATGGTCCTATGTGGGCCAACGCCTACAGATCCTTTGTGGGTCAGATCCTTTGTGAGTCATTGCGGGGGTTAGTTACCTATCGATCCTTTGTGGGTCAGATCCTTTTTGGGTCATTGCGGGGTTTAGTTACCTATTGATCCTTTGTGGGTCATTGTGGGGGTTAGTACCTATCGATCCTTTGTGGGTCCGACGACTTAGATGAGTCAGTGTCAATACCTGATCATCTTTATCGTCATACAAAGAAGTATACCTGTGTGAGATGAATCATGTCTTGCTTTCCTATGTGTATTGTGTTGTGCTATACTGTGTGGTTTTACGTTTTGATTTCCTATGTGGACTGGGTTGTACATGAGCTCAGATGTTGGAGCGTACTGGAATTGATGACTTAGGTATATGTATGATCATATACCTAAGCAGTGTAAGATGTTACTTCGTAATTGTATCTGTCCTTTGTGGATTATCCTTTGTGGATTCTGGGAGAACTTCGGGGGTCTCAGGGTCCCTTCTGAGTAGCTTATACTCACCCTTGCACGGGCTATGCCCGCACTACATTGTGTTGGTTGTAGACGATGGACATCGCTAATCGTGGTTGAGGCTTGCGGAGCAGGACAGTACCTGGAGGTGGACCACTGGGCGGGACGTACTCGAAGCGGTCAGCTGGACTCGAGGAGCAGTGGAGGCTATCTGTGCCCACCCTTCAGGTGGGATTTCCAGTGGATAGCTCGACATTGCGGATTTACTTTTCAGTTTTTGTTTTCCCTTCCAGTTTTACTTTACTTTCAGTTTGGGTTTGTATACTAGCCCACTTGCTTTTCCGCACTTACTGTTGTACTCAGTTTTTACTTAGTATTTACTTCTTCTTGCATGCTCTATGGTGTTTGTGGTTTACTTTACAAAGGCAATGACTTCCCTTTTTACCGGGATTTACGCCTTGGTGCTAGTCGCCATCCCCTGGCCTATGGAAGGTGGGCTTGGGGTAGTCACGGCAGGGGCCCCGAGGACGGGTCGTGACAATAACCTACCTGCTAAATACCAATAATATCAAAAGGGAACCCTAACCTATTAAATCATTACCTTTACCCAATATATTGAAGATAAATAACATGGTCCCTATAATAAAGAGATATATAATTCTCGCCCATAATCATGAGATATATTGGTCTCACTCACCATGTAACGACCCGTCCTCAGGGCCCGTGTCGTGACTACCCCAAGCCCACCTTCGATAGGCCAGGGGCTGGAGACTAGCACCAAAGGTGAATCCCCGATAAAAAGGGTAGGCATTTCCATTAAACTTGTAACACTCAGTCTGAACACAAGCAGTAGATGCAACAAGTATTAATATAAAAAATAAAGGTGTGATGAAAGTAAGTGTTCCAGTATATAAACCCAACTAAACAACCAATACAAGTACAAGTAAAAAGAAAAAATAGCTCATGGATCATCCACCGATGAATCCTACCTGAAGGGTAGGTACAGATCTCGAACGACTCGCCCCTGAGGTATGTCCCGTCTCGTCTAGCTCCGAGTAGCCTCTCGTCTGTCACCCTCAGCCTCGATCACAGCTGTCCGTTATCTTCATAGAACACAACAAGGTGCGGGAAAAGCCCGTGCAGGGGTGAGTATTACAATACTCAGTAGGGGACGCCAAGACCCCAAAAGGTCTCCCATAATCCACTAAGGATAAACCAAAGTAGTAAGATACTATCACCAAGTATCAACCATCCTTACATAGGTATATGCCCAAACATATACCTAAGTTACCAATCACAAACTAGCTCCAACACATGAGCCCAAACACATTCCATTCCATAAGTGTAGACACACTCCACAAAGAAATTACAACACAAGGTGTATCCCATAGGTACAACTCACAAAAGAAATCCATGTGGGCTTCACCACAACAAATTCATGAATAAATATCCATGATGAAACATCCACGTAGATACATCCACCCGTACATAGGTATATTCCCATATATATACCTAAGTCGTCAAGAGTACACATCTCATACATGTGGCAAACACGAAGGTAATGACTCAGCTCACACCATGTATACAGAACATAAAAGAGAGTAACAGATGATTAGTAGTAGCCACTGAATCATCCTTCACTGTCGAACGACAGATATCCATAGAAACCTAATACAGAAGTATGTCAATGCTATCAATCCTACATGGGATCTCAGTACAAAATTCGTCCATGTAGAACCCATAGAGGATCGATGTCTAGTCTCGTCGCAGTCGAACCCGCGGAGGATCCAGGTCCAGTCTCCTCACTGTCAAACCCATAGAGGATCGAGGTCGAGTCTCATCACTATCTAACCCATGGAGGATCCATGTCCAGTTTTTTCACTGTCGATCCCATGGAGGATGGAGGTCCAGTCTCGTCACTATCGAACCCCAGGAGGATCCAGGTCCAGTATCATCACTGTCAACCATAGGGTTCCAGTACACAGCACACTCGATTCTGGGAGGGTCTACTCCTTGAGTCAAGTGTCGATACATCAACTACCACATAGTCTTGACTTGATGTATCCCGTAGTTTTTTCTCATCATAAGGAACCCAACGTGATAGAGGAAACGTCAATCAGACACCCGGTCTATGAGTTATTGACATTTTCGTTCCAGGGGCCCGATTGGTTTTTAGGTTCAAACCATCCCAGTTGTACCCCAACTGCATCCAAACCTCAAGTGGGGTATGCCAAATGAACCTTCCTACTCTAAGCCTTCCATCGCAATAGGCAGTTCATCATTAGGACACACGTAGTCCAAAATGCAGGCTAAAAGGTGTAATCAGGCCTTAGCAGGTCCAGGTCTAATCCGACCCAATCGGACCGACCCGGCCTGACCCGGTCCTAACTAGGGTCTGACCCGGTCCATGGGTCCGACCTGGTCCAAGGGGGTGGCCCGACCTGAGTGGTCTGCCCAACCCGAGTGGTCAGCCCGGCCTGAGTGGGCGGCCCGAAGCGAGGGAGCGGCCCAGCCTAAGGGCGCGGCCCGGTCTGAGGGCGCGGCCCGACACAAGGAGGACCGGCCCGAGGCGGCTTGGGTTGTGGTGGTCTAGACAACAAGTCTGTGTGGCCTGGCTAGCCACGCATGGGAGGGGGGTGTCATGCCACACCTATTTGTGATCTGAAGGGACTGGTTCTAGGCACCAGTTTTGGTGAGCCGTGGGACCCGGGTGATCCCTCTTTGTCCGGTTGGCCGACCGGCCAGCTGGTTTCATCTCACCGGCATCCGGCCTGATGCCGGCCGCTCCTGGTCCTTCCACCGTGGCATGACGGCACCATGGTCGTCGTCCGACCACCGCGCCCCTCCGATACCTCCACGGCCCGCCTGACCGCGACTCGGTTCTCAGGGCGGCATGGTGGTTCCACGCCCTTGTGGCGACCCGGTGGCCTTGCGCCGCCATTTTTCTTCGTGGCCAGCTCATTGTCGGTCGCCATGTGTACCACCTCTATTTTCATCAAACAAGAGACAAAAAAATGGAGAGTTGGGCCGTGTTCGTGCGGTCTGAACCCTCCTTCTTACAGTGATATCATTCGGTTCTCAAAGCACACAATATACGACAGGGTATGGAGGGTAATATTAAATTTTAAAATAACCTCTACCAAGATTGTCGCTCGTTGGCAGCGGAAGGAGGCGATGTCGCCGTTGGAGACGTTCTTCACGAGCAGCGTCTTCTTCATTGATGCGGATGAAGTTTGTTGGAGATATCGTGGGCGTTCATCAAGGACAACGTATCCCTTTTCTTTCCCTGGTTGAAGAAGGAAGAATATGGTGTCATCATTCTTCAGTGGCAGAAGTGACATTCTTCGTGTTCTTCATGGGAAGAATGATGTTCCCCCAAAGGTTCTCCAAAGAACCACCAAGAGAACGTGCCCACGAAAAATAATATAAAAAGTTCTATATTATTTCATTGGCACAACAACTCAAAGGTTTATTTTTAATTAAATGAGGCAACTCAAATAATTAATGGGGAGGATGTTTCAAATTCAAAATAAGGGGAGGCGAGGAGTTATAATTAATTAAAGGAGAGAGGTGTCCAATTAATTAATGGGGAGGTTGAGAGATACAAATTAATGAAGAGAGGGTTCCATCCCACTTAAATGGGATGTTCCAAGGAGTTACAACCCTCGGGTGGTCCCTACCAAGACATCCTCCCAAAGGAGGTTATGTGTGGGTGGGCCCCACCACCATAACCTCTCATGGGAGGTTACGGTGTGGTGGCCCCCACCACTAAACACCACTTGGTTGTTTTAAACTCCTTAATAAAAATAAATTTAATACTTTATTTTTATTCATTTTAATTAAAATCATCCAAAATCTAACATCCATTATCATTGGAATGAAACTGCGGTGAAGGACTCAGGAAGCAATTACCGATGCAGCGAGTTCAACGGCGCCCTCGTATTTCAGTTCTGAGCACCGGTTCAAAAGTTATAATATCCCATACGTATGTTTACTGAACATACTCAAACAAAACTTTAGAAATTGATTCTGGGCACACTGGGACTCGGAATTAAGTTCCATCAGAAACTGCGGACTCATAAAATTCCCATGTATTAAAAAAATTCACAGAAATTTAGGGTCTTTACATTCTCCCCACCTCAGGGATTTATGTCCCCATAAGCTATAACTCGAACTAAGGTAACAAATGAGGGTATTGAGCATTCATCTGATCCTCCCACTCCCATGTGATCTCCTGGAGGTTCTTCTGTTGTCAGTGAACGGGCACCAGAGGTATCAACTATCCACGTAGGACCCACTCTTGTTGATCCTCAATCTCTACTTGAACCTCTGTGAAACTCGCCCCGTCATCGATGTCCATCTCTCCATGGTCGATGATGTGAGAAGGGTCATGCAGGTATCTTCTCAGCTGATATACGTGGAAGACGTCATGCACCCGGTGCAACTAAGGTGGATGAGCCAAGCGGTGAGCTACCTCACCTACTCTGTTGTGGACCTGGAAAGGTTCGATAAATTGTGTTGTTAACTTGCTGAATCAGCAAAATATCATTAGTCCTCATCGAGGTGAGACCCTTAGAAAGACATGGTCTCCATCCTCGAACTCCATTGGTCTCCATCTGCTATCAGCGTAGGACTTATACCCGCTCTGTGCATTCTTCATCCACTCATGGATGATCTGCACCTTCTCTATCATAGCCTACACCATCTCTGGTCGCATTAGTGCTGACTCCCCTAGGAAAGTCTAGCATAGAGGCGATCTTCAAGGTTGGCCATAAAGTTCCTCAAAAGGTGACATCCCGATGGTGGAGTGGTAGCTATTGTTATACGCAAACTCTACCAAGGGTAAGTGATCCTCCCAGCTGCGATTGAAGTCGATGACGCATGAATAGAGTATGTCCTCGAGAGTTTGAATGGTCCTCTGAGTCTAACCATCTGTCTGAGGATGGAAGGCGGTGCTCAAGAGAAGCTGCATCCTGAAAGCCTCCTACAACCCCTTCTATAGCCGAAAAGTGAAATGAGAATCTCGATCAGAGACGATCGTCGATGGCACACCATGAATCCATACGATCTCCCGTACATAGAGGCATTCTAGGATCTATACCGAACCCTACTCTCTGATCGGTAGGAAGTGGACCGACTTGGTGAGTCGGTCAACGATCACCCATATTGAGTCGTGTCCTCTGGATATACGTGGAAGTCCCATCATGAAATACATGGATATCTCATCCCACTTCCCCTCTGAGACCTCTAATGGATGAACTAATCCTGTTGGAACATGGTGCTCCACCTTCACTTGGTGACAAGTGAGGCATCGTGAGACAAAATCTGTTACTTCCTTCTTTATACCTGGCCACCAGTTCTATTGTCGGAGGTCCTAATACATCTTCCCCACTCCTATATTAACCGCTAAAGGAGATGTGTGGAACTCCCTCAACACCTTCTTTTTAACTACAAATGGTACCATGGTACATCCTATGAAGAGAAAGACGTTCTCCCCACCTTCAGAAAATCCATCAAGTGCCTACCCTATGGATATAAAAGCACATCGCATCTCACAGTCAACATCCCCACGTTGTGCCTCCCTGACTCATTGAAGAAGTGGAGGAGTTACTGTGAGAGATTGTAGAAAGGTTTCTCTATCACTATCAGCAAAGGATATCTGCAACACATCAAGCAGCTTTGTCGCCTCTCCTAAAAGCTGAATGCGAGATCTACTACTGATAGAATCTTCTACAACATTCCCCTTCCCTGGAGTATAGACTATCTCAAAGTCATAGTCCTTGAGAAACTCAAGCCAACACCGTTGTCTCAGGTTCTGGTCCTTTTACGAGAGGACACACCTGAGACTATTGAGATTAGAGTAAATCGTAAACCGTTTTCTCAAAGAACTATTGGTGAGACTATCCAATTGTAAAGAACTCGAGTACACCCTTCTTCGCCTACGTCCTACAAGAGTTACAAAGATTTATCCTTTGTATAGAAGATAAATCTAGTCTCATCCCCTGGATGAACCATGCCCTTTTCCTAATACAGTCTATCCTAACATCAAAGGTACTAATTCATGCCATGGAAAATGTTGTAAGGCCTCGATGCTACTACCAAGAGATCAAACCATTACTTTTGCCTCTAAGGATTGAGTCACACTGTTGGCATCAGTGTGTTATCACTGGGTCTCCTCCAAGAGGAATCTCAATTGTGCGGTTCAAGACAATGGTTTTAACCGGAACCTCTCAGTATCAACCACACAAAAAGGTAGGAAAACTAACATCTCAAGGACAAGTGTCTTTTATTACTACATCTCAAAGTACAAAGACAGAAAGCAAACAGAAATAATGAAATCAACGAATCTAGAAGCATCATGAACAAGGGTCACTATGCCTGGAGCTAGTCCCGATCTTTTCCACCTTCTCCTGGAGCTCGAGGTGAACCGTCTAGGGGTGGCGATAGTAGTGTTAGATGACTCTAACTACCATCCGCTGAAGGAATAGATCCACTGCCTCATCCACCGCTTGGCTGATGCTAATGCCCCTGCCGCTGCCTCTGTCTCAGTGGCTTTTCTAATGCCAGCTAATCAACTATGCGGGGACTCAGACAGTCACGTGCTCTATGACCCCATTTCCTGCAAGAATAACAGACCATTCTCCATTCAATGATCCCTTTGCCTCAGGTGCCCCGCAACCCTGATTCCACATCTTGGGGTCATCTAACAGAAGATATAACCCACTTGTTCCCCCATGTCATCTACCTACTTCCTGCTATAGATGACTCGGCTATTGTTGTAAACCTTGTGGCATATGCAGTAGCTCCTGAGCACACATAGAGCATAGATTCACTAACACAAACTCCCCCCCTGAAAATACCCTCGATGTTCCCCAGGTGAGGGTCACCTCATCGTAAAACTGGAGCATCAGGCTCTACCACCTCTCAGGTGCTCCCTGAAAGAGACTAATAGATAGGTGCACCAACAGGTCAGCGGGTGTCCCAACTGTGTGGAAAACACATGCTACAAACTCCAGCCTGTACCCATCCGTCTGAAAATTTATCTCGGCTTGAAACCTCAGAGGCCTCTGTCGCAGGAACCTTTACAATGCGCTCATGCAGTGCTCACCCTCTACTTCTAGGGTGTTATCAATGGTATCCCAGCAGTTAGTGGTACCACTGCTGCCTCCGCTGTGATGGGGCCCTGCATCGAGGCCTCATCGCTCGGTGGGCTACCATCACGCTCTGTACTCAGAACCTGCGCTGACTGACTAAGTAAAGACATCCTGAAAAGAAACAGGTTTTCCACGATGAAAAGTATACCTGGTGAGTAGACTAAAATTCATTACAAAGAAAATTTTTCCAAGGAAACACATACGCAATTAGTGTTTTCATGCATTGAGTCGGAAATCAGAATTCAATGTCCTAGTGTATGCATACGTCGACCGCCGAACCAACACCGATTTCCCTAAACTGATAACCACATCCAAAACACTTAACACTATTACCATTAAAAGAATCAGATTCCAAATTCTATGGTAGAACTGACTCCTCTGATACCAATTTCTCCCGACCCGTCCTTGGGGCCTGTGCCGTGACAACCCCAAGCCCGCCTTCCATAGGCCAGGGGCTGGAGACTAGCACCAAAGGAAAATCTCGGATAAAAAGTGAAGGCATTTCTTTTAAACCGGTATCACTCAATCTGAACACAAGAGGTAGAAGCAACAAGTACTAATATAGAAAAGAAAGGTGTAATGAATGTAAGTGGTCTAGTATACAAACCCAACTAAACTAAAAATACAAGTACATGTAAAAAGGAAAAAAACTCTAGGATGGTCCACTAGGGAATCCTACCTGACGGGTAGGTACAGATCTCGAACAACTCATCCCTGAGGTACGTCCCATGTAGTCCTGCTCTGAGCAACCTCCCATCCATCACTCTCAGCCTCGATCATTGATATCTGTCATCTGCACAGAACACAACAAGGTGTGGGCGAAGCCCATGCAGGGGTGAGTATAAAAATACTTAGTAGGAGACCCCAAGACCCCTGAAGGTCTCCCAGAATCCACAAAGGATAAACCACAGTAGTAAGATACAATCACAAAGTATCAACCATCCTTACTTAGGTGTATTACCATACATATACCTAAGTTACCAGTCACAAAATGGCTCCAAATCTTGAGCCCAACCAAATTCTGTTCCATAAGTGTAGAAACACTCCACAGTGAAAGTACAACACAAGGTGTATACTATAGATACAACTCATAGAAGAAAGCCATGTGGGCTTTACCACAACACATCCAAAAAGAAAGCTCCACGAAGAAAAATCCATGAAGAAACATTCACCCGTACATAGGTATATTCCCATACATATACCTAAGTCTTAAAGAATACACATCTCATACATGAGGAAAACACAAAGGCAATGACTCAGCTCACACCATGTATACCCAACATAAAAGAGATTAAGAGGTGATTAGTAGTAGCCACTGAATCATCTTTCACTGTCGAACAAAAAATATTCATAGAAACCTAAAACATCAGTATGTCGAAACTGTCGATCCTACATGGGATCTCGGTACAAAAGTCGTCGATGTCGAACCCACGGAGGATCCAGGTCCAGTCTCATCGTTGTAGAATCCAAGAAGGATCCTGGTCTAGTCTCTTCACTGTCAAACCAATAGAGGATCCAGGTCCATTCTTATCACTGTCGAACCCACAGAGGATCCAGGTCCAGTCTCATCACTCTTAGCCATAGGGTTCCCATACATAGCACGCTGGATTTCGGGAGGGTCATCTCCTCTATCCAAGTGTCGATACATCAACTACTATGTAGTCTTGAGTTAATGTATCCCTTAGTTTCATCTCATCATAAAGAAACCAATGTGACAGATGATGCGTCAATCGGATGCCTGGTATTTGAGTTATTGGCATTTTCCGTTCAAGGGGCCCAGTTGGTTTTTAGGTTCCAAACAACCTGGTTGTACCCAAACTGTGTCCAAAACTCAAGTGGGGAATGCCAAAATAATCTTCCTGCTCTAAGCCTTTTTTCACTGTAGACGGTTCATCGTTAGGACACCCGTAGCCCAAAATACGGGCTAAAAGGTGTAATCGGGCCTTAGCGGGTCCGGGTTCGATACGACCCAGTCGGGCCGACCCAGATCGACCCAGTCCGAACCGGGGTCTGACCCGGTCTGCAGGTCCGACCCGGTCCAAGGGGTGGCCCAACCCAATTGGTCAGCCTGGCCCGAGTGGGCGGCCTGAAGCGAGGGAGCGGCCCGACCCGAGGCGGCCCGCACGGGGGCGGCCCGGCCCGTGGCGGCCCGGATGGTTGGCCTACATGGCCTGGGTGTCCATGCATGGGAGGGGGGTGCCACTCGCCCCCTATTTATGATTAGAAGAGACCAACACTAGGAACCACTTTTGGTGACCCGCAGGACCCGGGTGGTCCCGCTTTGTTTGGCTGGTCGAGCAGCCAAACGGTTTCGTGTTGCCGACGTCCAGCCCGACATCGGCCGCTCCTGGTCCTTCCACCGTGGCACACCCTATTCATAGCCTCCTACTGCTCGGCGCTGTGCGATGGGGCCACGCCTCCTCCACTGCAGCCTAGCCTAGCCACATCCTCCCGCTCCTCTGCGCGGCGCGACAACGATGCGCTCGTCGTCAGACCACCACGGCCCTCCTGGCCGCAGCCCATCCTCCTGGAATGGTGCGACAACATCACGCCCCTCCGGCACCGCCGCGACCCGCCTAGCCGTGGCCAGCCTAGCCGCGACTCAGTTCTCATCTCGACATGGCGGTTTCGTGCCCATGTGTACCGCCTCTATCATTATCAAACAATAACCAACAAAAGAGGAGGGTCGTGCCATGTTCGTGCGGTCCGAACCCTCCTTGTTATGGTGATATCATTCGGTTCTCAAAGAACCCATCATAAGACGGGGTATGGAGGGTAAAATTCAATCGTAAAATAACCCTTACCTTGATTGTCGCTCGTTGGCGGTGGAAAGAGATGACGTCATCATTGGCAACGTTCTTCGCGGGCGGCGTCCACTTCGTTGACGCAGATGAAGTTCGTTGGAGATGTCATGGGTGTTCTTCAAGGACGACGCTTCCCTTTTCTTTCCCCGGTTGAATAAGGAAGAAGATGGAATCATCATTGTTCGGTGGCAGAAGAGATGTTCTTTGTGTTTTTCGTGGGAAGAATGCAGTTCTCCCAAAGGTTCTCCAAAGATTCACCAAGAGAAAGTGCCCATCAAAAATAATAGAGGAAGTTCTCTATTATTTCTTTCACACAACAACACAGAGGGTTGTTTTTAATTAAATGAGACAACTCAAATAATTAATGGGGAGGATAGTTCAAATTTAAAATAAGGGGAGGTGATTAGTTTTAATTAATTAAAGGAGAGAGGTGTCTAATAAATTAATGGGGGGTAGAGATTTTCAAATTAATGAATAGAGGGTTTCGCCCCACTTAAATGGGTTGTCCCAAGGAGTTACAACCCTCGGTTGGTCCCTACCAAGACATCCTCCCAAGGGAGGGTATATAAGGGTGGACCCCACCACCGTAACCTCCCATGGGAGGTTAGGGTGTGGTGGCCCCGACCACTAACCACAACTAGGTGGTTTTAACCACATTAATAAAAAAAATTAATACTTTATTTTTATTCATTTTAATTAAAAACCTCCAAAATATAACTTCTATTCTCGTTAGAAAACAACTGCGGTGAAGGTCTCACAAAGTAATTACCGACACTGCGAGTCCAATGGTGCCCTCAGATTTCAGTTCTGAGCACCGGTTCCATAGTTATAAAATCCCATACATATGTTTACAGAACGTACCCAAACAAAACATCAGAAATTGATTCTAGGCACACCAGGCCTCGTAATCAAGCACCGTTAGAAACTGCGGACTCATAAAATTCCCATGTATTAAAAAATAATTCACGGAATTTCAAGGTCCTTACACACCATCAGAATAAATTCCCAAAAACAATAAAATAATTCTAATATGTGAAAATTTTCATTTCTATATAAAAATCAACAAATACTATTTTCACCCATAAAGAAAAAAATTATGGATATTTAAATATCCATTTGATTTTAATAATATAAGGAAGATACCTATAATATATTGGAGGAGCTTTTTTCAATTAAGAAAAAATTAAATATTATAATGGAATATAAACATCATATAAAATTTATGGTCCTGGGAAGAACATTTAACATTGTATACATTAAAATAGAACCTTCATCTTTCCATTTCATAAAATCATTACATATACAATATATACAATGTTTAATTTTTAAAAATTTGATTGAATGTACAAAAGTTATATACAATTCCTTTTTTAATTAATTTAAATCCATTGAAATTAATCCACAAGATTATTTTAGGAATATTAATTTAGAAGGAAAAAAATTAGAAAATAAATATTCAAAACATTTTAAATGAGTTTTATAAGGAAAAATGTCATTTAACTAGAGTCTAAATCATCATTTATTATTTTTTATCTTAAAAAGTAATAAAATTATGGTCATTATTTAAAAAATTATTAACATTTATAAAGTTTTTTATTTCATTTAAATTTTTTGCTTTCATGTTATATATAATTTCTTAATCAATTATTATCATATATGATGATTTAGTGATATTCAAAACTCTTAGTATTATACTAATGTAAGAAAATATTAAGATATTAAAAACAATTAAATTGATTAGATATGTTAAGATCATATTAATAGTTGGATATGTTATGATTACATTAATTATTGTATATTTGAACTCTTAAGATTGGCTTAATGATATTCGAAACTCTTAAAATGAATAGCGTAATGTAAGAAATTATTATTATTAGTAACTTGAGAAAAGTTTACATGTAAGAAAAAAGTTTATATGAAACACCTTCTAGGGTGACCTTAATATTTTTTCCACAAATTAATATATATTCATTTGTGTGGTATATAATGATTCATTCAATGTTACAAAATCATTATATTAGAAATAACAAAAGGTAATATTATTATTCTCACATATATTCAATATAATTGAATATGATAATGACATGGAGAAGGATTATTATAAGAGTTATTTTAGTTATGGGAATCATTTTATTTTAATTGATTTATTTTTCCATAAATGTGAATCATTTGAAGAAAATATTACTATAGATTTTCAAAGTGTTGAGAATAAATGAAATAGGGCATTTTATAGCCATGTTTAAGGGCTGTATTAAAATTAAAAGTGGTAAAATATTCAAACAAGAGGATGAACATTTTGTCCTAGATTCTGAAATTGTTTCTTTTATTAATCAACTAAAACAATTAAAACCTAAAATAGTTACTAGTAATAATAATTTATTTTATATAATGAAATATTAATGTACACATAAAAGAATTGAAAAAAAATTAATGGATTGTCCATGATAGGGATTAGTGTTATAAAAAATAATTTGTTGATTTTGAATGGTATGTCATCTGTAACTAATTTATTAATACTATTATTAATATAAAGGATTTCAAAATCAATGTATTAGTTAATAAATCCTATATTTTTCAATAAATTGGAAAAAAAGTTTCTATCACAAATATTTGACTATGATAAATTATATCAATATTAAATTGATCATATTATAAGTATGTATATTTTCATCTCATTTATATTATTTGAAATTAGATAAATTTTACTATGGATTTGTTTATGAACAATATGTGATGACATATACAATACACGTGGTTTAAATTCATCATATTCTATAAAAAATTAATAAGAGACATGGATAAAAATATTATATCCATGATAAAAGTTCTTATAAATATATATATATATATATTATGAGAAATTTATTTTCCACCCCCATTAGTGGAATATTTTATAGAATAATAAATTTTTCAAAAAAGAATCTCCAAACTTGTTGAATAAAAAACAGTATGGGAACAATTGTTTATTTTTAAAAATTCATACTAATAAGAAATTTGTGTTATTTTAGAAACAAAATAGAGTTTTTTATGATAGGTATTTTTTTTAAAAAAAGTTATTGACTAAGTAGGTAGTAGTATTATTTTTAAGGGAATTTATCTATTGAGAGTGTGGTTTGATGAATCATCTCATATTATTTCCAGATTTCTAGTCTTATACACTATAATGGAATTATGTCATGTTCCATAAATCCTTCATAGTAATCATACTAGTTACTCTTTTAATGAATGTGATTGAATGACACTGTTAATATAAGAGGGGAATAAAATCCGAGATTATATTACATATCATTTTATCTGATTGTTTGGTTAATATATAGTAAAAATCTATATAGATCTGAAATATAGAATTTACCTCTATCAATGGAGGAATTCTGATCATGTTAAAGTATGTGGGGGTGTTGAGATAAAATGATTATGCCCATGAATGGGGTTTCTTATGTATCCTTGTGTAGGGAATAAAACTAACTGTAGTTAAATGCCATTTAATAAGGAACATTTGGTCTTTTATGGTCATAAAAATAGTTAATAGTTTTGAATGTTATAGCCATGCATCTATTGACATTTCTAATAGGTTTATAGTCATTCTGAGATGACTAATGTGCGAAGATACATAGAAATGGATGTTTTTTGGGAATTATATTTAAGACTAACTATATAATTTAACAAGAAAAATGATCAATGTAATGTAATATGTGGTACCCAAGATGATGATCTCAACCCATGGAATTTCTGGAATCTAAGACTGAAATATAGACTAAAGACATTTGAGTAAACCAAGATAAGAATTTATACTCATATAATTTATGGATACCAAGATAATAATGTAAAATCACTGTTTTTAGGAAACCATGAGGTGGATATTGATGCAATTTATTTTAGGAAACTAAGTGAAGGGTCTAAAAACAATTTATTGTAAAAAACAACAATGTAATATCATCATAATGCATTTAAAAAGTATAATAGTATAATATATACTCAAGGTATTTCTCTCTTAAATGAGGGTTGTTGATGTATAATAAAAAATTTCCTACTTTACCCATATTAACAAGTACTTGGTATGGATCATGAAATTTCATGGGTGTCAATTATGGGTTTAGATGGATTATATCAATGCCACAAGATCAAGACTCATCATTGATCCATAAAGATGGTGCGTGAGTAGAGCCAGCATGATATGGATTAGGGAAAATAGGTACCGAGAAAGGATACCAAGGCGAATAAAAAAACAGGTAAGTGAATTAGGTTAATTGGTTCATGGGATAGTAATGATTGTTAATGGGTTCCTAGAAATGACACTACGTGTAACACACCAATATTATCATATGTGTTACTTTGATTAAATATCTTGTTGAACAGTGCTTGATATACGAAACACCGAACTAAAATGAGTAATAATTTATTAATAATATAGGTATAAATAATAAATTGTGAATTTGAAATATTAAAATATATAAATTAACACTCATTCGAATATGATATTACGTAATGTTAAGAAAATATTAGTTTTCATGGGATATATCTCTATAAAAAATGTTTTAATTTATATTTTATTTCTCTAATTAAAAGTTAAAAACAGGATTTTTTATTTTAATTTGATAAAGTGAAATTCATTTATAAATTCATCATGTTAAATTATCTTTTGGTTAATTTTTTGGATTTCTCAGAAAATACCAATTTTTTGGTGAAAGGTGATAAATATTGATTCCAAAAATAATATAAATTTAAGACATTCTTATTGTATAAGAATGAATTGATTGTTTATGAAATAATTGATAACCAAATATATACTCAATGTGTTATAAAAACATTAAATAAATTATTTTACATAGAAATATGTTTTAGATGTATTTGGGAAATATATGTAATGTTAATATTCAAATAAAAATACTTTTTAGTTCTTCACTTTAAAATACGTATTAAAAAGGATCCATTTTTTAGGGATTCGTGTCACTTTAATTTTTTTATATTTATTAGAAATAATAAAACTAAGTCCATTAAAATACATATTATAAATAATTTTTATATAAAATCATTTTTACTTTTAATATGTTCTTGTTTCTAAAATAGTTTTTCATAATTTATTATGAAAATTTATTAAAATAATTTTTACCACTTCTAGAAATCGAATTATGTAAAGTGGATTCCATATTTGGGATCATAATATTCAAATTATGTGAGAAATCCATTTTATTTTATTTAGTTTTATGAAAAAAAAAATCATTTTAAACATTTCACCTCAATGGTATCAATTAAAAAGGTTAATGGGGGTTAAATTGGAAGATAATTCTTAAAATATATCTAAATAATTCCTAATATTATTTAATGTGTATATATATACAATAAATTTTCATATATTTGTAATAAGACTAAATGGGAACTACATTTCTTGAGAAACAAAATAATTATAATTTAATATTTTTAAATTTACATAGGATCCACACCACTAACTTATTAAAGAATATTTTTCAATTAAATTATTAAAGAGTAAATAAGAATATTTCAGCATAAATTTTAGTTGTATGTTTCTGGGGAATAAAATTTGGATTATTAAATGTTCTTTTCAAAATTTTATATGTTATGATGTTTTTTACGAGAAATGTTAGAGAGGAAACATGCTAGCTTGGGGCCATAAGCTAAAATTATTCAATAACATTATTGATGAATATGTTATAGATAATTATGGTTATTTTTGGTTGAGAAAATATTTTTTAACATAATATGAAATAGTTGAGGGTATAATAGCATTTAACCACATTATAAGATAGTTTATTATGATTTTATTATATATTATCACAATAACTAATTTTTTTAGTTAATAGATAGAACCAATAGATCCAACATAACAATATATATAGAGGACACTGAGGTGGTATTCCGAATGAGAAACCAAATAATAATGGAGATCAAATGATAAATATAGTGGTTATGAATGGGTATATATATTAATATATGGTTAATAAGATTAACCAATTTATGTTTCCTAATTCAAAAAATAATAGTATATGGAGTTTCATGGATGTTTAGGTGAAAAAGATCATGAAGGTAAAATGATTTGTTAACTAATGTGTCAAGAATATGGGAAGGATAACCCAAGGAAATTCATCAAAAGAAAAATATGATGACTCGTGTTTTGAAAATGTTCGAATAAAGCAATAAAATATAAAGGAAAAATTAGGGGATATGTTTATAAAATGGGGGAATAAATTTTATTTTAATGTATCGATGTATTCATTTAAATATGGGGAGTATATAGATTATGTGACTCAATGATCAAGGAGGAAATCTTGTTAATAATATCTATAATACCATATGAATATAATTTTATTAAGATGATATAATAAAGAAGAAGAAATTAAAAATATCATATAAAATGCATGAATTATTTTAATATTTTTGGTTATGATTAAAGTAGCAAACATTATTTCATTGACATCGATGAATCTTATGGGATGATTCATAATTTTTATTGTAGGAAGTATGTATTATGTAATGCAATATAAAATTTTGGTTAATGGTTTATAAAGGAATTTAAATGATTGGATTACAATATATAGGGTTTCTAGAGTTATGATTTACTGGTATTTAATTTAATGTTTGAAATTTTTCTAAATGGTTATTTGTTCAAATGTTTTGATATGTTTTTATTATTATGTGATTTTGAGGCGAATAATTATTTTTTAGTGTCACATATGCAATTTAATTATATGATTTTGGTATGTGTAACCCTATGTTATAACATTTAATTTAATATCAAAGTTGTTTGGGAGTAGCTTTATTATATATTGGATAAGAGTTATATGGTAGATATAAAATTATTTGTTAATATTAACTTTGATGTTGACGTTATTATGATTATTTGGGATAATGGTTTATTAAAGTTTTTGGAACATATGTATTGTCATATATATAACCATGAGAATAAAAAATAATGTGATGATAAAGTGATTAAAGATAATTTTGGAAGAAGTGATACATATGTTTTTGTAACATTATTGGAATTTATGATCATGGTAAATTATAGAACAACATGAGATTTTATGTCAAGGTTGATGATATTAATTATTGAAAAAATGGATTAACTTTTACAAGTATATATTATTTTTTTTCAATTTTTTCATGTTGAATTAGACTTTTTGGAAAATATGTATAAATTTAGAGGAATATATAATTATGGAATATAAATAAAATTTATGTGATGATTTGAATGAATAATTCTATTTGAAGAAAAATAATAATATGAAATTGGAAGAATATGTTGTCAAATATTTTATATTTTTTAATTTGAATTTTTTTAATAATATTTTCAAAACAAAATTGAGATATTTGTTGGTGAAGTAATATAATATGATTTTTCAGGGTTATTACATATTTTTATAAGATTAATTAATTATTTAATTATATGAAGGTTTATTCATGTTACATGTTTTCTTAACTTGTGATAACCATTTTTATTATCATAAATCTCGTGAAATGGGAGGAATAAATAATTTTTCTTTTATACAACTTATCATCAATTAAAATTTAGCTTTATTTTTTCATTAATGAAAAATTCATCCTAGTTATTTATCATTTAGAATATGATATAATGATGTGATGAAAAACTACTCAAAGCACAACTAAAGGCAGAAATTATGCCTTAGGTAATTAAAGAAATCAAGTATATATACTTTCTCTTATTCATAATCATAGAGGTACCCCAATTTCATGACTCGTGTAATATAATGGAAAATAAATTGAAACTTATAAGTGGATTAAATATTAGATATCAATATACACATTATAAAAAACACACTCATGTTTGCATCATATAATTTGAAATTATGTGTTTAAGAAATATTTTTTTATTGATATGATTTTGAGTCTTAAAATAGACATTAATATTTTTATAAACAATTTTTCTTAAAATTATTTATCCCATCATTGAAGTCTAATATGTATTATTACCACTTTTGTATATTTATCATCGACTCCACATTCATACACTTTCCATTTTATTATGGTTCCATTATTATGGATTCTTTTTGAATTACTAGATTTTCAAATCTTTTTCCACTCCTAGAAATTTATTATATTAATGTTATAAATTCTATTAAATTAATATAGGAAAAAATATTTTTGAGGACTCAATTTATTTTGGGGGTGTATAATGTAACACCCAAATATTTTAGAATGCATTACTTAAAGTAAATATCTTGTTGAATATTGGTTGATAAAAAAACAGAAAAATAACGTAAGCAATATATTTAAAACTTCAAGGTGAAAAAAAAATATTACATATATACAGTTTAAAAAATAACACTCATAGATGAATTATATTAAATAATGTTGAGAATAGATAATGTTTAATTGGAGTATTTTTTATGAAATCGGTTTGAGTTTATACTTTTTATTTTAATTTAAAAGGAAAATTTATGAGCTTTAAAACATGAATTTTATGAAATTAAATTTATTTTATGATTATAATTGTAAAAATTATATTAAGGTGAATTTATTGTACTTTTATAAAAATGATTATTTTATTGAACAGTGAAAATACTATTTCTTAAAATACAATTATTTTTACAAGCATATTATGATATAAGAATGTTTGAAAGATTATAAAATACTTCTAAAAAGGAATAAAAACCTTATAGTTAATAAAATTAATTTATATTTATATTTTTTTACATAGATATACGTTTCACTACATTTATTAAATATGAGTAATGTTTTTCATAAAATAAAAATGGTTCTTGGTTTTTCTCTTTAATATAGTTATCACATGGTAACATTTGATTTTGGATTGTTTTGAATGTTATGTAATCTTATTATTATTAACAATAATCCAATTAGTTCCATGAAAATAAAAATTATACCTTACTTTTTTGTAAAAACATTTTTGTTAATAAAAATTGAGTTTTTCAAAAATTGGGTTTTTATTGCGTTATCTGAAATTATTAAATATAATTTTTTCCAATTTTTTAAATTTAATTTTATAAAAGGGATTCCATATTTTGCATCAAAATATTACATTTAAATAATAATTAGCATTTTATTTTTTATTCATACTGAACTATTAATATAGTAAAATCATTTCCACCACTATAAGGGATAAAAAGCTTAACAAGGGTTAAACTAAGACATAGGGCTTATGATATTTGAAAAAATTGTCAAAATATTAATGTATGATTAGATATAAACCAAACAATTATGCCATGTTATAAATTTCACTCAATTAGAGAGTATTTCTAATACAAAAATTATTATATATTAAATTTTATAAAATTTAAAAACGTACCACTCCTCCTACTTATAAAAGGTCATATACTCTTTTCACGTATTCACACCACATGTGAAATATATCTCAACCAAAATATACCCAAATTCATTCCCATATTTATTATCTATGTCCTATATATTTTATTCTTCCAAAAATACCGATACATTCGGCCTTACGGTTTTTTCAAAGGAAAATATCGATGAAAGAGGTATAGATTCATTCCGACCTATTTCAGGTTTCTTTCTTCATAGACCACATCAAAATATTCAATAAACATACTAAAATAATTGAATAAATATATTTAACATTATATTTTTTTTAATAGTATGATAATTTTCTATCTTCTTTCTGCCTAATGGAAAATATAAACATCACTCTTACATACATTCAGACTACTGCATCTATGAAGTCATATTTTCTATTTTTTATTAATATATCCCATATATGGTTATAAGATTAATTTAATTAATATATATGATATTTATGAAAAAATTATGATTATGTAATAATGATTTTTTTACTTTTCATTCTTTCTTTCATTTGAAAAATAGTAATATCACTCCTACACACATCCAGACTACCCCCGCTATGAAGTGGTGTGACTCATTCTTCATTACCATCATACATTGATTATTCTAATAATGAATTTAATGAATAAATATGTAATTTATAACATTATTTTTATAATTAAGAGAAATGTTATCATTATATAGAAAATTTTATTTCTCATTTAACTATTTAAATGTTCTCTTATTTTGGTAAGTTTTACCACCAACAAGAATATTGTTTAAATATTGAAATCATTAATCATAATTTATTGTTTGGTTCTATTAATATATTTTAATAATACAGAATTTATTATTTTTACATAATTACGAAATTGTAAATATTAAAAATATTTTTAAAAAATATATTTTTTATTATACTGAATTCAATAATAACAAAAAATGATACTTTTATGGTGTTCCATGAGAATTGTTAAAATAAGTTTCATAATTTAATATAAAAATAAATAACTATTTCCAAACCATGATTAATATTTTAATGAAAATTATTGTTATGATAAAAACCTAACTATATTTCATGTATTGAATAATCAAAATCACATCTTGTAATAATAAGTGGATACATAACACCACAATATTGATTTAAAAATGAATTACTACTAAGTGGGAAAATAAAATCATAATGTAATGATACATAATGTAACACCCCAAGAATTCATAATGTGTTATTTCTTCAAAATAATTCAATAACTTGCACTACACGCAACACCGAGTTCAATTACACCATGACTTACCAAAAAATCCATTCAAAATAGGTTATGAATAGTATTAACTAAATTTTAAACTTTATATAATCCTTATAATTTTAGAATCCATATTATGAGTTTCTTAGACATAATGTAAGAACAAATTCATTTTCAGTATTGCACTTTTACCAAATTTTAATGGTGAACCCTTTTTAAATAAAATATTTTAATCTTTTTGACTAAATGGGGACATAAAAAAAATTAAAATGAAACATCTCAGGCTTCCACGGTACGCTTTCCTTTGAATAATACAGTAGCGTGTGTTGTACGCAACTTCGAGTTCTAACACACACCACAACCAATCAAACTAGCCGTTATGAATAGTAATACCTACTTTTTGAAATTCTATATATTTTATATTTCAAAATGGACTTCATCTTTGGATTCGGAATATCGAATTTAGCCTAAGGTGAAATTTTGGTACTTTTCAGATAACTTTAATATTTTGATGAATAGTGAAAATTACTAAATTTTAATTAAAAACAACTTTTTTAATCAAAATAATTAATAGTGATAAATTATTAATTTGAGTGGTTTTAAAGTATATTTAGAATATAGTTTTACCATTTAATATAATGTTGGTCATTGGACATAATTTTATAATTAAACCGAACATAAACAAGTGTCAATCTTTTGATAGTTATTATCTCTTAAAAACACGCTTTTTGTTTTGACAGCAGGAATTAATTTTAAATTAATTTCTGCCACTTCTATGTTTGGAATTTAGAAAAATGGATTCCATATTTGGAATCAGGATGTCCAAATTGTGTAAATAGATAACTTTTATTTTTAGACATTTTGAATAATTATTGTGGTAAATATTTTATTTACCATGGTTAAGGGTAAATCTGGTAAATAAGGGTTAAAAAATAATATTATAATAATACTAAATTACCCTAAAACGTGTCCTAGCCTTATTGGTTGATACATGTTCTACCATAGGCATCTTTGGGTCGATTTTGGGACCCCATGGTGCCAATTGTAGGTGATAGGGACACTTTTTTTTAATTAAGTTAAAATGAATACAAAAATGACACAAGCATATATCTTTTATAAAAACAATTTTAAAATAGGGTTATATATGTTTTATTTTAGATTATAAATATTAATTAGAAATATAAAAATATTTCCTACATAATGGTATTTTATTTATATTTTTTAGACATTAAATAATTTAATTTATTTATGACACAATGATGATGAATTAATTACTATAATAGTGAAAAATTAAAATAATTGATATTATAAATACACAAATAAATATAATATAAAACTTTTAATGAATTAAACTAATTTTATAGGATAATATGATATATTAGGATTGATTTAATTGACTTTGTTCGAAGTAATCAATCTGTTATGAGTTTCACAAAAAACAACTATTGAATGGTGTCAAAATTGACATAAAAGAGTTCTTAAAACAAATATTATATTATTAATTGATATTAAATTATTAAAAATCTAAGGATCGGCCACGAGACTTATATCATGATAGGTTAATCTTTAATGGACCACTTGGGGGTCTCTTGGATGTATATAGCAAGTTCATTAACCATATTATATAAAAATACAAAGAGACATTGTAAAAGTGAAACTAATTAACTTAGAGTTAATACTTAAAGATAAGGTTAATATAAGTATCCAAACCTGTCTAAATTCTATTGGTTGAGTTGTTTTCGACCCATCCCCACCTTAGCCTTTAAATAATAAACTTTTGAGCCATTGGAAACCGAAAATTAATTTATTATAAATTAATATTTCTAGCTTTTCCAAAGGTGCCCCTCACCCCTCTTATAAAAGGGCACTCCTCCTTCTCATTTCTTCACACCTTCAAAGCCTTTTGGTTCGGCCAACCTCCGCCCAAATACTCTCCCAACTTCCATAACTACAACCTAGAGTCCTTAGTTTGATCAAAAAGCCAACCTAAGGAGCCCTTTTGATCAAATCAAAAGGAAGAACCCGAAGAAGAGGTAATGATTTCACCATCCTTTTCCAAGTTCATTTCTTCTTCCACTTCTTCATCCTTTGTTGTTACCATTCTAAAATAATAACTCCAGTATCATATATATAATGTGATGTTATTATAAATATGGTACAATCATATTTAGTATTCTATCCACCCTTTGAATAACATGTCACCATATGTGTGTACGTACGGCTTACCGTCTCCACGTCGTGGTGTAATTGTTATTCAATATATTATTATTTGGATGGGTATAATAATGAATGTATAACTCATTTAAATAATAATTATAACATGTTAATTATTCTGTATATATGATATACCATCCATTTATATATTATTTTAATATCAAATGAATGATATTGTCGCTCGTGCGTACGTACGGACTACCGTCTCCACGAACGCGATAAGATTCATTCTCCATCGTATCCATTCTAGTATAATTATCATTTTATGATTGAAAAAATGATGTTTAAGGACTTGATATCATTTTGGATATGAATAATATACATCCTATCCTTTACAAACATGTCTTACGTAACAAAACATATAAAATAAAATAAGTAAGTTAACACCCGAAACAATGATAATACTAAGATATTATTATCAAATCAATATTAAAAGATCATATATGATATCATATTAATGTATATGATTATTGTATAATTTAATAACAATTATTTCACCATTATACAGGAGGTTAACCTACCCCAACCAAGGAAAAGTACAAGGTAAGGGTTATTTCACAATCTCTTCATTATCCGAGGTTGTTTATATGTAATAATCTACTGGGATCTCTTTATCATCCACATCCATGTTTCTTCAAAATATATCTCAAAACATTTTTATTATTTACAAGAATATGGGTTAAAGTCATTTATACCCTTGTTTGACTTTTTATAAGAGGAATCTTTCCGTCGTTTTCAAAACAAGGTCCTTTTTAACCTTTTCGACAGAATTAAGGTAATAATGTTTTTTTTAACTTATACGGCGAGTGCGGTTATTTTCTGCCATTATAAAATCTTCAAAGTTTTCCTTACAATCTTATAAGAATATTTTCAAGAAAATGTTTTATTTTATATCGCTCTTAAATGATTTCAAAAATAGAAAGAGATATTTCTCCAAAAAGTGTTTTGATTTTATCTATGTCAACATCCTTTGATGGATTTTACGCTTATTTGAAGTTGATTTATTATGATACAAAACATCTATATTGTATTGAAGGTTTTGTGATATGTTTGACTGTGCATGTTCTATTTTTATACCATTCATAGTTTATGGTGAAATTATTGACATTTCGTATGCTATTTTTAATACGAATGTTTATGTTATGTTTAAACCTTTTCATATGGGAATGCATTGGACTTAATATGTGATGGGTGGAGCCCGCTATAGCTCCTCGATGCATCGGTAGGTCTCATGAGACAAAATAGTGTCTTGGCACAAGGCCTTGGCAAAATCTTATTTGTAGTCTTGGCACGAGGCCTTGGCTATGTGGTTATGATAGTCTGGCATTATGCATTCCAACATTATGAAAGTGGTTATTGATATTGCATGTGATTATTTGATTAGTAGAATATCCATGTGAACAAGTAAATGGAATTATTTCATTTTAATTTTGCCATACTATGTTGAAGTTCAAGTTTAAAAGGATTTTGTTTTAGTTATACATAGCCTTAAATGTTTATTCTTATTTATGAAAGTTTCTGGTATATTTTTATCCTTACTGAGCATTTGAGCTCACCCCTTTTCTATGTTTTATTTTTCCCAGGAAGTGAAGAAGTAAATTATGAATGACCTGCAGGGATAATATGTGGGGATATGAGTGTGGTTTATGGAGACAATATGTTGTTGTAGTAGTTTTTCATTTTATGATGTAATGTAAGACTTATGGATATATTTAGTGTTTCCAAGGCTACTAAACCAATCGGTCTTTCGAGATTTGATCTTTCTTGTGATCATGCCAATGTTATGTAATAATGCACCGACTCTAGGTAACTAGGGTCGGGGCGTTACACATAATAATATTAATAAGAATATTTTTATGTTATCAATTTATAATAAATCTAATTTTTTTATACCGGAGGTTCGAATGTGGTCAACCAAGAGGAATTCTGAGGTAAGTTAATTTTGTAGTTAATTTTTTTCATTTTATTTTATAAATTACTTATTGATTATGTCATATCAAAGTCATGTGTGTTATAAAACTTAATTATTTATATTCCATCTATTTTTATGTTGATTAATATTTTTTACACAAAATTACTTTATTGACAGATTCCTATTTAAAATTTATCAAATCCATTTAAGGGCTTCTCATGTGACTTTTTGTTCATTAAGGCATATACCGTATTATCCACTTGTTTTATATTTTATTATGTATATATTAAATATGAATGAGTATTATGAATTTGATCTTGAATATTATTTGGATTTAAAAATCCAACTAAATTTATATTTCCAATGAGGTTTTAATTCAAAAAATTTCATATTTTTAATTGATTAAGTTGTAATATCACTTTTTATCAAGATTTATTGTTTTTCTGTTTCCAATATAGGAATCGATTATTTACTATTTTAATCCACATCTATTCTCTTATACTCGTGTTATTTTTTTAATTATTCTATCCATTTCCCCAAATTTGGTCCTCAAAAATCTAAAATAATGTTTTTTAGAAAATGTTATATATATATTATTTTTGGTTATGAATCCATCTATTATATATAGATGTTTCTAAAAAATAATTTATAGAAATTATAATCAATATATAGAATATTTATAAAGGAATTTTCATAATCTCATTATATATTTTTTGAAATCTTTTAATGTAATCCTGTAATCATTTTAAAATAGTACAGTTTTTACATCATATAAAAAAGTGTAAAATGAATGTTTTTAAATTTTTACAACAAAATTAGATTATCAGGTTATCATTAATATTATAAATTATAAATATTCATTCTAAATATCCTTTTTTTACCAAGAAAATATCATTTCTATTGTTTTAATAATTTTTACATTTTCAAAGAATTTATAAAAAATGAGTGTTTCTCTTATTTTTGAAATTTCATTTCTATCACTTTTATCATAATATTTTTGGCCTATGTAAACATCATTTAAAGATTTATATCCTTCACCATTGATGTTCTTATATGATACTGTCCACTTCCTTTATATTTAATGATTATTTTAATGATGTTCAATGAAGCCAATTTAATTATCTATAGTTATTTGAGGTATAATGAAATGATGAATATATTTATGATCATGTAAAACACTAAGGTATTCTTTTAATTATGAGACGTGTGGTCCTAGAATTATATATTCCTATAATGCATTATGTAATGAATGACATCTCATGAGAAAACATGGAAGGTAATGTGTAACATCCCAAGCTTCCACGGTATGTTTCCCTTTGAATAATGCATTAGCTTGCATTGTATGCAACATTGGGATTTTAACACACTATGACCAATAAAACTAGCTGTTATAAATAGTAATACCCACTTTTTCAAATTTTAAAAAATTTATTTTTCAAAATAAACTTCATTTTTGAATTCTGAATATCGAAATTAGCTTCAGGTGAATTTTTGGTATTTTTCTGAAAACATTCAATTTTTTATGAACTGTAAAAAAATGTTGCGTTACTGGTTAAAATAAATTTTTCATTATTTGAATAAATATTTTTTTATTTAAATTTATTTTAGGTCAAAATAGATACATAATACTTATATATGTTCACTTTAATTTATTGAATTCATTTTTGAATAAGTTTAGATATATAAGAAGTTTATTGAACATTTTAACGTCTTTTACCCACCTCCTAGAAGCATTTTCAAATTTGCATAAAACATAATTTTACCACTTCTGTGAGTTGAATTTCAAAAATCTAAGAGAAAAAATTGGCATCATAAAGTAAAATTTGGTTTAATAAGATGAAAATAAAATTGGGTCAATGATAACTTTTAACTTTTATTGACCACGGTAAAAAGTAAATAGGGTAATTAAGGGTAAAAAAATATCATAATTTCCCTAAAAAATGTCTTCATTTTATTGGATAAGTTTAATTCGACAAAAAACATAATTAGGAATAAAATATGATCCCCTTTGGTCAACTTGGATTATATTAGGACAGACATTATTATTTCATTTAAAGAAGAGTTAAAAGAGTTAAAATCAGTGTTTAATAAATAAACAATTTTTAATATAGGGATACACACAATATAAATTAGACTATAAATTTTCATTAGGAATATAAAAATATTTCCTACATAATGGTATTTTATTTATAATTTTTATACATTAAATAATATATTTTATTTATGACACAATGAGGATGAAGTAATTACCTTATTAATGAAATATTAAAATAATTGATATTATAAATATCGAAATAAATTAAAATTGAGACTTTTGATGAATTAAACTAATTTTCTAGGTTAATATGACATGTTAGGGTTGATTAAATAATTTTTTAATTCATTCATGCTGTTATGATTTTCACAAAAACCAAATACTAAATAGTCTCAAAATTGACATAATTGAGTTTTTAAAACAAATACTATATTATTAATTGATATAATATTCTTTAAAATATATAGTTCAACCAAAGGACTTAGATAAGGTTATATATATTAATAATTAACCACTTGGAGTTTTCTTAGAAGTTTATAGTTAAATTATTAACCATATAAAATAAAAATACAAGGATACATGGTAAATGTCAAACAATGTAACTAAAAGATAAATATAAAAGACAAGGTTAATATAGTGAACTAAAACTATCTAAAACCTATTGGATTTGCGGTTTTCAACCCATAACCACCTTATACTATAAATAACTCAATTTTTAGCCATGATAAACCGAAATTGTTTTATTATAAAATAATATATCAAACTTTTCCTAAAGTGACCATCACCCCTCTTATAAAAGGGTACATCACCTTATCTTAATTTCACTACTCCAAATCCATTTGTATCGGCCAATACCAGCCCAAATATCCTCCCAAAATTCATACCTTAACCCTATAGTCATTATTTTGGTATGAAATCTAACCTATGGAGCCCTTTTTATCAAATCAAAAGGAAGAACTCGAAGAAGAGATAAATATTTCATCACCTCTTTCATGCTTTTCCTTCTTCCACTTCCTCTTTATTTGTAGTTTACATTATAAAATAATAACTCCATTATATTCTATATATATTGATGTTATTATAAATATGGTACAACCATATTCATTATTATATACATCCTATAAATGAAAAATTCACCATACATGTGTACATACGGGTTACCGTCTCCACGTCGTGGTGTAGTTTTTAATTCAAACACTTAATTATTTTGGATGGGTATAATAATGAATATAAATTATTTAAATAATAAATATATTTTGTTAATTATTATTTATATATGATATACCATCAAATTACATATTATTTATCCATCAATATAATGATATTGTCGCTCGTGCATGCGTACGGATTTCCATCTCCACGAACTTGATGAGATTCATTCCCCATCATAATCCGTCAAGAATAATTTTAATTTTATGATTCCAAATAATGTTTATGAACATAATATAATTATTTATATGAATCAAATAAATCCTATTCATAACAAAATTGGCTTACGTAACCAAGCATATAAAGTAAAATGAATCAGTTAACACCCAAAATGATGATACTACTAAAATATTATTAACAAAGTAATATTTTAAGATCATATATGATATCATGTTTACATGTATGGTTATTTTATAAATTAAAAACAATTATTTGACAATTATTCATGAGTTTAACTTACCCTCAACCAGGTAAAAGTACAAGTTAAGGGTTAATCTCATAATCTCTTTATTATCCGAGGATGTTTTAACGCAAGTATCTACTGAGACCTCATTATCATCTACATCCATGTTTTCATAAAAATGTATTTCAAAACATTTTTAAAATTTAATAGAAAACGGTTTAAAGTAATTTATACCCTTATTTGACCTTATATGTTTTCAAAGGAATCTCTCTGTCATTTTCCAAACAAGGTACTTTATGACATTTTCGAAAAAATTAAGGTAAGAATATTTTTTTAACTTATACGGTGGGTGAGGATATTTTATGACGTTATAAAATTATCAAATTTTCCCTTAAATGATTATAATAATCTGTTCAAAAGAAATTTTTTATTTTATAATTATATGACTTTTAAATAATTTCAAAATAAAAAGATATATTTCTTTAAAAAAGGTTTTGATTCCATCTATGTCAACATCCTTTTGATAGATTTTAAGCTTGTTCGAAGTTGATTTATTATGATACAAATCATCCATATTGTATTGATGGTTTTTTGATATGTTGGACCATGGATGTGTTGTTTTTATATGATTCATGGTTTATGGATAAAGTATTGACAATTCGTATGCTAGTTTTAAAACGAATTTTTATGTTATGTTTAGAACTTTTCATAAGAAGAATGCATTGGACTTAGTATGTGATGGGTGGAGCCCACTATAGATCCTCGATGCATCGGTAGGACTCATGAGACAAAGTAGTTTTTTGGAACAAGGCCTTGGTAAAATATTATTTGTAGTTTTGGCACAAGGCATTGACTATGTGGTTATGAAGTCTGGCATTATGCATTCCATCATTATAAAATTGGGTATTGAAATTCCATGTGATTATTCAACTAGTATAATAACCATGTGAATAAGTAAATAGAATTATTTGATTATATATTTTCCATATAATACTGAGGTTTAATCTTAAATGGTTTTTATTTTAGTCTTATACATTTCCTTAAATGTTTATTCTTATTTAAGAAATTTTCAACTATATTTTTATCTTTACTGAGCATCTGGGCTCACCCCTATCAATGTCTATTTTTTCCCAAGTGGTGAAGATTTAATAACTGGTTGAACTATATGGATATTATAAGGATATAAGTGTGTTCAAAGGGGACAAAATGTTTTTGATGTTTTTATTTCATGATGTAATGTAAAACTTATGAATGTATCTAGTACATCCAAAGTAACTAAACTAATCGGTCTATCAAGACATGATTCCTTGTATCATGCCAATGTTATGTCATAATGCACCGACTCTGGGTAACTGGGGTTGGGGAATTACATTTTGTTACAAAGTCAGGTTTAGTGCAAACCTTGGAAACTAGATTTAGACAAACTCGGATTAGAGAACACTACCATACGATAGTCTTTGAGGATTATTATAGAAGGACATCCTAAAATTTTAGTACTGTAGAGATTTTGTGAGTTTTACAAGAAATAAATCTCTATATTGATATGAGAAGGTAGTGGTGGCTATGTAATAGATATACCTAGGGGTAAAACCCGAAAGCACCACTTTGAGAAAGACATGAACAAGAACTGGTACACGACAACGGGCCTTGCTGCACTCTTGGTTACGACACTCCCGGTGGATATGCTTAGGATAATTCACATTTCATTTACAAACCATTTTTTAGGATTTATAGTTATATACTTCTTCAAAGAAATTTTTTTTGATTATAGATTATATCCATAAACTATTCAATTTATGTTCAGTGTTTTAGTAGTACAGAATTATGTATTGTGGATCATAAACTAATCTATTGTATGCAATTGATTAGAAATGGAACCTAGTGGAAGGAATGGAAACCATATTAATGCATGTAATACATTAAGGTATTTCCCACCTACATAATAAAATTATAGTGGACCTGGTGATGCAACTAGTGTTGATCAGCTTATCACCACACTAGGACAACTCACACAGGTTATGAATAATAAACTTGCCTGTATGGAGCACCCTGATCCAAAATGTGAAGGATCAATGTTAGACTGATTAATGAGGAAATAAACACCAAAATTAAATGGGACTGCAAATCCATTTATAGCCAAGCAAGGGATAAGTTCCTTAGAGAAAGTATTTCATGCTTTGGGGAGTAGCGAAAGGGAAAAATTTGTCATTGCAATTTATCGCCCCATGAGAGATGCATATCAATGGTGGTCATTGATTCAAAACTCAATGGAAGATGATGAAGAATCAAATATGGAACGGAGGGAGTTTAAAAATTTTTTTAGACAAATATTTTCCTCGTGGCCATCGAGAGGATATTGAAAGGCAATTTTTGAGTCCGAGACAAAAGGAAGATGAGAATGTCACTAAATGTGATGATAAATTTACAAAGTTATCAAGGAATGTTTCAGATTATATACACATCCCAAGGAGTAATATTTATCTATTCTTTGATGTGTTAAAACCATTTATCTAGTGAGCATTAGTCTCACAGTACTTCTAATCATACAAATATATTTTCTATTGTGCTATCAAGAAAGAAAAAGAATTCTCTAGGTCTTATGACTTTAAAGAAAAGCAGGATAAGAAGAGATCTACTTAACACTCTGGAAATGGAAATAAGGGGAAGAATGGAGAAGTTGAATATCCATCCTATCGTAAATTTGGGAAGAAACAGCCCGGTACTTTCCTGAAAAGAATTAGAGTCTGTTACAAGTCTAGTGAAATAGGCCACCATGTTCATGAATGCAAGGGGACGAGATATGTTGTCAATGTTGAATTCTACAATTTTAAGGAAAAGGGTCATTATGCAAATTAATGTCCTATTATCCAAGGGAACTTACTCTAGAAAAAGGGAAGGGGGAAAGTCCAAGCTTATGCGATCACTACTGCTAAGGTTGAAGCTCCAAAAGGTGTGGTGGCAGGCAATTTAATGGATTCCTCATGTTTAGCCAATGCATTATTTGATTCTAGATCTGTGCATTGTTTCATATCTTCCCAGTTTTCTAAAAAAAATTAGATATTTCCGATTTTATTTAATAAGGGAGTTGTCAGTCAAAACTCTTAAGGGAAGTATCTTCGCAACAATGTTTTGTGAATCAGTTCCCATTAGGGCATATAAATGTTTTTTCTCTACTAATTTCATCATCAAATTCATGAATGAATTTTATATAATCCTTGATATGGATTATCTTTTGTACCATGATGCAAAAAATTATTGTAAGAATAAGGAGGTTAAAATTCTTGATATTGATAATGAGTACCTTATCTTTTGAGCAGAAATGTCACCACCTGATTCTTATCTAGATCCACCCCCAGAAGCTCAACTAAATTCAACTATTGGGGGAGGGGAAATAAAATAACTATGGGTGAGGAAAGGAATGTTAAAATAGAGGATTTTCCTATTGTGAAAGAATATGTTGATGTGTTTCTGGAGGATTTACGTGGACATCCTCTAGTATGAGAAATTTAGTTTTCCATTGATTTAATTCTAGGTTCAATGCCCATGTCGAAGACCCCTTATATAATGGCCACTGTGGAATTAGTGTAACAAAATAAACCACTAGAGTAGTTGAGTAATAAGGTGTATATTTGCCCTTGTTTTTCTCCATTGGGATCCCTTGTCCTTTTGTTAAAAAGAACGACAGATCTATGAGGTTGTGCATTGACTATAGAGATATCAATGCTATAACAATAAAGAACAAGTATCCCCTACCTCACATTGATGATATATTCGACCAACTTCATGGAGCTCTATATATTTCAAAGATTGACCTTTGATCTTCATATCGTCAGTTGTGTGTGAAGAAGGAAGACATTCCAAAAACAGCATTTTGAACCAGGTATGGGCATTACGAGTTTACCGTAATGCCTTTTGGATTGACTAATGCACCCTTTGTCTTCATGGATGTAATGAATAGAGTTTTCAAAGATTATCTTGATGACATTTTTGTGGTATTTATTGATGATATCTTGGTATAATCCAAAAGCTATGAGGAGCATGAAAATCACTTGCACAATATTCTAATGACACATAGAAGAAATGAATTATATGGGAAGTTTTTCAAGTGTGAATTCTGGATTCGGGAGATTTCTTTTCTTGGCCATATTGTCTCTATGGATGGAATCTATGTTGATCCATAAATTAACACGGAAATCCATGAATGTCTACCACCAATGAGAATAAATGAGGTATGTAGTTTTATTGGTTTAGCAGGTTATTATCAATGTTTCGTCCATAATTTTGCATAGTTGGCTAACCCATTAAACAATATCGCACGTAAAGGGGTTAGATTTGTTTTGGAAAAAAGAGTGTAATGAATGTTTTGAAGAAATAAAGAGAAGATTATTCAATGCTTCTATATTTAATCTACCATCAGGGAATGATGGGTTTGTTATTTATAGTGATGCTTCAATGAAATGAATTGGTTGTGTCCTTATGCAGAATGATAGAGTTATTACTTAGGCATCACAATAGCTAAAAATTCATGAACAAAACCATCCCACTCATCATATTGAGATAGAAACTATAATATTTTCTTTGAAGATATGAATACACTATCTATATGGTAAAAAATGTGATATATATACTGATCACAAGATTTTGATGTATATTTTCTCATAGAAAGAACTCAACATGAGGAAAAGACGATGGATTAAAATACTCATGGATTGTTATTGCACTATAAACTACCACTTGGGGAAGGAAAATAAGGTGGAAGATGATTTGAGTAGAATGGATCATGGAGTTTTGATCCATATGAGAGTTGAAAAGGATCCTATATACATGGTTCTAGTAAATATGGATATGGGAATAACCATAGTAGGTGAAACATCAATGCTTCTTCAAATGGTAGTCAAACCATGTTTACTAGAAATGATAAAGAGTTCTCAAACTGATGATGAGAAGTTTCAATGATGATTAAAGCTGTGAATGATAGGAGATTGAGTGACTTCATATATGAAGATGGAATTTTGAAATTTGTGAAGAGACATTGTGTTCCCGATATACCTGATCTAAAAAGGGAATTTTTAGATGATTCTCATTGCTCTAATTTCTATATACACCCTAGAACCACTAAGGTGTATAGTGATTTGGAGGAATATTTTTTGTGGGACAACATGAAGAGGGTGATTTCTGATTTTTGTGTCAAGATGTATGATTTGATAACAAGTGAAAGCTGGAAAGAAACACCATGGAGGAGTCATGTAACCTCTTTTCATACCCGAGTGGAAACAGGATAATATTACGATGGAATTTGTAATTGGGCTACCAAAAACTCTTAGAAGGAATGATGCAGTGTGGGTCATTTTTGATCATATTACCATGTTAGCACATTTTTTCCTATAAGAGAATATTTAAAATTTGAACGCCCGATAAGACTATATATTAATGAAGTTGTAAGACTTCATGGAGTACCACTATCTATTGTTTCTGATCGTGATCCCCATTTTAGATTAAGATTCTGGAAAACTCTTTAGGAGGCCATGGATACTGAACATCGTTTGAGCACTGCCTACCACCCTCAAACAGATGGACAATCAGAACATACTATTAAAACCTTAGAAGGCATGTTGAGATCTTTCTCACTTGACTTTCAGGGTATGTGGTATCGATATTTACCTATGGTTGAATTTTCCTACAATAATAGCTTCCATTAAATTTTTCAAATGGCACCATATGAAGCATTATATAGAAAGATATGTCTCACACAAACTTGTTGGGATGATGTTGGTGAAAGAAAAATCATAGGGCCAGAACTTGTTGAGGAAACAATGGAAAAATTGAAGATTATCCTAACCCACATCAAAGAATCCCAAAGTAGGAAAAAGAGTAGTTCCAATAACTGATGGAAGGATTTGGAATTTCAAGTAGGATACTGTGTTTTCTTGAAGTTATCTCCATGGAAGCGTGTTATACATTTCCATAAGAAGGGTAAAATGAGTCCGAGGTACATCAGACCTTTCGAAATTCTAGAACGAAATGGAGTTGTGGCTTATCGTTTGGAAATGAGTCCAAGTCTCTCCAAAGTTCATGATGTGTTCCATGTATCACTATTGAGAAAATACATGCATGACCTAATGCATGAACTCACCTATGAGAAAATTTAACTAGAACCCGATCTTTCTTATTGTGAAGAGCCATTCAAAATTCTTAATACAGGATATTAACTTCTAAGAAACTGGTCGACTCGTCTGGTAAAGGTTCTATGGAGAAATTATAAGATAGAAGAGGTAAATTTGGAACAAGAGAAACTTATGATGAAGAACCACCCAAATATTTTTTTGCAGTAATATTAACGAAATTTCGAGGAAAGAATTATTTTATGGAGGGCAGAATGTTACAACCCAAGCTTCCACTGTACGTTTCCCTTTGAATAATGAAATATACATAATTATGCGCAACTCTAAGATTCTAACACACTGCGACCTGTCAAACTAGTTATTATGAATAGTAATAGCCAATTTTTAAATTTTATAAATTTTATTTTCCAAAATGGACTTTATTTTTTAATTCGGAATATCAAAATTAGCTTAGGGTGAATTTTTGGTATTTTTCTGAAAACTTTTAATTTTTGATGAACTTTAGAAAACACTTCGTTATTGGTTGAAACCAAATTTTTTTATTTAAATAACTATTTATTTTAATTAAATTTATTTTAGGTCCAAATAGATACATAATGTCTATATAAGATCCATGTAATTCATTGGAGTAATTTTATAATAAGTTTATATATATAAAAATTTTATTGATCTTTTTACCATCTTTTACCCACCTCCTAGGAGCATTTGAAAATTTGCATAAAATATTATTTTACTGCTTCTATGAGTTGAATTTCAAAAATTTGAGTGACACGGATGATATCAGTAAGTAAAATGTGGTTCAATAAGATGAAAATATTTTTTCGCGAAGAGTAACTTTTGACTTTTATTTACCATGGTTAAAAGTAAATAGGGTAATTAAGGGTAAAAACGATATCATAATTACCATAACACATGTCCTAATTCTATTGGATAAGTGTAATTAGACCAAAAACAACCCTAGGAATAAAATATGATCCCCTCTGGTTCACTTGGATTAGATTAGGACATTTATTATTATTTTATTTAAGGATGAGTTAAAAGAGTTAAATTGAATGTTTAATAACTAAATAAATTTTAATATAGGGTTACACATAATATAAATTCGACTATAAATATCTATTAGAAAACTAAGAAAAATTATTACATAATTGTATTTTATTTATAATTTTTATACATTACATAATTTAGTTTATTTATGACACAATGATGATGTCGTAATTACCTTATTAATGAATGATTAAAATAATTGATATTAGAAATATCCAAATAAATGTAATTTTATACTTTTTAAAAATTCAAAAAAATTTCTAGCTTAATATGACATGTTAGGGTTGATTAAATAATTTATTTCGAAGTAATCATGTTGTTATGATTTTCAAAAAAACCAAATACTATATAGTGTCAGAATTGACATAATTGAGTTCTTTTAAAACATGCTTTATTATTAATTTATATAATATTCCTAAAAATATATGGTTCTTCTAAAGGACATAAATAAGGTTATATATATATATTAATAATGAACCACTTGGGATTTTATTGAATGTTTATAGTATGTTTATAAACCATATGATATAAAAATACAAAGAGACATGGTAAATGTCAAACTATTTAACTAAAGGCTAAATCTAAATGATATGGTTAATATAGTGAACTAAACCAGTCTAAAACCTATTAGTTTAAAGTAGTGCGACCCATACCCACCTTATCCACGAAATAAATCTTTTTGGAGCCATTATAAAACGAAAAAAGAGTTTATTATAAAATAATAATTCAAGATTTTTCCTAAAGTGACCCTCACCTCTCTTATAAAATGGTAATTCCCCTTCACTTAATTTCACACCTCCAAAGCCATTTGGCTCAGCCAAACCCTACCAAAATATCCTCCAAAATTTTCTCCCTTCATCCTAGAGGCCTTACATTGGTCATAAATCCAATCTATGGATCCCTTTTGATCAAATAAAAATCAAGAACCCGAAGAAGAGGTAAATATTTAATCACCTCTTTCATGTTTTTTTGTTCTTCCACTTACACTTTATTTATTATTTCTATTCTAAAATAACAACTCTAGCATCTTATATATACAATGATGTTTTTATAAATATGGTACAACCATATTAGTTATTTTATCCATCCTATAAATGACAAAGTCACCATACGTGTGTACGTACAACTTACTATCTCCACGTCGTGGTGTAGTCTATTATTCAAACACTTCATTATTTTGGATGGGTATAATAATTGATATAACTGATGTAAATAATAAAAATAACATTTTAATTATTCTTTATATATGATATAACATCTAATAAAATATGATTTTTCCATCAATATAATTATATTGTTGTTCGTGCATACGTAGGAATTACCGTCTCCATGAACGCGATGAGATTCATTACCCATCGTAATCATTTCAAAAAAAAATTTATTTAATGATTAAAAATAATGTTCATAAACATAATATAATTATATATATGAATCAAATACATCCTATTCATAGAAATCATGTCTTATGTAACCAATCATATAAAGGAAAACGAAACAGTTAACACCCAAAACGATGATACTACTAAAATATTATTAACAATGAAATATTAGAAGATCATATATGATATCATATTTATTTATATGGTTCTTGTTTAATATAATATCAATTATTTAACTATTTTACAAGAGTTTAACATATCCTTGTCCACGTAAAAGTACAAGTTAAGGGTTAATTTTACAATCTCTTCAATATCTGAGTTTTTTTTACGTAAGTATCTATTGAGACCTCTTTATCATCAACATCTGAGTTTTCTTAGAAATGAATTTGAAAACATTTTTACTATTTATGAGATAATGGTTTGAATACAATTATACCCTTATTTGGCCTTATATGTTTTGAAAAGAATCAATCCGTTGTTTTTCAAATAAGGTACTTTATGACCTTTTTGACAAAATTAAGGTAAAAATGTTTTTTAACTTATACGGCTGGTGTGGCTATTTTCCAATGTTGTAACATCGTCAAATATTCCGTAAAAAGCTTATAAAATTAATTTAAAAATAATTTTTTTCTATTATAATTATATTACTTTTAAATTATTTCAAAAAAGAAATATATATTTCCCTAAAAAAAGTTTTGATTTCATCTATGTCAAGGTCATTTTGATAGATTTTAAGCTTGTTTTAAGTTGATTTATTATGATACAAATCTTCCATATTGAATTGAAGGTTTTGTGATATGTTTTAATGTTGATGTTTTATTTATATACCTTTCATGGTTTATGGATAATGTATTGACATTTCGTATGCTATTTTTAATATGAATTTTTATGTTATGTTTAAACCATTTCATATGAGGAATGCATTAGACTTAGTAAGTGACAGGTGGAGCCCACTATAGCTCCTCGATGCATTGATAGGTCTCCTGAGACAAAGTAGTATCTTGGAACAAGGACTTGGAAAAATATTATTTGTATTCTTGATACAAGTCCTTGACTATGTGGTTTTGAAGTATGGAATTATTAATTCCATCATTATGAAATTGGATATTGAAATTGCAAGTGATTCATCTACTAGTAGAATATCCATCTGAATAATTAAATGGAATTATTTGAAAATATATTTTTCATATTATGCTGATGTTTAAGTTTAAAAGGCTTTTTTTAGTCTTATACATTTCTTTATATTATTATCCTTACTGAGCATCTAAGCTCACCCCTTTCTATGTTTTATTTTTCCCAGGAGGTGAACAAGTATTTAATGGTTGACCTATAAAGATAGGCTAAGGATATAAGTGTGTTAAAAGGGAAAAAATTTTGTTGATGATTTTATTTCATGATGGAATGTAAAACTTATGAATTTATCTATTAATTCCAAGGCTACTAAACTAATCGGTCTTTCGGGACATGATTCCTTATATCATGCCAGTGTTATGTAATAATTAACCGAATCAGGGTAAATGGGGTCGGGGAATTACAGAATCGGGAGTGAAACCAAACATTTAATGGAATATATCAGTTATGTGATGAGTGGGATAGGAATTATAGAACCCTATAAAGAATTTATAAAATACTTATATATCATGAACCAACATTTCAAGGATTGAGGAGTAAACCCAATACATTATGAGACTATATACAATGTGATATTATTGGAAGTGATATTTAAATAATGAGATAATTTCCCATGGAATATATATCCAAAAAATGTATCTTATTATTTTGATATACTCTCATATAATATGATATATTATTGATGATTCCTCACTCTTGTGACACTAATATATTGTTTTGACAAATCCTTATGCAATGAATTGTGATTTGTTGTTAATTTCTTTTCTTGTATGTTCTCATAATTTATTATAATATTCTTATGTTACACCACGTTTCACTGTAGATTTTGATATGGTGAAATGTTTTTATAATTATTTAAATTTTTTATAAATCATATCTTGGATTTTTTTAATTATCACACAATTTTGGGTGCACGGTTTAGCAGAAATAATGAATGTAACATTACAATGATAATCATAAATTTTTTAATGATGATGGTTAACGAGCATGGGTAGTGCATAATTAGGGTGACTCCATATAGTAACCATATGGCTGATCCCCTCCAAATGTTTCCAAAAAACTCAACTCTCAGACTATTAGGAAATTTTTTTATAAGAATGTGATATGGATCTATAATGTGGAAATATTGTTCATCCCTACTGGTGTATCATAAGATTTAAAAAGAAATACCCTAAAGAGAAAGTATATTTTGGAGGGTTTTCCTCCTAATCATCTCTAACCTCATTTCTTATGTCTTCCTTTGAGGTAAGATCATTATCCCACTTCCTTCCCATTCAATATCTATTGTATTTTAGATTCATTGTCCCTCATAAACCCTATAGATTTATGGGTTTGATTTAAGGATTCATAGAGATGTATTCTTCGATAGTTTTATTTGTTAGGTCTTAATTGAGGATCCTTTATGATTTTTGGTGCATTCACTATAATATTTGATGAATTTTGGCTTTGTTTTAATTTAAATATTCTAGGTTTCTCTTTCAAATTTATAAAATTTATGTTTCATTGTGTCTATAATAGTATAAAATTATCTATTTGATAAATTTTATTCATCTATGACAAGATTCTTGGGGTTTGAATGAAGTTCAGGGTGGTTTTCAAAATGGAACATGTTTCTTACTATAATATTAAAGTGTCACTTTAAATTTATTATGTTATGTTTTAAATAAAATGACTCATTTCAGGATTTGACACCATTCAGTTATAATAATGAAATGGGATGCATTTTTTTAAACTTCTGAAGATTTGTATTGGGAATTCAAGTGATGGGTTAAAATGTTTATTTTTTTAAAAATTTTGAGAGAATATTTTTAAATATATTTTATGTTATTTAGAAATATTTTGATCCTATTTGATCTTGACATGAATTAGGTTAGGTACTATAAGATAGTTTATATTTTTAAATGAAGAATCATCGATTATAAAAAATTTCATTCAAATGATATTATTGGAATTAATTTGGGAGATATTTCAATATATATCTTTCAATATATGTACTTTAAATATTGACGTGGAGTGTGAATTGAAACCATTGAGAAACAACTAGGAAGTCTAAGTCTTTCAATAAAGGCTCATTTGACACGTTGGTTATTTATAAACAGTGCATGTGTTAGAGTAAGACCCTCTTAATCCACCTTTTTTATATTACGTCTCTTTGGGTGTTATGTTTTATCGATTAATGTGAATTATAGTGGAAGGGGAATGTTTTATCTCTCATGTGTAATGAAATAATTGTAAATTGTTTGTTGATTAGGATGGAATTATAAGTGATGTTTTATTTAGTTTTCAGATATACTGATGCCTAGTATTTTTCATTTATATTCCATAATTTTCATGGGATTCCTATGTTACAAATTAGAGGATTGTATATATTAAACCCCTTGTATAGATACAATGTTTACATGGGATTATTGTCTAGTTATTTTGATTTGGTTTTTCCATTAGGGTAGTAGTCTTTGTGAGGTAAAAACAAACATATACCAGTTTAGAGAAGTATATTTGGTGATATTAGTCTCTGGTTAGTCCAATAGGTCTACCATATTTGAGATGAATTCAACCAAGATTACATACGTATAATTTCACTAGTTTCAACTGTTTTAATTTATTCTAAAGAATTTTTCCAGGATTTTTTGATATCCTTTACAAGATAACATTGGGTATTATAGAGGTTATTACTTGTTTATATCCCATTTTGTTGATTGAATTGTGGTATCTTTATTTTACCATTTGGATTCTTCTATTTTATTATTCTTATTCACATGTTTTCACACTCTTGATATAGTATGGGTATCATTAACCTAAATCTTTGTTTATGAAATTGTTTATAAATTTATATTTTAAAATTAAAAAGTTGTTATTTATAAAAAGATATTTGGGAAATGTTACAAAATTGTAAACAATTCTTTATAAATTATTTTATGGAATCTATAATATGTACCTCCTTCAGTTTCATAATAATATTTGAAAAAGAGTTTTTTTGTTTTGTTATCCTTTATTTTATTAGGAGGGGAGTTTTTTTACTAATAATTTCCATGTGGTTTAGTATTTATTTTCAAGCTACTATTTTTATTTAGAAAAAAATAATACCATTTTATAAAATTTTTGTGAGTGTGTTGATTAGATATTTTTATACATGTTGATTGAAAAAAAAATTCCATTATATTTTGAAACATTCATGTAATAGAATTTATTTTATGTGAAAATATAAAAACTATTTGATTCATACCTATTAGGATTTTTTTTCTCACACCCTTCATGTAAAAATTAATATATATTTTTATAGATATTGTAGATTTTTTAAGTACCTCTGCATCGGTCTCCCTAGTGATGGGATATAGGTTATGATGGATATTTTACATGGGAGGAGGAGTGTGATTGTAGGCCACTTAAAGACTGTGGGTAATTTTTTTTGGTTTATCTTTTAGGTTATATATATATATATATTACTTCTATCCTTATAATTTATAACATATGATGTTTTGATGTTTATTCATTTATGTTTCATGTGTTTACTTATGTGATGTCTCTTTTATTTTTATAAAACCACTACTTGCTTCGATTTTTACGTATGATACTTACTTTAATGTGGACTGGTCTTGTTTTTTATTCAAGTGTGAGATCATTCTCATTGACCATGTGTCAATACCATTGTGCGATTTTCTAGCTTAAGGAAATAAGAAGTGGGCCTCAAGTATATCATTGACTAGTTAGGGATTTTGATGGATGGATGACTTGAATTGGTCAATGAAAAAATAGTATAAAATTATTTCATCTTATTATTTGGTATTTTTATGTATTTTGTAAACAATTATTATTTTTATGGTTTGGGTAGTGGTCACGAAAAATTTACTTTCCAGCTCATCATCACCATGATCATGCTGTTTTCATGTGTTTATTGAGATTTTGTCCTAATTTAATGTTCAAATTTTGATATATTTGATGAATTGTGTTATGTTTGGATAATTATTTGATTATCATTGAGTTTATCAATGTTTTTAGGGGATGCATTGAGTTTCAAAGGTAAAAGTGGTGAATGAAATTGAATTTTAATGTTAGATTTAATGTCTTTGTAAACCATATGATTCCCATGAGTAATGGTTAAATAACCATTATACTACATGTTACATGATTAGAACATGTTTTAATAAAAAAAATTTCTAGACCATTCACAATTTATATTATCCCTATATTTTTTTCCTCTGCTTCTCCTCAAATAAATAACAATGTAGTATGAAATTGATTCGTTATTATATATGGGGTATTACATGGGGTTTTCTGTTAATTACTGAAGATGTTCTTAGTTTTTTCAATAGAAGATTTGAGTTAGGTGATGCAAAATGGTTTTTGGAATGGAAGAGAGGAATTCCATTAGGTGTTTTTAAACCATTTTTGAATTGTTGTGGAAATATGCTTTGTTATATTTTAAAAAATACTTGTTTTTTTATAGTGTATATAAGGTAAATGTTTCCAATGATATGTTTTTTAAGCTTAAAAAGTAAAATTGTGTGATGGATTTAAATTATATAATGGGTTATTATATGAATATGTTAGTAAAAATATTTTCAATAATGTGCTTTATTTCAAAACAGAGTGATGAAATTAACTCGGAGTGAAAAATGGGCAATATGTCAAAATATTTTTTGGGCATCTTTTGAAACTCATGAAATGTTTTCATGATTACTGATTTTTAAATAGATCGGAAATTATTTGGAAAGGATTTTGAGTTTTTTTATTTTGTGAATGGATACGGGAAACATTTGAAAAATAAGAGGATTAGACATTCATTAATATGTTTATTAATACAATAGGGTCTCAGTGATATTTCAAAATTCATGAAAAATGGGTTTTTTAAAAATGCTTGGATTTTTAGAAAATATTATAAAAGATGTATGAAATATTTTTTAAAAATTTGTTTTTAAATATGTGATCTGAATTATTCACTTTTTCATGGGAATAATTATAAATTTTTTTATCATAAGAGGATTCCATCATACATTGTAATGGTGGACAAGTGCCTCCTATAAAAGTATTGGTGGAAGATATATTGTTTTTTCAATTCTTTATCCTTTGATGGTTTCATCCTTTTTTCATATTTGACCTTTTCACCAATTTATTCAACCCAAAATATAAGTGAAATTAGGGGATTATGTGGGGTTTTTTATTTTAGAGAATCTTGGGGGATTTTATTTTCTCCCTTTTTAGTGGTTTGGTAATGGTAGTTTGGAGTTTCCATCAAGTGAGTTAATTTTTGGAAAGCGTCTTTGTAGGGAAGCCTTGTGGATGTTTTCAGGGGATCCAATGTGTTTTCTTTGAATGGTTTTTAACAATGAGGAACTTATTTTCTGTATGTTTTAATTATTCTTTATTATTTATCTTTCATATATTAATTTATGTTTGATCCGTTTGTGGACCTTATTGATTTGGTAGATGCCTTTGGTTTTTTTGGTCTTGCATCGTGACTTTTTATTTCAATTTCATTCTTTTAGGGAGTCAATTTTTTTCTTATGTCATGATTATACTCATGGTTAGTTATATATATATATATAGGAATTACTAACAATTAATTTTAATATTGGGATATAATAACTGATTAATATTTTTAAAAGAACACTTTTTTTAGAAGAGTATAAATCACAAAACACCAAGATTAAACAAAACTATAAAATTTTAATATTTAAATGGTGTTATTGATACATATATTTTAAAGTAGATGGTATGAATAGGATTAATAGTATTAATATATATATCTATATATATAATGTTCTTTCTCAATAAAAATGAATTTATAAATTTTGAGTAAATAACAACTCAATTTTTAATAAAGTCATTTTATTCATAAAAAATATGATTTATTCAAAATTGGTTTTTTTACAAAATAATATTATAAATAATTAATAAATATATTTAATAAATTTATTTGATAAAAACTATATAAATTTTTAAATCATCCTATAAAATATTAGAAAGGGTGAAATTATTTACTTTTCTGAAAATATTGATTCTTCTATACATAGTAAAAAATAAAAATTTTTGTAAAACATTCATATATTTTAATTAAAAATACCGATTATTATTTTAATTTTATGTTAAATTATCATAATATCCTTTGGCTATAAATAATGCAATTAATTACGTATAAATCATTTTTATATAGGATTTTGGTATATGTTCATTTTTAAGCTTACAAATGCATTTTTCTAAATATAATTGTTTTTATTGTGTTTTTAATTTTAATATTAAATTAATTTATGACACATATACTAATTTAATAATGTAAAATGGATTACAAAATTTTTATTAGTAGGATAAAATTTGGTTAATAAGACTGTTTTTTATTTGGTTATTATGAATAGTGACTATAGTAAATTTTTGTTACCACGATAAAGTTAAATCAGGTAATTTGAGATAAAAATAATATGATATGGTCTCAAAATAAACCAAAAACATTCCTATATTTTTTTTAAAAACAAAAATTCATCCATAATCATAGAAATATCTAATATTGGGAAATTTTATGCCACTTTACGTTTATTATTTTATTTAAATATAATGTCAAAAAGTAACTCTATTTTGTTGTCTATAATATCTACGAATGGTATAAATTTAACCTATGTTTGGTTATAAATTTTTATTTGAAATATAAATTATTTTTTGTTATCATAAATAATTTTTAAATTTACTGATGATATAATTATCTTAAATTTTTAATGAACATCTACATAGTGCATATCAAAGTAGTAAAAATCAATTAAATAATTTTAATAAATATATAATCATATTTTGTTGGGTAATTTATAGTATCCCTAAAATTTTATAGATTAATATAAAATATTAGGGGTTTTTTGAAAGGTCAATATTTGAAATCCATTATCATCTTCATGGCATTATGGTCAAACAAAATTAATTGTGTAAAAATGACATTAATTATATTTTATCTCAAATAATATTTCAGTAAAATATTTAATAATCAAAAAATATATATAATAGTACACATTAAACGAATATGGTTTAAAATATCATCTATTTTATATTTATGGGTCATTTTTTCTTTTAAAATAACATTCTTAACCCCTGATGTGTAAAATCATTAATATCAAAATAATTGTCAAAAAAGGTTAATAAGGGGTTAAATGAGATAAATAATAGTAAAAACATAAACTAAAACGATAAAAATATTATTATATGAGAATATTTATACTCATCAACATTTTTCATTCTAATTATATTAATTGTGAATCAATTTACCAAGAAAATATGTTTATATTACTGTAATACTTTATGAAATTACCAGAATTCACATCTGAGCACTAGGAGAAAGTAAAACACCTCTAATCTCTCAATCACACCATTGAACACTTAATCATTACTAGTATATACCAAAATCCCTTACTAAAATTCATATTTATATTATATAGTTATTATTTTAGGTAGAATAAGAAACTTAATGGGATTAAAGTGTAAAGAAAAAAAGCTTATTCGAAGCGGAGTTATAGTTTGTAATCGAATGGTTTCGATTTATATCTTCTCAAACCCCTTCCAAATACAGTTTAACATAGTGAAATAATAATACCATTATATAAAATATAATAATATATTATGTTCATAATTTCATAACCTATATCCATCTCTGCTTCCATAAAATTGGCAATGCGTTGAATATTCGTGTTTATGGTAGACTACCGTCTCACGAACCGATGAAATTTGTTTTCGAACACCACCTAACACAAATGGTAATAATAATGAATTTAATATTTATATATGTTATCATGATGTATTTTTAATTATTTTAATATAATATACTATATAATTTGCTGCATTTCCATCAAATTGAAAAATGATAACATTGTTTGTGTGTTTGTGTGAATTGTTGCCTCTACAAAGTGATCTGATTCATTTTTCATCACTCTAAGACATGGATTGTATATATAACTTACATAAAGTTAAAATATGATATTTATGATCTAATAAAATTTATTGTATTATAAAAAAAAATTTATATTCTTTCACTTATTTTTATTGAAAAGTGGAAATGTTATTCATGCGTACACAAGGTCTACCGTGTCCGTAGTTATAATATTTTACATTTTTCGTAAAAATATTCATTATATGTTAAAAACATAAAATTTATTTATGAATATGATAAATATTTTACAATTTTTACTCTATATATTATGTAATAGTTACCTCTTTTACCATGACCAATATACCAAAGTCATTTTAAAATTATGAACCAAATATTTTCAATATACCTGAATTAGAATTATCCAATTATGTAATTAAATATATAATTAAAATATAAGGAAAAAATGGATTACTAATATATTAATAAATCTGGATACTTTTATTAGAAAAATTAGTAATTGATATAATTTTATTATACAAGAGTTAATGGTAATACATGGAATACTTGGACTCAATGTAAGGGATATCATGTCAATTCCCTTCATTAAGGCATATTTTAATGTTATAAACTTAATTTATCTTATATTTACATACATTATAAGTGTTATATAATTTATATTTCAAAAATAATTGTATTTTATCAGTCAATTCTAATAATTTGAACCAATATTATTTGACTTCAATGTTTCCAAGTGATAAGAGGTTACTTAATCCAATTTCAATTATGAGGATTATAATTATATTTTATGTACTATGTTATGTCATTATTATGTGTTAAATAACCATTATTTTATTTATATTTAGTTTAAAATTATTTTTTATGTGTATTCGTTTTTTACAGAAAATCTCCCCATTGACTAATTCTCAATTCAATGATATGATCTTTATAAGGGTTATTCATATCAAATTATATTTCATTGGATCATGACTTTAATATATGCAACTATATTATTTTATGAGATTTATTTATTGAAACTAAAAGATTTATATCATGAAAATATTTATGCTCGTTATATTTGATGAATTATTTTATTTTATTCTTTCATGGGGATTACGATTCAAAACATTCCAAAGATGTAAGGGGTATGTATTTTAACCCCATTAAAACCCGTATTTTTTATACATAAATTATCATTGAAAATTATATGATATTTATTTGAGAAAACAATTAAATTTTTATATCATATCTTGAATTCTATATATTAGTAGTGTTTCTATCATTTTACACTCCTAAAAAACTCAATATACTGAAAAGAATGTTCCTAAGGAAAATAAAAATTATATCTCTCCTCAGTCGAAAATCATTTTCTACCATATCCAGGTTTTCTAAAAAAGTTTACAAGAATCACCTTATTTATAATTTATTGATTAATTTTGAAAAATTTAATATATCATTGACTTTATTTATATTTTTTTAATGTATCGTTCTAAATGTTTTCTTAAAAATCCATTTTTCTCTTTTTACAAGAGAATGTGTAATGCCCCGACCCCAGTTACCCAGAGTCGGTGCATTATTACATAACATTGGCATGATCACACAAGATCAAGTCTCGAAAGACCGATCAGTTTAGTATTATTGGAAACAATATTCATACATATGTTCAACTTTATAGCTTGATGAGAAATACAACACAAATATATTTCATTAGAAACATCCAAGCCTCCTAGATTATGCCTACAGGTCACTCATAAATAACTTCTTCATATCTAGGGAAAATGAAACATATGAAAGGGGTGAGCTCAAACACTTAGTAATGGTATGTAATACAGTGGAAAATGACATAAATATTAAGAATGGTAAATAATTGAAACCACATGCCTTTACCAATAATAAAAAAGAATGATTTTATGGCAAGAATATGAGGTGAGTAAATAATTCCATAATAAAAAATAATAATGGGTTTTCTACTAGTTGAATTACCACATGAACCATCAATATTATTTCCATAATGAGGGAATGTATAATGCCGGACATTCTGAAACATTTTGTCAAGGCCTCGACCAAGATGTCTAAAAATGATTAAGGCCTCGGCCAAAACCATAAATCAAATTGGGAAATGGCCTCGGCCAATTCCACATCTAGTTGTCTCAAGAGACCTTCCGATACATCGAGGAACTATAGCGGGCTCCACCCTTTACATACTAAGTCCAATAAATTCCTCATATGAAAAGGTTTAAACATATCATAAACATTCGTATTATAACTAGCATACGAAATGTCAATACATTAACCATAAATCATGAATGGTATAAAAATATAACATCCACAGTCAAACATATTACAAAACCTTCAATAAAATATGGAAGTTTTGTATCATAATAAATCAACTCCAAATAAACATAAAATCCATCAAAGGATATTGCCATAGATGAAATCAAAACCCTTTTTAGAGAAATATATCTTTATATTTTGAAATCATCTAAGAGTCACATAATTATAAAATAAAATATTTTCTTTGAAAATATTATTATAATCTTGTAATGGAAGCTTTGAAGAGTTTATAATGGTAGAAAATAGCCGCACCCATCGTATAAGTTAAAAAAGACATTCTTACCTTAATTTTGTTGAAAAGGTTAAAAAGGACATTATTTGGGAAACGAAAAAAAGATTTCTTTTTAAACATCTTATAAAAAGTAAACAAGCATATAAATGACTTTAACCCATAGTATATAAAATGGTAATAATTATTTGAAATACATTTTTAAGAAACATGTATGTGGATGATTAAGAGGCCCCAGTAGATAATTACATATAAACAACCTCGGATAATGAAGAGATTGTGAAATAAACCCTTAACTTGTACTTTTCCTTGGTTGATGGTAGGTTAAACTCTTGTATAATAGTAAAATAATTGTTATCAAATTATAAAAGAATCATATGCATTAATATGATATCACATATGATCTTTTAACATTGCTTTGTTAATAATATCTTAGTATTATCGTCGTTTCGGGTGCTAACTTACTCATTTTCTTTTATATGTTTTGTTAAATATAACGTGTTTTTTATGGATAGGTTGTATAATATTAATATCTATAATGATATCAAGCCCTTAAACATTATTTTTAATCATAAATTGATAATTCGACATGAATGGATATGATGGGGAATGAATCACATCGCGTTTGTAGAGACGGTAGTCCATACGTACGCACGAGCGACAATATCATTCTTTTGATATTAAAAAAATATATAATTGGATGGTATATCATATATAAAGAATAATTATCATGTTATATTAATTATTTACATCAATTACACATCATTATCATACCCATCCAAATAATAATGTTTTGAATAACAATTACTCCACGACGTTGAGACGGTAAGTCGTACGTACGCACATATGGTGACATGTCATTCAAAGGATGGATAGAATACTGAATATGGTTTTACCATATTTATAATAAAATCAATGTATATAGAATATACTGGAGTTATTATTTTAGAAAGTAAATAACAAAGAAAGAAGCAGTTGAAGAAGAAAGGAACTTGAAAAATGGTGGTGAAAACATTACCACCTCTTCGGGTTCTTCCTCTAGATTTGATCAAAATGGATCCTTAGGCTGGATTTATGACTAAATGAAGGCTTCTAGGATTAATAGAAGATAGTTTAGAGGGTATTTTAGAAAAGGTTTTCCGAACCAAAAGGCGTTGAAGGTATGAATAATTTGATAGAAGTGGTGTCCTTTTATTCGGGGGAGGAGGGGCTCTTTAGAAAAAACTTAAAGTATTAATTTAGAATAAATTAATATTCGGTTTCTAATGGCTCCAAAGTGGATTTATTCAAAGTATATGGTGGTTATGGGTCGAATTTTTTTTCATAAAATAGGATTTAGATAGTTTTGGTTGATTATATTAACCTTATGTTTTAGTTTTAACTCATAGTTAATTAGTCAGACATTTACCATGTCTCTTTGGAGTTTTATATAATATAGACAATAAACTTACTATAAACATCCAAGAGACCCCCATGTGGTCCATTAATGATACACCTATCATGATATAATTCATTTGTCCGAATATTAAATTTTTAGAAATAGAATATCAATTAATAATATAATACTTGTTTTAAAAACTCATTTATGTCAATTTTGACAATATTTAATAATTGATTTTTTTTATAAAGTCTTAAAAACTATATTAATTCGAAAAAAATTCATTTAAACAATCCTAACATGTCATATTAACAAATAAAATTAGTAGATGGTATCAAAACTCTCAAATTATATATATTTTAACTTTTATAATACCAATTATTTGATTCATTCATGAATAAGGAAAATATTGCATCATTATTGTGTCATAAATAAATTTAGTTATTAAATGTTTAAAAATTATAAATAAAATTTCATTACTTAGAAAATCTTTTTAGATTTTTAATTAATATTTATAGTCGAAAATATAACATATATATCCCTATGTAAATTTTTTTTCTAAAAGATATATGCTTTGGTCATTTTTTTATTTACTTTAACTTAATTTATATAAAGTGTCCTTATCTCCTACAAGTGGCTCTATGGGGTCCCAAAATTGACCCAAAGATTCCCATGGCCGGAAAGGCATCAACCAGTACGTTTAGAACACGTTTTGGAGTAATTTATTATTATTATAATATTATTGTTTACCCTTATTTCCCGGATTTACCCTTTAACCATGGTAAATAAAATATTTACCGAAGTAATTATTCAAAATTTCTAAAAATAAATGTAACCTATTTACACAATTTGATCATCCTGATTCCAAATATGGAATCCATCTTTCCAAATTCAAAACACAGAAGTGGAAGAAATTAATTTAAAATTAATTACCGCTGTCAAAACAAAATGTGTGTTTTTAAGAAATAATAACTATCAAAAGATTGACACTTGTTTATGTCCGGTTTGATTGTGAAATTATGACCAATGACCAAAATTGTATTAAATGGTAAAAGTATATTCTAAATATACTTTAAAACCAGTAAAAATTATAATTTATCAAAATTAATTATATTGATTAAAAAAGTTGTTTTTAATTAAAATTTAATAATTTTCACTATTCATCAAATTATAAAAGTTATCCGAAAAGTACCAAAATATCACCCTAGGATAATTTAAATATTCCAAATTCAAAAATGAAGTCCATTTTGAGAGATAAAATTTATAAAATTTCAAGAAGTGGGTATTACTATTCATAAAGGCTACTTTGATTGGTCGCGTTGTGTTAGAATCTCAAAGTTGCATACAATAAACACTACTGTATTATTCAAAGAGAATCGTACCGTGGAAGCTCATGGTGTTACATTCTTCCCTCATTCAAATAATTTTGCCCTCAAAATTTCTAAAATAATACCGCATGAAAAGGCTCAGGTGGTTCTTCATCATAATTTCCTCGGGTTCCCATGTTGCCTCTTCCATCTTATGGTTCCTCCATGGATCTTTTACCAGACAAGTCATCCGGTTTCTCAGCACTTGCTCTATTGTATCAATAATCTTGACAGGATCTTCACTATTTGAAAAATTGGGTTCCAGTTCTAATTCATCATAGATGAGTACATATGTTGGGTCAGACATGTATTTTCTCAACAGTGATACGTGGAACACATCGTGAACTTTGGAAAGACATGGCGGCATTGCCAAATGGTAAGCTACAAATCCAATTCATTCTAGAATTTCGAATGGTACGATGTACCTGGAACACAATTTTCCCTTCATACCAAAATGTATAACACCCTTCCATGGAGATACCTTCATGAAAACATGATCTCCTACCTGAAATTCCAAATCCTTCCTTCGGTTGTCCGCATAGCTCTTCTGCCTACTTTGAGATGCTTTGATGTGGTTTTAGATTACCTTCACCTTTTTCATTGTTTCCTCCACTAGTTCAGGGCCTATGAGGTTTCATTCACCAACATCATCACAATAGGTTGGTGTGCGATATCTCTTTCCATATAATGCTTCATATGGTGCCATCTGAATACTCAAATGGAAGCTATTGTTATAGGAAAATTCTACCAGAGGTAAATATTGATCCCACATACCCTAAAAGTCAAGTGAGCATGATATCAACATGTCTTCTAAGGTTTGAATAGTCCATTCTGGTTTTCCATCAGTTTGGGGGTGGTATGCAGTGCTCAAATGAAGTTCAGTATCCAAGGATTTTTGAAGACTTTTCTAGAATCTTGATGTAAAATGGGGATCAAGATCTGAAACAATTGAAAGGGGTACTCCATGAAGTATAACAACATCATTAATATATAGTCTTTCTGGACGGTCAAGTGGTAAATCTTCCTTTATAGAAAGAAAATGTGCTGACTTGGTAAGACAATCAACAATGACTCATATTACATCGTTTCTTCTTGGAGTCTTTGGTAGTCCCATGACAATGTCTATCATGTTATTATCCCATTTCCACTCAGGTATGGAAAGAGGTTGCATGACTCCTTCAGGCTGTTTCCTTCCAACTTTCACTTTTTGTCAAACAATACATCTTGACACAAAATCAGCAATCTCCCTCTTCATGTTGTCCCACAAAAAATGATCCTTCAAATCTCTATTCATTTTGGTGCTCCCAGGGTGTATAAAGAAATTGGAACTATGAGCATCATCCAACAATTACCTTTTTAGATCAGGTATATCGGGAACACAAAGTCTCTTCCCAAATTTCAAAATTCCATCTTCATACACAAAGTCGCTCAGTCTCCCATCATTCACACCATTAATTTTCTTTTTAAACTCTTCATCATCGGTCTGATAACTCTTTATCCTTACTAGTAAAGATGGTTTGGCTGCCATTTGAAAAATTATTGATGTTTCACCTTCCATGGTGATTCCCATATCCATCATTACTAGATCTATGAAAATAAGATCCATCAACTCTCATCTTGTTCAAAAATCCATGACCTTTTCTACTCAAAGCATCTGCAACCTTATTTTCCTTCCCCGAGTGGTAGTGTATCGTGAAATCATAATCCTTGAGTAGTTCAAGCCATCTCTTTTGCCTCATGTTGAGTTCTTTCTGTGAGAAAATATACTTCAAACTCTTCAGATCAGTATAAATCTCGCATTTCTCACCATAGAGATAGTGCCTCCATATCTTCAACACAAATATCACAACTGCTAAATCAAGATCATGAGTAGGATAGTTTTTCTCATGAATTTCTAACTTTCGTGATGCATAGGCAATAACCCTATCATTCTTCATAAGGGCACAAACAAGTCCTTTCTTCGATGAATCATTTTAAATAACTAACCCATCATTCCATGATGGTAGAGTCAATATAAGATAATTGTATAATCTTCTCTTCAGTTCATTGAAACATTCATCACACTCTTTTGTCCAATCAAATTTAACCCCTTTACGTGTGAGCTTTGTGAATGGGTTAGCCAATCGGGAAAAATTCTGGATGAAACGTCGATAATAACCTGCTAAACCAATAAAACTGCATACCTCGGTTGTACTCGTCGGTTCTGGAAATTCTTGGATTGCTTCTTTCTTAGAAGGATCAATAGATATTCCATCCTTAGAGATAATACTGCCAAGAAAAAAAATCTCCTGAAGCCAGAATTCACACATGTTAAACTTCTCATATAATTCTTGTCTTCTCAGAGTCTTCAATATAATGCGTATGTGTTTTTCATGATCTTTGTAGCTTTTGGAGTATACCAAGATATCATCAATAAATACCACTACAAATTCATCAAGATATTCCTTGAGAACTCTGTTCATTAGATCCATGAAAACATAGGGTGCATTAGTCAGCCAAAAAGGCATTATTGTAAACTCGTAATGCCCGTACCTGGTTTGAAATGCTGTATTTGGAATGTCTTCCTTCTTTACACACAAATTATGGTATCCAGATCGAAGGTCAATATTTAAAAAGTATTGAGCTCCATGCAGTTGGACAAATAAATCATCAATGCGAGGAAGGGGATACTTGTTCTTTATTGTTATAGCATTGATTTCCATGTAGTCGATACATAACCTCATAGATCCATCTTTCTTCTTAACAAAAAGGACCGTGGCTCCCCATGGAGAAACACTACGGCGAATAAATCCCTTATTACTCAATTCCTCTAGTTATTTCTTTAGTTCAACTATTACCAAAATGGTCATTCTATAAGGGGTCTTCGATAAAGGCCGAGAACCAGGAATTAAATCAATGGAAAACTAAATTTCTCATTCTGGAGGATGTCCAGGTAAATCATCCGGAAACACATCATCATATCCTGTCACAATAGGTACATCCTCTATTTGAACATTCCTTTCCTCACCCACAGTTATTTCATTATCTTCCTCCCCGATAATTTAATTTAGTTGAGCTACTGGGGGTGGATGTAGATAAGAATCAGGCGGTGAAGATTCTGCTCTAAAGATAAGGTGTTCTTTATCATCATCATCAAAAATCGTAATCTCCTCCTTCTTAAAATAAATTTTCACATCATGGTCTAAAATCCAATCCATACCAAGGATTATATCAAATTCAGACATGGGATGATGATGAGATCAGCAGATAAAGAACATTTAAATGCCCTAATGGGAACGGATCCACAGAACTTTGTAGCAATGATACTTCCCTTAGGAGTTTTAACTGACAACATGCTTCTTAAATAAAATTGGAAATATCTAATTTTCTTAGAAAACTGGGAAGATATGAAACAATGCGATGATCCAAAATCAAAAAAATCATTTGCTAAACTTGAGGAAACCATTAAATTACCTACCACCAAATCTTTTGGGGCTTCAACCTCAATAGTAGTGATTGCATAATCTTGGCCTTGATCCCCTAGCCTTTTCTGAGGTAAGTTTCCCCAACACTTAGGACATTCATTTTCATAATGTCCCATCTCTATGAAATTGTAGCATTGAACATTGGTTGCTTCTTTCTTTCCATTACAATCACCAACTAGATCACCTTTCTGTCCACATTTGTAGCAAACTTTTTTTCATTTTAGATAGGCACCAGGGTGATTCCTTCTGCAGTTATCACAGGGTGGAAATTCAATTCATCCCTTCTTCCATATTTCCTTATTTCCTTTCCTAGAGTGTTCATCAGATCACTTCTTCTATTGCTTTGATTTAAATTCATAAGACTTAGAGAATTCCTTTTCTGTCTTGGTAGCACACGAGACAATATCTTCATATGATGAGAAGGATTGTGATACTAATGTTCAATGGATAAATGGTCTTAAACCATCAAAGAAACGATAAATTTTACTTCTTGGGTTACATATATAATCTACAACATGGCTTGCTAACCTTGTAATGTTAGCCTCATACTTTGCGAAATTCTCATCCTCCTTTTTCCTCAGACTCAGAAATTGTCTTTCCATATCTGCTTGATGGTCACGAGGGAAGTATTTTTCAATGAAAATATATTTGAACTCCCTTAATTCCTTATTTAATACATCATCATATTCCTTTTTGTTTTGAATCAATGACCACCATTGATCAGCATCTCTAGTGAGGCAGTAAACTGCCATGATAACTATTTCCCTTTCACTACTCCCCAAGGCATTGAATATTTTCTCAAAGGAATTTATCAATTTCTCAGATACTGAGGGATTTTTACTCCCATTTAATGTTGGTGTGTTTTTCCTCATGAAGCGATCTAACATTGATCCTCTATGCTATGGATCTGGGTGCTCCATACGGGTAAGGTTATTATTCATAACCTGAGTGAGTAGTCCCGGTATAGTGATTAGCTAATCAGCACTAGTTGCATAACCAGCTCCACTATAATTATCTTGAGCAGGAGGGCAATCCCTAAATTTAGTTCGTGCATTTATACAGTTTCCATTTCTTCTACTAGGCGCCATTTCTAAACAATGGAATACAATAGATTAGTTTATGAATTGCAACACATAAATCCAAACATGCAAAACACATAACATAAATTGAAAAGTTTATGGATATATTCCATAATCATAGAAATGTTTTCATTGAGGAAGTATATACTCATAAATCCTTCATAATGGTTTGTAATGAAAATGATAATTATCCTAAGCATATCGCCCGAGAGTGTCGTAACCAAGAGTGTAGCAAGGCCCGTTTTTGTGCACCAGTTCCCATTCTAGTCTATCTCAAAACAGTGTTTTCGGGTTTTACCCCTATATACATCTATGCCAGAGTCACCTCAACCTTATCGTATCCAGACAGGGATTTATTGCTCAGAAAACTCACAAAATTTCTACAATACCAAAATTCTAGGAAGTTCTTCTGTACTATTCCTCAATGTCCATCTTTGGTCTATGTGCTCTAATCAGAGTTTATCTAAATCTAGTTTCCAAGGTTTGTACTAAACTTCCTCTGATAGCATCTGTAACGCCCCGGACTCAGTTACCCAGAGTAGGTGAATTATTACATAACATTGGAATGATCACAAAAAATCATGTCTCTAAAGATCAATCGGTTTAGTATAATTGGAAACAAGATTCATACATAAGTTCAACATTACAGATTGAAGAGAAATACAACCCAAATATATTTCATTAGAAGCATACATGCCTCCTAGATTATGCCTGCAGGTCACTCATAACTAACTTCTTCATATCCTGGGAAAATGAAACATTATAAATGGGGGAGCTTAAACCCTCAGTAAGGGTAAGTAATAAAGAGGAAAATGACATAAATATTAAGAATGATAAATAATTGAAACCACATGCCTTTACCAATAATAAAAAAGAATAATTTTATGGCAAGAATATGAGCTGAGTAAATAATTCCATAATAAAACATAATAATGGGTATTCGACAAGTCGAATGACCACAAGAACCATCAATATTATTTCCATAATGAGGGAATGTATAATGCCGGACATTCTAAAACATTTTTTCAAGGCCTCGGCCAAGACGTTTAAAAATGATTAATGCCTCGGCCAAAACCATAAATCAAATTGGGAAAGGGCTTTGGCCAATTCCACGTCTAGTTGTCTCATGTGACCTACCGGTGCATTGACTATCTATAGAGGGCTCCACCCGTCAATTACTATGTCCGATACATTCCTCATATGAAAAGGTTTAAACACATCATAAACATTCGTATTAAAACTAGCATATGAAATGTCAATACATTAACCATAAATCATGAATGGTATAAAAATATCACATCCACAGTCAAACATATTACAAAACCATCAATACAATATGGATGTTTTGTATCATAATAAATCAACTCCAAAAAAACTTAAAATCCATCAAAGGATGTTGACATAGATGAAATCAAAACCCTTTTTTGAGAAATATCTCTTTCTATTTTGAAATAATTTAAGAGTCACATAATTATAAATAAAACATTTACTTTGAAAATATTCTTATAAGCTTGTAAGGGAAGCTTCAATGAGTTTATAACGGTAGAAAATATCCTCACCCTCCGTATAAGTTAAAAAAGACATTTTAACCTTAATTTTGTCGAAAAGGTTAAAAAGGACATTTTTTTTGAAAACGACCGAATGATTCCTTTATAAAAATCTTATAAAAATTCAAAAAGGGTTATAAATGACTTTAAAACATAGTCTATAAAATATTAATAATGTTTTGAAATATATTTTTAAGAAACATGGATAAGGATGTTAAAGAGGTCCCAGTAGATAATTACGTATAAACAACCTCGGATAATGAAGAGATTGTGAAATAAACCCTTACCTTTTACATTTACTTGGTTGATGGTAGGTTAAAATCCTGTATAATGGTGAAATAATAATTATTAAATTATACAACAATCATATAAATTAAAATTATATCATATATGATCTTTTAACATTGCTTTGTTAATAATATCTTAGTATTATCATCGTTTTGGGTGTTAACTTACTCGGTTTCTTTTATTTATTTTGTAAAAAAAGCCGTGTTTTTTATGGATAGGTTGTATCTTATTAATATAAAGAATTATATCAAGTCCTTAAACATTATTTTTAATCAAAAAATGAGAATTAGACTTGAATGGATACAATGGGGAATGAATCACATCGCATTTGTGGGGACGGTAGTCCGTACGTACGCACGAGCGAAAATATTATTATTTTTATATTAAAATAATATATAATTGGATGGTATATCATATTTAAAGAATAATTACCATTTTATATATATTATTTAAATCAATTACACATCATTATCATAGCCATAAAAATAATAATGTTTTGAATAACAATTACACCACGACGTTGAGACGGTAAGCCGTACGTACGCACGTATGGTGACATGTCATTCAAAGGATGGATAGAATAATGAATATGGTTGTACCATATTTATAATAGCATCATAGTATATAGAATATACTGGAGTTGTTATTTTAGAAAATAAATAACCAAGAATGAAGAAGTTGAATAAGAAAGGAACTTGAAAAAGGGTGGTGAAAACATTACCTCTTCTTCAGGTTCTTCATTTTGATTTGATCAAAAGGGATCCTTAGGTTGGATTTCCGACTAAAGTAAGGATTCTAGGATTAAGGGAGGGTAGTTGAGAGGTTATTTGGGCAGAGTATGGCCAAACCAAAAGGCTTTTATGGTATGAATAATTGGCTATAAGTGGTGTCCTTTTATATGGGGGAGGAGGGGCTCTTTAGGAAAAACTTGAAGTATTAATTTATAATAAACACATATTCGGTTTATAATGGATCCAAAGTGGATTATTCAAAGTATAAGGTGGGGATAGGTCGAAATCCTTTCAAAGAAAATATTTTAGACAGGTTTGGGTCATTTTATTAATATTATCTTTTAGTTTTAACTCTTAGTTAATTAGTTTGACATTTACCATGTCTCTTTGGATTTTTATATTATATAGTGAATAAACTTACAATAAACTTCCAAGAGACCCCCAAGTGGTCCATTAATTATACACATATCATGATATAAGTCCTTTATCTGAACCATAGATTTTAGGAATATAATATCAGTTAATAATATAATACTTGTTTTAAAAACACTTTTATGTCAATTTTGACAATATTTAATAATTGATTTTTGTTAAAGTATTAACAACTTTATTAATTAGAAAAAAATTCACTTAAGAAATAATAACATGTCATATTAACCAATAAAATTCGTGGATGTCATCAATAATTTCAAATTATATTTATTTTAACTTTTATAATACCAATTATTTGATTCTTTTATTAATAAGGAAAATACTGCATCATTATTGTGTCATAAATGAATTTTATTATTAAATCTATAAAAAATAAAAATAAAATACCATTATGTAGGAAATATTTTTATATTTATAATGGATATTTATAGTCTAAAATATATCAAATACAACCCTATGTAAAATTTGATTTGCTAAAAGATATATGCTTATGTCATTTTTGTATTTACTTTAATTTATTTAATATAAAGTGTCCTTATCACCTAAAAGTGGCTCCATGGGGTCCCAAAATCGACCCAAAGAAGCCCATGGTCGTAAATGTATCAACCAATAAGGTTAGAACACGTTTTATGGTAATTAATTGTTATTATAATATTATTTTTTACCCTTATTTACCGGATTTACCTTTTAACCATGGTAAATAAAATATTTACCGAAGTAATTATTCAAAATGCATAAAAATAAAAGTTACCTATTTACACAATTTGGACATCCTGGTTCCAAATATAGAATCCATTTTTCCAAATTCAAAACACAGAAGTGCCAGAAATTAATTTAAAATTAATTCCTGCTGTTAAAAGAAAAAGTTTGTTTTTAGGAAATAATAACTATCAAAAGATTGACACTTGTTTATGTCCGGTTTAATTGTGAAATTATGTCCAATGAACAACATTGTATTAAATGGTAAAAATAAGTTCTAAATATACTTTAAAACCACTCAAAATTATAATTTATCACTATTAATTATTTTGATTAAAAAAATTGTTTTAAATTAAAATTTAGTAATTTTCACTATTCATGAAAATATAAAAGTTATCCGAAAATTACCAAATTTTCAGCCTAGGAAAATTTCGATATTCCAAATCAAAAAATGAAGTCCATTTTCAGAGATAAAATTTATAAAATTTCAAAAATTGGGTATTACTATTCATAACGGCTACTTTGATTGGTCGCACTGTGTTAGAATTTTGAAGTTGCATACAACACACACTATTGTATTATTCAAAGAGAATCATACCGTGGAAGCTTGGGGTATTGTAGAATGTAAGTTATGTTTTCATTTAACATGTATATGCATGAATAAAATTTTTTAAAAAACATAACTATTATTTAAACTGAACATGCATACATAAATTTACAATAAAAGTTTCAAAAAAATATTTTCCACAATATTTTATAAATTTTAAGGAAACATTACTTAATAAAAAGTTTATTTTTCCTTTTTTTCAAAAAAAAATATTCAAAATATTTATTTAATGGAAATTTTACCAATATCATCGTCTATTAATGATTACTCTGCTTCACTAGTATAATGAGGTTATGAAACAATACATCATTTTTCTATATATGTCATATGATTATATATATATATATTCATAATACCCATTTCCTTTCCCATTAATTACCAAAGTAATAATGGAATGACAGTTGTTTCTAATGGTGTTATGTTGTAAAGTGAATGATTCTAATTTTTTTATTAATTAATGGTAATAATAAATTATTTATTATTATGTTTGATCATGATATATCTTATATTATTATATGATCCAAATTCAGCTCATACAAATCGGTGATCCCAATACAGCTTATATGAATGGGAGGGGTTGATATATCTTATACCAACAGGTTATCCTCATATAGATCTACAATGAATTATGAAATGATGAAAGGGTTTATTGAATATATGAAAATTATAAAATATCATGAAGTTAACCATTAAATAGGTTACCTATGAGTGATTATGTTTATTAAATGGGTAAGGTAATCTTATCTATAAGTATTATTGTAAGGGTTCAATGAATATTATGTTCCAAGTAACACACATAAATTATGATAAAAATTAATGTCTCTTCCTTGAAATCATATGATTGAAAAAGTAAAAATAATGATATTTTATTCTATTGGATGGATTATGTCCTTTAAAGGTAAAAAATGTTTTTTAAGGAATCATTTTTCATGGGTTCTAGGGTTTTCTTTGAAATCCTTATGAATATGATTTTTTCATAATGTTTTCTTTTTTTTGAACAACTATAGGGGAAAATATTAATTTCGTGTGTAAGAAAATGATTATTTATTCTCTAGTGTATTATGTAAAATATAAACTCTATTTTTTGATCTTATGGTTTTAAAATGGAAAAATGAGTTTCTATATTGTTTTTTATGTCTCTTTATTTTTTTCATATCCCATATTAAAAATTTTTGTCAAAGGATATAATAATGGGTAAAAAAGAAGATTTAAATTTGATTGTTATAATGATTTTTCATTAAACATTTCCTGTTTCAAATGTTTTTTATTATGGGAAATGGATACTGTGTTAAAATGTCCACTTTGAAATAGATTTTAATTATTCCCTTAGATTATAATCCTGAAATTATATTCAATCACTCATGAAAATAAATTTTTATTTTATAACTGATATAATGGAGTAAAAAATTATTTTGTTGTCATAGTTGTTATCAAAGATGGTTTTAGTTAACTTTTGAGAATTTGATGTTTTCATAAGTGGTTAAAAAGTATTTATGGATACCATCATGGGATTATAAGTTTATGGTTGATGAAAAGTTCAAATTCCTAGTCACTCTATTTTAGATTATTATGTGATGGATTTACCTGATTATTAACAGTGTCTTGGATGGAATTTATGGAAATATAAATGTTCGGTTTAGTATGTCTTTTATAGAAAAGTTTATTTAAGGAAGAGTGCCTCTAATTTTTTTAAATAAGTTTAAATGTGTTGGTGACCATTAGGATTTATCTTGTCATTGATATTGATGTAAATGTGGGGAATTTCTATTTTGGAACATATTATATAGTTAACCCTAGGATTGAGAAGTGATTTTCTGACTATGAGAATAATAATTTTTTTGATTAAGTTCGCTATTGTAAAGATACAATATAATTAAGGTAAATAGAAATGATGTTTCCTATTATGTGTTTATATTCTATAAAAAAAGGTTGATCTATCTTATGATGGAATGAATGATTTTATTTTGAGATTATTTTTCAAAAATGATCAGTATTTTTGGAAAATTTATTACAAAATCATATACATTTCTAATATGGTACGTTAATAGAAAATGATATTATTCAGAGATAAAATTTAAGTTTATCATAGAATAATATGTGATCAAATATTTCTAATATTTGGGTTTGAATATTAGTTAAGAAAATTTTAAGGATACATTTTCATGGAATGAATTAGTTTGATGTTTGGGTATTATAATTTAAGTTTGGAGATTAAGGAATTTTTTATTCATATAAATGTTTATTCATTTTGGGAATCATTTTACCAAGTGATAATTTTTTTATTTGATAAATTATAATGATAGGAAGAATATATTTCTATAATATTATGTACCTTTTGGTCCAATAGATATTGATTTCATTTATTTTAGATGAAAATATATGTTTGGAATACTTAAATTTCAGAGAATAACATTACATTATAGTGGAAATGTTGGGGTTTGGCTTAGTGGTAAGCACCCCATAATCCTACATGAAAAATGGGGGTTCAAAACCCATTGGCTCTAGGGTGATGTAGAAGTACTATAGCATATTGTAGAAATGGTAGGGCACTACAGGAGCGGCGGGTAATGTCTGGTACTATAGCTGGCGAGTACTGTAGCATTACTATTCAGAGAATGGGATTTGGGCCAAAAATTTGGGCCAAAAGGCGATATAATGGGATAAATTCCCACTTGGACTTCGGTTTATATAATGGGTATCCCTCTACATAGTTAAAAGAGGTATTTTCTTTGCTTTAATAATAAATGAGGCTTCGACCCCATCCTTTTAAAATAAATTAGATTATGGTTGAAATTGATAAAAGGATTATATTATACTTTTCAAGTAAGTAAATTTACTAATGTTCTTTGTATAAATGGAAATATAATTCATCAACTCTAGGAAAAGTATCTTGAAATTAAAAAAATATCATATTTCCTTCATTTTGGATGAATTGACAGTATTCTTCACACCCTAGTGATTTATGGTTTAATGGCCATTAACATTCTCTTTATCATTTACTTTCATGTGAATAATGTTCTCCGCAAATCCCCAACATTATTTAAAAATTATGATTCTCCTATTTGTCTATATTTTTATATCCCATTAATGTTATCCAATTTGGAAACCTATTTATTATTATTCTTCTAGTTGACCTTTGTGTTTACCCTTCCCTCTTTTCAGGTAGAAGTTCAATTAAATCATAGAATAATAATGTTTCTCAAACATATGTATTTTCAAATTTCAATCACTGCATTACCAAAATAACTTTCATATTGAATGGGAAAAATTTATTAACAGGGGTAGAATTCAATAAAATTATATTCTTTTAAAAAAACTCATTGTTTTAGAACGAATACAATATAGAATACCGAACTTAAACGAACCAAGAATTATTAATATTTAAATGTTATAATTATAATCTAAAAATTTATTTAGAGGATATTTAAAGTATTGGACACATTAAAAAATCTACATACTCTTACAACTCAATAAAAATTTACAGATATATTTTTTTTTCAAATAATCTCTCAATTGTTTGTACACTAATTGTAATCTTCATAGATGGATTTTCATTAAAAATAGTTTTTATTACATTCTAGGAGTAAATATTATAATTATTTTATTGATGTTTTATATATTTCACATCATAAAAAATATATATCATTTGAAATCATAATAAAAATTTATATTATGGAAAAATTCTATATTTTCCCAAAAAAGTGATTTTTCAGTGAATAGTGAGAAATATCATTTTATGTATAATTATCATTTTAAAAAAAATTTCTATTAGGATATTAATTTTATCTTAAATTAATTTATGACATTTTTATTGTGAAATATTATAATTAATTATATAGGAATCAGTTTTATAATGGGTTTCTGTATGATTTCATTTTTGGGTTTTAAAAATATTTTTAAAAAATATAGATTTTTTATTATGTTTATTATTTTAATATTAAAAAAAGTTCATCAATTATAGGAATGGAATATTTAAAAATTGATTATATATCATTGATCACGTGCTTAGATTTTTTAAATAATCCCCTTTTATGGTCATTATGTATTGAAACCATGGTATATTTATGTTACCATATTAAAGTTAAATCAGGTAATTAATGTTAAAAAAATGTGATAAGGCCCCAAAACCAACAAAGATCATTCATTTTTTTTATTTTATGAGTCAATTTAATTAATAATAATAAATAAAATGAGTATTTTCTTATCACTTTCTTTCAATTATAACATTTAAATTATTTTATATAAATGTAAGTACAAAAATGTCACTACCGTCATTTTAATATCTATAATATTTTTTAACATGGCTAAAAAAATTATGTTTGGTTATAAATGTTTATAGTAACTATTAATTATTATTTTTATTATAATTTTTTTAAAATTTATATTGAGAAAATGATTACTTTAAATTCTTATGCAATACCGACATAGTATTCCTGCAAGTTGTAAGAAAATCATGTAAATGATATTAATAACACGAAGAGTAAATATTTTTGGCCAAATTATTGTGTCCCATAAAATTTTATAGATCAATATAAAATATTTGAGATTTTATTAATTTTTTATATTATAAATTAATTAATATTTTCTTTTCATTAATTTCAAACTAAATGAATAGTTTAAAAAATGGCATTGATATTATTTTATGAGAAAAAATATTTAATTAAAATTTTTAAAAATAATTGAAATCCTATATTCATAAAATTGAATGATTTATGGTTGAACATATTATCTAGGGTACATTAAATGGTCATTTTTTCCTTTTATAATATCTTTAATAACCCCTAGTAAATAAAAACCATTAATATCATAGTTATATTAAAAAGTGTTAATGGTGGGTTTAAAGTAGATTGATAATCGTGAAAAAAAATCAAAATGTGTTAAAATATTATTTAGTGTGACTATTTAGACACCTCCACATAATATATTCTAATTATATCAACATTGTGTTACTTGAACTTGAAAATTAATTTAAATTTATTTAATACGTTTTGAAATTCCAAGAATGTCCCTCCACTCACGTATAACAAGGAACCTCCTCTCTTCTCCTCTTGACACATTCTGATCACTATATCACAAAAAATTAATTGAAAATTAATTTATTAATATCTCTCCCCACATTATACAGCTCTTAATTTTTTCATAATACCAACCATTGAAGATTTAAGTTTTCAAGTAATGAAGGTTTTTAGAAGAATAGGTATAATATTTTACTGAATGTTTTAGTTTTATTTCTTCTTCAACCAACATAAAATCTTTAAAAACATGTTGAAATTATTACAAAATTATATTCCATATACTAAGATGTTTTTTTATTATTTAATAACCTATACCAATCTCTTTATCCGTTAAATATGAAATGAATCCATCATTCATGTCGATAGCAGACTACCGTCTCACAATCCTATGTAATTTGTTTTCATAGAGTACTCTCATAGATTGCTATAATTATGTCTTTAGTGTGTATATATATATATATGATATTAATGATATAATTATCATTATTATAAGAAAATTTATCATATAATTTCATATATTTCTATCCATTGAAAAATGATAATATCGTTCGTGTGTATGTGTGCACTACCCGCTATAGGAAGTGATGTGATTCATTTATTATTACTATATCACATGGATGGTTTATATAATGTATTTAATGAGGTAATACTATATTTATGATATTATAATAATTATCTAAAATTAAAATAGTATTTATATTCTCTCTCTTTCCCTTTAAAATGTAGAAACAATACTCATTCATATGTTTGACCAACCATTTTCATGAATTTACCATAGTTCATTTTTTTATAAAAATAATTCATTTTTGTTTTAAAATTATAATTTTTCTATAAATATGATAATTATTTAATTATTAATAATAAGGATATTGTGGGAAAATTACCACTCTGACAACAGTCAACATACCGATGTCGTTTGGAACTTATTAACTGAACATCCTCAAAAATCCAGATGCTGATTTAACTGATTATGTAATTAAATAAGTCATTGAAATAAATGAAAAAAAACATTTTAATGATAAATTAATAAATATTTAAATTTCATTAAACATATTAATAATTTATATATGTTTATTATACATGAGTTAAATGACAAACTTGAAAATTCTGGACCCAAGATATGGGATTTATTCTCAATTTCTAATCATTGAGGTATATATTAATGTTATGAACCTAATTTAAATTATATGGTTTATTTACAACGATATTTAATTTTATATCATGAATATTTTGTAACTAATGGTATTTTAAATTTTCATTCAGATTATATCATCTAATATGGTTTGATGGGAAGGTTAGCAATTGATATGGGGTTTCTTAACTGAAAATCCATTCATTGGGAAATACATCATCATCAATTACTATATTATTACATGATTATATGTGAAGTGAAATATATTTATTTATTTATTACATCCAATTGTTTTTTTATAAATCTTATATACATAATATAACCAATGATTATTTATAAATTTAATTATATGATACAAGTTGTCTTTTTTGACATATGTTTAATTTATGAATAAAATTTATTTTATGAGTTATTAATACTAACCATTTGACATGTTATATCATGATTTTATTTATTTTTGTTATATTTATTGAATTTTTTCATTTTATACTTTTATGGGGATTATGATTCAATTTTTCCCAATGTGGTAAGTGGTTTGTATTTCAATTTCATTTTTAATTAAGATTATTAATGCATGACTTCAATTTGAGAAACTATGAGATATTTACCATATAAAACCAATTAATTTTTACCACATATGTTAATTTATAGAGATTACATTTGTTATTTCATTTTCCACACTTTAATAATTTAGGAAACGGAATGATTTCTTTTATGGAATATTAAATTTTCTTCTCTCTTTGGTTACAAATATTTTTTTCCATATCCGTGTTTTCTTAAAATGTTTTCGTAAACATGGGTATTTAAAAATTAATGATTACTTAAGTTCATTTTCATGTATCTATTATTTTATTTAATATTTTTTAATAATCAATATTTCTAAATGTTTTCTAAACAAGGGATTTTTTGAATTTTTAAAAACTGTGTGCATGTAATGTTTTATTAAAATATATGACATGAAGGGATTTTTTCACTTCCTTTACCATTAAATTATTTGAGGATTTATTCATATGTATTTATATTTATTTTTTGATAAAAATACATTCACAGTATTTTTTATTTTTTATAAAATTTTACTCAAGGAAAAGTGTTGTTTCCTTTGTTTTCAAAAAAAAAGTTTTAGATTTTATTTAAAATGTGTTTTCACAATGTTATTGTATATTAATGATTCTTTTTTGTCAATATGATTATGATATTTTGATACAATCCATATTCATTATTTTAAAATTTTAGGATAATATTTAATTATATTTTCATGAATCTAATTTCTTTTCCATGGGTTAACAATGAAGAAATGAATAGTGGTGGTATTGAAGGTTGTTATATTGAAAAGTGAAAGATTATAAATTTTTTATCCATAGTAGTATTTGGTCATTATTAATGGTGATGGGTGATCCTCCTAAAACTTATATAAACTGGTGATCCTAGTATACCTTATATTAAAAATTGATCTCAATACATCCTATTCAATCCAGTGATCCTGGTACAATTTATTTGAATAATAACTGTCGATATTACTCTATAATAATTAAGGTGATAATGATGGATTTGACTAAATACAAGTAACTTATAAAGATGATAGAGTCAAATGGTTAACTTATTACTCCTAAGAGATTATGGGTATTCCCATGATAATTTTGTACCATAAATAAGGGATCTTATAATGTTTTATAAATATAATATTTCAAGATTACAACATGATTTCTTTATGTTTTATATAGATTTGTAATATTTTCATATATTAATATAGAAATTATATAGTTCATGATTACTAATTCCCACGATACTTTCCATTTTTAAATATTTATTCCATGTTACAGGTTTAATGATCCAGTTTTTAGGGGTATCAATTAAATTATGTTATGCTCATTAATGTAGAATATTTAAGTAAACTCGTATGATCATTTTATGAAACCAAATAGAATTAAATTTTTAATTATTATGTTTACCCTTACCGATTATTTCATCACACACTAACTATTTTTTCCATTTCCCTTGGTTATAAACAATTATTGTATATATGTTGTGATTATTAAGGTTACTAGATTTGAATAACTTAGTGAAAGATAAAATAGATTTTTTTGAACCATTTTTTATCAATGTTTCTTTTTATGAGTTTGTATAAAATATTTAGAAATAAAAACTTAAAAAGTCCTTGGGTACCTATGTGATCAAATATTTCAATTTTATTTTATATGTTTTGATTGTTTAATATTTTCTCATGTTTTTGAGTATCAAATCCCTAAATGTAAATATGATATATTTTCTCCAGATCAGGGAGTGTAAGCCTATGGTTTGCATATGGATAACTATGAAGAAACTTACAATTTGAAATTTACCACTTTTTAGTTCCATCATTGAGGGTTCCATCATTGGATATTATTACAATGATGAGATACTAGTTTACTTATAGAGTATGGTAACCATAGTTGGGATCTCATGTGGTTTCATGCTATGGAATACTAATGATTGTTTCCTCAAGGACGTGATTCATGCTATGATTAGTGATAGGTTGAGCCTTGTGGGGATTGAGTCCTTAGAGGTTTATTTTACCATGGAATGTGTCTTCCTTATGTTTTAAAGTAGATTTTATGATGATTATATATTCTTGATGGCTTAGGGTGTCCTCTGAGTTAGTTCTTCGAGACTAATTCTCATTGTGGATGTTTTTAAAATATGAGTTCCAATTTTTGTTACACAATTTTTGAAAATTTCAAAATGTTTGCAAGACCAATGGTTTGTATCCATATCATTTGTAACATATAAGTTTTATTATGGTTTTATTTTTCTTATATAAATATTGTAGTTGCAAGGAATTGATGGTTAGGTATAGATGAATGATTATTGGTAAAGAGTTTCCTTCTTTGTATTCTATCTAGTTATTTTCCTATTAACTCTCCTCATTCCACAGGTTCTCAGTTGTGGCTCAATAAAACTAATTCGATCTTAAATATTGAATTAATATAAGAAAAATTTTCATGGTGGGGAGATTGTTAAACCCTATGAAATGTTATATTTTATTATAATGAAATGTTTTCAAGAGTAGTTTTATTTTTTTTAATATTTATCATTTGACTTTTTTCATGGAATTTTTTTCTATGCATGGTTTGTGGAACACTATTTAGTTATAACAATGTGAGTAATATTTTGTGGTGAAGTTTCCATTTTTTTATTTTCACAATTTATCTATCATGGGTAGAAAAAGGTAGGGGAATCTTAGAGTAGTAATAGTGTGGTTCGTCATTAAATCAGGTTTACTTGTTCACAAATTATTAATGACTAATAAAACCATGATGAAAGATTGTGTTATGGTTATATAATTTGGAAATACCTTTTGGGATTGTTCACACCTAGATAGATGAACCATGTGATTCCCCCAGGATAAACCATGCATTGTAGATTCCCCTTTCTTGGGGAAACCACACAGTTTCCACATACTTTAACAAACTGTGATGTTAATTTTTTTGAATCTCATAGGTGTTAAACTATTATTTTTGATATATATCATCACCTACTCAAAATAAAATGGGTATTGGATGTTTTCTCTCCCTCTTATTTATCCATGCTAAGAAACCCCATTGGAAGTCTCTCCCTCCCATTCTTTTGGATTTTCATTCCACTCTAACATCCTTACTAATGAGTTCCATCAAGGTAAACCATATATTCCACTTTCTTATCCTACCCCATACCTCCTCTAATGGTTCCTTATCTCCCATAAACTTTAGGGGATTATAGGTACAATTTTAGGGTTTTTGTGAATAATTCATGGGGGTTTTCTCTATTAGGACTTAATTGAGGTCCCTATAATCTCTTTAGAGCATTTTTAATCATTGAGTATGACTTCCTTATTAGGTATTATTTAATCGAGCTTTTTGTTTTTCATAATTTTTACTAAATCGTATTTCCATTGAGTACTTTATAAATTAAAATTACATATATGATTATTTTAGTCTATGTGTGATCCATAGGATGGATTTTGAAAGGTGTTCAAGTTGTTTTTTCACTTATAAAAAGTGTATTATAAGGAATTTTAAATTGTTCATTAAATAATAAGTGTTTAATTTTGTTGATGTTTTATTATAAATAAAATGTTTAATTTGTTGTGATTTGACCCCATTTGGGTCACAAAATGAAATTATAAGTGTGGTTATTAAAATTTTAGAAAACATTATCTTAAATTAAATGGGGATTTAAATATTTAAAATTTTCAAAATTTTTGAGTGAATAATTTTAAATATAGTGCACGTTATTTAAAAACTCATTGATCATGTTTGTTACTTGACTTGAATGGGGAGGAGTACTCTATCCACATAGAAATATTTAAATAAAAATGTGATGATTCTTGAAATTTACCATAAATTAAAAAATGAATTGGAATATTTTTTAAAAATATATTTCAGAAGATGTATTTGAAATAATGATTATTAGTAGGACTTAAAACTATTGATAAGAAACATGGATTTTTGAGTCTTTCGATATGCCCTCATCTAACACTTTGATTATTTTCTAAATTATGTAAGTGTGAGTGTATGAACTTATTAATCCCTATTTTCTACCATATGAAACTATGGGTGTTATTAGTTATTTATTATTATGAATTTTAGTCCAAGAGGCATTTTTTGTCATTAATGTGTTATAAATAAAATATTAAGTGGTTATTGACTGTTAGGGTATGTTAGATGTGGTGTGATTTATTTCATAAATAAAATGATGTATATGGTTCCTCACCTTAGTTAGATGCTGGTCATGGGAGTTATTATGGACTATGTAATAGTCCTAATATGTTCAAACTTTACTTTAGTTTTTTGGTTAATTAGGATGTGTTGTCTATCTATTCAAAGATGGTTTGACAGAATGGGGTACTATTATGTGTGAGTTAATAAATTACTTATACAAATATAGTGAGTGAGATTATAGGGAATATTTTTACAGTTAATATTATAGGGATACCATGTATTACAAAGATTTCAAAGTTTTTTACTAGGGTGAATTTTTTCCATTTTAGACTAAATCAACTATTTCCAAGGTTGTTTCCCATCACATTTTTATATCCCTCATCAGATGACATAAAGGATTATGGTGGTCATTCCATCTCTATATACCATTTTATTCAAAGGATTGTAGTAACTTAATTTTCTAATTATACTTATTTTTATTTTTTTTATTATTATAGTAACCTTGTTTTCTTTCCCTTTTTTGAGTAGTGGTTTTATTCTGATGAAAATTGGTTTGTGAATTATTTTTAAAAGATAATATGGAAAGACAAATTATTTGTTTTTGAAAAGGGTTTTTGGGATATTTTTTGAATTAAAACAATGGGTTTTTATATTGCTGTATATATTCTGGAAATAATTCCACTTTTGATGTCTTAATTATATTCATAAAATGGTTCTGGGTTATGACAATAATTCATTATTAAGGATGGGATTACATCACTAAAAAGGGGGTTGAGACCTAAAAAATAATTTCATGTTACCATTTTTAATTCCAAATAATTGTATTTTGTTAAATGTGTATCTATGTTATTTTCATTTTTATATACATAATTATCGAAACACCATTTTCAATTTTATTTTAAAACTATCATAAAATAAATTGTATTTTGCAAGGAAAAATAAAAAGTCTGGGGTACATTCATACTAATCTTGATTTCACATATATCATGCATATACCACATAGTATATGTATATATTTTAGATTCATTTTAGGTTCCATGATTTTGGTCTCTATTGAGATGGGATGTGAATCATTATTAATGTATGAAATGAGAGTTGAGGTATGACAACTGGTCAGGTAGAGATTTTGGGTAGTAGAATTTTTCCCTTTATAGTTGTATATGTATTTGATATACCTTAAAATATTATTTAATATGAGGTGTTTAGGATTATTAATTTATGATCTATGTTATTATGTATTTTCTATTACATTTATTATTTTTCATTCTATAATTTCATTCATTTTATTTATGTTTCTTAGTCTAATAAGGATTTATCTGGTTGTTTATTCAATGATGGAAGTATTCTAAATGATAATGTATCAGGACATTAGTACAGTGTTTCATCTTTTCATTTTTTATAAATTATTTATAGGACTGTATTAGGTATATGATTGATTGATGAATCGGGTTGGTTCATGAAGAAACGGTATCATAGAATGTCCACTTATTATTTGGGGGTGTCTGGGTAGTCTATAGACTATGATCATCCTAATAGATAATGTGGAATGTACTATAATATAATTATATAGATATTTATTATACTATATATGAAGTATCCAAGGTTTAATCAAGCTTTATTCTTGTAATTGATCTTTATTTACATATATTTGATGGATATTGATATGTTATGATGATTCTTTGACCGAAATTGTGCATATTGAGGATTTTGGGGTAGTTTGGAGTTTCATAGGTGAATTTAATGAATGAAAAATACTTTTATGGTTAGAATATTCATTTTGGTAAACTTTGTGGATCTCATATGGAATTAATTTATAACATTGATTGTACATATTGTATGGTTAGTGTGAAATTTACCATCTCGTGCTACCAAACGATACAAAGAAAATTTTCCCCCAAAAAATTAATTTTTTGGATCCCCTACTCCCTATATTGATACTAATAGAGTATTATATTCCTATGTTATTAGATAATGTTTTTTACCTTTGTTTTCATTGTAATTTCATGATGGCATGCTTGGTTGCCTCCTAGAGGGTCTTTGTGTTCTATTATATAAAACAGTTTATGATTGGATAAGAGAAATTCCATGAGGTGTTTCATTTAAAATACTATTTTAATGGTCGTGGAATTATATTTTTTTGTTTAAAATAATTATTTTATTTTTTAAAAAGTGGATATAAGGTTAATTTTTGGGTGAAATGGACTTTAAGCTTAAAAACTGGAATTTTGTAATGGATTTATGTAATTCTCATGAACGTACAATCATGATTCTATACATAAATACATAAAATTTACATTTCTTTCTATGATAAAGAAAAATTTGACCCAAATTTTTCCATAAAAAAATACAATATCAATAATAAGTATTGGATAATATATATTCCCATGGACCTTTTTGGTTTAGAGTTTTATAGAATTAGTAAAAACTGTTACATAAACTATACTTATGAATTCATGAGAGTATCATTCCATCTATACCCAGATTTTCATATTCCATATTATATATTCACTATCTCCCATAAATTGTTTTACATTTTATGAAAATCTCGATGAAGAAAATTTAATATCATTAGTCATGACCTAGGGAATATGATGCAAAAGAAGGGTGGGGTCAGATGCTCGGAATGTGTAGACACAATCCATAAAAATTAAATGTAATCAATGTTAATTAGATTAGAATAATGTTATGATTCCATCATATATTTTCATGAGCATAACATAAGATAATTTATACCCATCAATTACAGGGATCAGAAAACATAAATCATGTAATAAAGCTTTAACGATGGAAATAGTAATAGGAATCAATAATCTTGAGACATGTGATGTCAATATTGACTATATAAACTATTGTAAATCCAAAGAAAACATAAATAATATTTTTAATCTTGGAACATTATCCCCATAACATATGTCACAAATAACTAAATCATAGTTAAATCTATATGAAAAACCACAATCATTACCACCCTCCTTCATACCTATAAAGGAAAAGAATAATACTAAATTTCTTTGAGGGTTTTAATGAAGCTAAACCATCATATAATATATATAAGTAGAACAAATTATTCAGGGGATTTAATAGGTCTCAAACCATCATATAATTTTTATCGATCTCACCCATTCATCATGATATATAATGTGGGTCCACGCTATATATAATCTATAAGAGGATTTGTAAAGACCTGTAAAATTCAAGGATTTTTTTTCTTAATTTTATTTGGAATTTTACATGAACGCAGTTCCTGAAGGCACCTAATTCTGAGGCCCGTTGTGCCCGGAATCTTTTTCTGAAGTTTATCTCGGGTACATTCATTGATCGAATGAGTGGGTTTTTCTAACTTTTGAACCGGTGCTCGGAATCGAATTCTGAGGGCACCGATGGAATCGCAGCACCATTATTTGCTTAGAAACACCTTTTCGGGAGTTGTGTTTTCTCGGGTGTGGTTTTTAAATTTTTCGGGTTAAGTAAATGAATAAAATAAAATGGTGCGACCAATTTATTTTATTTTAAGTCGCTTAACCTATGTTAAGTGGATGATGTGGGACCCACAATATCCTACCCACTTGGTAGGATATTTGTGAGGTGGGGCCCACATGATCCCCACCGTTGCTTTTCTTCTTAAGTAACGCACCCTCACCCCCCCCCCCTTTAATGAAGTCAACTTTTGCGTTTAATCTAGATATTAAACGTCTTATTAATTTGGCGGATTTAAACTACTCAATTAATTTATCGTTTATTTTCTTTTTGAATTTCAAAGAGTTGGTTTGAGTGTTAATAAATTAAGAAAACAGTTATTTTATTTGGGTGGGAACTGGTTGTGTGGAGAGGATTTGGAGAAAAGCCTTCTTCTTCGATGAAGAACGCGAAAACGCGAAGAACATGAAGAACGCACTGATCTCTGATGAAGAACGCCAAATCCTCGGAGATCGACTATGCGACGCCGTGTACCGCGACGCCAATGACACATCTTCCGTCACGCTTCTTCCGTGATGTTCCTTCTCCACGACGCGATGATCCCCCTTCCGCGACGCCTTCTTCTGCGACATGCTTTTCCGCGACAAACCCTCGCTTGACGCCACTTGAGGTAGGGGTTTTGATTCAATTAAATCTTTGTGATTTATACCGTCAGCATATGTTAAAAATTTGTCGGAAGCCTTTTTAAACCGCTAACGCGGTGGGTGCGGACCAACGAACAAGTCTGAACCCACCGTCTCTTCGTTCTTGGTGTGTGGATTGGCAGGCAACGATGAAGCAGGCCGCACGGGCATTGTGAGGTCCTCGCAGTGAAGGACGGGTCCCGGGAGGGCCGATGGCGAAGACGGCAGGCAAATCCAACCACCGGAGCTCGTCCGGTGGTCCGCGGAGCACTCCGCCGGCGCGCCTCACCGGCACGGCGGCGCCGGCAGCCGGAGGCGGCGGCCGACACCAACTGGCCGCCAGGAGGCAGCGGCGGCCGGCGCGCCACCGGGATGGGTCATCGCGACTGAAGCCACGGTGGTAGCCTGCGGGTCCCACGACCACACGGGAACGAAGGAGGCGGGACGCAGTGCTAGGCCGCGTCCGTTGACAAGGAGCAGCCCCCCATGGGGCCGCGGTTGCTCGCTGGCGGGGGGCAGCGTGCCACCCCGCACCGCTCGGCCGAAATGGCCGAGCCGCCCGCCGGACCACCAGGCCGGGCCGCGCCAACCAGGCCGGGCCACGCCCAAGAAGGCCGGAACCAGACCCGGGTCGATTGGACCCAGTTCGGGCCGACCCAGGGGGTACCGGGTTGGGTCGGACTGGGCCCGAACCCCCCTAATACCGGACTTTTTCAATATGTTACCCATAACATGGGCTACGGACCTCTGATCGATGCCCCGTCAGTTGCGTAGCGATCCTTGGATGGAGATGGTCGTTTCAGTAGTTACATGCATGGTTTCGGAGTACCTTGGGTTCAGTCGGGTTGTTTCGTACACGAAACCAACCGGGCCCTCGGAGCGGAAACAGTAATAACTTGAGCTCCAGACGTTCGATTGATGTGTCGTTGACTTTGTTAGATTCCTCTAAGTGAGACTGACCTTTTGGCTTACTACGCTCGAGGTTTGGATGTAGTAGGAGTATGGTCGGGTTGTCTTTAACTTAAAACCCAACCGGGCCCCTGGAACGAAAAAGCCAATAAATCTCCGACCGGGCGTCCGATTGACGCACCGTCTGGGACATTGAGTTCTTGTTGACAATACAGAACTTTTGGATACATCAACTCCGGACTATGTGTCAGTTGATGTATCAGCCCCTCGGCTCATGGAGCGGACCCTTCTGAACGAGCTTGCTGTGTGTGGGAACCCTTTAGCTGGCTGTGACTTAGACGACGATGACAACTGTGCAGAAGTCCTCCGTGGATTCGATGGTGACGACTACAGCACTCAGCGATCCTACGTGGATCAGTGCTACTGATCCTGTGTAGGTCAGATCCTGTGTGGGTCAGCGCTCAGCGGTTCTGTGTGGCCCAGTGCCTACAGATCCTATGTGGGTACGATCCTGTGTGGGTCATTGCGGGGGTTAGTTACCTATCGATCCTGTGTGGGTCATTGCGGGGGTTAGTTACCTATCGATCTTGCGTGGGTCAGATCCATTGTGGGTCATAGCGGGGGTTAGTACCTATCGATCCTTTGTGGGTCCGACGGCTTAGGTGAATCAGTGGCTATATCTGATCATCTCTATTGTCATATGAAGATGTAAACCTGTGTGAGTTGTATCATGAATTTTAATCCTTATCTTCAATATTATTCACTTGATATCCTGTGTGGATTACGTTTTTCTTTCCTGTGTGGAATGGGTGGTGTTTTCCTCTGTGGACTGGGTTGTACTTGTGCTCGGATGTTGGAGCCGAATGAGAATTGATGACTTAGGTATATGTATGGGCATATACTTAAGTAATACAGGATGTTACTTCGTGTTTGTATCTTTCCATTGTGTATTATCCTTTGTGGATTCTGGGAGACCTTCGTGGGTCTCGGGATCCCTACTGACTAGCTTATACTCACCCCTGCACGGGCCATGCCTGCACTACATTGTGTTGGTTGAAGAAGACGGGCAACGCTGATCGTGGTTGAGGCACAAGGAGCAGATCGGTACCCGGAGGTGGACCACTGGTCGGAACGTACTCGGAGCGGACGGCTGGACCTGAGGAGATGTGGAGGCTATCGGTACCCACCCTTCAGGTGGGACTTCCAGTGGACAGCTCGACACTATGTCTTTACTTTTCAGTTGCTGTACTTATTTTTCAGTTGTTGAACTATCTTTTCAGTTGTAATTTACTTTCAGTTTGGGCTTGTATTCTGGGCCACTTACGTTTCCGCACTTACTGTTGTACCCAGTTTTTACTCAGTGTTTCCTTCTTCCTGCTTTCTCTATGGTTTTTGTTTCCATTATAAAGGCAATGCCTTCCCTTTTTACCAGAAATTACGCCTTGGTGCTAGTCGCCAGCCCCCGGCCTTTGGAAGGCAGGCTTGGGGTAGTCACGACACGGGCCCCGAGGACGGGTCGTGACAAATTTGTATCAGAGGAGTTCGGTTCTACCGCAGAACTCAGGACTCTGATCTTTTCTATGTGAAGCAATAGTGTTAAGAGTATTGAGTGTGGTTATCAGTCCAGGGAGTCCAGTGTTGGTGCGGCAGCCGACGTATCCATACACCAGGACCCTGACTTCTGATTTCCGACTTAATGCACGAAAACATTGATTGCATGTGTGTTTCAAGTTTTCTTTGTGATTACATTGTGTCAGCTCACCAGGTAAATTGTTTGACCGTGGTGCACCTGTTTCTTTTCAGGATGGCCCCACGACGGCAGCCAGCTAGGGTTCCGAGCGTTGTGCGTGACGACAACCCACCAAGCGACGAGTACTCGGTACATGCCCCTTTGACAGCAGAGGCACTGGCGGTACCTCTATCCACCGAGCCACCGATGCTACCAGCCCCAGCCACTGACGATGCACGTCGCCTTAGTGCATTGCACGAGTTTCAGCGCCAGTGACCTCCTAGGTTCCACAGGGAGACGGACCCTCAGGCATCCGAGGATTGGCTAGAGGCAGTTGTACGGGTTTTCAGGTTAGTGAGGACACTAGCAGATCTCATGGTGATCCTTGCAGCGAGCCTCCTACACGCGGCAGCAGGCAGATGGTAGAGCTTGATGCTCCAGGTGCAAGATGAGGCATCTCTCCTCTGGATGGACTTTGAGAGCCTCTTCCGCTCGGAGTTCGTCCCAGCCACCCTCCATGCGGTGCGCATCCAGGAGCTTCTACAGGTGCGGCAGGGCAACTTGACGGTCGCCCAGTACTCGGCGATATTTACCGATCTCTCGTGCTACTCGACAGACATGGAACGTGACCCATTCTTCCGGGCCTGAACCATTGAGAAGGGATTGAGGCATGATATCAGGGCATCGCTGATCTCCCTCAGCACTCCAACACATGAAGGGGTACTAGATCATGCCCTTCTGATCGAGAGCTTCCTTGCTAAGTCTACATCAGCAGCGAGACCTACCTCATGGCGGCACGTAGCAGAGTCTTCTACAGCAGGAAGTCGACGGATGACTCATGGGTCCCAGCAGACTAGACCCTCAGGCAGACAACCTGAGGACACTGGCTTAGCAGTGCGGGGCACAAAGCGCAGACCCAGTCTTTCGAGAGGCAGACAGTGCTACGAATGCGGTGGGTAGGGCCACATGGCTCGTGACTGCCCGACCCACTGTGCAGAGGAGCAGCAGACAGTTGAGGGACCAGCCAAGCAGAGGCAGAGGGTCGACTATGGCGGTCTACAGGGAGTAGGCGGACGAGGCAGAGGAGCTGGCTAAGCTACAGGTGGTGGGAGACGCTTTGAGGCTCTACCACCACCGCCGCCAGGAGGTCCACCCCGACAACAGGGAGCTGGCGGGCAGAGACAGGCGCATCTCCAGGCAGTGGAGTCCTATGACCATGGTGCACCCAAGATGATTCGAGGTACTATCTGTGTCTATTCCACCTTTGCTGCAATTCTTATAGACACAGGAGCGAGTCATTCTTTCATAGCCGCTTCCCTTGTTCGGAGCTCGGAGATTCCAACAGAGCCGTTGGCTCGATCCTTACGGCTAGAGACTCCTACGGGAGAAGACTCGACGATTACGCACTGGTGCCGGAAATGTGAGCTTACTATAGGTGGAGATAGCTTTGGTTGGGACTTCATGTAGCGGCGTCGAGTCCTTACGACGTCATCTTGGGCATGGATTGGTTATCTACAGTCCAAGCTCAGATTGACTGTATTAGGCGCAAGGTGCGATGTGTACGCACCGACGGGAGTAGGTTCACCTTCACTAGCGAGAAGGGAGCCTTCAAAACACAAGATAGACTCCCGTAGAGGAGAGTATAGCCCATCACTCATCAGTTGGCTAGCCTCATCCTAGAAGAAGTTGACAAGCGGAGTCCTAGTTTTCCTGTAGTGGTGGATCAATATGCGGACGTTTTTCCCGACGACGTTCCAGGACTACCTCCTCGCAGAGAGGTAGAATTTTATATTGAACTGTACCCCAAGACAACCCCGATATCCACTCTAGCATATTGGATGTCCCCTGTTGAGCTTCGAGAGCTACAGGTACAGTTGGAGGACTTGCAGGGAAAGGGATTCATCTGACCCAGTGTTTCACCCTGGGCTTCCCCGATGTTGTTCGCCAAGAAGGCGGACGGGAGCTTGCGACATTGTGTGGACTATCGTCACCTTAACCAGGTGAAAGTGAGGAACAAGTATCCGCTACCAAGGATTGATGACCTCTTCGATCAGCTCAAGGGAGCATGGTGGTTCTCGAAGATAGACCTGAGGTCAGGCTATCATCAGCTCAGAGTTCGGGACGAGGATGTGCAGAAGACGGCCTTCAGATGTCGGTCTGGCCACTATGAGTTTTTGTTCATGCCATTCGACGTAACCAATGCTCCAGAAGTGTTCATGGGCCTCATGAACAGGATATTTGAGCCATACCTCGATTGATTTGTCGTGGTCTTCATCAACGACATTTTCACTTACTCGACAACTGAGGAGGAGCATGCCTACCACTTGCGGGTTATACTGGACACACTCCGAGAGCACCAGATTTATGGTAAGCTCTCAAAGTGTTAGTTCTGGATATGTGAGGTCCACTTCTTGGGACACGCCATCTCTGAGGCGGGAGTTGCGGTGGATCCTGCGATGATCGAGGTAGTGCTAGCTTGGGAGCCACCCAGGAGCGTGACGGAGGTGCGGAGTTTCTTAGGACTAGCTGGGTACTACTGGAGATTTGTGCCATACCTCTCTAGAGTTGCGACACCACTCTTAACTATTATGAATAAGGGGAAACCCTTTGTGTGGTCAGACAGATGTCAGCAAAGCTTCCAGGAGTTGAGACAGAGATTGACCAGCACACCAATCATGAGGCTACCGGAGGAGGGAGTTAGGTACATAGTTTACTGTGATGCATCAGGGACCATACTCGGATGTGTCATGATGTAGGAGCAGGCCGTGATCGCCTATGGATCATGTCAGTTGAGGCAGAATGAGCAGAACTACGCTACCCATGACCAGGAGTTAGCAGTAGTAGTCTTCCCTCTGAAGATGTGGAGACACTATCTGATGGGAGAGCGATTTACAGTCTTTGTTGACCATCAGAGTATCAAGTACATCTTCTCGCAGAAGGACCTGAACCTAAGACAACGGCGATGGCTAAAGTTCCTCCAGGACTGTGACATTGAGATAGTATATACTCATGGAAAGGGGAACGTAGTGGCCGATGCACTCAGCAGGAGGACGAGCATTCAGATACTTGGTGAGGCGACAGAGTAGCTAGCCGCTTTGCAGATATCCTTCGTGGATAGAGATGGATCAGCCTTCCTTTAGTCACTCACAATCACTCCTCCACTACTACAGTAGGTTAGAGAGGCACATCGTGGGTATGTTGACTGTGAGACGTGGCATGCACAGATATCCTCAAGACATGCACCTGATGGTTTCTCTGTAGGAGGAGAGCACGATGTCCTTTTCAAAGGACGTACCTTGGTACCAGTTGCTTTACAAGAGGAGGTGATGAGAGAGTTTCACACTTCCCCTTTAGCGGTACATCCTGGCATGGCGAAGATGTACCAGGATCTAAGACGACAACACTGGTGGTCAGGCATGAAGAAGGTTGTGGCAGAGTTCATTTCTCGATACCTCACCTGCCAGTAGGTGAATGCAGAGCACCAGGTACCAGAAGGCTTGGTACAACCCTTGGAGGTCCCGGAGTGGAAGTGGGACAGGATATCTATGGACTTCGTGACTGGACTTCCACGCACTTCCAGAGGTCATGACTCTATTTGGGTGATTTTCGACCGACTCACCAAGTCGCCTCACTTCTTACCCATCAGAGAGAAGGGATCAGTGGAAAGATTGGGATGCCTCTACGTTCGGAAGATTATACGGCTTCATGGTGTGCCATCATCTATCATCTCCGATCGAGATGCTCTCTTTACTTCCCGGATTTGGAAGGGGATGCAGGAGGCATTCGGGACGCAGCTACGTCTGAGTACTGCCTTTCACCCTCAGACAGATGGTCAGTCGGAGAGGACCATTCAGACTCTCGAGGACATGCTCCGTGCATGTTTCCTTGACTTTGGTCGTAGCTGGGAGGACCACCTACCCTTGGTGGAGTTCACGCACAACAACAGCTACCACTCCACCATCGGGATGGCACCATACGAGGCGTTGTACGGCCGACCTTGCAGATCTCCTCTATGCTGGACAGACCCTGGGGAGTCATCACTTGTGTGACCGGAGATGGTCTAGGCCATGACAGAGAAGGTCCAGGTCATCCAGGAGCGGATGAGCATAGCTCAGAGCCGAAAGAAGTCTTATGCTGACAGGAGGCGGAGTCCACTTGAGTTCGAGGATGGCGACCACGTCTTCTTGCAGGTCTAACCTCGACGTGGATTATGGAGATATGGCCGAGGCAGCAAGTTATCTCCGTGCTTCATCAGACCTTTCCGGGTCCTCAGCAGGGTTGGAGAGATGGCTTATTGCCTGTCTCTACCACCTCAGTTGCACTGGGTGCATGACGTCTTCCACGTATCCCAGCTGAGGAGGTACGTGCACGACCTGACGCATATCATTGACCATGGGGAGCTGGACGTTGCTGATGGGGAGAATTTTGCGGAGGCCCCATTGAAGATTGAGGATCGACAGGAGCGGGTCCTATGTGGAAGGTTGATTCCTCTAGTGCGCATCAGATGGCAGCACGGGAACCTCCAGGAGAGCACTTGGGAGTGGGAGGCTCAGATGAATTCTTAGTACCCACTTTTGTTTCCCTAGATTTGATGTATCATTACGGGGATGTAAAGTACTTATGTGGGAGTGATGTAAAGCCCTGTAAAATTCAAGGAATTTTTTTTTCTTAATTTTCTTTGGAATTTTTCAAGAACGCATTTCCTGACGGCACCTAATTCCGAGGCCCGGTGTGCCCGAAATCTTTTTCCGAAGATTAGCTCGGGTATGTCCTGTGAACGAACGAGCAGGTTTTCTAACTTTTGAACCGTTGCTCGGAATCGAATTCTGAGGGCACAAATAGAATTGCAGCGCCGGTATTTGCTTAGAAACAGCTTTTCCGGGGTTGCGTTTGCTCGGGTGTGGTTTTTCAATTTTTAGAGTTAATTAAATGAATAAAATAAAATGGTGCGACCAATTTATTTTATTTTAAGTCGCTTAACCTATGTTAAGTAGATGATTTGGGATGCACAATATCCTACCCACATGGTAGGATATTTGTTAGGTGGGGCCCACATGAGCCCCACCGTTTCTTTTCTTCTTAAGTAACGCACCTGCACCCCCCCTTTTTAATGAAGTCAACTCTTGCGTTTAATCTGGATATTAAACGTCTCATTAATTGGGCGGTTTTAATCTCCTCAATTGATTGATCGTTTCGTTTCTTTTTGGATTTCAAATAGTAGGTTCGAGTGTTAATAAAATAAGACAACACTTATTTTATTTGGGTGGGAACTTGTTGCGTGGAGAGGATTTGGAGAAAAGCCTTCTTCTTCGATGAAGAACGCGAAGAACGCACTGATCTCCGATGAAGAACGCCAAATCCTCAGCAATCGACTACGTGACGCCATATACCGCGGCGCCAACGATGCTTCTTCCACGATGCTTCGTCCATGATATTCCTTCTCCGCGACGTGACGATCCCCCTTCTGCGACGCCTTCTTCTACGATGTGCTTTTCCGCGACGAACCCTCGCTCGACGACGCTTGAGGTAGGGGTTTTTATTCAATTAAATATTTGTAATTTATACCCTCGGCATATGTTTAAAATTTTTTGGAATCCTTTTTAAACCTCTAACACGGTGGGTGCGGACCAACGAACAAGTCCGAACCCACCGTCTCTTCGTTCTTGGTGTGCGGATTGGAGGGCAACGATGATGCAGGCCGCACGGACGTTGGGAGGTCCTCGTAGTGAAGGACGGGTCCCGGGAGGACAGATGGTGAAGATGGAAGGCAAATCCGACCACCGGAGCTCGTCTGGTGGTCCGCGGAGCACTCCGCTGGCGCGCCTCGCCGGCACGGCGGTGCCGGCGGCCGGAGGCGACGGCCTGCCCCGGCCGGTCACCAGGAGGCGGCGGCGCCCGGCGCCCCAGGGCTGAAGCTGCGACGGCAGGCTGCTAGTCTCGCGACCGCACGAGACTGAAGGAGGAGGGATGAGGCGCTCGGCCGTGTCCGTTGAAAAGGAGCGGCCTTCCATGGGGCCGCGGTTGCTCGCTGGCGGGGGGCAGCTTGCCACCCCGCACCGCTCGGCCGAAACGGCCGAGCCGCCCGACAGGACCGCCAAGCCGGGCCGCACCCAGGTCGGGCTGGGCCGCGCCAGCCGAGCCGGGTCGCGCCCCAGCGGGCCGGACCCGGACCCGATTCAGGCCGACCCAGGGGGTACCGGGCCGAGTCGGACCGGGCCCGAAACCCCCTAATACCAGACTTTTTCGATCTGTTACCCATAAATTGGGATACAGACCTCTGATCGACACACCGTCAGTTGCGTAGAGATCCTTGGATCGAGACAGTTGTTTTAGTATATTACACTCAAGGTTTCGGATTACCTTGGGTTTGGCTGGGTTGGTTCGTACACGAAACCAACAGGGCCCTCGTAGCGGAAATGCTTATAACTTGAGCTCCAGACGTCTGATTGACGTGTCGTCGACTTTGTTGGATTCCTCTAAGTGAGAAGGACCTTTTGGCTTACTCCGCTCAAGTTTTGGACGTAGTTGGAGTATGGTCGGGTTGGTTTTGACTTAAAACCCAACCGTGCCCCTAGAACGAAAAAGCCAATAAATCTCAGACCGAGTGTCCGATTGACGCACTGTCTGCGACGTTGAGTTCCTGTTGACAATACAAAACTTTTGGATACATAAACTCTGGACTATGTGTCAGTTGATGTATCAGCCCCTCGGCTCATGGTGTGGACCCTCTCGAACGAGCTTGCTGTGTACGGGAACCCTAGAGCTGGTTGCGACTGCGACGACGATGACAACTGTGCAGAAATCCGCCGTGGATTCGACAACGATGACTAAAACACTCAGCGATCCTACATGGATCAGTACTACCGATCATGTGTGGGTCAGATCTTGTTTGGGTCGGCGCTCAGCGGTCCTGTGTGCGCTAGCGCCTACAGATCCTATGTGGGTCTGATCCAATGTGGTTCATTGCATGGGTTAGTTACCTATCAATCCTGTGTGGGTCAGATCCTTTGTGGGTCATTGCGGGGGTTAGTTACCTATCGATCCTGTGTGGGTCATATTTTTTTAGGGTCATTGCGGGGTTTAGTACCTATCGATCCTTTTTGGGTCTGACGGCTTAGATGAATCAATGGCTATATCTGATCATCTCTATATTCATACGAAAAAGTATACCTGTGTGAGATGTATCTTGACTTTCAATCCTTATCTTCAATATGATTGACGTGATATCCTGTTTGGATCACGTTTTTCTTTCCTGTGTGGAATGGGTGGTGTTTTCCTTTGTGTACTGAGTTTTAATTGGTCTCGGATGTTGGAGATGAACGAGAATTGATGACTTAGGTATATGTATGGGCATATACCTAAGTAATACCAGATGTTACTTCGTGTTTGTATCTTTCCTTTGTGGATTATCCGTTGTGGATTCTGTGAGACCTTCAGGGGTATCAGGGTCCCTACTAAGTAGCTTATAATCACCCCTACACGGGCTATTCCTGCACTACGTTGTGTTGGTTGTAGACGACGGGCAGCGCTTATCGTGGTTGAGGCACAAGGAGAAGATCAGTAACCGGAGGTGGACCATTGGGCGGGACGTACTCAGAACGGACTACTGGACCCGAGGAGCTGTGGAGGCTATCTGTACCCACCCTTCTGGTGGGACTTCCAGTGGATGGCTCGACGCTGAGGCTTTACTTTTCAGTTGTTGTACTTACTTTTCAGTTGTTGTACTCTCTTTTCATTTGTACTTTACTTTCAGTTTGGGTTTGTATTCTGGATCACTTACTTTTCTGCACTTACTGTTGTACCCAGTTTTTACACAGTTTTTCCTTCTGTCTGCTTGCTCTGTGGTGTTTGTTTACTTTATAAAGGCAATGCCTTCCCTTTTTACTGGGAATTACGCCTTGGTTCTAGTCGCCAACCCCTGGCCTATGGAAGGCCGGCTTGAGGTAGTCATGACACAGGCCCCGAGGACGGGTCGTGACAGGATCACTCATATTTCGTGAGCTATAACAGGTTTTAACCCTTCATATAAGCTATATTGGGCTCACCCTACTTCATCAATAATGTAAAATTAGTTTTCAAGGGAAAAAATTTAATCATTCACTTTTCAAAATAACAATATTCTTTTTTCTCACATTTATAGATATAAATATGAAAAATAAATGGCTTACAAGTAAATATCACAATCCATAGAGAGAAAGAATACATATAGTATCATTAAAAATGTTCCAAATAGAGTGTAAGTAACATAAAGGGGTTATGTTGTTTATTAATATAAATAACATTAAATTATCATTAAATTCATTATTATGTATGATACACTTTTTCACTTTAAAAGTATCATTTAAAAACATCAAAATAAAAAAACACTAAAGATAATTTTACTATAAAATAACCATGGAAACATATAAGGAATCATAATGTGAAATAATGTTCATGAAGATGGTAAAATTAGATTATGTTATAAATGTGATCAAATAACATATTTTTAACAAAATTTATAAATGGTGTCTAAAGTAACCCATTTAGAAAATGATATGAAATTTCCATCAAAGACCTTTCAAAATAAGATCAATGATCATGTAAAATTGAAATAGGAAATAATTTCTGTTTATAATAGGGAATTTTTTTAACACATTTAGAAAGGATAGATATAGAATGTGTGGATTCTTGAATAAAAAGAAGATAAAATATTGGAATATAACATATCAAAACCTTCTTTTCTATTTCTTTAATAAATTAATAGAGGCATCACACTCAGATTTTTATTTTTCGACCTCTTATTCAGTTTAACATTTGGACTTGTGTTTGATATTGAGTTTTGGGTGTGATCGGTTTAAATTTTTTCATTTTGGATTGTTCTTCTCTTATTGTATGGTTAGGGTTCACGGTAAGGGGAAATCATGAGTCTTATACTAAAAAATCGTACATAAAAATTTTGGTGGCAGTAGCATAAGACATAGATTGTGAACAGTTTGTCTAACCATGTGGCTAGCATGATAGTAGCCATTATCTCTAGATAGAACAATTTTTCATGGTTAGTAAAAATTTTACCAAATTGTTCCTCCAACCCATTCTTGATTCCTATTTTTTAGTAATGGGGACACAATTGCCGCATGGTTTAGTAAAACATGCGGACAAACCATGCGTAGTACCTGGCAAAATAAAATGTTCAAACGAATATTTTTCCCTCTTGGTATTTTTCTCCAAACCTTCCCCTTTCTTCTTCCACATAGTTATTAGTTCTTTTGGGGATATCCTACTTGGATCTCTAAGCTTTTACTTCCCACCTTAGTGTGGATATATGTTGGTTCATCAATTTTGGGGCTAGACACTTCATGGAAATCCTCTCTTCTATTATCCTTCTTCCAATTTCAAACATTCTTTGTTGAGGTTTTTTTATCCCATGGTTAGGTAGACCTAGAGTTCATGTTTCCCTTGGTTTATATTGGGTTTTTTTCTTTTTATTTTTTCTTCGGTTTTCCTTTCATCCTTGAACCATTGTGGAGTGGTTTCCATTGTGCGTTGTTGATGTTCAATATTTTTTAGGTAGGTTTCCCACGAAATTTCCTTTAGAATTAAAGATTCATCAGTTTCATGCTTTTATCACATTCCACACATATGAAATATTGATGTGTGACCTTTGAAATTATTGTTTAGAATAAAAATTAGTGCTTTTTTCCATGATTTATGACAAATAAAATTGTTTTGTTAAATGATGTACATTAAGTGTTTGATAAAATGTCAAATTAGACTTCGTGAGTGTTTTTTAATATTTAAATCATGCTTTGTCTATGTAAATGGGTTAGTGTTATGTGAAAGGAGAACTTTGGTTTCTTGAATGGGGTTTCAATGTGGTTATGGATTTAATAGAAAGATTTATTTGGAAATTAATAATTTTTTTGGCATGTGATGGGGGTTAATGGCATGTTTTCATCTTAACAAAAGTGGCTTTGGTTTGTGATATTGTGTGAATGCTTAAAATGGGATTTATGTAAATGACTTTGAAATCAAAAATGGGGTATTCATCCCCATTTTGGGATGTTGGATTTGGTTTTAAAAGATGAATCTTATGTCCCGTTTGACACTTCATGAAATTTGTTTAGATGTTTATTGTTAAAAATCTCATTGGCTAATATTATTACTATTGTTATTTTGAATGGAATGGATTTCCTTAATATGGAATCCTTGTGATCCGGTTACATAGTTTGGAATGAGAAATCTTAAGTCTGGAATCCTTTGTGTCTTATGAATTTTATAGAAATTGATTTATCCTTAGAGTGAATTGGGCGATGCATGTTGTTTGAGTTATTATATGTGTGCATTTGATTTGATGCTCAGATGGCATTAGTTGGGTCAGTCACTTTTTAAAATGATTGATTATTCAATTAGATTATGAAATTTCTAGTTTCTAATAACAGGGGATATATTTTGTTATTATTTATATAGTATTATTCCCCTAGGTCTGTACCAATTTGGGTGTGGTCGGGCATCTGTGAGAGTTATTTATTTCATCGAGTGAGGCAAGATTTTTGAGATGATTCAATATGTAAGTTAGGATCTAAATTATTCATGAGATCCTAGGTTTCACCCATGTCTATTGGAATGAATTATGTGATGCATTTTTTTGAAAAAAATACTCTTGTGTGTTATTTTCCTACGTCACATGTTGTATGATTATTGATCATGCTTCTAGAGAACTGAGTCTTATTTCTTAATATGTTAATGTGTTTTCCAATGGTTATGGAAAAAGTTTTTCTAAATGTTTTATTATAGCTATATCATTTATAAATGAAAATTCATATCAATTTTAAAATGAATATGGTTCCTCCATGGGAAATAATATGGTTTTCAATGGAAATAGGGATATGGAATGTGTTTGGTTTTAAAGTGGAAAAGGTGTGTAAAACATTACTGTTACGTATAGTATTTCAAACGATAAAATGATGTTTATTTTGTTTTAAAATAATTTCATCGGGAATATATTATTTGTGCATTCGTACTGTGTTTTAATACACACACCTATAGTTATTTATTGTTTTCATCTTGTAGTGCAGGTTCTGGGTTGGTTTTATTTTTGATGGGTATGTTTGGTTTTGGTGATGGAGATATTGACCCTCAGGGTCAAATGGAGACGGTTTCTATTAATTTACCTTTTGGGTTTTTTGTATAATTTTTTTATTCATTGGACCTTGTGTAAATAAAGTTAAGAATGAATTTTTAATCTATATAATGGATTGTTTTATTTGTCCATACACTATTAATTTATTTATTTATTATTGGGTGAAATTGTTCCCTCTTACTTCTCTATGGATGCCTGCCACTAGTTACCACTCCATGGGGATTGGGAATTCCCTTAAGGCCATGTAGTGGATCATCATGGGTGGCTGGTTTGGGGTCAACCCAGTCTGGTTAATGAAAAAATTAAATAGGAGGAAGGTTAGATCCTTAGAGGATCTTACTATTCATAGTTCCCTCTGTTATTTGGGATGTCAAGGTAGATAGAGTCGAACTTTTAGGAATTGAGATGTAGGAAGGGGAAAGATGACATGAATCCTTTCCAAATATGATCCTCTGGTTTCCATGGTAAGTGTAATTTTGGATGTTTTTTGGTTCTTGGGGGTTTTTGGTGTTTTGGATATGAAAAGGGATTTGGGATAATGGTCTCAATGAGCTCGTAGAGCTTGGAAAGCCATGTTGAGCTATTGACATCATCCTAGAATACTCTCCATAGTGGTGGTGTGATTGGAATGTGGCCACTAATAGTGTGGGCAAGTCACCCATTTAAAATAATTTTCCTTGTGTGATTGATTTGAATTCCTTATTATTAAGATGTTTTTTTTGAATATATTGTTTTAAAATTATGTAAAAATGGATTTTAAAATGGAAATGGTTTGTTTTTTGAAAGATGTAAAATTAGTTATCAGTTTTTTAGGGATGTTTTAGAAAAGTTGATATTTTGTAAAATTATTTCCAAGGATTATTGTAATTGGTTGTTTGAAGTGTAGATTTTTTTAGAAAAGGATGTTTATAAAGCTGCTATAAATAGAATTTGTTGAGTTTATAATTTTTTTTGAATGAAATCAATTTGAAATTAATTTTACAAGAAGGAATTTGTGGGATTTTATTTTTGAGCATGATGAAAGCGATTAAAATAAGGAACTTGAAATTGGATTTTTATTTCGATGTTGGTGGATTTTGAAAGTTATTTTGGAATTGGAAATTGGAAGTGGATTGAATATGTGAAAATGGTGTATGATTGATTTTTTTGTAAAGTGGAATTTTTTTAACCATCATTTTTTATTGAGTACTCACATGCATGTTTATGTATGGACAGTGGATGGGTTATGGAGTGTGTATATGAGTGCATGTATTGACATTAGTAATTGAATACATGAGGTGGCATGGAGATGTGCATGTCAAGGGATATATTGGGTTCCAATAGTGAGTGTGTAACCTTATATGTTTGTTTTCTTTCAAAAATATTTTTAAGAGTAATATTGTGATGTTATGAAACAAATAAGGATTTTTTTATATTTTTATTATGATTTGGAAGTAATTTTTATTGGGGTGTTTGAGTATGAGTAATCTTTTGATGAGCTAGTATTTATTGAGCTCTTGGATTTCTTATCACCTAGTGTGTTCCCCCATAAAGACGTGATGGATGTTATTAGAGTAGCTATAGGTGGTTCTTGGATAGTAGGCCTTCCATTTGATAAAATTAAGGACCACATTCTTGATTTTCAAAAGATAAAACCAACTATCATTTATGAAAAATATTATTCTATCAAAGTGGAGAACTGTATGTGTATGATCGAAGGGAACTTCATCCTCATTGAGTTACCTGAATTATTCAACATCAATAAATATACCTTTATGATTGATGGTTCAACCAGGAAATGGTGAAATTATATCTCTTGGAGAAATCCATGGGAAGATCTTTCTTTGGATTTATTTAAGTATTAGTTCATCTGACATTACAGCTCTAAAATGATGAAGGTTAAGAAAGGAATGGAGCGGTGTTTCTTCTAGAAAGGTTATAGATCGGTGTTGGATTTCTATTTTAACTACTTATATCTTGTTCCATATGATCTAAGTTATGCTGCAAACCATTCATATAAGGTTCTATATTTATAGTGTATGCTTCATCCTGATCTATAGTCAAAATTTACAATGTTTGAATTAACTGATTTTGTTGACATGGTGATGTAGTATGTTCATGTTGAGGTTGTGATAGAAGGGGTTCTTGAGGATATCTTACCTCCTTCGGTCTCTAGAAGTGGGGATTGGAACACCAATAAGGAATTCGGGAAGTGGTGTGAAGTTGTTGTTACTAGTCATAGAATCAATATTCTTCCATACCCCTCATCAACCACTTCTATGAGAAATATATTGATACATTTATAGTGTGGTATGCTTGTTCACAAGAAGCCATCATGCAAGAGTTCTCCGAGTCTCGTAAATATCTATGGATGCTTAACTCACTTGTAGTGGTTCCATAGAGTTGTATCTTGGAAGCATTGGGGATACAAATAAACCTCATTAGAAGTCAACCTAGCCAATTTGTTAGAGGGACATGATGGTTGGGGTCCATTTTATGTTTCTTTTTTAGGGATTTCTTCCTCTTGTAATGCATCTAACTATTATGGTGGTTGTGCCCAGTGGTGTTGTATTTTTTATGAAATGTATGGGTATGTATTGAATATCTTGATAAATCATGTTTTTTAAAAGGTGGGTTTTCCTTTTTGATGTTATGAATATTTCAATTTTTAGAGGAGGTGTGTTCTTCATGTTTATATTACATGCCCCTATTGGGGGTAAAGGTTCTTGTTTGACGAAATATATTTCAGTGGAATTTTGTGATCATTTTATTTGTTTGAGATTTGGTGTGGCTTGTTGTGGAACCATACGAAAGAGTTATTATAGGGATTCATTAGCTTCTGACTGTGGGGTAGCAGATGCTTCAATACATCAGGACTCTAGCCATTGGTATCAAAGGGAATCATTTCATGCTTTCAAGAAACCATTAGGGTGTGGGGAGTTTTTTTCATTTCTTTTCTACACCATTAGGGAGTAATTAGTTTGTTTCACTTATTTTAGCATTCCTTATTGTGGTTTGGTTTCCATTTGTCTTGGGTTTCTCTCAATAAGACCCAATTGGTTGGGTTTTTTTGTATATGTGGGAATCTTCTTATGCTTTCTAATGTTGGATTTTCAATGTTGACCCATGGTTTTAGACCTAGTTTTTTTATTCTTAATAGTGGAGGGACCCTATGGGTTTTGTTGAAATTGATTTGCGATTTGATTAGTGAAAATTGTTTCTTAATGGTGTGGATCCATTCTGGCCTGCTGTGATGGTGATTCTTCTTTGGTTTGTTGTATTTTTTGGGAAATAGGTGTATGTTTGGTTTGGATATAGTGGATATTTTTTTATGAGGTTTAATTCATTGTTTTTTGGAATTCGTCATCTTTGATCGATCAACCAAAAGATGATGTGGCTTTCTAGGGGATGAATGAATTATGGTGGGGATAATTGGCACACTCGGATGTTTATTTTTGAAAATATGGTCTAGTTTATATTTTGGCCTTATGTTTCACTCTCTTGATTAAAGTGTAATGGGTTTAAATTTTTAGTTTTGTTGTGTTTTTCTCATATTTCACTAATAGTGTGCATGGTTAGTGGAAACCGTGGGGCTCTGCCGAGGAAACCGTCTGGGTGATTTTTTGTGGAAGTAGCATGGCGAAGAGCTTGAGCATATATTCTATAAATTGGAAAAAATAATATGGGGGCCACTATCTCAGGATTGACCTATTATTCTTGGTTGCTACACGATTTATCACACTATGAAGCCAAACGGGACAAGTTCCATATTTTTTCAGTAAGGGGTGCACAGTTGGTGCCCAATTTGGTAAAGCATATGGCCAAACTACACACTGTTCTCATTTCATTAAAATGTTGAACTCAATATTTTTCTCTGTTAGGGTTGTTATCCATAATACACCCCTTTTCCCCCACCTTGTTATTACCGATCATTGGGTGTCCCTCCTTGTATTATTAAGATTCTTCTCCCTCCCATGGTGTGGATATATGGTCATTCATCAATTTTAGGGCTAGACACTTCAAGGTAATCCTATATTCTTATCCCCTTCTTTATCTATCTTCCATTATTTCTTGAAGTTTTCTACTTATATGACTGTTTTTACCTAGGTTTTATGTTTCTATTGGTTTATATTGGGGTTTTTGTTTTTTAAGGTAGCAAATTCACTTTCCTTTCTTCCTTGAACCTTCGTAGAGTGGGTTCGGGTGTGCATTGTTTAAGTGCCATAATTTTTAGGTTGGTTTCTCTATTATATGCCTTTATAACTTTTTATTCATCTGTTTCATGGTTTTCTCACCTTCCTCACATAAGAAATATTGATGTGTGATCTTTGGAATGATTTTTTGTGGTGCAAAGTAGTTACATTTTCCTGGATTTGTGATCAATATAATTTCTTTGTTAAATTTTTTCCCCCAAGTGTTTTATAAAATATAATATTGTATTTTCTGTTTGTTTTTTTAATATTTAATGTAAGGATTGGCTTTGTAAATAAATTTTTGATATGTGAAAAGGCGACATTAGTTTCTTTAATGGGTTTTCCAAGTGGGTTTGAGTTTAAAAGAAAGGTGTTTTTGGAATTTAGAAATGATTTGGAATGTAAGGGGGGTTAATGGAATGTGTGGAATCATAATAAAATATTTTTTGGTTTGTGATATGTTGTGAGTTCATAAAATGATGTTTTTATGAATAATTTTGAAATGAAAAATGGCATATTCGTCCTCTTTTTTGGATGGTGTATTTGGTTATTTGAAAGAGGAAGCTTGAGGCTCATTTGGAACTTTATGAAATTGATCAAGATAGTGAATGTCAAAAATCTCCTTAGCTAATCTTATTAACATGGTTAATTAGAATGGATGGGATGTACTCATTGTGGAACCCTTATGAACCATTTATTTAGTATTTAATGGGAGATCTATAGTGTGGAATCCTTCTTGACCTCTGAATTGTATAGAAGTAGATTGATCATTTGAGCGATGAAGGTGATTCTTATAGTTTAAGCTATTATATTTGTGCATGTGATTTGATGCTTCGATAGCATCGGTTGGCTCACCCTCTACCATATACAAATTGACATGGGAACCTAACATAGTGGGATACTTTCCAAGAATGATTTATAAAGTTTTTTGATTATGCATTAGATACTGGTCTATAGTAGGGGATATATTTTGTTATTATTACTAGTGGATTGTGCCCCTCAGTCTGTACCAAGTAGGTTGTGGCCAGGCATGTAAGGACGTCATTCATGTCCTTGATTTAGGAATTCTTTCTAGGATATTCAACATGTATATTTTTTACTAAATTATTCATGACCTTTTATGTTTCAACCATATCTATTGGCATGAATGATGTGATTTATTATTGGATAGATACTCTGGTCTGTCATTTTCCCATTTCCCTTATTGTATTATTTTTTGTCTTCCTTCTAGAGTACAATAGATTATTTCATAAAATGATAAAGTGTTTTCAAATTTTCATGTACATTTTTATAGTTGTTTTATACTCATTCTCACATTTATAAATGAAATGGCATCTTTATTTAAAAATATATATAGTTCCTCCTCAGGAAAGAATGTGGTTTTTGAATGGTAAAATGAGTAATGGAAAGTGTTTGGTTTTAAAATGGAAAATGGTTGTAAAATATAACTTTTATAAATTTTATTTCAATCATGAAATGATGTTTCTTTTATTTTAAAGGATGTGCATTGAGAATAAATTGTTCTCGTAGACCTACTAAGTTTTACTACTCATGAATAGTGTTTAGTCATGATTTTAGCTTGTGGTGTAGGTTCCAACATAGTTTAATCTCCATGGTTGATGTTTGGATTTAGTGACAGAAAGAGTGACCCTCAAGTTCACATGAAGATGATTACTATTAGGTTTTTGTTTGGGTTTTTTTATATAGTTTTGTTTTATTATTCGACTCTTGGGAAAATAAAGTTCAGTTTGTAATTTAATGTATATAATGTGATGTTTTTTTATCTTATTATTATTATTATTATTTAGTTATTATTGGTAGAAATAATTCCATATTTCTTCTCTATTGATTCCTGGAACTAGTTTCATACCCATGGGTATCAGGAACACCCTTTTGGTCGTGTCGCATATCGGCTCGGGTGACCGCTTCAGGAATGACCCATAATTATTCATGATAGGCGAAAATTTAAACTAAATATGTAAAAACATTCATGATCAAAGGATGAAAAAAGTTATGTGGTTAAATAAAATAAGGGAACATTATTTACTTTAAATAATTTATGGATAAAAACTCCCTAAAAAAGAATAGATATTGTAAAATCATTCCTTTACAGCTTTGGTAAATTTTAAATCAAATGTAATTGAAATTATGAAGATGATTAATCTTTTTAAATCTCATTAATTAAATGAAATAACATATCAAAATTCATTCTTGGTGAAATAATACCACCATTCTAGGAAATCATGATGTACAACCTAAAACATGTCTCAAGAAAATGAGAATGAGTGAAGAAAAATTTTCTAATACATGCCATTGAATTTATAATTAATTAATTGAAACATTATTTGTAATAATTGTAAACCCATACTAAAATATTTTAAATACATATTAAATAAATTTATATATCAATTCTCATCTAATAATTATAACAACCCTAACGTTTATCAATAGAATTTATCCCTTCTTATAAATATTTCATATAGTACAAATAACCTAAAACCACATATAAACGACAATAAAAATATTATAAATTAATAATGAATTTAATAAGAGTATTTTTTAGAAATCAAGGATCCAATAATGATAGAGTAGTACCTTGACCATTGGAATAGTAACATGGCCCTTTGGAATAGTAATTCATCCAATTGAATTGTAAATTACCGTTTAAATTCTAAATAATTTTTTTTATCTTATGAATGAAAATATATTATATATATATTATAGAATAAGTAAATAAATATTTAAAATATAATAAATGAAGTATTTTTGTTTTTATAATTAATAAATATTTCTTTATAATTTTATAATTAATATAATGATTCAATAGAAATTTTATTTTAAAAAAAGACAATCCTATATATTTTCTAGTATATTTATTGATAATTATCAAAAAATTCATATTCTTAAGCCAAAATAATAAACTAATGAATAAAATAATTGGAAAACACCACACTCATCCCCTATAAATACCACCCCTCGTCACATTTTCTCCTCACACCTTCACGTATTATATAATTTCCAAATTCTTCCCAAATATCTTACCATTCCCCTCCCCCACTTCCATGATACCTTCATCTCATTAAAATAAAAAAAATCATTCCCAATGGAGGTTCTCATTTAAGATAAATTCAAGATGTAAAATCATATTTCATTTCCTTTTAATTTATATTTATTTTCTTATTATCTCATAACCTCCACTATCCAAATGATCATGAAAACTAAATTGTCTTTTATATAATATTATTATATAATTTCAATGGATCATTCAACATTAAAATACTTTCTCTCTGTCATTTATTTAAAAAAATCAAATCATCGTCATGATGATTCATTTAACCGACATGGCGGATGATGCATTTTCATTTTCCTTTAAAACATTCAAGGATATTCATACAAAAAATATAATGGTTGATTCATTCTATAAAATTTATATAATAAAAAATTTAAAATTATTTATCTAACTAATATACATAATATTAAAAAAGAGACAAAACTACTTTGTTATGTTCGGAGAACTACGAAAAATATAACTGATTATCAGTATCCCTTTTCCAAATGATTCATCATCATAACAACAAAACAAATGATATATAAATTATCATTTAAACATATTAATTATAATTAATAGGATAAAATTTCAATTATGTTGAATTATAACCATTCTATATAAAATTCCATTGTCATATTCAAGTAAACTAATCATGAAAACTAAGAAAATGGACACTCTCAAATGTTGGAAATGAACTCTATAACTCATATAAAAAATATCATTGAATTTAATAAAACAATAATAAATCATATAAATTTATAATAGGTTATTTCGTTTTAATTAAATAATATAATTTTATAATCAAAGATATTAATGTGAAGAAATAATTTAGACATATGGTAAGAGGATTTTCAAACATAACTTTACCTCATTGGGTTTTCCCAGTTTTACACAATTTTTTTTATGAATGTTCCACTGATGGTCCATAAATATAATTTCATTATCCCTAACTTTTCTTTTCAAGATATACATGTGTTTAATGTGATTTTAGGGAAAATCAAAATAATTTTCCAAAAGAACTGTTCTTTCTAAAAACACAACTTTTAATTCTCGTGAGATGGTTTCTTCCTCACTTGGGATTGACGATTTTTATACCAATTATTTTATTACCTATTTTTGTTTTGTATCCCCAATTTTTATTCATGAAATTTTCCTTTTGAAATGAAACCCATTCCCTTATATAGGTTATTTTATGTTAAGTATTGATATATGTCCAATATGGAATGCCTGAATATGTAAATGTTATGATGTGATGGGTGTGCCAAGAATTATATAGTGCGTGTAAATGATTTTATGTGATGGATGCAGCTATAATTATTGATAGATCTGATTCATAGGTTAATGGGATAAATCTCAAGATATAAAGTGAAATATTTGTGAACAAGATGTTATCTATTTTCACAAGTATGTCTGGTAGTTTACCACTAAGACATAATGTTTCATTTTTATGCATTTCCACATTCCATGCATCCATCTTCCTATCATGATTATGATTATTATCTCATAATTATGTTATAGTGATTATTATTATTTTCACCCCATTTTATATTGATCCATGATCCAGTATAGAATTTTACATGGCATTTAGATCACCCCTTTCATTGATGTATATCCTCAAGTGATTTCTTATACTAAGGAGAAAAAATGACTACTGAGAATCAAGAGAAAAAGGAATTAAATAAATTTTTATGTTTTATTTTGTAAATTCTATATATGGTCATAATTTTCCCATGACCCTAACCCTTAAGATATTATTTTTGTAAAACTTGGATGTTGTTTATCTTTAAAATTATGTGAAAATAATGTATAAAATAGTTGGGCCTCTATAGTTGGTATCATGTAAAGGTTTAGCTAATTTTGAATTATGATTAGATAACCATATAGAAAACCCTCAGTATGACACTAAGTATATGTATTCACACAAGAATCTTTTCTAAACATAGGGATCCCACAAGATATGAATTTATATATATTTTCACCAAGGGATAAAATATTCATTACATGTTGACTTATGTTTTTTTAAAAACATTTAAATTTTATAAAATGGTGGGAACCAGGAGAAACCAGACTAGTATCCCATGTGAGGGACAATGTAGTGATTGCCTGAACGTCATTCCCAATGGATTCGGATATATTGTCCTTGATTTCATAGAAATGTTTACATATTAGTCTAGGGCTATGAACAATAACATGAAAAATGAATAATTTCTTTTTTTACTTAATAGGGAGAAAGTGGCTATTGAGTATATTATGTGGTAACGACCAGCCAAATTTAGTGGATCTTCTCATCCACTAGTATCGGAATAGTGGGTCAACACAATGTAGAATAAATTTTATGGGTTTCAATATTCTAATATAGATAGGTCATCTATGGATTTTTTTCTAGATTGAGAGGCCAACCATTGGTGGGGGTAGATTAAGAACACTGAGCCGAAGAATAAAATTGAAGAGATGGAGTGGGAAGAATTTACGATAATGTTTATTAAGATGTATTTTCCATGAACTCATCATACATAGTTGGAGAGAGAATTCATATATATGAAGAAAAAGGAAGGTGAATCTTTCATGTCCTATGAAGAAACTTTCATAAGGATATCAAGGTATACATCAGGTTTTCTTAACAAAAATTATATCAAAATTGATAGGCTATTTAGTGGATTAAAAGCACACCGTTAAAAGCCTCTAGAAATTTGAAACTTTTGGAGTTATGAAGATATTTGTAATGTGCTCTCAAAGTGGATATATATTTTTGATAAAGGTCCCATACCTATGGTGATATGTAACAAAATATGGAGTTTCATGCTGAGGGATTTCATGAAAAATGAGGGAATAAATATTAAAAACTCGCATGTCAAAAAGTGGTAAGAAGAATCATGGGAACTACCCAAATGGATAGGGAAATTCTATAAGTGTGGGAGATAATTCTACTAATCTCATGAATGTATAATAGAAATAAATAAGTTAGCTGATACAATGGAGGAAAGGAGAAAACCACCCATGGTCCAATGATACAAATGTATAGAGAAACTGATCTATGGAAGCTAGTGCACTAATCCTCAAGTACTAAAGGGTAATCAATATCATCAGCGACCAAATCCAAAGGAGCGTGTGAAGGCTTAGTCCATAACTACTGCTGATGTGGAGCATGAAAATAAAATGAATCATGGTACACTTCCTACTCACTCAATAATGGAAAAAGTATTATTTGATTATGGTTTTACACATTCCATTATATCTTGTAAGTTTTATAGAACTACTGAATCAATTATCTAAAACCATGAAGTATTTATATTTGTAAAAACACCCTGTAGTGTAATCATTGAAATCCATGTTTTGGAATCTTCTATTGGTGGCATATGTGAAAATATTCTCCCAAAAATTATCTTGATAATTCCTATTGTGGGATTTGATGCTATAATCAGGATGTATTGTCAATAATTAAATAGAGAACACATCAATTAATGATAAAAGGAAATATCATTTCATATTACAAAACATATTATCATCCTCTATAAATACATGGAAGACCATGAATCTCTTTTATAAGATCTTTAATCGGTGTTGGTGTTGATTCCATATGAAGAGGCATACCTCAATCAAATGGTTGAGTCTAAAGAAGGTATCAACATGGAAGAAATTACAATCATAAAGGAATATTGTGTTGTATTTTATGAAGAGTTACCTATAGTTGCCCCATATTATATGGTATATTTGTAAATAGAACCCATATCCAGAGCTAATCCTATCTCCAAATGTCCCTATACGATGGTCCCAATCAAACTGGAGGAGTTAATGAAGAAATAGGAGGAGAATTTGGACGAAGGTATTATATGCCACAGTCTTATACCCTAGGGTGTAGCAGTGATATTTTTGAGAAGAAGGATGGATCAATGCATATGGGTATTGATTATCATGAACTAATCAAGATCACAATAAATAAAAGGTATCTTCTTCCATGGATTGAAAAATTGTTCGATCAATTACGAGGATCTCAATACATCTCAATGGTGAATCCACATTCTAGATAACATTAGGGATATGTAAAGAACTAATACATTTAGAATACTACCTTCTTTAAAGGTATATAAATAATGAGTTTCTAGTGATGCAATTTGGCCATAAAAATTCCCCTAAAATCTTCAAGGATTTGATTAATATATTCTTTTAATATTGCCACAAATTTGTTTTGGTAGTGTTTATTAAGGATAATCTCAAATTTTCTGAGAAAAAGGAGGAACATGCGGAACAACATAGGATAAAACTAGTGACATTAAAGAAGGGTAAATTGTATAAAAAGTTAAGAAAGTTTGATTTATGGATGCATCAAGACACATTCAAGGGACATGTTACCACAAGTGATAGAATTTCTATGGACCCTTCCAAAATAAGGTAATTGAAGAATGGCCCTTACCCTCTAGTGTAATGGAAATCCACATTTTTATTATCTTAAAATGGTAATCTCAATGTTTTATGACAAATTTCTAAATTTTTTATATTCCAATAACTATGTTTAGAAGGAAAGGGTTATAAAATGCCTGGATGGAAGAACGTGAAGTATTCTTCAATGAGATAAAGAAGAGGCTAATTGATGCACCTTTATAAATATTACTGAAAATTTGAGAGAGGTTTGGGATATATAGTGACACTTCAAAGTATGTATTTTCTTGTGTACTCATTCAAAATGATAAATAGATATCATAAGCCTCATGGAAGTTGATGATCCACAAGAAGAACAGTCCAATGAATTTTATGGAGCAAGAAACTGTGATTCTTTTTCTTTAAAAATTTGGTATAACTACCTCTATGGTGTGAATTGTGACATATATATTGATGAAAAGATCCTAATATATATAATAAAATAAATGGATCTTAGTATTTGTAAAGGAGGTGGTTAGATTTAATAATGGATTGTGGTTTATTTATAAAATATAATCTTTTGGAGGATAATATGTTAGAAGATTGTCTTAGATGAAAATAACAGGGTACTCTATCCACAGTATAGATTAATAAAGACCTTATCTTCCAAGATATCCAGAGGATGGATTTGGAAGTCATTAAAATATTAACTACATCCTACATTTTCCAAATGGTTTCCCAATAATCTACCCAATAGAATATTTTGGAGGCACAAAGGGATGATCTGGAGTTACCAAATAAGGTGAATGTTGAAAAGGAATGGAAGAATTAAGAGTTCCATATCGATGAAGATGGTGTGATTTGGGTTGGAACACACATTTTTGTGCCATAATCACAAAAAATAAAGAATGATATATTTGATAATGAACATAGATAAAATTTCACTATCCATACTCAAAGTACCAAGTTGTACAATGGAATTCAAGAACACTTCAAGTGGGAAAATATGAAGAAAGAGATTGTATAGTTTATATCAAGGTGATTAATATGTCAAAAAGTTAAATAAGAGTTAAATAAGTCCAAATAGACTATGTAACCGTTTCTTATACGCATGTGTAAATGTGATAATGTCACTATATAAATTATCATTAGTAATCCTAGTACATCCAATGGATGTAATGAAATACAGGTTGTGGTGGAACAACTCTCCAAGACCACCAACTTTATTACTATTCAAGATGATCTCTCACATAAAAAACTTATTATGGTACTTTTTATGGAAGTTTTGACACTACATGGGATTCAAATCACAATTATCTCTAATCCTAATCCATGATTCCCATCTATATTTTGGAGTAGTATTCAACATTATTTGAGTACTGAATTAAATTTCAGCACTACCTATCACCCCCAAAATGATATCCAAACTAAAAAAACTATTCAGACATTGAGGACATTCTAGGATCCTTCTTAATGGAATTAAATGGATCTTAAAGGACGATTCAAAATCTACAGGTCATGCTAGGATAATTTTCAATACAATTAAAATGTTTATGGAATTAACATATCCCATTGGTTGAGTACTCCTTCAATAAAAACTTCCACCCGATTCTTTATATGGATCCACATGAAGCTCTATATGGAAAGTGATGTAGAACTAATACTTGTTGGGATAAAGGTGGGAAAAGAAATCTATGTGGACCTGATCTTGTTAAAGAGATGACATAGAAGGTTCAAGCCATCTAGAAACATATCAAAGTAGCTTAGAGCTGGGAAAATAGATATGCTGAAAACCATTGACAGGAATTGGAGTTTGATGTTAGAGATAATTTATTCCTTCAAATATCACCATGGAAGAGAGTCATATGGTGTGGAAAGAATGGGAAGCTTAGACCATGGTACATTGTCCCCTTTAAGATCCTTGATAACATAGGATAAGTATCCTAACAAATTGAACTCCCCCCATGTATTGATCAAAATCAAGACATGTTCCATGTATCTCTCCTAAAAAAGTACATACCAGATCCATCAAACGTACTAAACTCAGATGTGGAATAGCTAAAAAATGATATCTCTTATATGGATTAGATGGTAATGATTCTGGACCGAAGAGATAAGTTTTTAGACAACAAGGCAACCCACCTTCTCAATGTGTTTTGCAGGAACCATAAGTATGGATACGTGACTTAGGAACCAGAGGAGGTGATTAAAGAGAAGTGCCATCACATGTTTTTGTCAAACAAGATTTTGAGGGTAAAATTTCAATGGGGGAAGAATGTAACGACCTAAACATTCATAAATGTAATTTATCCATTAATATAATAATTTAATATTGTATAAATCACCTATGATCACATAGATAAAATAATAAAAAACATTATAAATGAAGAATTATTTAAATAATAGGCTTCTCCAAAATTAAAAAACCTATACCGATTGAATAATAACAGAACATTTAGAATAATAAAAAACCAATAGAAATATTAATCAATCCAATATAATAGTAACTACACCACTGGATGTATAAATTTAATTTTGGTACCATATGAATAAAAATATAATATATTTATAACATTATATAAGTAAATTAATATTTCAAAAATGAAAAATTAATTATTGGTATTTTTATAGGTCATAAATATTTATTTACACTTTTATAATTAATATAATTATTTAAAAGAATTTTTTTTATAAAATAAACTCATAAATTAATATTTTTCTTTCTTTTTATTATAATATTATTTTATCAAACCATAGTTAATTTTTGAAAGTTTCATAAAATCAGTTATAATTTTAAAATTGGTTATTTTTGAAAAATTGATGATTTAATTAAAAATTAAATTTAACGTATTTAGAAAACTATTTTTATAAAATATTGATCATTTTTTAATTCTTCATGTTATAATATGGTTTGTGTGAATTGTTTTAATTTTTTTTGAAGTAATTGAATTTTTGTTGAATAGTAAAATAAAGTAATTTACGGTTTATATACATAATAAGTTAAATACACTATTACATGATTCATTGATGATATAATAAATATAATATAGAAATAAAATATATTTATTTCAATATTATTAATGATAATTTTAAAAATATTCATATTTTTGAGCCAAAATAATAAACTAATGAATAAAGTAATGGAAAAATACCCCTCTCCTCCACTATAAATAGCACCCCTCACCACCTATTCTCCTCACAAAATCCAAGATTTTAGATGTGACCAAATTCTACCAAACATATTTCCCATTACCCTCCCTCATTTACATGGTCCCTTGGACTAATGTAAACACAAAAACCATTCCCTAAGGAGGTTCTCATGGAGGACAAATTCAAGAGGTAAAATTCCCTTTATTTTCATTTCTAATTTCTATTAATTTCATTTTCTTTTCTATTCGCTCCTCATATCCTCTATAAAAATATGTATGATAACACTTGTTTATTTTATATACTAATATAATATTATATTAATTGAGGATCCATTGTCAAACTCATCTCTCTATCTCTTTAATTCTAAAAATGATATTATTTCCAGTAATATGTTAATTTATAGAAATCATGGACGATGCATTTTAATTTTCATTTAGCTTCTTAATGGATATTAATAAAACCGTTATACTGGTTGGTAAATACTGTAAAATTTATATAATAAATTTTATTATGTTATAGAACTAAATTATATACACAATAATAAATGATGGAACAAAAATAGTTTTTGATGTTGGAAAAACCTCCAAAACAATCTAAATGATTATAACTAACCATTTTTCTAATGATTCATCCTCATACAATTTTACAAAAAGATATATGTAGCCATTTAAGATTATATATATATTAATTAATAAGATATAATTTAAATACTATTGAATTATAGACACTCTACATAAACATTAATACTCATATTCAAGGGAACCAATCATGAAAACCAAGAAAATGAACAGTCTCAAATGATGGAATTGAACTCTATAACTCATATAAAAGGATATAAATGAACATAAAAATATATTAATAAATAAAATACATGTATAATTGGTTTTGTACTTTTTAATTATTTACTTTAATTTGAATATCGAGTCTTCTAATGTGAAAAAAGCTCTCAAACCAAAGGTAACATGATTTTTGAACCCAACTCTCTTCCATTGGGTTTTCCATTTTTCACTCCATTTTTAGTATGAATGTTCTTTGATGTTGCTTAAATATAATTTTATTATAATTACCTTCTTGTTTCTATATATAAATTTTTCTAAAATGATTTTATGACAAACGCGATGAATTTTTCAAAATAACTCTTCTTTCTAAATACATAAGTTTTACTTCATGTGAGATTATTCCTCACTCAAGATTGATTATTCTTATATAAATAATTTTACCTATTATATATTTTGGGAACCCCAAAGTTTATACATGAATATATTAATTATAAAATTAAACCCATTCCTTCCCATCTATTATTTTATTTCTATCATTAATATACATTCTATGTGGGATGCATGATTATGTAAATGTGACGATGTGATTGGAAGGGATATAATTTTATAGAATGTGTAAATGTTATAATGTGTTGTTTCCATCTTGAATTATATTTCACACCAATTAATTTGTTAATTTTATGAATATAATTTTATAAATTGAAATATACATGAACATGATGAAATCTTTGTTCACAACTATGTGGGGTAGTTATCCACTAAGACATGATGTTTAATTTTTATGCATTCACACATTCCATGAATATATATAATTCTTACTCTCCTGATTATGATGAAGATGTAATGATAATTATATGATGACCATGATTATTCTCACCCCATGTAAGGTTGATCAATGTTTTTATCTATCTTCTTACTACGGTTTGAGGTCACTACATTCATTGATGTACATCCTCATCTGATTTCTTATACTAAATAGAACATAAGGGCAACTAAGAATCTATAGAAGAGAGAATTAAAAAATTATGTTTTCTATTGTTAATGTTATGTATGGTCCTAATTTTTCCATGAAACTGAACCATTGGATCAAGTTTGTGTAATAATTTTATGTTTTTTATCATTAAAAGTAAGTAATAACAATGTAAGTAAAATTTGGGTCTCTATAATAATGGAATAACATTATCAATGAAGAGGAGTTATGACCCATTGAAAGGAAAATGAGATATGAATCTTTTTACAACTTTCTAACACTCAAGAAAAATCCCATTTGATGAATTAATTAACATTTAATTTTAAAATAACATGAAGTATGAATTATTTCTAATAAAACATCAAAATTTGGCATTTCATATAAAAATTTATAGAAATTAGTCAAATAAAAATAAAGTATTACTCAATGATGTAAAATTGAGATACAATCCCTGACTATAAGCTAAAAATTTCTAAATATGTTCATAAACACGTATATAATAAATAAATATTTGTTATTTTATTCATTAAGATCATTTTTTATTTTTAATAACTTAAAAATAAACCATTTATTTTATTTATTTTATTGACACAATTAATTTATTAGCTAGTTATGTCTACGTCTGGTACATTGAGAACATCTACTCCCAAATTTCCAAATAGCTTTAGTGTGTTACTCATAGTCAAAGGGGTCATTGTCAAATAAACCAATGAATAATAATAAATACGTATTCATCATTTTTATGAATCAATTATACTTTTAAAACCAACCGTAATTGAATGAACATGAAAAAATAATATGTTACAATTAATGAGATGGTATGGTGTATGTATGCATGAGTAATGTTTCTATTTTTCAATGATAATTATGGAATAATGTAAGTATTATATAATAATTCTATAATGTTAATAATTTCATAAACACCATTTTATTTATTTAAATTCACTTGTATATCTCGTCCATGTTTTTTGGTGATGAAAAATGAATCGAATCACTTAATAATTTCATAAATACCATATTTTTTTTTTTAATGATAAATATTTTAAAAATATAATATAAATTAATTAATTACACCATTATAACCATCCATGACACAGTGCAATGGAAAATTATTGGCATAAGTTTTTGAGGCTATAGTTCACAGTACACATGAACGACTGCTTTGTTTCCCATTTGATGGAAGAGGATATATATAATTATATTTTTGGATATTTTAAATAATAAAATGACATTATATGTAATATATATTTTTTTATTTCATAATGTTTTAAAAATAATTTATGGAAGAAAATGAAGAAATAATTGTAAAACGCTCAGTTAAGATTTATACCTCTTCTTTGGAAAACATCCTTTGCTTTAGAGTTGAAGACCACTACGGTTGACATTATTCCCCACATAAGGACTCCATAGCATGGGAAGGCATCTTAAAAGGTTATTTGTGGTGGTCCTAGCCAAAATAACATTATTTTTATGTGTGATGAAAAATGGATAGTAGGTTCCCTTTTATACGAGAGTGGAGTGTCACTCTTGTAATAAAAAAAATAAACAAATTCATATACATTATTTTTCACATATAAAGGGATCCAAAATCGTATAATTATACCATATAATTATTATAGGTTTAAATAATCTCATCCAATTGAATTTGTAAAATTTTATATTAATTTATTACTATAATATTATTATTTTAACCTCATTCAACCCTTTTTGACAATTACCATAATAGTGATGTTTTTACTCTTTATGGTAAATATAGTGACTATAAATTAAAAATTGTTCCATAAATTTACCCTTTATTTTATTTAAAGCTGTTTTTCAAAATAATTTCTAAAAATATAATTTTTTGGACTTTTAAATAATTTTAAAAAATATTATTTATTATAAAATTACATTAATGACAATTTTAGAACTATTTATTATGTTTGACTTTTAAAAATACTAGAAAACAATGGAATTATAATAAAATGAATTAAAAAAATATTATGTTACTATTTCATATAAAATATATTGGAATATAGAAATTTATTTTAATCATATTACTTTCAATATTTTTGAGGTCTTAAATTTTTTTATTTATTGAATAAATAGTGTATTATTGTTGAGTAGGAATTTAATTTAATTATTTATCTAATAAAAAATTAAAAAGATTATAATTATAAATAAATACAATTTATTTTTAAATTGAATATTTATAACTAAATATATCATATTTTTATCCTTATGTCCAAAATGTAATGATAATAAAATAAAGAGAATGAAATTTTTAACTTTTCATCATACAATATAATATAATGGTAAAATCATGCCCCAATGAAATAACAGGGAATATATTCCAAAAATATGTTTGATTATAGGTTAGATAATGTCATAAAATAAAAATAATTCCATTTCTTGGGTAACTTCTTAGTCCTTACCATTTTTTAACCATAATTACCCAATTTAACATTTACTGTGTGACAAAAATTAATACAATTACTAATCATATTGACCAAAAAATGTTTTTATTAACCAAATAGAGACAGATTAATTAAAACTTCATAATCTATTTTTAATTATTAGAGGCTTATAATTTTATAAATTTAAATATAAAATGATACCATAAAAATATGAAAAAATAGTTAAAAATGCATTTATAAGTATAAAAATTATTTTTATAAGAAATTAAAATATAATAATGATTTATATTAACTTAATTTTATTTTTAATTATAAAATATTAAAAAATTTATGTTTAATCCATTTAATAATAAAATTTATCTTTAAAAATTATTTAAAAAAATAATTAATTTTAAACAAAAATCCAATAATTCACTCAATGTTAATTTTCTCATGATTTTATAAAAAATAATATAATTTTTGTAAAAAAAATCTAAATGTTCAAGAAACTAATTAGGACATTCAATAATAAGAGGAAATATTTTTTTTAAGAAGGCATATTTTTCAACCATAATACAAATTCACGAAAAAGATTATTGATTGTTTCAAATAATTAATCAAGATTTTTTTGACTAGTACCATTGTATATATTTCATAATTTTGTTATTTATATTCATATATGTTAGTTTTACAGCTATTTTATAATGATAATATTTAAATAACAATATTTCAGTGATTGTTTGAGCATGGTGGTGTGTATCTTCTTTGCTATCGAACGAATTATTTATTTTAAAATCATAGCTACTACCTTCACCCCACATTAATAAATTTAATTCTTTTAATTTAAACTAATTATTGATAATAAGCGTTTTAATAATTTAAATTATAATTTTTGATATATTACATCATAGAAAGGGCTAATAAAACATCCTCTTCAATGCGGGAAATGGAAGTATGAATTTCATCTAGATTTATACTCAACCATGTTTTCAAATAGTAGAAAATTTGAGGGAAGTGATGATATATAAATGGAATAAAATTGAAATTTCCAAAAAATTATACATAATTATATATAAAATTTATTAGATGAAATGGAATGGTTAATAGAAATTTAATGAAAAAAAGAACCAGAAATCAAAGAGATGTGAAAAATACGAATGATTTATTGGAAACGAATGGAATAAGATAACACTTTTTTAGTAAAATTATCATTGAATTATGTACTTATTTTACTATATAGACTAATATCATAAGTAAATATATATACTTGGTAGGAATAAATTCATATTTTAATCAATTTACTCTAAAATATCATATTTCTTTCCTAATGATTTTTATTCAAGATGATTTTTGATGCCAAAACCACGAGAATCAACTTCCAACAGATCACATGTTCCAAAAAGCATAATAGTAAATTTTTCATGTATTTAGATATTAAATAAAACAAAAATGTTTAAAAAAGTAATACAATTCAAAAAATTAATAACCCTTCATACGATGATATAATACACCCATCTAGAAAATTCAATAGCAAGATCCAAATATATTAACTATTTGATCACATATTCTTCTAAAAAAATTTATGTTTATATCTATGTAACAAAAAACACTCTTAATTTCTCACAGTAAATCATTATATACCGTAATCTCATAATCTCTATGATATACTTATAATTTCAATAAATATCCTAAATCACTAAAAAACCACATTATGTTTATATATTCTTTAAAAATATAAATCAACCTATACCACTAAAATAAATTCACATAAAATAAAATAATATTCCCCAACAATATATTTAACTTCTTTAGAAATAAATTATTCACATAATAATGAAAATACTCTTCAATATTATTCATATATATAAAACAAAATATATATTTTAAAATTTTAATAACGCATACTTTCCTCAATAAATAATATCATAAAATCCTAAAGGATATAAATAACTTTTAAAATTATTTCTACAAGCTGTAAATGAATTATTCATAAAATAAAACATCATGTAAAACCAAAGGGTTATATATACCTAAATATAATAAAAAACTCCAAAATTATCATTAATTACATTATAATCCCATCACTAAAAACCTAAAATGGGTTGTCAAAGACATTGAAAATATGATCTAACATAAACTCATAATACCAAGATAGTTTTCATAAATAATAGGGAAACCTCTCTTGAAAATATACTAATATAAAAATTTATATAAACCATACAATAATACCAGCTAAAAAGGCCTTAAAACACACTCAAATATCTATTTTTAGAGACATGAATTTTACATTTCTATATTTGATGCTGAAAAATGGGCCGAAATTTTATCAATCCAAAAATTCACTAAATCGGAATGAAATATCGGATTACTTACATACCCAATGTCCTTTTTGGTTTATAATTTTATATAATTATTCCTAAATTTTACACACAAAAATACCTATGAATTCATGATATTATATTTACCACTATACCTAAAATTTCATATTCAATATAATTTCTTCCAAATATCCCATAAAATTCATTACATATTAAGTCTTTATATACAAAAATAATTTAGCACCATTATTTATAACCATTAGAACATTAAATATAAGAAGGATGAGCTAAAATTATTTGTAATGGTAAAAATAATAATTTACTATTTAATTTCATCTGCGAGAAAAAGAAGATCATATGGTTATGATGACATGATATAAGTTCATGATCATTACATAAGAGAATTTATACCCATAAATTTTTTAAATCATAAAACATGAATCCTAAAATAAAAATTTATCAAAATAAATAGTGACACATATCAATAATAATATGCCATTTGATATCAATATTGATCAAATGAATAATTATAAACTTATAAAAATCACAATGAAAACGTTTTGGTGTATTAGAACATTATTTTCATAATCAAATTTAGAAATAACATGAGATCAATTATATTCGAAGGAGAAACCTCATCAGTAAACTTTATCCTTATTTCCTATAATGATAATGAGCTTTACACAATGTATTGCAGAGCTATAATGGGGTCGACCCATCATATATGGTATATTATACTCAACCATTCATCAAGATATGTAATGGGAATCAACCTATCATAAAGGTTGTATCAGGAACACCCTTTTATTATGAGTTATAATAGGGCTCAACCCATCATATAAGTTATATCAGGATCACCCATTAGTAATGAGATAAATTAGTTTTAATTCCATTGTATAATATATATTACTCTCACACATCATAACTAATATTGTGGAATAACCATTCAAGAAAAAAACATTTAGAATAATTAGATTTTCCACGTAACAATAATCATTCTAATTTCATTTCGTGATAAACCATTAGAAAATATACTAGTTCGATGTCATTATCAAAAAGATTATATATAAATAATAAGGATGGTTTCATTAAAAAATATCACCAGTGGTGTGTCAGTAACATCAAGGGTTGTTGACATTGATGATTGGAAATACAATTAAAATATCATTAAAATCATTCTTGAAAAAATTAATTTATTCTCATTTAAAAAATCTTTTAAAAATAAAAACCAAAAAATAATTACGAAAATAATTTTCATTAAAAATATTCTTAGTATATTATAAAGGAAACACCATGAAAAATAATCATCATGAATTTAGGAAAATACATTCATATTATAAATAATTAAAATAAACATTCCTTTACAAAATATTATAAAGAGAGAGAAAAGTTACCCATTAGGAAAATGTTCAGAAATACCATTTTAATATTTTTTTAAAAGCTCAAATATCATATAAACTAGATTTAGTAAATCATTTATTTCTAGAAAATAATATTTTTAAAACATTTAGAAAACATGTATATTAAAGATAGTGATTTAGGATCTAAAAAAAGATGCAAGGTTGGTATACTAACGAACATATCCATTGATGATAATTTAATAAATTAATGTTGGAAATAGACAATATATATTTTAAAAAAATTCATACACATTGAATAATAATATATATGTGTTTAAGTAAAATAGGAGAACATGATTACTCTCAGAGGAGCCTTCTACAAAAACAATCCGTAAAAAAAATATTGTAACATAAAACCTTTTTTGATTTAGTTTCTTTTCAATAAAATTTCATTGAATGTAGTAATTTTATATTCACTAGTAAATATCATTAATTACATCAAAAAAAATTTCATAATCATTCATGATGAATTAATAACTTCATACAAGGAAATCATGGTTCACAACATGAAACATGTCTCCGAAAAATGAGGTTGAGACAACGAAACTCCTTTCAAAGATCATATCATTGAATTGTGATTTAGTCCATGGGAATATTATGTTAAAGAACTTTTAATAAATTGAAATTTTTTTAATAGACATACTAAATCAATTTAGATATCAATTCACACATAATAATCTAATAACAATGTATATAAAGATGAGTTATAACCTAATGAATGGAAATTCATTTAAGAATAATTTAACAACTGGTAACATTTATGTTAAATACCCTTGGATAAAGTAATTCAAAATAATATCTAAATTACCATTAATTATATATTTTTCAAGGTATAACAAGTAAAATATGTATTATATACATAGTATATGAGAAATTAGGGGAATAACAATTAAGTATTCCTCATTGAAGAAAAATTGTGACAAAATCCCGTAAGAGAAGTCCAGACTTGCTATATATGTCCCTTAACACCTGTATAGTAAAATAATAAAAATTATTTTATTTCATAAAGACATTTTATAATTTTAATAACTTAATCGTGAACCATTTCATTCATTTATCTTAATTGTATTGTTATTTTAAAAAATATTTGAGTCCATGTCAGGTATATTGAGAAATTTAGGTCTTGAATTTCGAAACAACTTTGGTGTGTTGACTGTGGTGAGATTGGTCACTTTTCCATAAAATAATGAAAAAAATTTATTAAATATTATTTATTTTTAAAAATAATTTACACTATTAAATCCACCCATGATGGAATGGTTTTGAAAAATGAACAATTTTACAATCATGGATATTTTAGGTCGTACATACACAACAATAACATTTCTATTTCTCAAATATCATTATAAAAAGAATATAAAAATTATTTTTTCATTATATAATTTTCATAACATCATAAATACTATATTATATCATTATACATGCACAGACACAGATGTATATATATATATCAATGATTAGATTTAGTGATAAAAAAAATCACATTTTTACCTCAAGATGTATTTTGTAATACCACGTAAAAATTCATAGAAATATTTTCCCCATTAATATCAAGAACTAGAAAAGGCTGAAGCAACCTATTTGGTAATTTTTATTCTAATTTAACCTAATTACATGTCGAATATTTCATGGTAAAGTAAGAAATATCTATTTTTATCACATCCTACTGATAACACTCAGAAGGCATTTATTCATGATAGTTCTTCTAGGATGGTTGAAATATGGGGAAATATGAGCTTCAATTAATAATTATCACCTTAAATAAGAATAATAAGGAACACATAATCTTTTTCCAAATCTGATAAAACATCCTTCATCAACATTTTTTTCTTGAAACATACCCTTCATAAAATATTCTACCTTTTCTAGTAAAACATGGATCTATTTTTCAGTTTTCATAATTATTTCTGACAAATAAAAGATTACATACCCTTAAAAATTGGTGGATGTTCATTCATGGATAATTTTTAGGAAAAAAACAATCAAATCACTGAATAAAGGATAATACTCCAAATGAATCATTGTTAATGTGAAATTATTATTTTTTATAATCAAGGAATAAACTATTTTTTTTCATTACAAGGATGCTAATAATATGTTTAGCCAAAATATTGTATCAATTCAAACCATCATCTATGTCAATTGTTAAAATATTTCGAATTAAATACATGCATAAAAATTTCATGATCAGTTTATATTTAACACCTAGATCCATATAAATTATGTCAAATTTTTTATAAATAAAACACTACAACCTTCGGTTCATTATCATGTATACAATAATTTATTTCATTTGGTTTTAATTTATGTGTTTCAAGAAAAATTACTAGATCATTATGCATCAAGATTGACTAAATTCCTTCTAATTAATCATCTATATAGGTGGAATGGTAACCACCTCAACAGGTGATATCTAAAGCATGATCATTAAAAAATATAATTTCTAGTTTTTAAAAATTATGCACACATTATCTTTTCATAAGTAATTTACCACTATTTTGAGTAAACATAGTTAGTGTTCTAGAAAACACATAATTTTTTTATAAACCACTAGTGAAAAACTATTAATCCATGAAAACTCTGAATTTCCATTACATTTTTTTTTGTTTCAGACCTAAAATAACACATATATTCTTTTTATGTATGGATCTTGATTTCTGGTGTTTTTTAGAAAAGAGGAGTTTCTAGAAATTTTAGGAGTATAGGATGTGTACTTATTAGTACATTTCATATACCTCGTTTCCGCAGGTAACTGTGTACTGGTCGTGTAACAGCCAAGTACAGGGGTGTGTGGGGTGACCTGGAGACCGCCTAAGGAGGAGACCAGTAATGGTACAGACCACCTACCTCGACGTTGTACAAAAAATTTATGTGAAACTCAGACCTTGAATCCCCCAAAAACTCCATATATCTTAAAACATTCCGAAAAAAATCACCCAAGAATATCTCGTGAAATATATGTAATTAGGTAATGAGGATCTAGAAGAAATAATATCTTACTTTGGTGATTCTAATGCAATCAATGATGGTTGATTTAGATAAATAATGGCGATTCGAGGGCTCAAATAATAATCGGAAATCTCATTAGCTCTAGGAGAAGATTGACGAAGAAGATGTTCATTATGCCAGTTAGACATGACCCTGGTCCGTTTAATGAAATAAAAAAAATTACACGACATTTTCTTTAAAAGTACATGACATGTACTTGCCCTTACGGAGATCCACTTTAGGTGGTCTCCTAGTCACCCCACACAACCATGTGTTCGGTCAATACACGTCCAGCACATGGCTACCCATGGCAACCGAGTACATAGTGTGTACTCTAGACATTTCCATAATTTTTTTTCTCATAAACAATCAGAAAAGATAGTGACACCTGAAAAGAATATATGGGTTCTTAACCAAATATCACACAACTAATGACTCATTTTTACAAAGGAAAGTTGTATAACAAAGTTTTATTTGGTAGAGACATGGCCTCACATAGAAAATTGCTACATGGGAGGAACTCAAGCCTGTTTTGTAAAATGATATATTGGAGGGACTCAGCCTCGTGTAGTGAAATACTACACAATAAGAAATCAGCCCCAAAAATAGAAACACTACACTAGAGAAACACTGGACTACATAACCCAATAGTAAACAGACAGTCCCCTTACCTACATATCAATATTCTATGTAAAGGGAACCCCATTTTGTGTAATAGTATGCTATGTGGACTGGAGCATTCATGGGTGACCTACTCTCTGAATCCAATCATTGTCTTCTATCATGTCATCATTCCCCATGTTAGCCCACCATGAACCATTCTAGTAGAACCATGCTATGGAACCTTCCAAAACCACATTACATGTATGATGAAATCATCAATAACATCTACATGACCTTTTGAGTTTACCTACTCATGTTAAGAAGATTCATGTGGGTAATCTCCACAGAAAAGTAGATCCTCAGAATATCCCCAAGTTTACATTCCCATGGTAACTTGGGTTCCAACCATGGGATTCTCACATGAAACTCATTTCTCTATGAATTGAGGGGAATTTATGGTCTTTCCCTACAATGAGGGCCTGTATTGAACATTCAACTCTTACATAGAACCAATCTCAAGTCACTCATCCTAAGGTAAGCTCGTAGCTTTTATTATAGAATGTGGAACATTTTCTCTTATTTTATTTCTCCTAGTATTTTTTTAGATATGTTTCAAAATGTGACTATCTAGAATATGAATGCAATATTGGAAATGGGCACACTAAAATCCCTTTCTCTCTCTATTTGGGCTCCAATACCATCCATTCGTGGATATGGTGAGATATTGTGATCATCTGGTCTACTACTTCCTCTTGTTTATCACACAGATAATTAATCACTTAATTTTAGAGGTTAGTGGAAATTATGAAATCTACTTGATCCCAAATATCATATGGGACACATCGACTGTGTATGTCCTGAAACCATGCTTCAAACTTCAATGGTTCGTGTTCCCATTAAAGAAACACCAAATTGGAGACTCCAATGTGAAATCCCTAACCAAATTCAATCCATGTGGGTGGCACCCATCTGTAAGACCCAATCAACCCCCCTTTAATGGGCCTCTATTTAGGTGTAATCTATAACCTTACAAATCTATGTGGGATTCGATTCTCAACTAACTGGGATTTGTGGGAAACCTTTTTGTGGTCTAGAACCAACACCCAAATCACCCTTATTTTCTTTGAGCCACATTCTTAGTAGGATCATATCCACCTAATAGGCCACATCTCTTTTGGGGCCCTTAGGACTCCTCTGTATATGGGTTATACTATCCTCAACCAAAAAACCATCTCCAGGATGTCCTTACCCTATGATGTTAAACTACTTGGTTGGGTCCTTATCACATAACCTTAAAAGGTGACGTGTCCATTTCAGTGACACTTAACTACATGGGTTATGATTCCTCTCCTGAGGATACATAGGAATCCCATCATATGGGTTTGATCCCGACATCAAAATAACACCCTTACCTCCGGATGATGGTATTCTCACATGGATTAAAACTAGTTTCATCCAAAAAAAATACTAGTGAATCACAAATATTTCCAAAATAGGGTAACATTGATAGAGAACCTCAGATACATAGAGACATAATTATTAATGGAGAACCTTGGATATATACATATGATTCTATAACCATGTATAGTTATGACCAGTTGTTATAGAGGGGTAATTTGAGGGCAAATAAATTAGAATGAACCAAGGATTCATGAACATGTCTTACATTAATAAGAGAGTCCAAGAACAAGCAATAGTTCCCCAAAAAGGGTGTGATTATCCCGAATTCCCATCCTCACAACCAATGTGAGTTCATAAGTGTTTTCATCCATCTTATCCAACAATATCTTACCTTTGGAATATAGGTCCATGAATCATAGATATGAGAGACATTATGTGTTTCTGGATCAATGAAAAAAACCCATCGGAGATTGTTTGAGGATATTTTCATCAACATCAGTGATATCACACAATTAACCCCCTTGAAATCAACCAACCATGATAAAAACATGTCTTCTAGGGAAATAAAATGAAAAATAATAATTTAATAAATTTAAATGTAACCTCCTTCAAAAAATAAAAAATGATACACCATCAGTCATGATGGGACCCTTTCTTCCCCTATCCAGGTGAACTATGAGGTGGATAAAATGGTGATCCTGATGTGAATCCTTAAGTAAGGTGGTGGTGTTAAGCAACATCAATACCCTTTCATATCCAAAAAAGTATTATTTCGAAGGATGGAAATAGATTATGCATCTGATCCTAAGTTTCTACTTTGACATGGTTTTGTGGCCTATATTTGTCAAATACATTACAATCACCTTTCATAGATTCCATAAATCCAATAGAATATTAGAATTTTTCACATATAGGAATGTCAGCCACTGTACTGAACGAATCCAACAAAAATTAGTGGATTTCATCACCCACCCAGCATCTTCAACGATGGGTCTTGAATGCACTAGTTTGAGAATACCACCAAAATGTTACTCTCCCTAAAATAGAGGGAGATAAAATTACCTTTAATCAATGAACCCCTACTAGAAATTCACCCAGGGATGGTTTTCTTCCTAGTACTAGGAAACTATATTAGGAATCTCTAATCATTTCAAGAGCCTTCCCCTGGAATGTGATAATGATTTCCTCTTTTATCTCCAGGAGGCTGATGAAATCATCTCAAAAAATTTCATAAATATAGCCCAAGGGTACCTCTTAAGAGCCCCTACTTCATGTTGTTTCCACAAATTCCATGTTTCCTAATATCTAAAATCTAAGGAGGATATTTTTCTGATGTCCTCTACTAAAATAAAATAGAACTAGGTCCCCTAAGTGGCCATTAAAAGGTGAAAAACAAACTATCACGAATATCTCATCACCCGTATTCCTAATAAATAAATTTTCATTGAAAATATAGTAGTTCACCATGGTTAGATGTATATTATTGATCCCTTTTATGAATCCCACCATATAATATAGAGGAAATTCATGTTCATGTACAAATTGCATCTAATTCTCACCAATCACACCCAGCTAGTGGGGAAGAAAATTTCCGGCAGATAAAAATCCCTAACAATGTGCATGAATACTACCATCCAAATAAGGCAGTAACTAGCTATGAGAAGTTGAAAATTTTGGTTGATACATACCAATTCGTCCATCCAAATAGAATGGAAAACTGAAGGCAAAATAATTTCCTTTCCAATGAATATGAATCCCAGCAATCAAATATGATTGTAGAAAAATATAAGAAGATTTAAATTCATGTGGATGCATATCAATATCATCAGAAAAATATAGTGGAAATTAAGAAGATGTAAATGCATAATCATGAATATAAAGTCAATTAGAAAAATATGGTCAAAACCAGATAAAGAGTACAACATATCCCAGCTATAAATAAGGGGTATACTCATTCCTCATCCCCCACACAAGATAACTATTAGTACACACAGGTAGGAAATAGAGGACCTAATTGGGTTCATATTCATGATCTGAAATTTGAATGAGAATATATTCCAATTCCTTATAATGATATATCTAAACGCATCCTAGAAATGATAGAGTATTAGATATCAATTCTTGGCCACATTCTATAGAATTGTCAAGATGTAACTACATTTGCAGAAATAGTAAGGAGTCAATGGCACAACCCCATCTCCCTATGTGGGATAACTCATTCACACGTAGGGGTGTTCATCCCAGAGTAGACCTGTATTCCTACTCCCATCCTGTAGGGTCATCATAAATATTCCTTGATTAATGGACAACCAGATCAGTCATAAATATATGTTCCAAATGGAGGAAATTGGCCCACTCTAGCGACTTCTCCAAGTCATGAATATATCCCCACTAGAACACAAGTAACTATTTAGCATATCCCATCAAAACCATGGGAGACACTCGAATAGGAACCCATATGTGAAAGCTATCACCTTAAGGATGTGGCCTTAGTCCCCCATAAGAGAGTACCCCAAAATAAATTCTGACAAAGGAAAGCTGAAAATGAAATGGAAAACTCATGACCCTAGTCTACTGGAAGCTACAGTTCTTCACCATCAAACACTTATCTCTTGTGACTCAGGATCCTTTCAATTCATTACCAAATTACAAAAGTGGCATTAGCATATTGAAGGTTCTCACTGCAATATTTTTACCATTAACTCTGAAGGTCCTCTCTAGAGCATGTACCAGGAGGAATACTTATTAGAGAAGAAATGATCAATTACGAGATCATACAATTTAGTGAGAATCATAGTATACCTCATCGTGGACATAATATAGAATATAATGAATTTCCTCCCCTTACTGTCATCCACCCCAATGGTCCCCCCAGGGTTTATAGTGAAACAATTCTCTCTATAGTCAGATGCCAAGCTATGATGGTAGTCTTCACCATTGTGACACAAATGGTGAAGGCCCTCCCCATATTGATGTCTTATTTTAGAAATAAGGTCCAACCCTTGATGTCATCTACCCTGAGGGTCCTCCCCAGAGTATACACTGAAAAAATTCTCCCTGTAGTCAAGCATCAAGCTATGACGGTTGTACTCACCACTATGGAACCAAATTTGAAGGTTCTCCCAACAGTGATGTCTTATATTATCAAGAAAGTCCTCCCTTTACTATCATTAACCATAAAGGTCATCCATAGGGTATAAACTATTGAAATTGTCCCAGAAGTCACACATCAAGCTATTATGGTAGTCCTCGCCATTGTGGCACCAACTGTGAAGGTCCTCTGATCTCGAATTTTATCCAGAAGGTCATCCCCTTACTATCATCCTCTCTGATGGTCCTTCCCTAGGAATACACTATAGAAATAATCCCTACAGCTGGAGAGCAATCTATGATTGTAATCTTCTCCATTGTAGTTCCAACTGCGAAGGTCCTTCCCACAATCAACTTATATATTGACAAGAATTTCAACCCCCTCACAAATCAAATACCATAATTTCTTCATATAAAAAGGTTCTTGGAGATATGTGGTCAAACATGTTATATACCCTGTCAATAACACGAAACATTCTTTCTTCATCAGAATATGGACTATGTAAATTATCATCTTCTAGTTCACTCTCATACCATTCGCATATCAACATGACCTCTAAAATCAATGCTACTCATGACCGGATCTTCAAGCAGTGTTTAATTAGGGAAGATCAAGTAGAGGAGTCCTTGGAGAATGAACAGAAGGACATGTTGATTGTGAGAATACAATAATCTTGGTATGACATACCAAATATGTATTTTCCCACATACACATCTCATTTTAACATACCAAGAGAGTTTTGGGAAGAATGAAAACATAATGTTCATCTCAATTTATAGAAAACTCTCCACCAGTTGAAAAAAAATTCTTTCCCTATTATAGGTATGCAGACCGTGTCAAAATAATGGGGGAACATTGTCATAAAATCATCACGGAAGCCCTTATGTCTATGCAGAGACCCCAATTAGAGAGGTTGAAGAAAAACCTCTCACTAAACTACCTCTATGCACTGTATATATTGTTCCATATTATCAGTGATTCCCACCTTGTGTTCATATCTGGTGATGGGGAGAGCATGAGTCTTTTCATTTCACACCATTCCACATTAAACATTAACCTAGTGTAAATGATGTCCTATAATTTTATTACCACATGGTACAGATATAATGAAATCCCTACATAGGAAATGAGACATTATCAATAGGGACTCGGCTTTATTACGTCTCAAAAGCATTTTTCCCAATGAGAGAAATCCATCAAGAAACTACTAAACTAGGTAACCGAGAACATTCAGAAGGAATCTCACCTTAGGGAAGAAAATCATAAAGAACAATAAATGTCATTGGAATCAAATAGATTATGTGTATACCCAACACTACATCTAGCTCACACTCTAACAAGAAAGTACAAGATCATGAAAGGGGAAATAGTAGTAGTAACCACTGTAGTAAGGGATCTAACCTAGCCCATTGGTATCGGGTAATTTTTAACGCAAAATGCCCATGTAAACTAAAAAATATGTTTTAAGGCATAGTAACAATAGAATAGAAGAAACAGAAACCCATAGGTCTAGTGGAATTTTTTACTGAACCACACTCTTGGGGGAAATTAGTCTTCTCCCATTTTTGGAGGATGGGAATTAAAGACGTCCCAAATTCTATCCCATCTCATGACTAATATTCCATAAATGGTAGGTGTATGGAAAGGCCATATAGAGGTTCCCTTCGAGATACCCTTCACCAAGAATCCCAAAGATGATCCCATAATAGAAGATTATGATCTAACAAAGCATGTAAACAACCCCCTACCATTTGGAAATTGGAAAAACAAAACTCACAATTAATTATGCATCGGTGAACATCATTGATGTTAGTCTTTAAAATGACACAAAAAATTGAAAATATAGAAGAGAAAGGAGAGGTTTTTTCTTCCAAGAATTTGATCCACTACATCCTTGGATAACCTATAATAGGGAGAAGAATAAAAACAAGGTCACAAATCACCCACCACATCCTTTCATTGAGATCTAGATCCATATGCTAGATGTGTGATTCTCTCAGCAGAAGAATGAAATAAATATATTTAGGCGAATCAACACTAAACTAATATTAGTAATCCATCCAATAAAATATGATCCCCGTGTAGAACCTCAATATACACTTCAAGTAGGTTAACATTAGCCAAAAGGGTTTATCACAACAAACGAAGCAAGTCCAAGAAATACACCCAAAACAGCATCAGGACGATAAATCTACCTGAATCAAATCTCGTATGGATATCAATATTTCTCTCCACTTAGAAGAAACCATAATAGTTTTAGAATAATCTATATAAGATTTTTCTGGTCAGACATCTGTCTCAAGTACCAGAAGAACAAGAATGTCATATCATTCTCCCTGTTGTGCCCACATATTCTCATGCCCAAAAATACATACATCAAGGTCTAATCAATATCATCATGTCATTAGAATCTCGACTGGAGTCCATGGAAGAGCATCATGAACTAGTACAATTATAATGGAAACCTTACCCGAATTGGTTGAGTAACACTCCACCACCACCAAATTTCAGGAGTCCCATGTTCACAATATTTAATGGAACATGTAACCTGAAACTATATTTGATGAAAAATTCCTCTTATTGAGATCCCATGATTGGAAAATATACCAACAAGATGCAATAAAACTAAAATTCTTTGTATGAACTCTAAAAGGGTCATCCTTTTTATGGTACATAAGTTTTTCAGCTCAGTCAATAACTTGATTGGAGGATCTTCGTTGGCAGTTCCTTTTCTAGTTTAGTTCATCACTACGAAAAAAATAGTCAGCAATCTATCAAATTTCAAATAATTGTATAATGATAGAGACTGAGACTTTATTTTCATATTTAAGGGGTTGACCTTCTCTTTGAACCATCCAATACCCCAGGATGAGAAGCTTGTTATGTACATCAATAACCTCCAAGATGAGTTGTTAATGCCGCTCATCTTAGTGAAATATACACGTGGGTTATGGGATTTTCCCTCTATTTCCCAAATAAAATAAGACTTTGTAGAATGGACTAAGATCATTTCTCTATTAGTTGCACTAGTCCTAAGAGAAAGAGTGGGAAAATATAAAGAAACCTTCATCATGCTTATTCCAGCCCCTATTCCTACACCAGCCCCAAGGCCTATGCTATATCTTTTAGTTCTTTCAAGGCATCAACAGAAGCCCCATCCATTGAAAAGAAGAGTAGATAGGACCCAGAAGAAGACAATTTAAGGATCGGAGGAATAATGATCACTTATTCTAAGATGATCATGTATGTTCTTATTTAATATCTTATATGAACAAGAATTTTCTCTAGATAGCCTAGCTAAAAAGGGAGGATGAGGTGGGTCTCAAAGACCAACCATATTATTTATCCTTACACTAAATACTAGGACACACAATCCCTGATTTTTTTGTATTCAAAACCCTTTGGTAGAGTCAGATAGATTCTGGGTAAGTCAAACTAGGACCACCACTATCACAAGTGGAATATGTTTTTACTACTTCTACAGATGAAGTAGATGAGTTTAAATAAGTTATACACATTTGATAAAAATAGTTCAATAGTTGTATGACTCAAAAGAAAATCCAATAAATGAATGGAATTCTCTTTGAATAGTTGAAACATCTATCTATGCCCCCACCTTCTCGTCCTAAAACATAATAGACATCCTCATCCCCACAACCCACCCAAATTCAACCTTAAAGATTAATATGACCATAATGGAAAGGGGAAAGTCCAAGAATACATAACTATGTCAAGGAAAAATTTATCTTTGACCATCTTAGATTTCATTCTATTAAATCTGAATGAATATGCACTGCCCCACCAAATGGAACCACTGAAAGTTGTTAGTCAGAAAAAGTGATCATCAAATGGGGAGTTGATCTTCATATCCATTAATTTCATTCACATAATGGAACCCTTATTTGAAAAAGACTATACCTTTGAACCTGACTTCATTGATCTGATTGGGGAACTAGGGAAGGAGGTCATAGAATTTTGGGTATCAATAAGGGCAGAAACATGGATGAAATTGAATCTTTATTTGTACTACTACTCAAACTGTCAATGACATTGAAACCCATAGAAGATCCCTTAATTGGACCTAATAAGAACATGAAAATCTCCATGAACTATCTAGAAGCCACTCTGGAATGATCATTCTGGAATATAAATTAGAAGAAAAACATGTATTTAATATCCCTTAGTGTAAAGGAATACCTACCCATCCCAAAACACAAATAAGATAAACACCTCTAACTCATGTCTTGTGGGCTGATTCATCTTTTCCTAATAATCAATCCCTTGAATAGCCTATAAAAGAGCATCCCCATAATGGGAAGTGTTTTCCTTTTTTCCATATGTATGATATTTTGACGAAATTTGCCTTTGTATCTATTAAACTCTCAATCCTGAATGCCCTATGTTTGTCAAAAGATCTCAAGGAGGCACTCATAGAGGCTCTGTTGTTCCCATTGGAGTTATAATTTGAATTGTACGCCACTAAATTATATCATAAAAATACTGATCCTAGGGAATTTATTGATTTGTCTCCTTTACAAAGGAATATGAAGACACTTTTATATAGAGAAACATATGTCCCTTGTATGTATCTGTCAAGATAAATGGAGTTGATGTCCAAAAAAGTGTTTGTCGAAAATGAATCTAGAGTTAATCTCATTCCTGTGTGAACATGTCACTGACAGGGCTGCAATGCTAATAATCTATCACCTTTCTTCACAACCTTAAAAGGCTGTGAAAAAATTGAGCATAATCTATTAGGCCAAATGAATCTCAAGAATTATCTCAAAGACATTGTGGATGACATAGAATTTCTAGTCGTATTAGAAAACATAGCCTTCAATGTCTTACTAAGAACGCCCTGGTTGCACCAACATATAGTGATTCCCCCATCTTACCATCAATGAATCAATTACTGCCTTAATGGAAAAAATCATAAGTTTTATGCTGATAATTCCATGTTCAAATCCTACAATTATCATTATATATATGTAAGAAAATATCAAGGGATAGGGAAGAAACCCTTCGTCATTGGTATTGATTGGATAACAACCCCGAGCAGTTTGAAAATGATTTTTATTGAACCCATCCAAATTCATAGTAAATAATACATACTTACCATCAATCTTGTTGGTTTTATGATTACATTTTATGATTCATGTTCAATATCCCTCATGATTTCATTCATGACCATTGAGTCTGATTGTTTTGAATAATCTATTGACTCTGAAGATAATGGAGAATGATCAAATAGAAATGCCCCCAATCCATGATCAGAACTCCAATAAATGAATGCCTCACTCATTGAGGTAGAAGAAGAAGAATACACACCTCCATCTGTCATTCAATATTCTCTAGAAAATCCTACACCATCACCTTGGCTAGAAAAATTTGCTTCATCTTCTAAATACCAAGATCTCAACTATTCTCCCAAATCTGAAGAGAATATTTATATAATCATTTCCACCTCAAAACAATAAGAAGAAGATGAAGGGGAGGAATATGAAGAGGAATGAAACCAATGGGATTCCCATTCCTAATTCGACGAGGGTGTCTATACCATAATTTAAAAACTTCATGAAATAAATTGGGGTACAAAACAAGATCTTCAAGCCACCATGATTAGTGCATCCATGTATACTGAACCCAAAAAGATATACACCTCCTTCCAAAAGAATTATCAAGATGTTTTCAGCTAGAGCTACATAGAAATGCTAGGGCTCAATCCCAAGGTGGACACTCACTACCTAGGACTTCCAGAAGATCATCGAGGCTATAAACAAGTAGCTATAAGTACACACCTGACACATGATTCCAATATAGATGTTAAAGTTTACAATATAATCTAAGCCAACATTTATCCGTTGGTCCAATATTCCAAGCGACTAGAAAATATTTTCTTCATCAAAAAGAAGAATGGAAAAAATCTGGTTTTCATCAATTTTAGATATCTCAATTGGCACTATAAAAAATATGATTTATTAGTCTAGATCATATAAATTTTTATCTATGAAACTTTTGAATATTAATATCACTCTTTCATAGACTGTTATAGAGGATAAGAAACCTGAATAGACCAAGAAGATAAAGAATATAATACCCTCCAGCCCCCCCGCCCAGATTATTTTGTGATCGGTTTATTCAATTTGGATAGAATAACGTTAGCACCAAATATAAATTTTTCATATGTTGCATCCTAAAGCCCTTCATGGGAATGTTTTTTTGAATAGAATGTTGATGACTTGGTGGTTAAATCCAAATAATGCTCAAACCTCCTATCAGATCATGAAATTTTCTTCAACAATATATGACAACACATCTAGTAAATAAAACCCTAAAAAGGTATTTCAATGTTACCTCTGGGATGTTTCTCAGCATCAACATATGCCATCATGGCATCAAAGTAAACCCTAAGAATACAAAGGCTATCCTTTATATGTCACCTCCTCATAACCTCATCGAGTAAAGAGGACTCTAGGGACACATTGCCTATATTAGACACTTTATGTCCAAAATTTTATGAAATTTTTTTCCCTTTACCATGTTTATGAAAAAATTAGTTTCATATTAATAGACCAATGATTTTCAAGAATTATTTGGCAGTATCAAGAAATTTCATCTAAGTCCACTAGTTTTAATGTCATCAGTCAAAGGAAGAGTACTCATTTTTTATGTGAAATCCTTAGAGTGATCTATATGTTCCATCCTCACATAGAAGAACAATGTTGGTAGAGAAATAGCCTTTATTATCTTTTTCAAACCATGATCGATGTAGAGAATCATTTCCCAGATATTGAGAAAAGTTGGTTGGCACTAGTCTTTGCTGTCCAAAAATTTAGGCACTACCTCAACGTTATGAGTTCGACTTATTCTACCATAACAACCCACTAAAATACATTCTCAAATGTAAAATGTTGACTGGATGTCTATCAAGGTGGGTTTTTATCTTACAACTATTTGAAAACCAGGTCATGCCTTAGAAAACTGTCAAAGTCCAGGTGTTAGCAGGTTTCCAAGAAGAACACCCATCTAAAGAAATGACTTCTTTGGATACTGATCTGCATGATTAAGAGGTTATATCTATTAATGAAGAAAAAAATATGCTATATTCATTTTTATGGTGCATTATAAATCCAGAGATGAATAATTATTGAAAACCCTAATCTCAACAATGTGGGGTTGAAAGTAATAATCATATCTCTTGAAAAGGCAGTTCTCCCTTACTCATTCCTATTGTTGCAGATGTGCATGAATAATGAATAAGAATGTCAGGATATCATTGTAGGGATACAGATGGTACTACATGTATACGTAAAACAGTTGATGATAAAAACGAAATTTTGAACTAGTCATCAAGAAAGTTAAAAGTGATTATGCTATGAAGAAGTAAGAACTAATCACCTAGTTAGAACACATTTGAGGAATAATTATAAAAATACTTTCGAGACTTATGTTGAATGATGTACCCTGATTGAAAAATTCCAAGGTAAATGAATTGGTAAAATCATCCACATCTCTGGATGATCAAGACCGAGATGAAACAATAATCATCATTGCAAACTGCTGAATGGTCTCCTCATTCATCCAGACAAACACAGAAAAAATTAGTGAGATTACCCCATCCCTAAGCCATATAGTACTACTACTAACTAGATGAAATCTATTATCGATAAGGATAAAATGGATAAATTTCGGAGACCGGTGTTTAAATTTGTTCTGTATAATGGAATAAATCCACAAAAGGTCCTATATAAGTATAGCCATCATGATATCCTTCTTTGGTGAATAAATAGAGAAGAGGCCCCACTGTACTGAATGTAGTACCCACTAGAGCATGTGGAATCCACCAATAAGGTTCTAATAATACCCATAAAATTTAAATATGCATATAATACAGTCTCACTGTAATAAAGGATTATAAAAATTCACCAAGAAGTTTCATTCATTCCATGTTCATGCCAATTTCATTCACCAACCCCTGGAGTTACTTCACACAACCAAGTACTCCAGGTCTTTTTATGTATGGTAATAGATGTCATGGGATTTTATCCTCCTGATAAGGATAACAATTTAATTTATATCCTCATAGTATCCAACTTCTTTTCTATATGGGTATAATTCATATTCCGTAAATTGTTCGGGGAAAGGAACTTCTTTAGCTTGGTAAATGACAACATCATCGCCAGATTTGGGGTGTCCCATACAATTATATCGGAAAGTGGAACTAATTGTTTTTTCAATTGGAAAAAATGTATAAATAGTGTGGAATAGAGGCCAAAAACTCATCCTAGAACAATGAAATGACTAATCATAAGATAGATACATTTATCAAGACCCTATCTAATATAATACAGAAGATAGTAGATAAGGATAAAAATTTGTTTCCAGAAAAGATCCTCCATTCATTGTCGGCTTACCAGACCATGACCTACACTGCCACTCTGGAAACCCCTAATTAAATATTATATGGGAAATATGATGTCCTACACATTGATTTTCAATTTCCTAACACAACATTTCCATCTATGATCAACTTTTAAGAAATGAGAAACCCTATAAACAACTACATGAATTTGAGAATCTTCCAGAAAATAGATTGTATATTGTGCACCATTTGGAATTTCACTAAAACTAGATTACACGAGACTTCAAAAAAAAGGTTATCCTCCATTATTTTATCAATGTATAAATGGAATTGGTACTCATAACTCTGTTGATAATCAGAATGAAATCTCTAAAGATAGATCCAACATGGGAGGGACCATATGCCATATAAAAGGTCTACTCCAATGAATCTTATTCTATAGTTTAAATAGATGGGTAACTAAATAAAACTCCCACTAATGTAAGGTTACAAAAGAAATATTTCATATAATTACATTTCATTCATCCAGATCACATGACATTAAACTGCAAGATGTAATGTCATTAATCCATGAGAATAAAATGCATGGTACATGCCATCCTGGTCACATGACATTAAACTACAAGATCAAAAAACCTTACTGCATGATGATAATCTAGATGGAACCTATATTCCTTACCACATGATGATAAACATCATGGTAAATCATCTTAACCTCATTATGTTAAACTGTACAGATTTCATCCTGATCATACCAATATAAAATGTGCACATGATCCAAACAATAGGACCTTAAAATAGAATCCCATGTCCAAGAATCTAGACATAAAACTTTTTTCAGTCCTCCTCATGAATGAATATGTGGTGTATAGATGTCTTTTTTCCTCATGCACATCAGGTTTGTTATGAAACCCCATGACGCACATCCCTTCTTCAGAGGCTCACCCCTAGTCTAAACTCTATGACTATAAACAAGGAATATTCATCCATACTACATGATGATAAACAATAGGGGTACATCATCTTTTCCATAGAATGAAAAAATATATTTAGATCATTATTTAGATCATTAATTTGCAAAAAATGTCCCATATCTATAGGGGAGAAAGATGAAAATTACTTTATTCATGTACAAGATCCATATCCAAATAAAAAGACTCTTGCTCTAGATCTATGTGTGGTTTGATTAATTCTCATAAAATATTTGTAGTAACACCTAGATCAGATGTCCTAGGATCATCCATGAAAAACTGGAAAAATTCCCTCTTCTATTTATGGGTCCGACCTGCATTGAGAATTCATATCTAAAACTACATGTAGCTTGATTACTGTCATCATAGGATATATAGTAATGTCTAGACTCTACATATTGGGCATAGCTAAAAATTTTATTCACCCACGGGATGAAATTTGTACCATCCTATGGCCTTAGGGTCTATTTCACATTTTTATTATGTTTCATTATGTTCAATAAAATCATCCTTCTCAGGGTTTGACAATCATTGTCCTCGCTGTACGAAACATGGAACCGTAGTTTCCTCACCTGAGAGGACACCACCTCTAGTATCGATCATCTACTATTACACATTCAATAACAATTTATGGAATGATTATTTATCTTTTAGGATACATAGTGATTCCCCAAACATCAATATTGGGTCAAGCCGTAACAAAACAATGCCCCCTCCATACATATGGTACAAACCTATAATGGAAATTATCTTTAAAAAAATCTATAAATCGATTCCCATTCACATTGGATACTTAGCGATGCCCAAACATCTTGTCTTTTGGCACAACCATAAATTAGTTCAACATTATAGCTGCTTCACCTGAGTTTCCTTCAAGAGAATGTGGTTTGGAATAGGACCTCTTGGGTATTAATTTATGTCAGGACATACTTATTGATCCCTACACCTCCCATTAGAATACATATTCTTCTTTCATCCCCGTAACATGAGAGGACATCACCACTAGCATCAGTCATCCACTATTTTATTTTCCAAAATTTTCATCCTCCTTATGTATGAGCTAGATCTTTATAGGCAGGCCCCCTTACTTAAGAGATATGTACAGATTGATTCATGTCAGTGTTGGAAATGTAGGGATTCCTTAACCCTATGTTCTGGGACCAGTTGCCAGACACTGGAAAAATTCTCTCCCTGTATATGGGCCAAATATATATAGGAAATTTATATTTAGATGTACGTATGGATTTATTATAATATATGAATGATGAGTAATGATGCCCATATATCTATTCCTGGGCCCATCCACCAAAAACTATGAAAGGACCATATCATTCATTCCATCACCTCTATGTGGATGAATAAATACATTCCACCCATTGATTCTCACACCTAGAAAAGATTATGTGGGCTTAGTGGGATTTGATGGTGATTACCCACTTTACTGAGTTATACTAATTTGTATCATGGTTTCATGGTCCTGGTATAAAGAACATAAAAGGAACACTAAATTCTTTACCACATGACATTAAACATAAGGGTTATTGGAGAACTACATATGGATTTATTCTAATAATTATAAGATATGTAGTGATTCTTATTCAATAAGTCCTAGTAACAACCATGAAAAAAAGAAAAAATATCCCTATATCCAACATGAAAATTTATGTATAAGATTTCTTATTCGGGTCCCTCATTCATAGATTCATCAATGAAACAAAGATAACACCCTATGTATGAGTCATATCAATGTATGGAGTTTCCAACTCCATGGAATATCACAGGCTGAATATTTATTTGATTCAAAGAATCATCATTTCCATTAATCAAACTATGTGTCCTGAGTGATTTTAGATAATCATAAACCTCACTAGCTAGAGAAAGTGGGGGGACAGTGTATTGGGTAAATCTCTGTTAAACTATGCATAATATTCCCCAGTTGGAACTGCATAATTTTTCCATAGAAATTCAACAAAATACAAGTTCATCCTCAGGAGAGTATTTTCATACCTCCATATTCCCCAAAGACTTCCTTTCCCTGTATCATTTCTCCTTACCGGAGAATCCATAGATTTGTGGTTTACACTTTCCATTCCCCTCATACTGCTCGTATCTAAGATCATATTTCCAAATTATCCTCCAATTAATCATGGTTTATATAACAATTTTTCCTCATCAAATGGAATTAAAATGACAGGACAATGAATTAATCACATAACACTAAACCATTATGATATCAAGAACTACTTATGGCTTGATTTCTTTCCAAACAGGATATGTAGAGACACCTAGATTTTTACATCCTAGCCTAGCCATACTGAAGACAATACCCCCTCCATGTGTATAGATTAGACCTATGCCCTAATTTTTTCATTAAGAACTATTTATGACATGATTCAAATATAATGGGATACATACTGATGCCTAATGTTCAACCTTAGGTTCAACTACAACAAAGAATACAAATGTACCCTCTTTTCCTATGTATGAGTCAGACGTAAATGAAGAATTTCTAAAAACAATAAGAAGATTCTTGTTCCCTATGTACCTATTCATGAGATGAATCTATATAGGATTCTAAAAAAGGTATATTTTCATGTGCATATTTTGGAACTGCACATTGAACCTTCCAAGATCTTTGTATGTCTTGATTCCATCCCTTGTAGGATATGTAGTGTCGCCCATAACTCCAATCCTGGGTCCATCAACAAAAAAATGTTCCTTCTCCATAAACGGTTCTAACTGGAATATAGAATATTCTCATAACCAAAAAGAGGAAAGGTATCTACTTATTCCTGGGAAATTAAATCTTGAAATTCTGCTTATATGTTTACGAACACTACTTTCAAAAACCAATATCTTTATTTGGAAATGTCCAAATCCACATAACCTTCCCCAACCATTGGTAATGGAGGGCCAATGTCTTGGGAAAACCACAATTGTAATATTCACAATATGCTATGTTTGTCTATGAATAAGTTTTCCATAAAAAATCTCTCTCATCTCGAAGAAATTTTATCCTCAAGAGAGGCTTTACCTACCTCAATACACCATATGACGTTTTACATCCAAAAAAACACCTTGAATTCAGAACCACCAGATTATAGTTTACAACCTCATTCCCCTTAATTCCTAATGATCATAGAACATTCATGTTCATACTACCATTAATAGGGCGTATAGTTTACCCCTTAATGATAGTAAATTAATCGTAAATTTTAAAATTATGAATATCCTAGCAGCAAGACATTAAACAACATACCATGTTTCCTAGATTCAATATTTTAATACTACACTATGCTTAAACCCTTCTATATATAAGAAAAATTCATATAGGATTCGTTTCCCATTCATTATTAATGTTTATATGGATGCCCTCATACTTTCATACATCACCCACTTAATAGTTCACCCATTATGGTCTTAAAAAATATGAATTCCAATAAAATTACATGGCCATAAAAAATGGAATGTCAGTGTCATAGGTACACATCTATTTGACTATGATCAATATACCAAATTTTCATTTTCATATGTTTTCCACAAAAAAATGAATGTCATCTAAATTAATATTTTTCCTTAGGAGAGGCTTTTCCTATCTCTGTATGCCTCCCGTCAACATCATGTTAGAAACTACTCTTACAATTACTCATGTATTTTCCCCATAGCAATCTTCAAATAATAAAATCATAAAACCAGGTTCATGAAAATTACATCATTCATTAATGAAAAATATTAGGTAATTCTCATCTAATAAACCCTATTTGGGCCCTCTCCTTTCAATTCATGGTCAATGATGTTCGACCTAAAACATCAGTTATGTTAGTCTAATCTTAAAGACTGTAAACTTATGAATAAAAGAAAGAAAAAACTCACCCTGCTAAAAACCCACATAGGTAACCCTAATTAAATGCTTAGTTTCATTTTTGTTGACATATGCGTTTCATGGTTTAGACAAGAATCATGTAATAAAAAAGTGACAAAATCTTGTTAGGTCTAAAACCTATAATGGACGGCCTATAAAAAATTAGTGTTATGCTTGCAAGGCCCGCACCACAATGGGGTTAATAAAAAATTATGGCTATAACAGAAAAGACACAAAGTTCATAGGGATTGTCATACAAATATATAAATATTAAAAAATATGCTAAATGAGTCAGTTGGCTTAATAAAATATTAGATCAAGATTTGATCATTTCAATTTGTTTATCACATATAATTATTTAAATCAATATTTGGTGAAAATTATTAATTAAATATAGATCAATTATAATGGATTAATACTATTGGAAAATATAAAGGATTCCAAAAAGAGAGAAAACAAGTTTTCATTGCATTGAATAGTAATAGAGGATCGTCCACAATTTGGTGTCTCTCCATATGAGCATGATATGGAAACTATAGTAATCACTCATTGGACTCACAATACTATAACAACACTTGGACCGAATAATCTAGGTCCTGACAAATCTCAAACAAGGCTATAGTCTCAGTAGTTCCACCAGCCTGCACCTCCTCCCCCGTCTCATCCACATCTAATCCATCATTTTCCTCCTCCTCCATTAGTCACCTTCCTTCATTAACTCCTACCTCGATGCACACCAATTAATCATTAAGATGATTTTGTTTATGCATAAGCTACTCCAATTCTTATAGAACTAACTTTGTCAAATTTGATTACTTCATAATTTTACCTTGTCACCTCACATCCATTCCATCTTGCTCAGTAGCTTCATTGAGAAGGATATGTGTGGAGCTGGCAAGGTGGGCCTTGGACTACGTAGTATAAATGAGAATGTGGGTCATTCTATTTCTCTCATATGCAGCGAACACCTACTTTAAAATGTCATAGATAACATGGTATTAAATCCCCCCATATCTGAGAAATGAAAACATGAAACATATTTTGGAAAATTTTGTTATCATGTTTGTGAGGTAGGTTTGACAAATTATATTCTAGATATCATTTCCTATACATTGGTTGGTGGTGTTAAGATCACAAAATCCTTCTTGGTCCACCTCAAAATCACCCTCAAATGGTGGGATATATCCTTGAATGATCCCCTAGAGAGGTTCTTAATCCAATAACCTCAACATGAATCAATCCCTCAACAACAACATTCTTGTTAGTATCGGTATGAGGGGTGATTGATGAGTAAACTGAAACTTCATGATTTCATAGTTGTGATCCTCAAATAATATTGAAACAATGGGTACCTATATCCCAAATTAAAAATGGTATATTTCGAGGGGAAGAGAAATAAAATCCACTTATATAGACATATGCATCCCTAGAAACCATTATTTAATCACCCAAAAATGTGGGACTTGCATCTTTAGTTCATTAATGTACCTCAGGTTCATCCAGAGACACTTGTGGCATGGTAACCTGCTCACCTGAGTTGGTATATTACAGAAGATCACTCAAAGAAACTATACCCATGGGAATAATTATCATGGGACTAGAAAAGACAATGGGTTTTGATACATTTAGATCCTAAATTAATCCCTCATATGTTGTCTTATAACCTAGAGGAGCGAGATCCGTGTTCTCAACAGGGACATCAAATCCTGAACACACCCCCTCTACAAGGGCAGATTTCATTCAATCAGAAGTGGTTGATCCTCGAGGGATTGGGATCACTATGATATTATCTGTTAATTGGGGCTCCCCACCAACCTTGGCTACCACTTGTAATGTTATCCCATTTGTCTCTATAGGTTTATAATTAACAAGATTAGTTAATGTTTCATGATCTGAAGACTCTCCCACTACTAGGACATAGGTCATTTGATCACAAATAAGTGACCTCACATGGATCAGGATGCCCCCAACGGCCCTAATTCTCTTGGACTCTGTATTCTCGTTATTTTTAATTACCTACATTATATGTAGTAACACTTAATAAGAAAAAGTTCTCAACCCCTAGTTGATTACTACCTAATTATTTATCTAACTTGCACCAATTTATGGGTAATATGAGTATTCATCAAATTAACATGCATGAATAGGTGGATAAATAATGAAATATAATAGTCACCTGTTATCCCAAAAATTATTTGTGTCCTTAGATGGGATGTCTGTTGGTGCCTCATGTAATGTCATGGAAATGGTCTCATAAGAGGAACTAAGGATGGTACTATGAGTGTAAATTCCCGAGTAGGACCTCCAAGGATAAAATCCATATGCTCCATGGACATAGGGGATCCCTCTCCAGTAACTCCCACACACCAAGGGACATTATCCCTAACTAAGTTCTCATGTTGTTTATTTGGGGGAATCAATAGTCTCCCAAGTATCCCTAGTTTTCTAGAAACATGGGGACTAAGGGTTAAGGTATAGTAAATAAGATGAAAAAGGTTTGATGTAAACAATTGTAACTACCTATTTGATAGTTTCATATGGCTATAGTATTATTACCATGTGTTATACTCAGTTAGACCAATATACTATACTCTTGAATGAGAAGAGGAAATCATCCATCGCTTCCAGACATGTGGTAACATCACTTGGATACTCATGATAAAAAATCCGCATGGGAGTAATGACAGATCCAAAAACCCCTTATACTATGGGGCTCTACATGAACTGTCTCCAATATTTCTTCAATCGGCATGATATCCCTCAAAGTATCCCATTCCTACCTATCCTCTGGAATTTCCACAATAATTGATATGGGGGATTCAAGATGATTTTCCTTAGGATGTGAGGCAAGTTTCCATAGCTATAACTACTTTTAATTCACCTCATCATCCCTAGAAAGCACTGGGTATGAGCACTTGTGAGACCCCAGATGCAAAAAAGGAATCCCCCCCACCCACTTGGGTTGTGGTAGGAGGGTCTACATCAGCAGAATCTACCCCCCCCCCCCCACTTTGGTAGTTGTAGGATGTTCGAATTCACCATAATTCTTAGAATTATGGATATCATCATCATCAACATAATAAACTACGAAACTAAACATGGTATGTATTCATAATGTTTTTCTATGAAAATTGTCCATTGTGTGGATTGAATCATCAAGATCTCATTGATAGGCACCCACCATCTCAGGGTCATTATCCTAAAAGATACAGGTAGGCTCTGATATATAATAGTAATTTATAATTGTGACTTCCATATCCTATAATAAACACCACAATGTGTGAACTAGAAGGGCCCTACTCAAGGAGACTTTTTGTCTTTAGGATGAATAGAAAGTGGAATTAGAAATGATATATTCAAGATCCTGAGAAGTAAAACTAGCATCCTAGGGGGTTGAACCCCGATCCCTCCAAACATTCCTAAGAGGTTAAAAAAAGGGATTTACATTACTTATTCTTAGTCCTAGTGTTCTCAAATCTTTTATAATATTTTACATTGGCATTGGATGCCTTTCAAGCCACAAAAACTAGAAAAAGTTTTACTAGTTGATCCATAGGATATGATCAGACCAATGTCTCTACATAGAATATGGTAAGGGTAGGCTGTAAATCAATGGCATGAGGAAGTTAGATCCGATGTTGGGTATCCTCTTATGTAAAAATAATCCAAATCTTCTGAGATATCATTAAATTCCTCTCTGAAGATGAGTTTTTCAATGTCATGGGACACATCATTTGGACAAAATTGATTTGAGGAGGAAATCTGTTGGGTGCACATCCATCAGAGATAAGTTCCACATCGATCCTAGCAACCAGTATCCCCTCTATTGGGCAGAAAATGTATCCTCTTCTGACAAAATACATGGATTCTTTATTCACCAAAATACTAAATGGGTAAGAGTATTTTTCAAAGGTGAAAATGTCATTTTGATTAAAGTGTTTCTTCAGTTCCTTTTCACTCCATTATGATGGAATAAACCCACCTATTTAGTGTACGTGTGGTCAGATACTATCCCTTTGGATCTTTTTGGGATTTATAAATGACTAGCCTCCCATATAAGCTATTATCAATCCCCAAATAGTCTAGAAGAGATCTACGAACCAGTGTGGGGGAATCCCCTTTCAAATCTATTTTAGAAAAAGGTATATTTTCACCAACACTGGGTTGAAAATATCATTACACTAGTTAGTGGATAATTTATCCTTCAAAACCAAATTTTATACTCTGACACTAGTATCATTTTCACGCACAGGAAGAAACAATCCACTAAGAAACATGGCCATAAATGATTCCTATGAGAACATTCGTTCCTCATTAAGAAGGATTTTTCATCCCCATTCGGCGAATTAGCCCTCTTATGAGATAGTCAAATAGGAACTCGTATGCCTTTGAGTTTTAATTGTTAGGAAGGACCTTGTTCTCTCTGCATGTGACTCATGGACCCTTCATGTTGAAAAGGAATTAATCCCATATAAAAAATTGGACGCCTTTCATTGGGTGAGGATCCTCTTTAAAAAGGGATTTTTCCATGGTAATGATTTTCTTGGAAAGAGGAGGAGTCCTCTCCTCATCATCTTATATAGAAGAGGGTAGAAAAAATTGATCGTACATATAATAAAAAATGGGAACCCCAAAAATCAAACGGATGACCCAAAGAATACTATTGACTTCATCATGCACTACATGGAAGGTATTGGTGTCCTGGATCACTTGATCAATAACTATTAGATAATTTATTTATTTCAATGAGTATATGTCTATGAAACCCAAACCGCCTCATATATCCCTACAACATGTGACTTTTATTTTAATTCCTCACAGCTCCGGTGGAATTGTAAGGGCCATCGACCATCAAAACCAAATGATCCCCCATAAAGAGGTTCCAATTGTTATGTACTCTCCTTTTTTTCATTCATAGTAGCTATCAATATAATGTTGTGATAGCAATAAATTTTGTCATATATCCCTCGTAGGGTTTCCCCAATCGACCAACGAGCATAATTCAAAGGATATATAATAGAAAAGGAATCTCAGATAAATGACCCCTTTTCTGAAATATTGGCCTGGGAAAAAATATTGTTTTCAAATATCTACACAGCATATTTATTGGTTAATAGAGGCTTTGGGATCACTACATCATACGGTAGCACAAATACATTATGAAGAAACCTTGTTAGGACCAAATATGCATTCTGACTACCACTAAGAAGTCATCCAAGGTGTTGATGTAGTTGGATAATGATTATTGTATTTTAAATACAATTGATCAGATATTTCATCCTTTTATCATTGGCCAGGATAACAACAATCTTAGTATAACAAGCATTAGTAGTAGAAGCTGTCTGTGAATAGTCTGTCTTATATTCTATATCAAGAATTAGAAGTAAATTAATTTTCACAAAAAATGAAAACTTTTGAAACCCATACAATGAAATGAACACCATCTGTTCACCAAATTATTTTTCTTTGAACTATCATTTTTCAAAAAACATAAACCCATGAACCATCGGTCCTTGAAAGCACTGGATCTAAAATCATTAGTTATTGAAGAAATTGTTTATGGAATGGTCAAACCGCAATGTATCAACCTCTATGAGAAAATCATAACCCACCATTTTCAACTAATTCCTTTCAGTCCATGGGTGATGAACCTCAGATCATATAAAAGGAAATTCTCAAAAGGGGATGTTTATAGAAGTTTTAGGCATTTTAAGATTTTCAGGAGTTCCAATTTCCTCGAGGGAATCAAGAAATGACAATTGAGATGGGCCCCTATATATAGGCATGGTTCTCTCTTATTGGTCCACCTCCATACCATAAAATATTTCGAATCAATACCACTTTTGATATCACAATATCTTATTTTTCATCCTAATTAGAATCCATTATGATGGGGGGAATTTGTTGGGACTTGAAATCATTTAAAAAATGATTGAGATATTTCCATAAATTTGAAAAAGGGTGGAAATGAAATCCAAGAAAACAATTGAAGGAAATATTCAAAGGGTTGAGACTACAATGAAAAACCCAATTTATGGACTGCTACTCTGCATGAATTTCTTACACATCACATAACATCCCATGAAAAAAATTGTTAATAGGATGAGGTAATATGGGCGGTTCCCACAGCAGAAGTAAAGATTATTGTGGGGGGAGCCATTGATTTTTTCTCCCACAAACGAGTGATCCCCATGAACTAAATCGTTCATGGGGAGAGGTTGTATCACTATACCCCACAAATGAAAAAAATTAGTTTGTCGGGAAAGGAATGGATTATAGAGACCGAAAATGATTAACCGTTCTATCAAATTCCATCATGGCCTCCCACAAAATATGCTTTGCATATCACCACAAATGACTGATGAGGGAGGTATCTATTTCCCCCATTATTCTATAAATATAACCTTTTGCGGACCTAAAAAGGACCTAGATATACAAATAGACTATTGAACTATGTTGAGGAAGTAAAGTCAATGTGAAAACAAGATCCCTTCGATGATTCCCCGTAACTAAACCATAAAGAAAATTATTAAGGAGGGTATAAAATTCATCTGGTGGTCTGCAAACCCAATGTCCTCTGTAGATAAAACCCTACAAGGAACACAAAAGGACCCTTTTTTACATAGTAATACTTCATGGAAAGGATATATGTGGGGGTCACTCAGAAACATGAAGGAAAACTCTACATGGGAAGCACTCAACCCTACATAGGAAAATGATATATGAGAGGGACTTAGCCCCCCAAAGTAAAAAGATACATGGGACAGACCGAATTCCGTATACCATAATGATACACAAATAGTCTCCATACCCTTATAGTAATGTGATATGTGGAGGGAACCCCATCCTACGAAATAATATTCTATAATGACTAGGGATTCCTAAGGTGTTCTACTCTATGGATCCAACCTCTCTCTTATATTGTTTCATTATCCTTATTTTTATCTCCTCCATGAACCATTCTAGAAAAATCAAGATAAGGCCCCTACCAGAACCACCTGACATGTATGATGAAATCATTAGGAACATCTATGTGACCTTTTGAGATTACATACCCATGGTAAAAATAATCATGTGGGTAATATATGTTGAAAAGAGGCCCTCAACATATCCTTGATTTTACATTCACATGGTAATTTGGATACCAACATATGGATTATCTCATGAACCTCCTCATTCTAAGAATTGAGTGGAACTTCTATAATTTCCCTTTAAAGAGGTCAAGTGTTTAAAATTTCATTATTACTTGGAACTAATTTCAGGGAACTCCTCCTAAGGAAACCCCCTTGTTTTTCTTATAGGAGGTGATGCCTTTCTTCCTCAATACCTCTAACTGGGAAGAATTTCAATTGGTATTTAAATGTGACTATCCAGTATTTAGAAACATGAGATGAAATTTGTGCCCTAATAGTCCATTATCTCTCCCTTTGGGCTCCAATACCATCCATAAATGGATATGGAGAGATCATGTGATCATCATATCTACCACATCCTCTTATTTTTGTCACCAGTCATTACTCACGTTGTCTTAATGTTTAGTGAAAATTTTGACATATGCAGGATCCCAAATATCAAATTTTCCACATCCATTGTGTATGTCCCTATACCATACTTCACAATTCATAGGGTTTTATTCCCAATGAAGTAGCACAAAATGGCAGGCTACCATGCGTAAGCCCTAACAAACTTCAGTCCAATTTGGATGCTCCCATTCATAAGCCCTGGTCATTCCCCCATTAATAGGAATCCTCTAAGGTGTAAGCCTATTTCATAATTAACTACCTGGACTTTGATTCTAGACTAAATATTTTTTGTAGGAAACCTACCTGAGGTCTAAACCCAACACTAGAATCACCTTAATATTCTCCATGACACATTTTCAGTAGTTCCATATCCACCCAAGATACCACATCTCTTCTAGGCCCCTTTGTATTCCTCAACATAAGTCTCACAATATACATGACCAAACAACCATGACCTGGACATCCTTACCATATGATGTCAAACTGAACAGTTGGGTCCCTGTCACACAACCATAATGGGTGATGTGTCCAGTTAGGTGACACTTAACTATGTGGGTTTTTATTCCACTCATGAGGTTATATAGTAATCCTCTCTTATGGGTTTGACCATGATAACAAAATAATTTGAATCCCCCCAGATGATGGTAAACCCCAGAGTGCCCCATCACATGGATTAAAACCAATTTCATCCCAACAAATGACCAAAGAATCATTGATCTATCTGAAAAAGGGTAACATTAATGGAGATCCTTCGATACAAATAGATATCTTTATTGATGGTGAACATCATATTCTTATAAATGATTATTAAACCATTTTTAGTTATGAACAATTGTACAGAGGGGTAGTCCTTTGACACAAACTTAGTATTGAACCAATGATTCATGAAAAAATATTAAATCTATAAGAGTGTCCCAAAATTTGAAATATTTCCCCCACAAAATGGTGTGCTGATCCAGAATTTCCACCCCTTTGATCAATGAGAGTTCTTAAGTTTCATTTTCCAAGTTACCCAATGATCACCAATCTTTGGAAAGTGTATCCATGCATCATGGATTCAAGATTCATTGGGTGTTTTCGACTCCATGAACAAAACTTGTTGGAGGATGTTTGATGAGATTTTTCCAAAAGTTAGTGATTACAAAACATTGAACCACCTTAAAATAAACTACTCAAGCTAAAACATGTATTTGAGGGAAACAAGATGTTGAATATGATGGGAATAAATTAAAATGGGACCCACTTCAAAAAATAAAAAAGGATGCAGCACCTGTCGTCATCTTACCCTCTTTCCCCCTACCCATGAGAACTCTATGGTGGAAATAAGCACCAATAAGACCCTAAAATAATGACCTTTTCACTTTTACTATCTTCTTTACATATTTTTGGTCATGAAATTTTCAATTCGTCCATCACCTTTTGGGATGAACTTGGTGGTACCGACTTCCATATTACCTATTCTATTAACCCTATACATAGTGGTAGGCTTTTAAAAAAAAAATTTTTAATCCATAATTTTAGTTTTTGTGTAATCCTTCACTCTAGATAAATAAATATTCAAGACATTTATAAAATATAATCATGGATGGTACATTTTTTAATAAAACATATTATTATGGATTTTAAAATGAAAAAATGGAATTTTTTTACATGTTTTGGGTATTTTATTATTATATTACTCCATTCATAATTAGGTGGAAAAAGATCCTCCTACAGTTGTTCATTAAGAAAACACATCATGTATCTTCTTTAGATAAATTAATTTTATTTCAAATTATTGTCATTTTATAAGGATAATATTACATTTTTCTTTATTCAATAACATTCTCTCTCCACCACCCTTCTTTCTGTTTTCAATATTGTATTAATGTATTCTTATATTTTCATGTAGCAAGGTGTCCAGATCTTATAGCTTCATTTATTTTCTCCAAAACTATGTATCCTTGACATTAATGATATTTTTAATTTTTTTATTTAAGTACATTAATCTTATCTTCATTATTATTCTTGATATATTCTATTTCTTAAAATTATTTAAGCCATTTTTTATGACCCATGTTACGGTTTCCTATACATCCAAATTACATAAGATAGTTTTGAATTAAAAAATATTTTGTTTCAAATATATCACCATATTTTTTTGAATCCCATTCAATATGGGATATCTCTTACTACTTTCTTCCAAGAGTTCAACAAATAAAATAGCATATTTATTTTTGAATAGAATTGAGAATATCTTTTAGTCTACTGAATGATATTTCTTGAGATATTATGGGTAGATCACCATCACGAATTTTTATTTATTCTTCTTCATAGGATTTTTTTCCTTGAATTTTCACATACCATGAGATTTTATAAATCCTATGAGGTGAAAGGGTTTTCACTATCCTTAGTGGTGGATTAAACTATATGTTCTTTGATTTACAATCCAAAATTGCCTTCTTTAATTCTATTGGATGTGAAAACTGAAAATTATTCCTCTTTACTCAAGAAGGATAACTTCCCCAACATATAATTTCCATTCTCTCTCGTGTTTATCATGTTCTTGTAAGTTATTTTATTATAATATGAATAAAAGGAAACTTGAATATAATGGAAATTTATTTTTAATATAAGAAAGAAACTAAAATCTTCAAAAAGAGAAAAAAATCAGATAGAGAATCCAATTAATTGTGAAATAATTATCTAAATTCAATTATTAGGAAAACATGGGGTATACAATACCCTAAGATATGGTAAATTAGTGTTAATTTATGTTTGTTCCAATTTATTATTTTCATACCTTTACTTATTTAACTGGTTAATATCAAAATTCTCTCATTATGTTATCTCTCAATTGTTTTTCAATACAATAACAAAAAGTGAATAGGATATTTCAAAGTTTTACCATTAAACAAGAAAGGATACTACTAATTGAAATCATGGAATAATCCATGATCACACATACCACTATAATGAGAAAGAAGTTGTATTATTTCATCCATAAAGCAATCCTAAACCTGAACTTTTGTACCATACATTCAATAGGGGGTTTAAGATAATCTTGAGTCCCTAGACTAGTGTCATATTAATCTAACATAAAATATTTTCCCAGGTTTTCATATTGAAAGTGTAGGTCATAAAATTATTCAAGTCTTTTGAAATGTAAATAGATTCATCCATTATATGTTACATCAATCTAATGTCATAATGTTTCCATATTCTTCTACAATTCTTCTCTTACTTTCATTCCATCACATAGATAACTAATATTTTTTCTCATTAATGCACAGTAGTTCACATAGACTTCTTCTAATTCTCCTTCTTCTACTTCTTCTCTTTTACTAATTAAAAGTCCTATTTTATATATACATCCTAATGTATGAATCACCACATTTTAGGATCTTAATTTCCAACACAGAAAATTATTTTTCATATTTTGAAAAAAAATACATAGGGACTTCTTCTATTCATCCCAATTATTAATTTTTTTTCTTTAGTGTACATTATAAAACTCCACAGGATCTCTTCTTATCTCTTCTTCACTCTTTATAATGACATGAGAAATATTCAATCTTGAATCACATTTTTTAACCTCTCTCTAACGTTATTATCTAAACCCTTACCAGAAATACATACATATATATATATATATCATTGGGTTCTTTATAATGTTGTTGTACATTTATTTTTTATTTATTTTGAAGTTCCATGATTTTTTTATAATAAGAAATATTAAAAATTAACATTATTTAATTTCTAGATCTTCCTGTTTCAAAATCACTAAAGAATCGATCATCATCCTTTTGTTTTCAATCATGATATATGGGAATGCCATGTGGTCCCCCCTTTAAATTTATTCAACAAAATGTATATATTAATCCTCATTCAATTTCCATTTTTGGTTGCAACACCTAATTTTTAGAGAGAAATCTCTTAGCCTAGAACATTATTAATCTTATTTTCTTGGTATTATTTTATTCTATTTGTATTAAAATGCACATATATTCAACCTAGATGAATATTGCTACATATTTCTCAACAATACCATCATTATCTCTCCATGATAATTTATCATTATTTAAACTACATTCATGCAAGAAGACAAGGTCATATAATCTTCGTCCCATAGTAATCCTCCTTTTATTTCATTTTTCATCAGAAAAGGGAATAAAATTAAAATGTTTGAATTCATTTGCAATGTATTATTTTACATTTTAATAGAATCACAATACCCAGTATACTAATATTCATTATATTAATAACTTCAATCATAGATTCTATGAAGTCAAATATTGTGTTCTTCACTCATTTTATTTAATGTTGATGATCCTTAGGTTGATCAAAATCATCTATGCAGGTCTATTTGAAATTTATATTATTCTCATCTATTTTATTATTTTTCTATCATCATGATAACCCTTATAATGATGTGAATATCTTTGAAGCATATAACACTTTACATCATCTAAAATAAAATTCTATAATTTCATATTCTGGATATTTCACTGATTATGTAAGGATATAATCCCTTTCATTGATCTGAAATTACAAAGTGAATACCGAACATGTCATGAAATCTTCTATTTAGTTCACTTTGGCTATATCGTTGGGATTTTACAAATGTTGTGCAATCAGCTACATGGATGCTACATGGATTTTCATATATAGTTTTGAATTCCCTTATGGTTTGGAATTAGTTATGTGTATTTTTACATGTATCATAGATCTCTTATATGAATTTTTAGAATTAAAACATTCACTCAAAGAGACACATCTCTTTTTCAATTGACTATTACACCTTCAAAACTACCTTAGTACTTCACAACATTGTTGTAGGAAGTACTACATCATCCATAAGTGAAGTTATTTATTCCTTTGATGCTCGCTACAATATTCATCAAAATTTCACATACATAGAAGATCGAGATAGTTGAAAAATTAATATATATTGAAATTTCAATATGTGTATCTACATTTATTCTCTTACTTTACTATATCTCATAATTTATAATATAAAAAATTCTAAGGGGATTAAAACTAATCATCATTCAGCATCTAATATTCTTCATCTTCATATCATATTATTAGCACCTAATAAAAAATACAACGACTAATGACAAAACATACAACACAAAAAAGGTGTAATCAACAATAGTATCTTCGATTAGATATTGACTAGGAACTGGATCTAATAATATTTTTAATATGTGAATTCTCCCATGGTCAATATGTAGTCATATTTTTTCCGTTTTCTAGAAATTTTTTTATATTTTATTTTCTTAGGCTCATGGGCCTATATCTATTCATTTTAAAATATATATTTATGTGTCTGGTATCAATACCACTTTATAAAGGGGGTACTCATTCACCTCAACCTCTGATGTGGGAATGGACATAATATAGTTCGTAATATGTTGAATATTTTAGATTCATAAATCAGGTATAATCATGGATCAACCATGTTTCATTAGACCCTATCAAGGTGTTTTGGGTGTTAGTGTGTTCCATGAAACATGTTTTTATATTTGGCCTAGGCTCTGTGCGAGAACTCTAAAGTAGGAAAAATACCTCATCGTGACATCATTTATTTCAATATAAATAATGTTTTTTTGTAACATATTGAATATTTTTATGGTTATAGATCAAACTATTTCTAAGGGGTATCGGGGCATGATAGGTGTGTGGATATATTTCTTATGTTTTGGGTGTATGTTTTCAATGTCATCAAAAAAATTTACTGAATTTTATAAGTTCAACAAATCATTTATAATGTTGAAATAATATTATATTTGATGAATTCTATGTATAAATTTGATTTTTCAAAATTAAAATATATTATTCATGAAGAATATATTATATCATGGAATAATATCTTACATATATGAATTTTGTGAAATAAATAATATTAAATATGAAAAATATCAAATGTATTCATTTTTTAGATAAGGAATGAATATTAAATTTGAAATAATATATATTACATTTTTTTCTGGATAAATAAATAATATTCTATATGAATAAATTATTTAACGTATTGAATGTTTTTTTAAAAGAGTTATCTTACATATGAAAAAAAATATTATGTGTTGAAAACTATGATGAAATTTTGGAAATATAAGGATTTTTCCTTATGATAATAAATTTTTATATAGCGACCCTAGCCCTTTCCACATAACATTTCATGATTTTAAGAATAATTTTACATCGTAGTATAATCCAAGGATCGTGAAGTCTTGTGTCTTGGAAGATTATGTACATAAAACTGAAAACATGGAACTAAATAAAACATTTCATTATTTAATGTGCAAATTAAGCTCCTAACATCCGTTTTTCTCAAACATATTCATAGGGTACCCTAGGTAACACATAAACAAAGGGATGACCTAAATAAAACAGTAAGGTAATAACCATGAGAACAAATCAAAAGAACATGGGATAGAAGGCATGAAATTATGAAATAAAAATACATGTAACCTATGGAATCATAACATATAAACATGGAATTGCATAAAAATGGTGTAAAAATAATGTTTCTGAAACATAAAACATGAATTTAACATGATTCAATGCAAAATTCTAAGACCCCATTATAAGATGTACATATAATTGACCCCATCATTATATAAAACTTTAGTGATATCCTTTTAGTTTTACTTGTTGTTTTTGATCACCACATACTCATTTGACATTATAATTTAATATAATGTGTATAAAAATTTTATAGAACCTTAAATACAATATATTACATAATAATCTGGTTCAACTAAAAAAAATGTTTTCAGGACCAAAACTAAATATGGTAATAGAAATTGATAACAGGTCGTCCTTGAATGTGATAAATTAACACATCTCTGAAAGTGTTATCGTTTCATTCGTATAAAAAAGTGGGAAAGGATATATGATAATGAATTATCACATTAGAAAAAAATACAATCCAATACATGTTTGGTAGTTTATTTTTGATACCATTGGGGTGAGGAGAGGTAATGATATAGAAGAAAACAAATGAACTTGAAAAAAAAGTAAAACAATTGAAAAGAGGAATTTTCCTCTTGAATCAATTCTTCCTTGAGAGCCCCCTAAGGAGAGAGGATTTAGTCTTTGGATAATATTAAGTGATTTTGGACATGGGGAAGGATCTTAGGGAGAGAGGTGCGTTGTATTTAGTCAAGAATCAAGGATATAGAGGATTGAAGAGAAGAAGTAAATATGGGTGGAATTTATAATGGAGGGGAGAGGATTTTTCTCAATAATATATTCATTAATTTATTATTTCACCACAACAGAAGAAATAGTGATGATTCCAGGACCATGAATAGTAATAATTTCTTGTGAGTTCTATATTTGGGTGCTTACATCACTTATGATGCCAGGAATAGTGGATTTAAATTACAATGTATTTATGCGGTAAATTAATGTATTTTACTATTCACAAAAAATTCGATTATTTGAGAAAAAACCCAAAAATTCACCCTAACCATTTATAAATGTTTAAAATCCTAAAATTAATTCCATTTTTCAAAGATATTTTTCTAAATATAATTAATTTACCTTTTAATTAAAATCATATTTTAATTGAAAAATACATTTTTTTAAAACTATAATGAATTTTATAATGTTTTTAAAAATTATACAATGTCTTATAAAATTATCCTAAAACTAGAAGACATAAAATTGTAAATTTATGAACACATTTTAAGAAAATAAATTTTCTTTTAAAATAATTATTTATGACTTACAAAAATATGAATACTTTTACTATTGTTATTTATCATTTGTAATATGCCTAATATTTTATTTATACATTCATGGGTGAGGTTAATATTTTTTTACAAGATTTAATGTTCATAAGGTTCATATTATTATTCATAAGGTCAACATTACTATTCATAAGTTTAGTTACTATTCACCAAAAAAATAAGTTTGTTTTATCGGAATCCAAACACCTTACTGTTCAAAATCGTGTATATCAGATTTTTTAAATTCAAATCCTTGGATTGACAATATTGTGTTTAAATATCACATAGTACTTAGAAGTTCATTGTGATGTGAATTCATGTGAATATATGACATAATTATAAGAATGGTATTTCCATTGATAAAACATTGGGTTGTTACATTATTCCCCCTAATAATATTTTTCCCTCAAAATTTTGTTTTTCATTCTATGTCATAAATAGGTGCAGGTACATTTCATTCATTGACTCTTTCACTTCCCGTGTTGTCTCTTTGTACATACGGTTTCCCCATATTAATTTGATCAGGTGAGTAGTCTTGTTACGTAAAACGTTATCTTTAATATCCAAGATCTTCACTGGCTACTCCTTGTAATAAATATTACTCTCCAGCTATACCACCTCGAAAAAGAGTACATGTGAAGGGTTAGGTATGTACTTTTTTAATAGGGATACATGGAAGACATCATGTACATTAGGCATCGTAGGTGGAATTTCCAATAGATAGGTCATAGCCCTAGCATGATCAAGAATTCCTAATGGGATGATATACGTAGGACATAACATCCCTTTCTTCCAAAACATCGTGATCTTCTTCCATTATGATATTCTTAGAAATACCATGTCTCCAACATTGAACTCAAGGTATTTTCTATGATTGTGTGCATAGATATTTTGTCAAATTTAGGCTAGATTTATGTATATCTGAATGGTTTTCACATTCTAAACCATTTATTCAACCGTTTCAAGCCCTAACATCTTACGCTCACCGACTTCATCCCAAAACACTGGTGTTCTACACCTTTCCATTAAAGGGATTCATATAGTTCCATCCGCACGCTTGAATGGAAGCTATTGTTGTATGAGAATTAAACCAATGGATGATGTTTGTACCATCTTTATTTGAAGTCCATATGACATTCTCTCAACATATCATCTAGTTTCTAAATAGTTTTCTAAGATTAGACATCAGTTTGAAGATGATTTTCCATACTAAAGTTATGTTCAGTACTTAGAGAATGTTATAGACTTTTCTAGAAATTTTAGGTGAATATCATATCTCTATCGAATATAATAAATATTTTTACTCCATGTATCCTTACAACCTCTTCGGTATATATTTCCATGAAATCTGATCCAATGAGATGTCCTATCGAATTTCAATAAAGTGAGATATCATTGTAAGTGAATCCAAAATGACTCATATTGCTTTTTTTCTTGATATTTCTTTGTATGTCCAGTGAAGAAGTCCATGGTGATGTTCTCCCACTTCCATGTTGGTATGGGTAGTGGTTACACCATTCCCGTACACTTCTATGTTTCAGCCATCACTTTTTGACATACTAGGCATTTTGATGAATACAAAATAATTTCCTTCTTCATATTGTCCCACCAAAAGTTCTCCCAGAGATCTCGATACATGATTGTGATCCCTTGGTGAATAGATAATGTTGAGCTATGTGAATCATTAAAAATAATCCTCTTTATCTCTAGATCATATGATACACCTAATAGTGAAAAAAATCTTACAACTCCTTCCTCATCAATAATGAGCTCATTGGATTTACCATTTTTAATGACTACCACCCTTTTCTAAATTTCTACATATTTTCTTCGAGGATCCTTTGTTTTCTCCATGAGGGATGGTTGAGAAATAATTTGAGAAAGTTCAAATGATTTTCCTCCATTAATTATTCCCATGTTCATCCTTTGAAAATCTAAGATCATTGGATCCTTTTAAATACTCATCATTGATAAAGATGCAATATCTTTTATACATATACCATCTTCCACCGTGTTTTCCTTATCAATATTGTAGTGGATTGAGTATTCATAATCCTTGGTGAGATCTATCCATATTTGCTAGTTCATATTAATATTTTTTTGGGTGAATGTATATTTCAGAATCTTGTGATCAATATATATCTCCCACTTCTCCCCATATAGATAATGCCACCAGATGTTTAACACAAAGATTATAGCAACCCACTGTAGATATTGCATAGGATAGTTTTGATCAAGAATTTCAGGTACCTTGAGCCGTAGGCTATCACTATATCATTTGGAATTATCACACAGCCTAATAACTTCTTGTAAGCATCATTGTACACCACAAAGAGTTCTCCACTTCTTAGGAGTGTTAGTACCGACGCAATGAATAGACACTTTTTCAACTCCTTAAAGCAGTCTTCGCATTCCTAATTCCAGACAAACCTTACTTCCTTCTGTGTCAGCTTGGTCATTAGGTTTTAAAATCATGAAATGTTCTTCACAAATTATTGTTAATACCTGAATAGACCAAGAAAGATATGGATCTTCATTATGGATGTCGTCTTAGGAGACTCGTTAATCACCTTGGTCTAGTAAGGGTCCACAGATATCCCATTAATACTGTTAAGATTCCATAAGAATGATACTTCCTCCATATATAAAATACATTTAGTATTCTTGTCATACAAATTAACCCTTTCTAATGTATTTAACACAGTATAAACAAGCTCCTCATGTTCCTCCTTACTCTGGGTGTATATCTGAATATCATCAATAAAGACTACCAAAAAACTTTAAGGTAATATATAATGACTCTATTCATTAAATTCATGAAAAAAATTGGAGAGTTAGTGAGTTTGAAAGGAATCACTATGAACTCATAGTGTCCATACCTCATTTGAAAGGTAGTCTTGGGAATATCATCCTTCGTCATATTTATTTGGTGATATCCCAACTAAAGGTCCACCTTAGGGAAATAACTATCCCCATAAATTTGATCAAAGAAGTCAACTATCTATGTTAGGGGATACTTCTTCTTTATCGTGATTTTATTGATCTCGTGATAATCAATGCTGAGTTGCATTGATCGACCCTTATTTTTGATGAAGAGGACTAGCACATCCTATGGTGAAACGCTCGGGCGTATAAAACCCTTCACCAGATTCTCTTGCAACTGTTTCTTCAGCTATTCTAGCTCTAAAGTGGACATTAAATAAGGTGACATTGATATAGGTAGAGATACAAGAATAACTTCAATTGATAACTCAACCTATCGATCTGTCAGAAGACTAAGTTACTCTTTAGGGAATACATTAGTGTAATTCCTCACGATGGGCATATTTTCTAGTGAGATTTTCTCCATTGTCTCAATCATTTTAGCTAAAAATTATTACTTAAAAGGAATTAATATCCACAATTGGGACAATGATTCCAAATGAGATTTATCGTTCTCCTTACACTAGAAAAATGTTGGAGGATGCTTCAGGATGTATAGAGTGATCTCCATTTCCCAATAGTTGATGTTGGCATTGCATAAAGATAGACAATACATGCCCAAGATAACATTGAACTCCGCTGAAGGATGTATGATGATATTTATTGGGAGGTTCAGTCTACAAACATTTACCGAGGAGGAGTTATAATCCTTGGATAGAAAAATTTCCCTAATCTCTATTCTCATAGATAAGGTATCCTCCAAATATTTTGGTGGGGTTGGAATAGTTATACTAAACTTGAATGATATGAAAGAATGTGTATAACCAGGATCAAATAGTATGTTTTCTATTCATGAATGAATAATTAGACTACATATCACCACATCGTTGTTGGATCCACCTCAGTAGTAGTGATATCATAATATCTTCCTTGTTTCCTTAGAGTTTGTTGTTTATTTCATCCAACAAACCTTGTATTAGGGAAATTGTTTGCATAATGCCCATACTCCTTGCAGTTGTAACTCTCCAATACAAGAAGAGTGTTGATCTGAAACATCTTTTATTATTCTACATTAGTGGTATTTTTTTATATCTCTTTGGTATATTTTATCCAGATGTCCCAACTTTCCACATTATACGCAATTCTTTCTTCCGTTTACAAAGTTCCCAAGATGCTTCTACCCAAAATTATTACTCATGGGATGATCGAGCTCATTTTCATCATGGAATATATTTGCGGGACCATGCACATTAGATCCCATTTTCCTCTTCTTGTCATTGGACCCACAATACCGCTGAGAATGTTTGATCTCTATTTCAACCATGAAGGAACAATAGACAATCTCCTCATAACTATCTTAGTCTCTAATTTCCAACGTTTTTCGTAGACACAGATTTAGTACACTAAGAAGCGAACTACCTTGAATTCTATGTTCAAGATAAAGAAAAAGGCATACCTTTCAAGCCTTGTGAAGATATGTTCATACTCACTGATGGACTCATCTTTCTTGTGCTGGAGTCCAAGGAACACTATTTCCATATTGATATATAGGGTTCGAGGAAAATATATTTTGAAAAACATTTTCTTGAATTCCTCCCATTCCATAGAATCAATTTCCTTTCAGGGATTCCTATTCTAGATCAGTGTGTTCCATTGATTAGCTTCCCCATCCAAAATATAGTCTTCTAGTATGACATTCTATACTTCTGAGCACTGGAGGATAGAGATAACCTTTCAATGGTGTTAATCCATTGTTCCATGAGGAGGGGATGGGAAGATCCACTAAACATGATAGGCCTTTACCACATGAAGGATTCAATGGAAATATTCTATTTCCATGGGAGAGGAGGGAATCACACATGATTAAAGTTATTATTCATAACATAATCCAGCTGAGAAAGTACTATTTTTTTGAGAACCAAGTCCTATCATATCAGACATATCATTAGGGAAATCATCACAATCCCTATCACATTGATTTTTGGAACATGTTATTTCATTTCCAAACATTAACTAATAAAAAGTTCATACAATTATATTGCATTATTACATAGCTATTGAGCATAAAAATGAAACATTGAATATAAAAGAAAAAACTTGTATAGGGAAAGTATATCCAAACTTGTGATTCCTTGTGTTTCAATCTCAGTTATCCTTGATCAATTTCTTGACATATATTCTTATGGGATTTTCTTTCATTCCCTTACTTATGGTTTGTACCAAACTAATGAATTTACAAATTCATATACCTTGGGAGTGTCAAACTAAGAGTGCGACAAGGACCATTGTCTCCAACCAGTTCCTGTTTGAGTCTATCTCAAAGTGGTGTTTTGAGTTTTACCACTAGATACATCTGTGCCAGATCCACCTCTACCTGTTTGTATCCACACAGGGATGTATTTTTTTGATAAACCATTTACTCTATACGTACCCAAATTCAGGGCTATTTTCTTATACATAGTCTCATCCTTTAGGTTCTTACTAAAGTGCTATAATCATAATCTAAAAAAATAACTAGACTATATTTTGATACCAGATATTATGACCCTATACATTTACACATATAAATACTTCATTTTAATCATAATTATACATTAGAGTACAAGCTAGGGATGGTAAAGTCTACTATCTTGGAAGACTGGGTACATAAAACCGAAAACATGGAACTAAATAAAACATATAATTATTTAATATTCAAATTGACATCCTAACTTCCATTGTGCTCAGAAATAAAAATAGGATATCATGGGGAACACATGAACTAAGGGATGATCTAAATATACCAGTAATGTAGTAACTATAACAACAAAGCATTGGAAAATGGGATAAATGGAATGACAGGATGATATAAAATTTTTTGTAACATATAGAATCATACAATATAAACATGGAATCATATAAAAATGGAATCATAATAATGTGGTTAAAAAATAAAACATGACTTTATCACGAGTCAATGCTAACCACCAAGGCCCTTGCACATGGTAGCACAAGTCAAGGATAACCCCCAAGACCGTCGCACATGGTATAAAATGCCAAGGCTGACTACCAAGACCGTCACATATAACGTCTCATGAGACTAAACTTTAACCAATGCATTAGAGCACTATCTGGGTGCACACATCATAAAAGTTTCTTGAATATGTTTTCCATATTAATAATCATACATAATCAATCATACATAAATATAAGGGTACCCATAGAAAGAAATGGGTACCATAATCATGTCGTAAAGCATAATAAATTGGCATATCATACAAGTTTCCATGAAATAAAGGAATTAAATCATACATAGCCATTCATAAGTTAAAATTAGTACTCATCAAGGTAAGTGATGTCTAATAAAATTAACAACATACAAGAAGAGTATTTGATAAAATTTAGCATTAAAACATTTTAGTGTGGTTTTAAGGAAATTACTAACGAGCATTGAAAATAGAAAAGGGAGTTATCATTTATATAAAAACAGAAGTGATAAAAGGAGGTATTCATAAAAAAATGGTCTTATAAAAACAATGGTACCTTAAAACATATGGTAGATTTCACTTGAAATTGGGTACAAATTTGATTCGTTCACATAAAACTAGTTTGTTTATCGGGAAGCATTGAGGTGGGAATCACCTAAAAGAATTTATATCCCCAAAATTTAATGGATAATGGATATTGATACATGATTTGGAACATATAAATAGAATATATTATAGTTACATGAATAAAATATTGGATTTCATTTGGATAAAAATAGTGAAAGAATAACCTGGAGGAATAATAGAGGTTCGGGTAGAACCCCTTAAGAATTATTGGTATGGAATTAGGTGTACAAAAGAGGGCTTAATGGTAGAGAAAGGGGTTTCTCATCAATTATACATCATGAGTAATGTACGTGTTAGGAGAAAAATCATACACCATAATTAAGTATTACACATAAAAGGCCATAACAAAGATTACATTCTTGAATAAAACTGAAAATAGAGAGGATCCAGTACCTTAAGTGCGATGGTGTTCTCTAATTGATATTAATGACCGGAATGATCAAATTAGGTTCAGTAATTAATAAATACATAAAATATTAAAAATTGAAAATATTTATTATACACTTTTTATGTTCATTCATGACCTTTTTGAGTGGTTAAGTGGTTCAATTTCATTGTTCGGGTCTATTTGTTTTTTTTTTATGATTGGTTTACTTATTTTCTAGAACAAAGAATTGTGTAAAATTGGGATGGTTGTCCAGAATTGGAGCTATATTTTATTATTGGAAATCAATAAGGTTACATGGTTTTAAATTTAATTTTGTTACTTGGAGTGATGTTGAATCATTATATAAAACATTAGTGATAACCTTTTGGGTATATTGGCTATTTTTGATCACCACAAACTCATTTTGCATTATAATTTAATATCAATGGAAAAAAAGATTATAGAACATTACATAGGAATATTATATAATAATATGGTTCAACCATAAAAAATGGTTTCATGAACAGAAATGGAGATGGTAATAGAAATTGATAACTCGTCGTCCTTGAATATGATTAATTAACACATCTTAGATAGTGTTTTCATTTATTTCATATGATAGAAGGGGAAATGAGTGATGATAATTAATTATACATTTATAATAAAACTTTTAAATTACATTTAGGATACTATATTTTTCATACCATTTGGTTGAGGAGTGGTAAGGATATAAAATAAAACAAATGAACATGAAAAGAAAGTAAAATAATTGAAAAGTGGAATTTACCACTTGATTCAATGTTCCTTTAGGGCCCTTTACGGGGAGAGGATTATGTTTTCTGAAGAGGATAAGCATTGTTGGGCGTGTGGTAATATCTTGGAGACATATTTGGGGAGAATTTAGGAAATGAACCAGGCTAGAGAGAAGTGAAGAAAAGAGGTAAGGAGGGGTGGTATTTATAGTGGAGGGGAGATGAGTTTTCTCAATAATATATGATTTAATTTATTATTTCTCCACAATACAATAAATAGTGTTGATTCAATGACCAATATTACTAATAAGTGTATGTGAGTTTGGGATTTGGGTGCTTAGATCACTTATTATGTTAGGAATAGTGGATTTAAAATATAATGTGTTTATACTTTCAAATAATGTATTTTACTACTCACAAAAAAATTAACTATTTCAGAAAAAATCCCAAAAAGTAACCATAACCATTTATAGACATGTAGAATTAAAAAATGTAATTAATTTTTTTAAAATAAATTTCTAAATATAAATAATTTAGTCTTTTAATTAAAATCACAATTTAATTGAAAAATACAGATTTGAAAACTATAACTAATATTATAATATGTTAAAAAATTACATAATGTATTATAAAATTATCATAAAACTTGATGACATAAAATTTTAATATATGAAAATATTTTAGGAAAATACATTTTCTTGTAAATTAATTAATTAATTTTAAATAAGTATTTATTACATACAAAAATACCAATACTTTTACTATGATCATATTCTCACTTATAAGATGCCTAATTTTTTTTATAAATTCAAATGTGATGTTACTATTATTTTGAATGATTTACTATTCATAAGGATCATATTAATATTCATAAGGGTATCATTACTATTTATAGGGGTCACTTATTATTCTCCAAAAATTACGTTTGTCTTACTAGACACCAAACATCTTACTGATCAAAGCATTGTATGTTAGTTTTTCAAAATTCAAATTAAAAAGTGAAAATAATATATTTAATGGTCACATAGTACTTAGTAGTTCACTGTGTTGTGATTTCATGTGATTATATGACATAATTATAATAAGGGAATTTATATTGATAAAACATTGGGTCGTTACACTATTCACCCCTTATGAAATTTTTCCCTCAAAATTTCATTTTTCATTCTAATCCATAAATAGTTATAGGCATGTTTCCTTAATTTCCATCTCCAGTATCCATGTTTCCACTTCGTAAATATGGTTCCACTAAAATACCTTTACTAGATGGTTAGTCTTGTTATGTACAACATTATCTCTATGATTCAAGATCATCATTGGATACTCCTCATATGAAATATCATTCTCCAACTGTTCCACCTCTGATGAGAGTACATGTTAAGGGTCTGGTATGAAATTCTATTAGTGGGATAATTGTAAGATATCTTGTAATTTTGGCATAGTAGGTGGAAGCTCCATTTGATAGGCCGCCAAACCTAAAAGATCAAGAATCCTGAAGAGGCCAATGTACCTAGTACTTAACATCCCTTTCTTCCCAAACCTCATGACCATCAATTGAGATATTAAATTAAATACCTTGTCTCCTACTTTGAACTCATGGTCCCATCAACGATAGTTTGCATAACTCTTTTTTAGACTTTGGGATGCCATGATGTGATGATGAATAGTTTTCAACTTATACACCATTTCGTCACAATTTCAGGTCCTAGAATCTTACGTTCACCTACATCAACCCAACAGACCAATGTTTTCATGTTTTCCCATAAAAGGGCATCATATGGTGACATTCGCATGCTCGAGTGGAAATTATTGTAGTACGAGAATTCAACCAGTGGAAGATGTTGGTTCTATTCTCCTTTGAAGTCCACATAACATTCTTTCTACATATCTTTTATTTTCTTAATAGTTCACTCATATTGGCCATCAGTTGGAGGATGATAGGCCGTACTGAAGTTTAGTATTGTGCTTAGAGCATGTTAGAGACTTTTCCAAATCTTCTAGGGGAATCTAGGATCTCTATCGGATAAAAAATATAGTGTGAATCCATGCAATCATACCACCACTTTGATATATATCCTTGAAAGTTGATCCAAATGAGAAGCCCTCTGAAATAGAAATAAAGCTATGTGTATTTGTAAGATGACCCACAATGACCATCCAATGGACCGAAGGCCTGCAAATTTCTTATATTATAAAGCAAAACCATTTTAAGGGAAGAAGGGGGAACCCAAACAGACTTCATGACCATAAAAAATCACTACCTAAAGGACTTACTGAGTAAAACTAGATTGAAAACATGGAACATACCCTTCCTAGCATTTGAATGTGAAAAATCTCTTCACCTTTGCATGGATGATCAGCAATCAAGTGTCCTATGTCAAATCACAGTCCTGGTCTGATGGCAACGCCATACCCTCTAAAAAATAAAAATCCAAAAAGCTTTGTAAAGATGAACAACAAGCTCTTGAACCTATACTCGGGCCAAATCCATGTGGTTGAGTATAGATGCATCACCATTCCGACACAAAATAAGCATAACATCAAGGAAGAAAACCATCACCACCATCTCAAAATGACACATGAAGAAGAAACAATGAATCATCACCGCAAAATGACCATTCCACAATGATCCCACAATATCCCTTCAACACTGCAACATCAATCAATCCAAAGAGTTGGAGATCAAAGCTTTAAAGTACCGAGTCATCACCACCTAGGGATGGAAGACCCAAAAACCACACCATAGAAGCACCACCAAGGAGGGGATCCAAGTCGATATGAACCAGAAGCACCGCTCTAGCTAAAACTAGAAGGATTTGAATAGAGGAGGGACCCTCACCAGCTATCGAGAGAGATGAAGCCACTGAACAACGGGAGGGAAACAACGAATCAGGAGCAGGACCATGTTAGCGGCTCCAAAACCATAGATCGAACAAAAAACAACCAAAAAAACCACCGCATCACCATATCATAGATTCCATCGTGAAAAACCCAAAGGAGAAAATCCACCACTGTAAGTCAATTCTAGAACTTCTCCCCCCTCCTAGCCACTATGGAGACAACACCAAGCCTCACCTCACCGTAATGCTAGAACTGACATGATGCCCTAGACTCCATCCACACCAGAGGCCGAAAACGCCGAGCAGAGTCACAGACCAGATCCACATCAAAAGGATTAATGGTGTTCCTCCCTTAATTATTCCCACTTCCATCCACTACAAATCATAGAAGTTTGGATCCTTTTCAATTCCTATCATTGATAAAGATGTAGGATTCTTTCTACTTAGAGCTTCTACCACCTTGTTAGCCTTATCGAGATGGTAGTCGATTGAGAAGTCATAATCCTTTACTTCCTCTATCCATCTTCATTAGAACATATTAATCTTTTTTTAATATATATTTGAAACTTCTGTGATCAGTATATATCTCACACATATCCCCATAGAGATAATGCAACCATATTTTTTAATGCAATGATTACAGCTGTCAACTCCAGATCATGCATAGGTTAATTTTGCTCATGGATTTTCAGCTTCCTTAAGGCGTATGCTATCACTTTATCATTATTCATCAGCCAAAAACCAAATATATTATTTTAATCATCATTGTACCCCATAAAATAGTTCTCCACATGTAGTGAGTTTTATTACTAGAGCGGTGATTATCCTCCTTTTCAACTCATTAAAGCAGTCTTCACATTCTTGAGTCCATACAAACATTACTCCCTTCCATGTTAGATTGGACCTATGATTTCACAATTATGAAAATTTCTTCAAAAATAATAAGTAATACCAAGCTAGACTGAGAAATCTACGGATCTCCATTACAGATGTGGTCCAGGGCCACTCTTCAATCACCTTTGTCTTGGAAGGGTCCACAGATATCCCTTTACTGGTGATAACATGCCCTAAGAATTATAATTCCACCATCCAGAACACACATTTTCTGTAATTTACATACCACTTATCCCTTCAAAAAGACATTAACCCAGTATTCTAATACTCCTAATAGTCATTTTTCCCTTAGATAATATCATAATAGCTTCAGTAAAGACTACCAAAAAATTGTCGAGGTAATATCTAAAGACTCTATTCATTAAATTCATGGAAACTGCTAGATAAATAGTGATTTAAGAACATGGGTTATCACTCAGGTATGGATCCTTTGGTTTTTTTCGATCAAAATCATTAATTTTGACATTATAAAGATGAGTTTATAGTTATCAAAGGTTTTGGGGGTGTCTGGGGATTATGTGAATCTCAGAACACCTCTTTTTGGGAAAATAGGCCACGTCGCATGGTTTGTTCACAATTTACACATGGTTTGCACATGGTTTTCCTAACCATGCCAATTGTGTTTATTAGGACAATGGAACTTCGCATGGTTTGTGCACAACCATGCATCCAAATTGTGAGAATGCCAAATTTTTAGAGGTTTGGGTAGAACCATCTCACATGGTTTGCGTACACTTTGACAAACTGTACGTAGGCTAAAACCTGGGTAAAATTACCAAAAACTCACTTAATCACCTATTAATCCTTCCCTTCATACTAATCTGAGAACCTGCAGGATTTTTCTCCTTTTTCTTCCTTTTGGAGATTTTTAAAGTCCTATTCTAGGGATCAAGATATCTCCTTCGTATGACATCCAATCGAGCATCCGTTCATCATGTCTGATGTACAATGGAACATACTCGAGTCCTTTCTATCCATACTTCTCCCCTATCACTTTCAACCTTGATATCACAATGTGAGTGTTTTTTACATTTTCTTAGATCTACTTTGATCTGCTGCAAATATAGGGCTGATTTCAGAGTAGAAGGCTTATACAACCCTAAGGTGGGTGGTCTATAACTCATCAATAAAGTTTGTTTTTTTTGGAATGTTCATGTGGGGAAAACTATTTTCATTGGAAACCATTTCTTAAATTAACAAGCCATGATTTTACTCATTAGAATCTTATGGTTTTTCTCTTTCCAAATATGTTATTAGTTTTTAGTTTTTTCACCGACTACTAAATCGGCCTCATATCAAAGGTTATTCCATAATTGGATTTTCGTGTTTCGACACATTTGAGCCACCGTTCAGGTGTGACTTTTATTGACCTTTCTAAAGGTGAGACCTCATATAATAAATGGATAGTTGTTAATGATAATTTCAAAATGTAATGTACTTTATATGCTCACCACATGACCTTCCTAAGTTAAGTACTTACAAATGTTTATTAAAAGTTAAATATGAAATGTAAAATAGAATGTGTACTAGGTATATAACTTGTCCTTATCAAAAGAGATTGAATAATGGTTACATGCCCATATCACCCATTTCTATGTTGATGGAAGGTAGTTGAGTTAACCTCAATAATTGAATGAGCTTTAATAGCTAACTAAGACTTGATTAAATGGAAGCAACACTACATGGCCTATCCACATTAATGGAAGACAATGCATGGACCAATAAATAAATGGTTTTAACTCTACTTGACCTATCCACAATAATGGAAGGACAAAATTGAACCAAATCAATTGCTAAATGATTACAATATCAAATAGGAATGGACTAACTTGAGCTCACCTTGGATTCTGAGAGGAGAATACCTTGGGTATCGGGAACCCCATTCCGAATCAAGGATATTGTTTTCTTAGGTTGATACCCATATAGACTCAGGTTCTTGTCAATTCCTTGGATTCCCGGTATACAACTGTTGGGTCTCGTTAATTATAATTGGATGCCTTGGATACACTCCTTGGATCCATCACTTAGTAGTAAGTTCCATGGTTAAATCCCATAGGTCCCTATTCTTGAATAGCCCCTTTTTACCTCGGTCGATCACCTTGTACTTGGTAGAAGCCTTATTATGGAATGCCTTGGATTACGCTCCTTGGATTACACTCTTACCCCTTATATAGACTTAGATACTACTGAGTTAGCTTCCTATGAGTTTACATTACCTTGGTTTTTACCTTGCAACTCCCTCACTGGATATCATTGTCGGGATGCCTTGTTATATCTTGGGACCTTCACTACATATACTATCACAAGGTGATGTCAGTGTTGGATATACCTCATGTGACCTATTCACATTAAATGGTAATTGATTTTTTAAAATGGACTTTTTCATGTCAAGACACTAGATGAGGGCTAAATCAAGGACCTTGTTATTTTGTTATATTGTACTACTTGCTTAACATTATATATTCATACCCACACATTCTTATATTCCATTACATGGGAAGGATGTTATAAAAACCGTTTGTGGTGGCCCATTGAGATTTGTCTCACACCCTGTCTGGGCACCGTTTTGTACCTATAGTAGATTACATAGTAGCAAGTAATGAAAAAGAACAGAAAGAAGCTTTTAATACATGATTGTGTGATGAAAAGATAGAGCTTGATAGTATATGACCAAGTAGAATCTCATAATTATTGGAGTAGACATTGGTTTATTTTACTTTGTGTAACATGTTATACATATTTTCATATAACCATGCTTTCTAGTTTTCTAGTGAAATGACATTACATCGTCTTTTCCCTAGTTGATATCGTTATTGTTACTATAGCTTATAAATTTCATCAGTTTGCTTTAGCTATTTATTTATTTTGCTTCCAAAATTTACTATTTCATTAAATTCCTTCTACTATGAAACACTCTTATAATGCGGGAATAGTCTTCCCATGGACACACCCCAGGCCCTCACTACTAGTTGTCATCCATTGGCATTTGGGAAGATGCGCTTGAGGCCATGCAAACCACTGGGATCGGGGTGCCCGTTATGTGGCATCAGTGTATGGGTTGCCACAAAGTGGTATCAAAGGTGTTTTTCTCTTTCTTGACTATTTGGAGACAATATATTAGAGTATAGGAACAATTGGTACTTGGTCATAAGTTGTTATTTGGTGTCACTAACCCATGTTCAGGGTAAAATCCATGTTTGACATGATGCAATTGTTGTTCTATTTTTCCTATTATAGTAGGTATTATTTTACCATTGGGTGACTCACATGTTGTGTGGTGATGTTGATTATTACTCATTGGGAATTTATTTATTACTTGTCTCAATGAAATGATGGAAAGGAGTATTGCTACATGCATCATTATAGGCACCTAGAATTCACATGTCATGCATACTTCCATGTCATATAGGTTAATTTCACTGCTTTTCATTGCTTGACTTTCCTGTGATTATAGAGTGATGTTGTAATAGTTGTTGGTACTTGTATTACATTATCTTCGATTGAGTGATTTCTTGTCTCAATTCATGGGGTGTATTGGCCGTCACTGGTTAGAATGGGTATTTTACCGACTCAATCCATTACGCTATAAATAAAAGTGTGTTGTTTCATATTACAGGTGTATGGGTGCTAATTCATCAGAAATAGAAATCTATTATAATTTGAATCCTAAAATATAAAATTAAATGGTTTCACATCCTTATTTATCCTTGTCATGCTTATGAAAGGTAAAGGAATGAACCATGAAATTAAATGAAAAATGAAATAAAACATATATATGAGCACTTACTGATACCTAGCCGTCTAAGAAGGTAGTTTGGGAAGTATTCCTTGGGTAGTGAGTTTTCATAAAATCAATTTCTACTAGTGATTTTATCTCTATGCATATAAGATTTTTTTTAAGGTGTGTGCTTGGAATTTCTAGACAAATGTCACCATGATGCCCTCTTGTCATTCTCTAGGAGTGTGGTGATGAACATGATCCAGATATGGTGGGCCCTGAGCCTCTTTTCTTACATCCATGATTTCCACATGAAGAACTGCATACTATGCCTAATTTGATCAATGTTTCCCATGTCTGTGATTGTTTCATAGATAAGATTCAGTCCACGATTGGTGCTCCACTGGTTGCACCTACGATGGATGATCTGACCCATGAGTTCCTGTAGCAGCATCCTCCTACTTTTTCAGGGGATAGAAGTTCTCAGGATACTAAGCCGTGTCTAGAGGTCTTTCTTTCTATCTTTGAGAATCTCAAAACACCCCAGAGTTTAGAGTCAAGATTTCTATATACATGCTTCGAGATTCGGCCAAGCATTGGTGGGAATTCATTACACAGGCAGAACGTCATCAGGGCATGTTATGGGTTGACTTCTAGACTACCTTTTATGATCAGTTCTTTCCTTAGTTATTAATAGATGAAAAATCTAGAGAGTTCATGTATCTTGATCAATGTTCTATGTAAATTATGAAATATTTAGCATGTTTCACTAATTTACAGCGCTTTGCAACACTTATATTCGGTGATGAGATTTTATGTGCTAGACGTTTTGAGGATGAGATCCAGTATGCTATACGAACATAGGTGAATGTCGTTCTCCTTTCTACCCTCTCTGCAATAGTTTAGTAGGGCCTTATCACAGACTGTAACCTTAGGGATGAAGCAAGTATTGGGTTTAAAGGATCAGTGTCATTTCAGGATAATAGTTATTCCGGTTGTAAGAAATGTTCCCTTGAGGTTTTTCATCAGGGAAGTGGTAGCTAGAGTATCCATTTTGATTTCTCTATAGTGTTTCATTAGTGTGGAAAACCCTGTCATAAAAAGACTGGTGTGATAGAGAACCTATGGAGTGTCGGTCTTGTGGTTGTAAGGGTCATGTTCGACACTTTTGCAGGACCATTCCACCAGCTTTGAGTGGAAAAAGATCATCTTCAGCTCTATCTTCAGGAGTGAGATCTTTTGTGTCGCGTCAGTCAGGGATTTGGAGTAGCACCGACAGGTCTAACAGAAGAGGAGGTCGTGGTTTGGTAGTCTGATCCCTGATCACCAGCAGCGCCAATAAAGCAGTCATGATCATGTTAGTCCATCTGTTGCATAAGGCCTTGGATCAGGTCAGTTGCATGCCTTATAGCCAATACCCGAGGATTAGGTTGTGGGACCATCTATAGTATCGGGTACTATTCTAGTAGCATATACTATTTTCCCTTCATTGTTTGATACAGGTGATTCAAACTCTTTTATTTTTGTATCTACCTTGGAATTTCTTGGTCTAAAGATACAATATCACTATGGTGTAATGACCCTAGATTCACAATTGGGAATAAAGACAGAGGGCATACTATAGTGTCGGGACTGTCCCCTTAAGGTAGGCAGTTACCCTTCATGTGAAATCTCTTTGTTCATGAAATTATGGGATTGGATGGCATTCTCGTGATGGATTGGTTGGTCCTCTATCACACCTTTGTAGAGTGTTATTGCCGCATGTAACGTCCCGGTTCCGGTAGCCACACGATAGGTGCCCCAAACCCAGTTGGTCACATGACCTCAAGAAACTTTCCTCAAACGCCAGAGGCTGTCGACTAGTAGCGAGGGCCTAGGTCTGATAGTGGGGAAACTATTCCCTCATTTGTCAAAGTGTAGTGTAGAAAATATATATATAAACATACCAAAGTGGAAACATTAAACAATACCCAAATGAAATGGATAAAAGTAAAAAAGTAAAATATAACAACAGTCATATAGATATGATGATGCATTATCTCTCTATGTCTAGTAAAGAATCCAAAACATGATACAATGCAATCTAGAATAATCCAATACAAAGTACAAGTATGCAAAGGAAAACAAAATAGTGCAGCAGGAACTCACCTGCATCGCAATCCTAAGATTGGTCCCATGCTATCCCACTCCTCTGCAACAATCTAGTACCTGTATAGGGACTCCTTCCCTTATCAAAACCTGCAGTAATATAATCATGATCTCCACTGATCGATATATGTGAATGACACCTTACGAAACAACCTAGAATGGTGTAGATCCGCACAGTTCAATCGAGACCATCAGCGAAGGAAACCGAGTTATGGTGTGTGGTCGGGAGCTCCTCCATGCTCCGACCTTCTCTTTTGATGCTCAAAATGCATCCACTTCCTCCTCAGCCAAATGAGGTGGCTACTTCCCATTTTAAGTGAAAAAACAAACTACACGGCGTGTATTCTCATGTATATGTCGTGCACTTTTCATTTTTTATCTATTCCTTTTGCAGCTACTTTTCACCACTGAACGGTTCATCTGTCGACATGAGTACACGACATGTATTCCTAAGTACATGGTGTGTACTATCGATCCACTGGCGGCTACTTCCACCACCTTACTATTCACCTACTGACTGACTACACGATGTGTAAATACTAAGTGCACTATGTTTAGTCAGTTTTTACACCCTTCATCACCGACATACCTACACGCCCTGTGTATCCATCCCACACAGCCAAAGTACACAGCATGTGGAAATGTAGATGGTGTGTACCCACAAAATTTAGGATTTATCCCCATTTTCCTTATTTTTCTCATAAACACTTAAGGAAAGAGGAAAATAAGAAACATGTTCCTCAAGAAGAAGAACTGGGTTCTTACAAACATTCCCCCTTAAAGAAATTAATCCCTGAATTTCCCTTCCAAGGGTGGTGAAGATAAAGCTGAGAACAACTCTGGACACTGAGCACATACGTCGGTCTCCTGCTCCCAGGTTTCGTCTTGCACTCGGCCATGATGCCATAGCACCCATACGAGTGGAACTGACCGGTCTTGGAGAACCATCGTGCTCCTATCAACAATACAAATTGAATGCTCCTCAAAGGACGCATCGACCTGAAGTTCACCCTCCTCAAGCTGAAAAATGTGGGATGGGTCTGAGTGATAATGGAACAGATGAGATATATAGAAGACGTCGTGCATGGCCCAGTACCTCTGTGGTAACTACAACCGATAGGCAACCGACCTGACTCTCTTTAGAATCTCAAACAACCCCACATACCTTGGTGAATGTTTACCATGTCTCCTGATCTGCCTATGCCCCAACCTCGGTGAAACACATAGAAAAACCTGATTCCTGACCACGAACTCCAAGGGTCGTCTGTGAGGATCAACATAAGATTTCTGTATGAGACTATGCAGTAACCATATGCTTCCGAATCAACTAGACCTACTCTGAAGTCTCCTACGCGAGACGTGGTCCCAGTAAAGATGTCTCACCTAGCTCCAACCAGCACAAGGGTGATCGGCATGGCCTACCATATAAAGCCTGATAAGGTTTCATCTCAATAGTTTCCTAAAAACTATTATTGTAGGAAAACTCGAATAGGGGTGTGTGCTACTCCCAAGAGCCCCCAAAGTCCAAGACGCATGCACACATCATGTCCTCAAGCACCTGTATCGTATTCTCTGACTGGACATTGGTCTGATGGTGGTATGTTGTGCTCGGAAGCACCTGTGTACTTAGGGCCCTCTGAAAACTCTGCCAGAAATGAGATGTAAATCGGGAATCCATATATGAAAAAATAAAATGATGGAACTCATGAAGGATTACTACCTCTCGGATATACAACTTCCTGATCTCATCAACGCTGAAGGTCTCCTTGATTGGCCAAAAGTGAGCTACCTTTGTAAGTCTGTCCACAACAACCCACATGGCATCACTGCCTCGAGATGACCTCAGCAACCCAGCCACGATGTCCATTGTGACATCATCCCATTTCCACTCCGGAATGGGTAACTATTGTAACAGTATGGAGGTCCTATAATGCTCCGCCTACATGTACTGATAGGTGGAACATCTCGCAACAAAACCAACTACTTCTCATTTCATACCCAGCCACCAATAAAAACGTCTCATGTCACGGTACATTTTTGTGACTACGGGATGCACTTCCCAAGTTGAATCATGAAACTCCCGCATCAACTCCTCACGTATATCTCCTGGAACCAATACTCGACCATGGATATGTAGTACCTCATCATCGCCTATCTTCTAACCAGGAGGAGGGTCCTCACTTGCCACCGACTCCCATAGAACAAGGCCTTCCAAATCTGATAGCTATCTCATCCTCACTCTATCAAGGAGGGTAGAAGTCATAGCAAAGGAAGAAATATAGGCTCACCCCATACTATCATGTACTTCCAAATTCATCTCAGAGAACAAAGCCATGAGCTGCCATTCACCACTGGCATCCTGTACTGCCTGTATCTGAATCCTCTTACTTAGTGCATCAGTATCTACATTACCATTACTAGGTGTATAAGCATTCTCGAAGTTGAAGGATTTAAGGTATTCAACCCACCTTCACTGTAGAGACCCGAATCTTGACGTACATGAACATTACATTTCTTTTGAGGAATACTTAATACATAACAAAAACAGACACACAAGGACCGTAATTGTTTAGTGTATTTGGAATCTTGGAAAGTAATCTTCTAATCATGGTGAAAGATCTTCATCATCTCCCATAAAGATCTTCCCCCTTTTTTTATTACCTAAAACCATTCTTTATATCCTGGGGAAAAGAAAACATAAAAAGGGTGAGCTCAAATTCTCAGTAAGGGTAAGCATGGATAAAATAAAACATACCATATACATTTGAACTTAAAAACATGAACATAATGTTTAAACATAAAAAGATTGAGTAATGACATAAAACATGGAAGTACGTATGGCATAGATCATAAAAAAACATTAAGAATGATAAAATAGCATGAGAATAAAATATTTAATTGTGGCAACCATTAAGCACATGATATGATTTCCATAGTAGCCAAGGCATTTCTGCCAAGACCATCTTCGTGGACAAAGTCCCTTTCTGAATCGAGTTCACTCCTCGTTCCAGTCCTGTATTACTGAACCGATTTAACTTGCCATTCCATCCATGTCTATCTCATGAGATATAAATCTTTACCCAATACATTGGAGGGAGATATAGGTCCCACCCATCTCATAATGAAATCATTATTACTTGTTCCACAAAATAAACTTGAAACCTTCATCATAACCCAAAGAATAAAATGGGTTTCATAAACATCATCCCATCATCACATAATCCATATAAAACAAATGGATATATCAACATTAGAAAAGTGAAACCATGTAAATCATAGGGACATCATACGTTAAACATACACTTATAAAATAATGTCATCTTAGATGAAAAAATGGTTTTGATAAAACACTTGAAATGAATTCTTGAGGAAAATATCCTTTCTTATTCAAAATCTATTTCTTTTCACAAAACGTCATGCAATTTTAAAAGAAATAGATTTTTTAAAAAATAGTAATGAAATTTTTTATAGGAATCTTCATGAAAATAAGGCTTTATAAAACCGTAAAAATCCTTTCATGCCGTATACGTAAAAAAAACATTCTTCTCGTACTTTTGTTGGAAAAGTCAAAAAGTACCTTGTAGGGTAAATAAAAGAAGATTCCATCCATACCATGGGGTAAAAGTAAGAATGGGCAAAAAGGAATATAAACATACATGAATACACTTTTATAAAACATGTACATGGATGATAGCAATAACCCCAGTAAATACTTACGAATAAGCAATCTCAGATAAAAATGAGATTTGCAAAATTATCCCTTACATTTGGTCTGATATGCTTCGTACGTATCCAAACCTCCTATATAATGATTTAAATAATTTCATTTACTTATTACAGAATCATATTCATTGTTATTATATCATATATGGGTCACTTATTACTTTATATTACCCGTTCTTTTGTAAATTCCATGTTAAAGAGTGTTTTGGGTAAAATCGTTTCATTTGTCATCCGTGTTTTGACTTGTAATTATCATATGATTACTTAGATCATCATTACTTAATTTAAGAATATAAAACATGATTTATATATAATATATATTCATAATATACATATATGTAATAGATCGATAAATGGAAAGAAATACACCGATCATGGAGACGGTAGGCCGTACGTACGCATGAACGCTGTTTTCATTTCCTAATTGAATTGAATGGAATAAAGTAGATGACATAAATATATATATACATAAATCCAGTATCATTATTATGTAATATATTTTATTATTACTTATTATATATACTTTATAATCATTCTTGAATGGTTATCATGGAGAGTAAATCTCATCGCGTCGTGGAGACGGTATTCCGTACGTACGCATGAGCGATGATATCATTCCCATGATCGTAAAATTGTATTAAAGTGTATGTATAATATTAAAGAATAAATATAACTTTACAATTGTCATATATATTTATTAATTTCACCATTATACCCATCCAGGTAAGGTGGTGGTGGAAAATAGATTACACCACAGCGTGGAGACGGTATTTCGTACGTACACACGCGCGGTGATTTCATTTTCCATAGGATGGATAGATGGTGAAATATGGTTGTTTCATAATTATAATAACATATAAGTATATGATTCATACTGATGTTATTACTTCATAATGAAACAACTAATGAAGAATAAGTTGAAGAAGAAAGAAAATTGAAAAAATTGGTAACGGATATTACCTCTTCTTTGACACCCCTCTTTGAATCCTCCTCTTAGGGTACTATAATTGGTCTTTGAAGAAAACCATGACCTCTAGGATATTTCTAGGGAAGTTGAGAAGGAAAATGGGTAGGGTTTGGCCGAGCTTAAAGGCTCAAATTGGTGTGAGGAAGGGAGGGAGGAGGTGGCCTTTTATAAGGGAGGAGAGGGGCACCTTTGGAAATCTTAAAAATATCAATTTAGAATAAATCTAACCCCACTTAAAAACCTCAAAAAATGACTCATATTCGAATATAAGATGATATAGGGTTGTAATATCATCAACCAATAAAATTTATACATGTTAGGAAATTATTTTAAACATTATCAACTTGATTTAACCTTACTTAATCAATTTAATTTTATTTGTGGTAATAACATTCTAAATTTTAAACTATAACAAAAAATTACTTATTTGTTGTCAATTGTACATAATTGGATAATTTATAAAATTTTAGACCATATAAATTTAAATTTATAATTTTTAAATATTTGTGGGATTTTTAAACAATTTTATAATATATTATGTTTATAAAATAACTATAGTGTCAATTTTGACACTATTCATTTATATGAATTTAAATAAAATAAATACAGAATATATGTTCGAAATAAAAGATTTAATAGATTCATAAAAGGCCATATGTATCTATAAAATTGGTGGAGAACATTAAATAGTTCATATAATATTTATTTTATTATTTGTAAAACCATTTATTTGGTTTATGTCTTAATAAAATAATTACTACAACATTTTTGTATAATTTTTTAATATACTTATGTTTTGCATAAAAATTAAAAATAAAATCCTATGATGAAGATAAATCTATTACCTTTCAGAATAATACATTTACTCGAATTTATCTTCTTAAAATAATAATATTTAAATTGTTGTATTTATTAAATTATGAAGGTGACAACTTTGGCATCATTTAAAATAAAATAATATAAGTGTCATAATCACTTTTATAAGACTCCAAACAGTTATATATTAGGTACTTAGATCCTTATGGTATAGATATACACTAAAAATAAGTTTTGGTCAGGTTTGTGGGCCTTTTAATGGGTATTATTATTTCAATAAAAACTATATTACTGATTTTTCACTTAATAAATAATTTCTGCATCATTAATGTATCACCATTAATGATAATTATTTAATCCCTAAAAAATGTAAATAAATTATCGTGATATAGATAATTTTATTATCTTTCTGTAGAATATTCATGTTTGAAGTTTTATGTTTTTTATCACTAAATTAAATTTATTATACTTATAAGATTTAAGAGAGTGACATGTTGTCACTTTCTTTGGTTTTAATAATAATTACATTATTTTCATAGTCAAAAGAACATAAAATGAATCTAATCCGACCCTTAGGTGATATTGGTCTACTTTTAGCCATTAAATATAATTTTTTCGTGTGTTAGGGTAATTTTATAATATTTTATTTACCCTTAATTACCCGATTTACCTTTAACCATGGTAAATAAAATTTACCGTAGTTACTATTCATAATTCCCAAAAATAAAAAGTAGCCTATTAACATAATTTGGACCTACTGATTCCAAATATGGATTCCATTTTTTAAATTTCAATACACAAAAGTTTCAGAAATTAAATTAAAATTAATCCCATTGTCGAATTAAAACGAGTTTTTGATTAAAACATTACAAAAGATTGAATTAAGTTAACCTACGAATTCAATGTAAAATCAATGATAATGAAATAAATAATATTAAATGGTAATAATATATTCTATATATACTTTAAAACCATTCAATATTATAATTTATACACATAAGTTATTACGATGAAAAAAGTTGTTTTAAACTAAAATATAACGTGTTTTTACTATTCATTAAAATATGAAAGTTATCAGAAAAATATCAAAACTTTATCCAATGTAAATTTTTATATCATGATTCAAAAGAATAAGTTTATTTTGTAAAATTTAACTTATAATCTTCTAAAAAATTATATTTAAAATGGGTGTGCCATCAAAAGGCGGCAAAACTGCATTTTTGAAAAAAAATACTTATTTTACCCGAAAAAATTTATTTTGTTCTCATACCTTGTTCTAGAAAATGTGTATGGTGAATAATAATGTTATAAAATTCAAAATTTAGTTAATACTATTCATAATGGATAGTTCATAGTAATATTATAATAATATATCGTTGTTTAGTAAAACCCGGTATTGCGTACAACACACGCTATCGAGGAAGGTCGTGGTTGCGTGTAATGCAAGCCAAGTCAGGGTTGCGTGTTGTGAAAGAATCCTTTGTTGTTTCGTATAACAGAATCCAACCATATTTCATTTATACATTGAATATATATATATATATACTCAATGTTGCGTAGAATAACTATTATCGAAATTTTGTGTAACATGATCCAAGAATAGTGTTGCGTATACTGCAAGCTAATATGGTGTTCCATATAGCACAAGGTAATCTTATTGTAGCATACAACACAAGACATTAATGAAATTAAAATAATATTTTTTATAAAATATTGGGGTGTTACATTCTACCCCCCTTAAAATGAATTTCTCCCTCGAAATTCGTCGGGGTTATACATGGTTTACTACTCAAAAGTTTGTTTAATAGAAACCCACATCGTAAAAAGGAATACCAAAACATGTATTTAAAAACTAAAGTATGAAACGTAACGATTACCTAAATTAACTAATCACTGGGTTTCCATGTAGGAGAACATAAGTGAAAATATGGATATGGAAGAGAAATATAACTGTCATGTTATGATTGAGAGTGGTTGAGAACATGGCTATGAAATAGCCAACAATCACAAAGCCATAGATTTGTGATGATATAAGGTACCATCTGATTCATCGGATATAAGAAAACTAGGACACCATATTTGGTTTTCAATATCATTTCCCTAAAGTTGAAAAATTTGAATTAGAGGAAATACTTACTTGATTCACTATTGTTCGTGAATTGAACAATTTCCACTTCATCTCTTAAAGAAATGAAGTTGAATTTGTTATTCGTGAAGCATTAGCAGATCATGTGATAGAATGATAGGTCATTCCATCTGTTTCAAACCAAAGGTTAGCAAAAGTTATAAGTCCATCTTATAGTGAGATTAATCGTATATGGTTCCAAAAATGGACTTATACTTTATTTAACATACCGGTTAATAAAATAAAACAACTTTCCACTAACCAGGGTCTTCTTGTAGGCTAGTGGTAGGTGATAATGTCCGGTCGCACTTTAGTTGTGGGTTAGATTCCCACAGCCTTGTCCGACGTGACGGGTTGTCGCCCATCCTGCAGGTTGTCCTTTTTTTCTAAAATTATGATATTCCATTGATAATATCGAAAACAGTTCAAGCCTTATACTAACTTATGTTCTACATAATCCATTTCAAATCTTTAGGCTTATCCAAAATACTTCTATCCAAGATTATAGTATAAAGAAAACAATTACTAGAAATGTCATCTACCGAGCATGTGAATACCATCATTTATCCCCTATATATCTTGTTGGTCACATTCCAATCATGTGAATACCTTAATCATGTATTCTCTTGAAAAATGAATACCCATTAAACCTTAGTGAAAACATTAATGATGTCTAAAGTTAACTCTTTCCACATACCAAAATCCAAGAATTTCTATATAATCAAACCATAATATCACTTAGTCCTTATATCACTCATGAGCTCATGAATACAATCAAACATCTCATTATCTACTTATCCCTTCATTATGTGCATATCATCTAGTTTCTAAAAATATCTGAATAACCTTCCATGGTTACCAGTACCATTCAACATACACTTTCATATACTTTAAGAAAAACAATAGTGTAACAATCCTTAGATGATTCTTTATTCCATAGTACCATACATTATTCTTTATAAACATACAATCATTCCACTAACTTCTTAAACCACTAGCTGAGCTTCATCATTTATTTCATCTCACATTTCATTTGTAGTCTCTTCATCATCATCCACATAAATACTACCCATATGACCATGCTGATTATATTCATGAGATTTTCCCTTAGGGCATTGGTTTTCATAATTCTGATACATTCCACATTTAAAACATCTAATCATTGTTGATTTCGTAGCAATACCATTATCCTTGTCCATGGTGTTAACTGAACCTTTTCATTTGCACTTACTGGCTTTGTGTCCTTCTTTTCCACACCCAAATCATCTTCGAGTTCCTTTAAAACAATCTCCCGGATGCCTCTTCCCACATGATTTACATGAGGGAAATTGAACTTTATTTCCTCTATGATCATCATGACACTCTAACTTTCTCTTATTATCTGAGTCGGGAAAATTAACAAAGTTGAAATTATTAATCATATTATGAGATTTCTGATTAGTAATAATAATGATTTTTGGACTTCCAAGTCCCGTTTCATTTGGTTTCTCATGAAGAATATCATTCCATTGTCCGTCATATCCTCCATTATCATGAATCTTCCTGTTTCCAGCCATTTTCTAAAACCCAAAAAGAATAGTGTGAGGGGAAAAAATCATGCTAGGGAAAACAACATAGTAAAGGGGGATTACCCTCAATATCTAACATCATAGGATAAAATCTTAGATCGTTACCGTAGTTCTAGGACTATATCCTATACGTATACTTATCCTTAGGGACATCCCTAGACATACCTTAGAAATATCTCTAGGGATCTCACTAACGTTTTCGCATCCTAGTTTCCAAAGGTTAACTAAACCTTTCCTCTAATACCAAATGTAGAGACCCGAAGCTCGACGTACATGACCATTACATTACTTTTGAGGAATACTTAATATATAACAAAAACAAACACACAAGGACCGTAATAGTTTAGTGTCTTTGGAAACTTGGAACGTAATCTTCTAATCGTGGTGAAAGATCTTCAACATCTCCCATAAAGATCTTCCCCCCTTTTGTTTCTTACCTAAAACCTTTCTTTATATCCTGGGGAAAATAAAACATAAAAAGGGTGAGATCAAATTCTCATTAAGGGTAAGCATGGATAAAATAAAACATACCATATACATTTGAACTTAAAAACATGAACATAATGTTTAAACATCAAAAGCTTGAGCAATGACATAAAACATGGAAGTACGTATGGCCTAGATCATAAAGAAACATTAAGAATGATAAAATAGCATGGGAATAAAACATGTAATTGTGGCAACCATTAAGCACATGATATGATATCCATAGTAGCCAAGGCATTGCTGCCAAGACCATCTTAGTGGACAAAGTCCCTTTCTGAATCGAGTTCACTCCTCGTTCCAGTCCTGTATTACTGAACCGTTTTAACATTCCGTTCCATCCATGTCTATCTCATGAGATATAAATATTTACCCAATGCATTGGAGAGAGATATAGGTCCCACCCATATCATAATGAAATCATTCTTACTTGTGCCACAAAATAAACTTGAAACATTCATCATAACCCAAAGAATAAAATGGGTTTCATAAACATCATCCCATCATCACATAATCCATATAAAACAAATGGATATATCAACATAAGAAACGTGAAACCATGTAAATCATAGGGAAATTATACTTGAAATATACACATATAAAATAATGTCATCTTAGATGGAAAAATGGTTTTGATAAAACACTTGAAATGAATTCTTGAGGAAAATATCCTTTCTTCTTCAAAATCAATTTTTTTTTCACAAAACGTCATGCAATTTTAAAAGAAAGAGATTTTTTTGAAAATAGTCATGAAATCCTTTGGAGTAAGCTTCATGAATATAAGGCTTTATAAAACCGTAAAAATCCTTTCATTCCATATACATAAAAAAACATTCTTCTCATACTTTTGTCGAAATAGACAAAAAGTACCTTGTAGGGTAAATAAAAGAAATATTCCTTCCATACCAAGGGGTAAAAGTCATAATGGGTAAAAAGGAATTTAAACATACATGAATACACTTTTATAAAACATGTACATTGATGATAGTAATAACCCCAGTAAATACTTACAAATAAGCAATCTCAGATAAAAATGATATTTGAAAAATTATCCCTTACATTAGGTCTGATATGCTTCGTCCGTATCCAAACCTCCTGTATAAAGATTTAAATAATTTCATTGACTTATTACAGAATCATATTCATTGTTATTATATCATATATGGTTCACTTATGACTTTATATTACCCATTCTTTTGTAAATTCCATGTTAAAGAGTGTTTTGGGTAAAATCGTTTTATTTGTCGTCCGTGTTTTGACTTGTAATTATTCATATGATTACTTAGATCAGGATTACTTAATTCCAGAATATAAAACATGATTTATATATAATATATATTCATAATATACATATATATAATAGATCTATAAATGAAAGAAATACACCATTCATGGAGATGGTAGGCCGTACGTACGCATGGACGTTGTTTTCGTTTCCTTATCGAATTGAATGGAACTAAGTAGATGACATAAATATATATATACATAAATCCAGTAGCATTATTATGTCATATATTTTATGATTAATTATTATATATACTTTATAATCATTCTTGAATGGTTATCATGGAGAGTGAATCTCATCGCGTTGTGGAGACGGTATTCCGTACGTACGCACGAGCGATGATATCATTCCCATGATCATTAAATTGTATTAAATTGTATGTATAATATTACAGAATCAATATAACTTTACAATAATAATATATATTCATTACTTTCACCATTATACCCATCCAAGTAAGTTGGTGGTGGAAAATAGATTACAGCACGGCGTGGAGACGGTATTCCGTACGTACGCACACACGGTGATTTCATTTTCCATCGGATGGATAGATGGTGAAATATGGTTGTTTCATACTTATAATAATATATCAGTATATTATTGATACTGATGTTATTACTTCATTATGAAACAACTAAATAAGAAGAAGTTTAAGAAGAAATAAAATTGAAAGAATCGGTAACGGATATTACCTCTTCTTTGACACGCCTCTTTGAATCCTCCTCTTAGGGTACTAAAATTGGTCTTTGAAGAATACCAGGACCTCTAGGATGTTGATAGAGAAGTTGAGAAGGGAAATTGGCAGGTTTTTCCGAGATTAAAGGCTCAAATTGGTGTGAGGAAGGGAGAGAGGAGGTGCCCTTTTATAAGGGAGGAGAGGGGCACCTTTGGAAATCTTAAAAATATTAATTTATAATAAATCTAACACCACCTAAAAACCTCCAAAAATGAATCATATTCGAATATAAGATGATATAGGGTTTTAATCTCATCATCCAATAAAATTTAGACATGTTAGGAAATTATTTTAAACATTATCAACTTGATTTATGCTTACTTAATCAATTTAATTTTATTTGTGGTAATAACATTCTAAATTTTAAATTATAACAAAAAATTACTTATTTGTTGTGAATTGTACATAATTGGATACTTTATAACATTCTAGACCATATAAATTTAAATTTATAATTTTTAAATATTTTTGTGATTTTTAAACAGTTTTATAATATGTTATTTTTATAAAATAACAATAGTGTCAATTTTGACACTATTCATTTATATGAATTTAAATAAAATATATACAGAATATATGTTCAAACTAAAAGATTTAATAGATTAATAAAAGGCCATATGTATCTATAAAATTATTTTATCACATTAAATAATTCATATAATATTTATTTTACTATTTTTAAAACCACTTATTTGGTTTATCTCTTAATAAAATAATTACTACAACATTTTTGTATAATTATTTAATATACATATTTGTTGCATAAAAATTACAAATAAAATCCTATGATGACGATAAATCTATTACCTTTCACAATTATACTTTTACTCAAATTTATCATCTTAAAATAACAATATTTAAATTGTTATATTTATTAAATTATGAAGGTGACAACTTTGGCATCATTTAAAATAAAATAATATAAGTGTCATAATCACTTTTATAAGACTCCAAACGGTTATATATGATGTCATTAGATGCTTATGGTATATATATACACTAGAAATAAGTTTTTTTTCAGGTTTGTGGGCTTTTTAACGGGTATTATTATTTCAATAAAAACTATATTACTGATTTTTCACTTAATAAATAATTTATGCATCATTAATGTATCACCATTAATGATAATTATTTAGTCCCTAAAAATGTAAATAAATTATCATGAGGTAGATAATTTTATTATATTTCTGGAGATTATTCATGTTCGATGTTTTACGATGTTTATCACTAAATTAAAATTATTATACTTATAAGATTTAAGAGAGTGACATGTTGTCACTTTCTTTGGTTTTAATAATAATTAAATTCTTTTCATAGTCAAAATTCCATAAAATGAATCTAATCTGACCCTTAGGTGATATATGTCTACTTTTATCCATCCAATATAATTTTCGCATGTGTTAGGGTAATTTTATAATATTTTATTTACCCTTAATTGCCTGATTTACCTTTAACTATGGTAAATAAAATTTACCATAGTTACTATTCATAATTCCCAAAAATAAAAAGTACCCTATTAACATAAATTGGACCCACTGATTCCAAATATGGAGTCCAATTTTTAAAATTCAATACACAAAAGTTGCAGAAATTAAATTAAAATTAATCCTGTTGTCGAATGAAAACGGGTTTTTGATTAAAACAGTGCAAAAGATTGAATTAATTTAACCTACGAATTCAATGTAAAATAAATGCCAATGACATAAATTATATTAAATGGTAAAAATATATTCTATTTATACTTTAAAACTATTCAATATTATAATTTATCCACATAAGTTATTACGATGAAAAAAGTTTTTTTTAACTAAAATATAGCGTGTTTTTACTATTCATTAAAATATGAAAGTTATCAGAAAAATATCAAAACTTTATCCAATGTAAATTTTTATATCATGATTCAAAAGAATAAGTTTATTTTGTAAAATTTAACTTATAAACTGCTCAAAAATTATATTTAAAATGGGTGCGCCATCAAAAGGAGGCAAAACTGCATTTTTTTAAACAATACTTATTTTACGCGAATTTTTTTTTGTTCTCATACCATGTTCTATATAATGTGTAAGATGAATAATAATGTTATAAAATTCAAAATTTAGTGAATACTATTCATAAAGGCTTGTTCAAAATAATATTATATTAATGTATCGTTGTTTTGTAAAACCCGGTATTGTGTACAACACACGCTATCGAGGAAGGACGTGATTGCATGTAATGAAATCAAAGTCAGGGTTGCATGTTGTTAAATAATCCTTCGTTGTTTCGTATAACAGAATCCAACCATATTTCATTTATACATTTAATATATATATATATACTCAATTTTGCGTAGAATAACTATTATCCAAATTGTGTGTAACACGATCCAAGAATAGTGTTGCGTATACTGCAAGCTAATACGCTATTGTGTATAGCGCAAGGTAATCTTGGTTTAGCATACAACACACGACATTAATGAAATTAAAAGAATATTTTTCATAAAATCTCGGGGTGTTACATTCACTGCCTCAAATTCAGGTCACGCTAGGTAAGGATATATTTGAGACTTTTGGGGTCCGTGAACACCACAAAATTCTCTCCCAGGAGAAAATGTCTCCAACAGTGTATCACATGAACAACTACAACCAACTCTAGATCATTCATCGGGTAATTCCTCTCATATGGCGTCAACTGCCGAGACCCGTACGCAACTACTCGATCACCCTACATCAACACTGCTCCCAACCCAATACCTGATGCATCCCAGTAAACTGTATAGCTCCTCCCTTTCTCTAGAAGTATACGGACTGATGCTAATGTCAACCTTACCTTCAACTCTAGAAAGTTTTTCTCGCAAGCTTCTGACCACATTAACTTCACACCCTTCTCAATCAAACCTATCAACGACACTACTATGAGGGAGAATTCCTATATAAATCAACTATAGTAACCAGCCAGCCCCAAAAACAATGTATCTCAAACACATTCTTAGGCTGCTCTCTGGAAACATTTGCTCTCACTTTCTCTGGGCCTACCGCAACTCCTGCCTCTGAGATAATATGACCCAGAAATTGTATCTGGTCCATCCAAAAGTGGCACTTTGAGAGTTTAGCATATAGCTGATGATCTCTTAATGTACTCAGAATGATCTCAAGATCGATAGAATGGTCGTGTCGAGTGTGAGAGTTCACCAAGATATCGTCCACTAAGACTACCACAAAAGAATCTAGATATGGGTGGAACACATGATTCATCAGATCCATGAAATATAGTAGCGCATTCATGAGTCTGAAAAGCATGAACAAGAACTCGTATAGACCATATTTTCTCTGAAAAGCTGTAAGCGGTATGTCTGATGGTCTAACACACAACTGATGATATTCGGATCTCATGTCAATCTTCGAGAACAATCGTTCCCCTTGATGTTGATCAAAAAGATCATCCATCCTCATCATGGGATATTAGTTCTTGACCATCAACTAGTTCATCTTCCGATAATCCACACAAAGGCTTAGGGTACCGTCTTCCTTCTTCGCGAACAGGACAAGTGAACCCCATGGAGAAGTACTGGGTCGAATGAAACCCTTTGCTTGTAACTCCTCTAACTATTTCTTGAGCTTCTGCAACTCTGGTGTAGCCATCCTATAAAGAGGAATTCAAACCAGTGCCGCTCCTAGAACAAGCTCAACAGAGAAATACACCTATCTCTCTAGAGGTAAACCTGAAAAGGTGTTTGGGAAGACGTCCCTGAAATGATCAACTACTTGAGGGAAATCCTTCTGAAAAGTTCCCCAGACATCCAGATATAAACTCACAATCTGGGCTATCACACCACCTCTCCCGTGATTCTTAGGTCTAGCTTGGCTCGCCTGGACATACCATTCACCCTTTTACTGAAGCTCTCCACCCTTTGGTCATGTGAAACTCACCCTGTGATGATAGAAATATACAAAGGCCCAAAAGGGAACCAACTAGTCCATCCAAAGAATGACATCATAGCTCGTCATCTCTAAAACATAGAGGCCCCACAGAAAGTGACACCCAATAACCTCTAGGGTGAACTCCCAGCAATGATGCACACCTTCCGTTATAATCCCCAACGGAGTGTCCAACATCATAACATCATAAGAAGAAGAAACATAGAGCCCAAGGATCTCCGCAATGGGTATAGATATAAAGCTATGTGTAGCACCAGTATCAAAAAGTACTGAAGTCAAAACAGAAGAAACTAGAATAGTACCTCTGACAGTGGAAGGTTCGGGATCCTGCTCCTGTTGGGTCTATAGCACTACATATGTCTGCCCAGTGTCGCGACCCTACGATACATCCTGGCTACCCTGTGGTGACCCACCCTATTCTCTCTAAGATCCTAGTGTCTGGCTACCACGGCCATGACCACCACCTCAGCCTGAACGTTCATATGTATCTCAATTCCCAGACTAGTAAGAAGCTACTGGACCTACTCCTGCATGCATAGTCAGCACAAAACCCCTCTACTAGCCCCTAGTGGAAACGCCCTGCAATAACGCTGAAGATCACTCATCCTGCCGCATGCTCGGAACTCCACTTAGTCACGTGGACACTGAGGTCTCTTGTACCACTCTTTACCACACTGGTAGCACATAACCTGGCCACCTGAAGAAATATTCTGGCTAGTACTTCCACCGTGATAGAAATCCATATTTCTCTTCCACTTATCGGTAGAAATAGTACCAGAAACTGGCACCAAATCACCCTGGACCACACCACTAGCTTACCACAGGTTCTACTCTATAATCAGTGTCTGGTTCACAATAGCATGCACTGTAGGAAACCTGATAATGTTCACCAGTGCTCAGATTTCATATCGAAGACCATCCTCAAAGCATCTAGCCCTCAGCATCTCATCACCCACTAGAACAGGTGAAAAATGTTGTAGCTTGTTGAAGCGGGTAGAATAGTCCATCACCGACAAGGCACCCTGCTGCAGATTCGTGAACTCTCATGATCTATCTTCCCTTAGTGTCTCCAGAATGAAAAATTCACATAAGACTGCCTGAAAATCATCACACTCCATGTCTCTATGATTCTCATTCTGGGTGGTAACATCCCACCATCTCTTGGCAGAATCACACAACATGTATGTAGTGATCTTGACCCTCCACCAATGAGGCCTCTCAAGATGCTCAAAAATAGTCTCCATGGAAATTAGCCATGACTCTGCAGCCTGTACTCTTCCATCCCCTAAAAATGTTGGAGGATGCTGCTGCTGGAATATACATGTCAACTCTGCCATAGATGTGGCTGCCTGCGGTGCTCCCTGGAAGGTCTGGATGAACCGCATGAAGACATCACGGAACTGCGCATCAGCTCATGTGCCCGGTATAACGGCTAGTGCCGCATTTGGCTCTGCTGAAGCATCCATTAGTATACAATGGTCTACCATCTCTGGAGTATACTCATTTTTTCTCTCCTAGTGAAAAACATGTGGTCGTCTCAGCGCAATGACTCTAAAAACTCAGACACACGCCTTATATTAAGATCATCAAGGACTAAAAATAAGGAGTGTAAGAGGGAACATGAAAAATAAAACATTCATTTTTTACAAAATAAGACTACACGACATGTATAATAACTACACAGCATGTTCCTTCAAGTCTTCTACATGGGTGTGTACTTCTGCCAAACTGGTCTTGTAACACCCCAAACACAAGGCGTGATCTTTACACACATGGCGTGCACTTGAATTATTTCCTATGCCTGAGTCCTACTACATGGATTAGCCACATGGCTCTATTTTGAACGAGACTACATAGTGTGTATAAGGTCTACATGGCATGTACTAAACAAGCTTCACCGACCTGTGTAATTTGTTACATGGTCGGGTACACAGCTCACACTACATGACATGTTCTAGATAGACACATTGGGTATGGATTAGATTCTAACTACTCGTGTTGTTTGTGACATGGCTGGCTACTCGGGTGACACTACAAGGTGTGTTACACCCGCACACGGTGTGTACACCACCCTATTTCCACATCCAGATAGTCGTGTCCACACGGTCTATCACGGGTCAATACTACACGGCGTGTCCCACAGTCACATGGCATGTACAAGGTAGGGTAACACCCACCCGTGTTGTTAGTTACACATTCGGATTCCCGGGTTACACTACACGGGTAGCCGCTACATGGCGTGTATATACGGTACACGGTGTGTACTTAAATTTTTTTCATTTCTTCCCAAACAGAAGAGTACGTGGCATGTAGTCAAAACTTCACGGTGTGTATTCTGGGTTTTTCTGGACAGTAAGCCTTAGAAACTACTCTGGATCCCATAAAAACACTGAAAAAAACACCTACGTGCCAAATTCCGATCCAAGAGGGCCGATACTCCCCCACGAATCAAATATTTGCATCTTATACATGTTATAAACAAGGTAAATAGTCAATGATCCACCAAATTCCGGTCAATGAGGGTCCATACTCTTGAAGAACCAAAGATTTTCATTCCTTCTACAAAACCATACATAACAATAACCTATCAAATAATAGGTTTTTTATCAAGGAATCTATCACAACAACATTCATTTTCTAGCACATCATCTATCACAACAACATGAAATTTCTAATGCACCTACATGGCATGGAAACTATGGATGGCATGTGTTTCAAACATTGCCTAAATTATGCATGTGATGGCATACCCTCATCTCATTGGGTTGTAACTGAATAGAATCCAAGTATAAAAATATAAAAGCACACCATAAATGTGTCACCCAATGGTGAAATCAAATCAACTGTAAAATTGCAAAATCAGAAAAATTGAAACATGAGGTAAATTGGCTTTTCTCTGTACCCGGTTTAGCTACTCTCAGGCACAGCTTATTACCAAATACCAATTTTGTAATATCCCTGACTATAGGTTCCAAACAGTAATTCAAAAAAATAAACACCTCTGATACCACTTTGTAACATCCCAGTTCCGGTAGCCACACCACCGGTGCCCCAAACCCGGTTGGTCACATGACCTAATGTGCATTTCCCCAAATGCCAGAGGCTGCCGACTAGAAGCGAGGTCCTAGGTCTGAGAGTGGGGAATCTATGCCCTCATTTTTTAAATTGTAGCGCAGTGGAAATAAATATAAACATACCAATGTGGAAACAATAAACAACACCCAACTGAAATGGATAACTGTACACAAGTAAATGACAACAACAGGCATACAGATATGATGATTCATTATGTCTCTAAGTCTGCAAAATCATCCAAAACAGGATTCTATGTTATCTAGAATAATCTAATACCAAGTACATGTATAGAAAAAGAATACAAAATAGTGTAGTTGGAACTCAACCGCATCGCAAACCTAAGCTAGGTCCCATGCTCTCCCACTCCTATGCAACAATGAAGTACATGTATAGGGACACTTTCCCTTATCAACACCTGCAACAATATAATAATGATCTCCAAAGATCGATATATGTGAACGATGCCTTCCAAAACAACCAAGAATGGTGTAGATCCACATGGTTCAATTAAGACCGTCAGCGAAGGAAACCAAGTTTCAATGTGCGGTCGGGAGCTCCTACAAGCTCCGACCTTCTCTTACGGCACTCCAAATGCATCCACTGCCTCCTCTACCAAATGAGGAGGCTATTGCCCATTTTAATAGAAAAAATCAAAGTACCTGTCATGTACCCTCAAGTACACAGTGTGTACTTTTCATTTTTTAAATTGTTCCTTTGGCGGCTAATTTTCACCGCCGAATTGTTCATCTATTGACATGAGTACACATCGTGTATTATTAAGTACACAACATGTATCGTCGCTCCGCTGGAAACTACTTCCACTACCTTACTATTCACCTGCTGACTGATTACATGTTGTGTAAATACTAAGTACACGACATGTATTCAGGTTTTACACCCTTTATCACCGAGAAGCCTACACGCCCTGTGTACCCACCCCACACAGCCAAAGTATACGGCGTGTACCCACAAAATTAGGGATTTTCCCCCATTTTCCTTATTTTTCTCAAAAACACTTAAGGATAGAGGAAAAGAAGAAACTTTTACCTCGAGAATAAGAAACGAGTTCTTACACGATAGGGTTTCTTTTACATCCCCAAGTGGGAGTAGTTATCTTTCAAAATCCTTGTAGGATGTCTAGGCTGGGAGAATGGGACCGAAACATCATGGGCTAGGGGGATTGACCACCCAGATTGAAAATATTTATATGAAGGATCTGTGTATGCTTCAAAATGATTTTACTTGATAAGATGATCTATTCAAGAAATTATTTCTAGATGACTTTTTTGGCTTACCTCCTAAGAGATAGGTTGAGTTTACAATTGAGCTTATTACTAGAGAAGCTCTAGTGTTCATTCTTTCGTATAGGATATAACCTACTGAGCATTAAGAGATCAAATGGAAGATAGGGGACTAAGAGGAAAAAGGGATTATATGACCTAGTACATATTCTTGGGGGTCACACATGCTTTTTTCCATGAAGGCTGATGGAAACTTACATCTATTCATGGATTACAGAAGTTTGAACCATCTTATAGTCAAGAAAATGTATCCATTTTCTGCATTGATGATCTCTTTGACCAGCTCTTAAAGGAAAAGGTGTTCTATAAGATCGACTTGAGAACAAGTTATCATCAGGTGTGTGTTATACCATCAAACATACCTTGTACAACATTATCTATCATATATGGTATATATGAGTATCTGGTTATGCCATTCGGTCTAACGAACGCCCATGATGTTATCATGGCTTTAATTAATAGGGTTTTCCATCCCTCTTTGGACTCTTTTTTTTGGTCTTTTTGGATAAAATCTCAGTGTATTCCTGCACTTGTAAGAACTATTCCAAGATTGTTGCACATAACGTCTCATGAGACTCAAATTTAACCAATTAATTTGAGCTATATCTGAGTGCACCCATAATAACATGTTCATGAATATTTTCACTACAATAATCATCATATATAATCAATCATATATAAACATAATGGTACCCATGGAAATAAATGGGTATCATAATCAGGTCATAAAGCATAATGAATGGGTGTATCGTACATGATTCCCTAAAAGAAAAGTATTAAAACATACATATACATTCATAATTGAAAATATGTATATATCATGGTATGTGATGTAAAATACAATTTAAAACATGTAAGAAGAATATTTAAGAAATTTTAGCATTAAAACATTTTAGTGTGGTTATAAGGAAAATACTAACTAGCATTTAAAATAGACAAAGTAATACTATTTTGTATAAAAATAGAATTTAAACAAGAAGGTTATCATAATTAAAACACTGGTTCTATAAAAATAGTGGTCTCTTAAAATAAATTGTTGAGTTCACTTGTAATTGGGTATGAATTTGGTATGTTCCCTTAAAAATGGGTTTGCATATCAGGAAGTATTTTGGAGGGAATCACTTAAAAGAATGTATATCTCTGAAAGAGAATTGGTAATGGATATTGATATCTGATTTTGGGCTTATAAAAAGTAATTATAAGATGTAAATAAAAAAGACATAGGATTTCATTTGGGTAATAATAGAGTAATAATAACTTGAAAAAAATAATAGATGTTCGGATAGAATCCCTTACAGATTATCAGCATGCTATCAGGTGTACTTAAGTGGTCTTAGTGAGAGATAAAGGATATTATAAACACATATAAATCATTAGAAAAGTATGGGGTGGTTATAAATCATACCCCATAATTATGTATTACACATTAAAGGGCATAACATACAGGACATTCTTGAATAAAAGTGAAAATAAAGAGGATCCTTTACCTTAAGTCCGATGGTGTTCTCCAATTGGTATTAATGATATGAATAATGAAATTAGGTTCCTTAATTAATAATTAAATAACCTATTCTATATTTAAGATATTAATTATAACCTTTTTATATTCATACATGAAGTTTTTTATTGGTTAAGTGGTTTAATTTCATTATCATAGTACATTTTTTCTTGGTTTTTACGATCAGTTTACTTATTTTCCTGAATGGAGAATCATATAAAATGGGAATGGTTGTCTGGAATTGGAGTTATATTTTATTATTGGACATCCATAACATTACATGGTTTTAAATTTAACTTGGTTACTTTGAGTTTATTTGAATTATTATATAAAACTTTAGTGATAACCTTTTGTGTTTATTGCCAGTTTTTGATCACCACGAAGTCATTTTTCATTTTAATTTCACATCATGTGTAAAAATAGATTATAGAACCATAAATATGATATATCAAATTGTAATTTAGTTCAACCATAAAAAATCGTTTCATGACTATAACTAAAGATGGTAATAGAAATTGATAATCTGTCTTCGTTGAATGTTATAAATTAACATATATCAGGTGGTGTTTTCATTTCATTGGTATAAAATAAGGGGAAAATAGAGAATAATGAATTATCCTATTAGAATTAAAAAAATCCAGTACTTTTACGGTAATGGATTTTTCATCCCATATGGGTGAGGAGATGTACGGATAGAAAATAAAATAATAAACTTGAAAAGAATGTAAAATAATTGAAAACGATGAATTTACCTATTGAATCAATATTCCTTGAGAGCCTCTAAAGGGGAAATTATTTGTTGTTTTGAATAAAATATGGGCTTTTGGACATGGGGGTGATATTTGGGAGAGAATTTGGATGTATTTATTCAAGGAATAAGGCTTGAGAGGAGTGAAGAGAAGAAGTAAATAGGGGTGGTATTTATAATGGAGGAGATAATGGTTTTCTCAGTAATATATTAATTAATTTATTATTATCTACAAGACAATATATAGTGATGATTCCATGACCAAGAATATTAATAAGTTCATGTGATTTATAGATTTTGGTTATTACAACAATTACGATGTTCGGAATAGTAAGTTTAATTTATAATGTATTTATACAGTAAATTAATATATTTTACTATTCATAGAAACTCAAGTATTTGAGAAAAAATCCCAAAACATCACCCAAACCTTTTATCGATTTAATAATCAAAAAACGAACTCCATTTTTCGAAAATAATTTTCCAAATATAATTAATTTAATTTTTAATTAAAATCATAATTTACGTAAAAAATACATATTTTAAAACTATAAATTATTTTAATATGTTTTAAAAAATTACACAATGTCTTATAAAATTATCATAAAACTAAAAAAAATAAAATTTTAATTTATGAATGCCTTTTAGGAATACACATTTTCTTTAAAATTAGTTAACTAATTGTAAAAATTATTTATGGATTTCAAAAATACCGATACTTTTATTATGGTCATATTATCACTTATAAGATGCCTAAATTTTATTTATACAGTCATGGCTAAGTTTACTATTCTTTTGGACGATTTATTATTCCTAAATGTCATATAACCATTCATAAGGGTAGCATAACTATTCATAAGGTTCAGTTACTATTAACCAAAAATTATGTTTGTCTTATCGGACTCCAAATATATTACTGATTGCAACATTTAATGTCAAATTTTTGAAACTCAAATCATAAAAGATACAATATTATGTTTAAAGGTCATATTGTACGTCGTACATCAGTTTTCTGTGATTTGATGTGATTATATGACATAATTATAAGAAGGTAATTTCCATCGATAAAACATTGGGTCTTTACATGTTACCGTAATACTTAAGGTATTTTCTTTATTTATAATTGTTAGAAAATTCTAAAATATGGGAACAAATATTATTGTTTAGTAAATTAAAATGGTTATCCAAACATTGAAAAAAATGAGTGTGATATTTTGGAGGGGGAATAAAACTATGATATAGAGAGGGCTTTCAATGATGTTCCTTATATGGTCAAGAAGGGGAATAATGTCGTGATTTGATGAGTTACACTTAGATTATATATGTCTTGTTTGTTTAAATAATTAATTAATTGGTTAAACTGACATATAAAAGGAGGGTTTCTCTAATTCATTCTGTAGTGTAGTGGGTATTCTATAACTAATCACCCCCTATTTTCCTTTATTCCCTCTTGAGATATCTTCTTCATTTTTTTTCTATTATTTGGGTTTTTTATTATAGGGAGTAGGCACAAGTAGGGATAGAATACCATGTGTTTCAAACATTTTTTTATCTCAACATTTACTTTTTTCAATCGATTGTGTCATAAATTAAAAACTTTTCGTAATTATCTAAATTATTTCTATCGTGGTTTCATTGGATTGGGTTAATTTGAATGTCGATCCCTAGTAATTCCATTTATGTGGTTTGTAGCCATTTCTTGTGTTATATATGTGTCATTAATTTTATGGCAATAAAGAGAAGGTTTTGTCTTGTGGGAATTATATAATAGACCCATATATTGATTCCATTGTTCATAAGATATTCCTAGGGGTGGTTTAATGTAAAAAATGATTGGTTTTTCATACTAGGTCATTTAATTCATGGTTCTATTGTTTAAGTATTTGATGGTAATGACATTGTGTGTTGGGGAAAAAATTTCATCACATGTGGTGATTGACTTGTTTCCTTATGCATTGGATCAGAGTAACATTGCTGTCTATGAATGGTGTTTATCATAATGAATGGAGTGACATGTCTCATCAATGTGGTGTGCATGGTTTTGACCATTTTTTTGGTTGTGGGGTTGTGTGTTGGTGTGAGGTTGATGGTGTTTACCATTAATATGGTTGATTAATTATATTCATAAATTTCTAGTCATGGGTTTTTAGTGATTATTTCTCACCATAGGGACATAATCTATAGGGGTTTTTTATCAATGTAAATGTCCCATTAAGTGGTTTGACAAATAGTTTATAGATGTATCCTCTATACAATAAAATTTATAGGTATGATTATGTGAACCCTAATTATAAAGGAAAAGTACTTCATAGGTTTTCATGGTTAGTGGTTACTGAGTACGCAAGATTAGTTTAGGATTCTCACTATATATGTTATTTACGTTGGGGATGATGGAAAATGGTTGGTAAAGTATGAGTGCCACCATGCCTTGGGTTTGTCTTTTTGTTTACTCAAAGGATGGTAAATGGTTAAAATTTTCATGGTACATGGGATATGATATATGGAAAAGATTACTATGAATCATTGCTAATTTTTATTTGTTATGTTGGATATGGGTTTTGGTGTGATAATGTGTTACATAGATATGATTGGAAGGTGGTGGGTACTTTTGGAATGATAAACATTTTACGTGTCATTCCACTCTAGCACTAGCCAATTTAGGTAAAGGGTTTAATTCCATGATGAGCTCAGGTGGAGTGGGTTGTGTTAGTTTTTATTGGTTATCAATCATTTTATTTATCATACACTCCTATATGTATATATAGTATCTAGGGAAACAATTTTCAATGGCCTAATATATTTACACTCACACTCTTCCTCGTCCCACGGAGACATGTAATAATTTATAGTTTACTAAAACGATAAGGTAAAGGGAATATAATTAATAGCCTAGTGGAAATTGTGGGGTAGATAGTGAATAGGATAGATTTTGTGGTGTTTTAAATCGACAAGTGGTTTCTTAGTGCCAGACGTGAAGATTATTTTGGTTAATTTTGTATCCAAACATATATTACTAGATTGTGGGTGATATTATCTATTTTTTAATGTATTGTGTTTCCTTTTGTATTTTTTTTATTCTTGTGGTATATTTTATAAAGGTATAAAATATACATTTTGTTATTATTCTATTTTTATTTTATACTATTTTTATCATTAAAATGTTTATGTTAATGGAATAGTCTCCCCACTATAACCCCTTTCACCCCCATAGCTAGTCAGAAACCACAGGAATACAAGGATGTGTTCTAATGGTTTCGTGGAACATAAATCTATTTAATATATAGTTATTCCTATTGAGAAGTTACATTGTGTTATTATAAAAACTACATATATTATTATGCTAAGTGAGTTTCGTTTTTTAATTTAGGTTTTAATAGATTCGAGATTTCTGAAATGTGTTCTAAAAAATCAAAAAATGGAAACTATGATAAATAATGGGTTTTGTGCCTATCCATCATAAGTAAAAACGGACATCCGACTAACTAGGGAAACTGGGATTCTTATCACTATTTTCACAGAAAATTTTTGTGTTATTTAATTTCGATAAATAGGTATTTTTTGTCATTGATTTCTACTTCAAACACATGGACCAAAGAGGAGAAATAAGAAACTTAGGCATCATTTCCAGAATATTGGGATCATACAAAATGAATATTCCTTCCTATTATTTCAAATTTTCAAGAATTTAAATGGGTTCACCTATTTACAGTTCCACCAATAGCTTATATGGTGTTTTCCCCAATAGAGTTTTGGTGTAATTATACTCATCTTAAACAAGGATATGATTCTTAGAGTAATTTCATATGTTTATCCTACATGTGTATTGTGTTTTTGGTATGTTACCCTAACACATGTGGGTGAATCCATTAGGGAAGGTGGTGTGAGTCTTGAGTGACATAGGATGTTGTACGATCTAGTAGGCCATGCTATCTGTTTCAGTATTTCCTATAATTGATATCTAGATAATAATATCTATATATAGAATTGGTTTTGTTCTTAGGGAGTTTCCACTTAGATAGCCTCCATTAGAGCATTATGACGATGGAGATATTCATCCACTGAGAAATTAACAAAATGAGTCCCCTAAGGGAATAGGTGAGAATGAAACTTAGATAGAGGTTTCATTCAATGTAGGATAGATGCAATAGCTAGAGAATTTTGAGAAGTGGTTAGATGAGTAGATTAGGTTGAGAATAGTGTTGGTTATATTGATCATTGATCAGGGATCTAAGGGAGCGGATTTTTCCACATTATATCTATCACATAATTTCATAATCCATGTGTAAAGTTGTAGATAGTTCAGAAATTTCATGTAGTGAAGGACATCAATCATGGATGATGTCATGAGGTTCATAGATTTACTTAAATTTACCTCAAAACTATAATTCTAATATATCTCCATAGTTTAGTGATTCAATCAAGGTTTATCATATTGTCTTACAATGTATGAAAATATATTTAGGATAAACATATTCTTAGTGGGGGTGAACCTGGAACTAGTAGAAGAACAAAACCTAGAGGATAGGAGTATACTAATTAATGAAATTCTATCATGTGAGATATGTAAATGATATCAATATAGTTGGATGTAGGGAAATGAGTACAACCACAAAATTTAGTTGGATAAGTGATTTGATAAGGCAACTATAGAGTAGTTCATTCGAGAATTGTTTTCATTATGGGAAGATATGTCACGTACAAGCCTTGTGTGAACAAATGTCGAAGGAAGATCATGAATATAACTAGATCAGATATGTAGAGTATTTTTTTATGATGAAATTGGAATCATATATAGATCAGTGATTGGTTCATTCCTAAGTGTTTGAGGTCAGACTATGAGTAGTATCGGGATCCATTTTCTTGGGTTTTTCTATACGAATAGTTCAAGGAAGTGGAAAAGACACCCAATATGGGGTGCAGAATTTTACAGTTAATGAGACTCCATATGAAGGATAAGTATTAGAATGAAATATTCTAGTTCATATTTAATCTATTAGGCTACTGTATTTGATATAGGCTAGGGATTCGTTAACATTAATAGGTAAATCTGGATCATGATGAGTTTTTTCTATTATGAATACTAGTGAATATTTTTGTTTTGAATAGTGGATCGGGTATATGATTGTTGGGATATGGGAATCATATATGATGTTCCATAAATGTAATATTCATTAGCATTCAGTATAATTCAGTTAATCTAATAATATTTATTACATGTATGGGATCTTATATAAAATTGGCATCAATATTATGATGGATGATATTTTGAATCAATTTGATATAGGATGATAGTGGGAATAATTATTATATAGGATGGTAGTGGGAATATATATGATAAGAGATAATAATGGCCACTGGGTGTGATTCCAATTAATCATGGGAATCTATATGATTCCAGAGGATGAAGTGTGATGGTTGGGACATTTGAACTATAAGATGATGGATGGGTAAGATATTGACTTCATATCTGGTAGTATGGTTTTTATATGACTATGTAGGTGACTCCTATGATAGAGTGTGTCTATGGAAATAATTGATTTGTCTGAATTGGATGTTTGGATTACCACGAAAGGGGAGGATGTGTTTAGTGTTGTCTCATTTTTTTATGATTGGGTGAGTGGTGGGTTTTTTAAGGTTTAGTTAGTGTGTGGCCTAAGATAGCTTGATTATGAGATATTTCATGGTCGGTAGGTTTAAATAGAATTTTTATTAAGGAGTGGTATAGTAATACAAATCTCAAATCCACTACATGTATTTGGTCCTTATGTCATGGGTGTCTATATAATAAAAGAATCATGTTTCAATAGATGAATAGTTCTTAGGGATAAAATATTAAATCATACAAAATGATATGTCGTGTTGTGAGGGATCACCACATGTATAAGGTGTTCGATAGTGGAATTAATTATTACTTTGGATGTTCTTCATTCCAAATCTAAGTGGAACCAGGGAAATATGAGTTTATAGATATATTGTATATGTTTCCAGTAAAGGATTTCATAGTCCTGAATCTTATGTAATATTATTTTCTATGTTCAATATATTGTGTATAATGTGTAAATAAAACTATTTATGTGTAATATTATATATGAAGTGGAATTTTAACATATTAATAATATCATAAATTAATAATATCATACAGATTGGAAAAATATCTAACATATTAATATTTTCACAAAGGTAGAATATTACATATGACGAATATGTTATTTTTTTTATAGTTATGGAACAAATTATATGTTAACTGAAAAATATATTAAGAATTATAAAAATATATTATGTATTGGATTCATCGATTAGGGAAGAATTTTTTTATGTGGTAATTATCTATTATATTGAATTTTTTTGGCAGGAATTATCTAATGTATGATGGAAATATATTGTGTGTAGAGAAATGTGTGGAAAATTAGTATACATAAGGATTTTTTCATATTATATGTATGATTTAACATAATACATATATAATTTCCATTATTTATAAGGCTTTAAAATGGAAAACTATGTGAAAACTATTTTTTTCTTAAAAATACATAAGTATTGGTCCTTAAATTGGAAAAAATTAGTTTAATATATTGAAGGAGGAATCATAACATGAGCTAGAGGATCATGTTGTGATGTGACCTATACTACAAGGACAAATAATCATTCCATGATCTGTGGTGTTAAAACATGATTTCTTATGTCCATGTGTTTTTAAATAATTATTTAATTGGTTAAATTAAATTTTAAAAGGAAGGTTTCACAATTTCATCCAATAGTATTTTGGGTAAGCCCAAACACTCCACTCTCACTCACTCACTCACAGTCTCCACCTGCTTCCATCTCTCTTTCTCTCTCCATAGACATCACTATCTATCTTTCCCTCTATCTCTCTTCCCTATTTATAGTTATTTATCATTAGTTGTGACATTTATTATTAGGAGTAGTAGCTCGTAATATTTCTTGACCATGGGTGTCTAATATTTGTTTCATTCACTGGTTCCTTAATTTCAATATATTTTTCCCTAAAAATGATTTTTCCCTAAAAAAAGATTTTTCATTACTATATAACATTTTCTAGTTAGAGAAATATAGTATATGGTTCTAATAGAGTAAAGTAATTCTCACTCAATGTATTTTTTTCCTTCTCATTTCTTGTGTTATATGTGTGTTATATGCCTTTAGATAATAGGTTGAGGATAATATCATGTGAGAGACTACGAAAATAACCACTTATGTATTCACTATTCCTAAAATATAACAGGGTTAGTCTCTTGTTGAAAATTATGGGAGTGTATCGATAGGTTTTATCATACTTGGATGTTTGTTTTGAGGTTTTTAAATATATGATACATTTTGTTATGGATAATGTTTCTTGGGATGTGGTGATTGATGTGGTTATTTGGGAACATGATCAATGTAATTAAGGTGATTATGGATGATGTTGACCACTAGGAATAAGGAGACATAGATAATTGATGTGGTCTATATGGTGTTGTATATTTTCTTAAGTGTTTATTTGGTTCATTAATGAGATTCACACAGTATTCACCATTACTTTAGGTGGACATGGATGTTTTCCATTTTTTTGTCCTAGGTGTGGGGTAATTTCGATTCATCATAGTGGATGAATCTATTAGAATTGTTTGAAAATAATACAGGTCCCATGAGGTGATTTTAACCACTAGTTATTAGTGTTATCCTCCATAGATTCGGCTTCTTTGGGGTTGTGGTATTTTATATTATTACAGTTGAGGGACAATTAATTGGTGGCTGCGATAGCTAGCAATTGAGACCAATGGATGTGAGTATGATCATTGTTGTATATGTAATATATATTTGGGTTTATGTATTTGACCTGGTAAAGTATGATTGTAATTATGCTTCAGGTTAGATGGTCTGTTGATTCAGTGGTTGGAAAAAGGATTTATAGTTTATGGGACATGTGATATAATATATGAAAATTCATTTGGGTGTTATGGTTAAATTAAATTGGTTATGTTGGCTATGGTTTTGATTGATAAATAGTGTTGAACAGATCAGGTTAAGAGGATGTGGGTACTTCCAATATGATAAAAATGTGATGCATTATTCCACTTTGGCACTCAATGATGCAGGTATATACTCATTATGAAATGATGAAAATAGATGGAGGGAATTATATTTAATGATGTTATTTATCCTCTATTTTATTTTTCATGCACTGTTATATATATAGATATTAGTTACAAATATTACTAGTGGTGTCATACAATGATCATACACTCACCCTGTATGAGCCCTCTTTGAAATGTGTAGATAATATGGATCATGGAAATGTAAGGACCAATGATCATCATCAATAGCCTAGTGTAGTTGGAAGTTCAAATGGGGTATTGGTTAGATATAGTATTCTTGTAGATGGAAAGGGTGGTTCCTCGGTTCCCAACTGGTAGATATTTTGGGGTACTTATCTATAGGTAATTTTTTATAATACTATAAGAGATCCTATATATTTTCATTCAAATTTTTTAATTTTATAAGAATTTTTTCATCATGTGGTATGTTATGTATGGATATAAAATCTAATTTCTATTAATATTACTCTTTTATATTAATCTGTCATGTTATTTTTATTATTTATCATTAAAGGATAATGTCTCTACACTATATCCCATTAAACTATAAAAATTATTTGGTATCTTCTAGAATATTTTGAGGAATGACTAAGGTCTAGTGAAATTTTGATCTAGTTAATTGTGAGTGATTCATGTTAGGATGCTACATTGATAGATTTTTCATTTATGTTATTTTTTCACAAGTTGTGGTTAACTTTGTCCATAATTCTATGATGGTATTGTTGTAGAGCCCTTAAATATGTAACAATTTTATATTTATGTGAATATTCAACTACCTGATATCATTTCACTATATTCATGATTATTTCATATTATTGTTTATCTGTATATAATGATATGTGTTAGTATTTTTACATCATCCTTTTAGATTTTTTATGCCTTGATTTATAATTTTGTAATCATGCCTCATGACAACTTCTTATAATTTCATGATCTTATTACATAAATCATGAAACTTCTCACATTATCATGTATCTCTCATGTTTATGGTTCATTTAAAACTCATGTTAGTCTCATTTGTTATTTTTTTACTCTTTAATTCATTTAATCTCACTCTTTTATTTCTCTAACCCACTTTTCTGTGTGGCCTTAGGTATTAAAAATATTTCAATTGCTTATAGGTGGTATTGAATAAACGATCAATTAAATTTAATACTTTAATGTTCATTGTCATAGAAGACACTAAACATTTGATTTTGGTAGATTTTATATTTATATTATATATAAAATTATGTGTGTTTAGAAACAGATCTAGAATTTTGGGACATGACGTGTCTCATAAATGCGGCATTATGAAACCGACATTCATATATAGGAAAGTAAGCTTTGAAAACACATGTCAATGTTTAGATTGAAATTTAGGTTTGTACTAAATAAGTTCATAATATATGGGGTGTAGTCTCTTTCCATAAAATGGAACCCCTATATCTCCAAATAAGTGGAAAAATTATAACATCATTTTATAAAATTCGGAATACCTCTTTCCAATATTTTTTTATTAGTAGGTAGAGATAAATTTAAAAATATTAACACCAATAATATAAAAATAATGGGGATGGATCCATAATATATAACCATTCCCTACAAAATTATTGGTTATCCCATCATATTTGAGTTTTCAATAATCATTTATATTTAATAGAAATTAGCCCACTATGATAAAAATATAGAAGTCTGTATCCTTGAAAAACATAATACTACTCAAGGTTTCCTCGTATATTTTAAGAATTGCATTAGTGAATGCTTGGTGATATTTTCCACATTAAAACTAATATTAGGGATATGGTTGCATATGATATAGAGAGAGTATTCATTCCCATATTTTTCAAAAATAGTTATCCCCCTTTTTGAGAATAAAATGAGAGTGGTTCTACAAGGATTGTGGAATTCAATCAAGGTTATACTAGATTGGGGGTGCAGTTGATTTCTCATTATGGATGTAATCATACGAGTCGCTATATTTATTCCATATATATAGTGGTTATAATATATGATCAAATATAATTTCCCATGAAATCTTGGTGTCCAAGGTTTTCATAGACTCCTACAGGTCCCAAATGGGGATCATGACTCCTTTCATCAGTATAGATAGTCATTTCTATCTATCCCAAGAACATCAGACCTTGATGTGGGAATATTATAGAATGATTACAAGGTCATTTTAAATATTCCTAAAAACTATTTTGGGTACATTAATTCAAGAGAGGATATTCTATGGGATAGAATATTATATGTTCTTAACTAATATTACCCTTATTATAAATTATTCAAACATGTTTTTCCAGTTGATGATATGTCCTATGACTCTATCAACAAACCCATTGAATTGATGGATCAAAATATATTGAGTTATGACATTTCACATAGGTATTCCATGGAAAATACCTTCTTGGAAAATTTAACTAACTCTCAATTAATTTTGAAAGACATTCTGATCACATAGATAAGATGTATATAGTGAATTATTTTTCATCCTTTTCAAAATATATGTTTCATTGATAACTAGTGTCTATTTAAAAAAATTTATATATTTCATTTATCCAGAAAAAAATAAATCCGTATAATCAGTAAAAAATTGATCCACATAATAGGATCAATCACCCCAATTTGAATTATTCAGTTAATCATTTTTCTTAGCACATCTTGTGCCATTATAAAGAAGCAGTATGATATAGGGTCAACATTACCAAGTCAGTGAGTATATTTTAACAATAAAAAGCTATAAACAAAGGCATTGTGTGGTAGTAAAACATTATATCGAACACCTATATTGAGAAACCACAACACTTCATAATAATAGGAATTATTCTATAATATATCTTAAAATAATATTTCTTGATATCAAAATTTACAATGATATTCACCCAATTTACATTTATATCAATATATTTCATCATTTACAAAGCTATAAAAATATCCCACTATATTTTTTAATCCTTGATAATATTATGTTTCTCTTTAAAAATATTACCAGGAAACAATTTGATGACCAACAATTATTATTTTTTCAATAATTTTATAGGAAAATTAATAAATTATTAAAATATAAAAATCATTAAATTGAGGGTGATTTTTCACCTTGATTATAATAACCAATCACATGGTGACAGAATTCATGGGTAACACACAACCTATGATGAAATATCAAATCACCATGGTAAATTCATTTTTAATAATAATCAAGGCTATAATATAGAAATACCTCAAGATCACATTAGTTTTTGGAGTATAATTCCATTTTAGGTCCTTGAAATCTCACAAGATCTCATCATCATTTATAATGGACTCTATACACTCATTACTAAGAGAATTGGAACTCCATGGTATAATATTTAAAAATTAGTCAATATCTACCCTCTTATATATCCTCTTCAAGGAAAAGACTATAAACTATAAGTAATATAGTGTACTAATCAACTATTATCAGCATTGTGATATTAAAAACACCAGTGTATGTTCCATAATCATGTTTTCATTTTATGTTCCCCACAAATTCATTTCACATTATTTTTTCATTAAAATATGTCTTATTATTGTCCCCCTTTGGGAGACAAATATTTTTATATATTTCTTCTTCCACCCTCTCCTCCTCCAGAATGTTGTATGGAATTATTTATTGAATAGAGAAATGTAAATATTTTAATTCTAGTGATCCTAGAGTATGGTATCAAGAATCTCAATATCCTTAATTATCTCCTCATTAGTATAATTAATATTTAGTAGTCCTTTGGCCCAATATTTGAGTGATCTTCTTAACATCTGGATTTTAATTTAAATTACTATCCATATTTTTTCCTACACTAGTGTATTCCTTGAATACTAAGACACCTTCATGAAACCCTCTATCTGGAGATATATATTTGAGAATTATAATCAAGTATTATTTGAATCATGACATTCCAAACAATTCAAAATTGGGGAATGGACTGATGGGGAATCATACATATAATTGAATGAGAAGTTGGTAAACCTAGAGAATACATAGAGTATAAAAAAGAATATATGCAATACAATAAATGTTCTACTAATTTCCATCAGACTATTAATTCATCTATAGTGCTCACTATAGAAAACAAATTCCAATAATTTATTTCATGATAATAACTATTTAAAATTAGTCAAATCTTTCCTCAAATATAAACTCCCACATCAATTTAATGTACTAGTAAGGAATCATATTAATATACCCCTTAATGAAATAGAGGTACATGTCTAGATAAATACTAGATAGGTCAATCAATAGTGTTTATCTCTTAGTCATATAATAACTTACATAAACTGAGGTTGGGTAGGTATATTGAGATATCTAGGATTCCTTGATTAGAATGTTATAATAGGATGAGTAGATTAGATCCACTTCTAAGTAAGATTTCTAAAATATCCAGTTTGGATTCCTTCATGGGGGTAATTAAAAAAAATTATAACAAAATTGGAAGCATAATTTGGGATAGAAACTACCACATGTAGAGGTTCTAGGAACAACACTAGAGATAGTTCATATGATATAGATTAAAAGGCAAGAAATTTAGATTTCTTGAGGGACCCAAAAACTCTATATTCCAAGTTAATAATTGATATCATAATTATAATAAGTGGGAGCTAGGGTCCTAAATATTTATTCACTCTGGGGATAATGGAAAATGTTCAAATTAGTTTCATGATTTAATTAATGTTCATATCAATGAATCGATCCTTTTACACTAGACTAGTGATTTATTATATTTCATGACTCCCAAAGGAGGGAAACCTTGTTCATATTTATCTATAGAGTACATTTCGGTATATTTTTTGATATCAATTTAAATAAAATATTTTCTAAATTTCTCAATAAATCCTTGAAAATTTCATAGTAATAACTTCACACACTATTACATGAGCATTACCACCATGTTCATGATTTTTATCTTCCATTGAATTTCAGCATCAAAAACTTCTAAATTTCATGAAAGGATTTAATATTATTAAAAATAGCATGTCCATGTTTACAATAAATACACCTTATATACATATCATGACTCTTAGTAAAAGTAATCATGAGAATTCATTCAATTATATCCAATTATGAAATATAATTTTATTAACATTCTATAAGATATAGTTATATTTATAGATTTTTAAAACATAGTAATAAGGTATTAATGACGCTATACTTATCTATAATCACAAGTAAGAAATGTGGTGGGAGTTACACCATAAATCATTAGGCACTGGCCTTAGGGGGTTAAATGTGGGTGTATCACAATGATTTCACCTAGTTGTTTTTTATTTTCTCTTTTATTCTGGTTTGCTCAACATTCAATCATTTTTTTCATCTATTAACTCCCTCTGATTGTACTAAGGCACATATTCTGATCAATATATAGGGACATAAATATCATGCATCTTTTTTTTATATTCTTCTATATTGGTGGTTGAATCCCTTTTTTGTTCTAGAGTAGGTGTTCTTCTTATGGTCTAAAATCATGAACTATTGATGTGGGATAAACCTAGGGAAAAGTAAATGGGTAATTATTGGTTTTCATCTTATATTGATGTCTATGGGGTATTAATCAGTATGTGGTTCCATTTTTAATTTAGTATGGTGGTTTAGGTCATGGATTATGAAATAATCAAGATAGATTTGTTCTTGATCAGGTTTCATACTCTATATGCAGTAGATTTATGTTTTCTATCACAATATGGATTGATAATTATATTCTTCTGATTTTCTTAGGATTAAAAATTCGTGTTACACTCACTATTATGGACCTAATCAATGTATTTAATTCATTGTAACATATGTTCCAATATAATTTTACCTTCATCCCCTATAAATTTTGTTCTAATATGTTCCTTCACTCAATGGTTTTTTATATAATAATCCTAAAGTTTTAATTATGAATTTAAATCTCAATTTTTGGATTATATTATTTGTTAATAGATTCAAGGAATGTAGTTTGAGAGTCTTGATTTTTAGGATGGGTTTGGCGAAGGTTACTAGGGTCACCCCTTTTTGAAATTATATTATAAGGGTACATGGTACATGATGGATGGAAAATGGATTCCTTTTGACCTATGAAGTGGGCCTATATGGTCCTGAGATGTACCAGCATGACCATTGGGGTGAACTACATATTCAGTTGGGAATTGGGAACCGAGTGTGTTCTTAGTCTATTTTATCAGAGGTGTTTTTAAATTTTCCATTTTCACCCCCCCTTTAATCAATCATATCTCCCTGCCTCGTCCTCTACTCAACCTATGAATGATTTTGGGATCTAATTTTACAAAATATTCTCTTCTAAGTTGTCCTATTTCAAAATTTATGTTCCATTGGTTTGGGTGACCTTTCCATTGTATGTTTAACCTTGTCTATATTCTTGATGTCTCCTTTAATTTATGTTTCTTATTATCACATTGTAAAACCATAATTCTAAGTGGTTTTTAAAAATTAATTAGTCTTTATGGTCTTGAATCTAGTGATGTGGCTTCATGAGGGTTATCCTGTAATCTTAATATAGTAATTCCTTACCATGTTTCAATAGTTATATGATCTTGTTTAGGATATCATGCAAACAGATCCATGTTTTCCTTTTAACTTATTTCATTGATTGTGATATGTCTATAATCTTAAGCAATTTCAGCCTTGTGTGTGTTATTTAAACATGGTTGGGTCTTGGGTAACAATTTAACTAGGTGTATGGGAAAAGATGATGGATGAATTTAATGGTGATTCTGTTAGAGGGTAAGAATATATAAAATGGTTGACCTAGAGGTTTGATTTCAGAGAGTCCAATGGGTTTGTCTTGTGTCTCCCTTATGCCTATGGCATCTATCTTAGACTGTTTTTTGATAATATAAAAATGAATGATTTCAATATTTTTTACAATTTTTATTATACTAGTTTTTGTGATGGATAATGTTGTAGCCACATCATGAGTGAGGGGATCGTGGAATGTGAAAATAATATGAATATATTTTGAGTGATAATATGGTGTCTCATATTTAAATTTTATAAAAATTATCTTAAGATAGAGAATGGTGGATTCTGAGGAGTTCACACTAGACTTTGGGTAATGATTCCTCCCTGTGTAGAAGGGTTATGTAGCGATATAATGATGAGTTACCACCCTTGATCATGATTTTGTGCTATAGTAATTTATATAAGGATTTATATGTGTCATATTTTATGGTAGGAATGGCCCGAAGGCCTTCATTATTTTTATTATTTTGATAATCTACCTTTTAAGGGGTGAATAAGGCCTGAAGGTGTAGAGAAAATTACATGACCTGTAGCTCTTAGAGGGAATCACCCAGACAAGAAAACATGGAATTTCTCCTTCCCAACATATTTCATGAAATTAACACTCCCCATTCACAGGGCTGGTCAGCTAGCTTTCCTATTCACAACTTCATAGTTCAGGTACTAATGGTCGAGCCATACCCTCTCATTCTTCCAATTCAAGTTAGCTCCGCTCCAGTGAATGTGCCTACCCTGAATCCTCATCTAATGCCTTATACCTTGTAATTTGACTAGTACATTTTAATTCATGTGGCCCAAAGGCCTTAGGGTGTCCCTAATGCCTTAAGGCGGCCTGAAAACCTTGACAAACAACTGCCCCGAAGGCCTTGGGTGGCCCGGAATCCTTGCAGGACCAAAGGACCAAACCGGTGGCCCAAAGGCCCAGATGGAGGAATAGTTCCAACTGATATAGTGCCAAACAATACCTGCTAAAATACTGCTCTTGTACTTCTACAGTACCACTACAGTACCTGGAAATTATCCTCCATTGGGATTTGATCTTGGGTCCCTTGGATGCACCCGAACAGAGATGTATGTTTGATTATTTTATTATTTTAGCTAGTGAATGCACAATCACATATCTAATGAACTTATACATATTGTACCTCTTACTCTCTCATAGTATTTTAATGAACATAAACACTCTTTTATATATCCAAAATTTTCATTTTATGGGAATATATTAGAATTATTTAAATCATATTGATGTTATGATGATTCAAATAAATAATTTTATTGTATTATTTGATGTTTTTTTTTTGAATTTATGATTGTCTTACTGATATCATAAAAGGAATTTCTTGAATCACATGAAGGATTTGGATGTAATTTTGATGGGAAAATAGATTTTTTGGTATATAATGGTTGCTTGACCTCACTGGTGTAAGGAACCAGTGATATAGTCACATAGAGAAATAATTATTATTGTAGACAGAGTCCATTGGATACCCAGTAGAGGAGCACTGACCAGCTTGTGGAAGCAGATAGTACTAGTAAACCTAAATTAGGTTCACCAGCTTACCAGTGGAGAGTAGCAGCTACCAAATAGAGAATTTTCTAGAATCAGTCATTCCCAATAATAACATAATCTACCCAGTGGAGGATATCTCTTATCATGGATAATTTTAACAATAAATCGTAACTTTATTTTTTGGGGTACCATGTAGTTCTTATTTATAATTTAATGATAATTACTGACTGAAACTAATGATAGAATGATCTTTTGACCTTTAGTTGATCTAAAAAGAGGACCTTTGAGGATTCTATGACCACTGGTGGAATGAAAAATGAATTAAAATGTGATAATGAAAAATGAAAGCGTTCATCTCCACCTCTATCAAAGACCTTATAAGTTCCAATTTCTATTATCAAACTCTTAAGATCCCTTTATCCATTACCTCTATAATTTTTATATCAAATTTTACTATCTATATGGAGAGATATGGGAATATAATTATAATATAATTTCACTAAAATAATCTCTATCTTTTCCCCACCAACTCTATAAAGGGTTCTCACGATTCGAGAATGAGGGAAGAATACTCGCAACCAAAAAATTGATGGATCTTGGTTTCTTACTACATCTACCAAAAGTAAATATAGATTGGTTTATTAATCTTTTTTAAAATCTAGAGAATAAAATATAAATGTCTCAACATGAGGGGATGATATATAGGGGATCAAATCTTACTATTAAAAAACTTATTCATCAAATATATCGCTTTGTCCTTTATTTTTTTGTATTGCACATTCATATCAAGTCACATAATTAAATTATTTCAATATGACTTATTCAAACATGATTCTCAATTATTTAACATTAAAATTATCATTAATAAATTGTATCAGAATTATCATAATAAAATAAGTGATGTAATATCTTTAATTGATAAATGATCCCTCATCCTTAGGAAAATATTTATTGTGTACTTTCCTCAATTAAATAACATCATCACCTTATCAGTATCAAAATTTATATGTCCTCTACACATATTCTATATGATTTTTATTATTTCCTTTTAAAAAATTTATAATGTATTAAATTTTAATTTTTATAATGTAAATTCATATGCCCCAAATTCTATCTTTATTTGTGAAGAAAATATTTATAAGAGTAAAATAAATAAATATTGACTTGTTTTAAGTGAGTTTTCTACTATAAGAGCATCTAACACTTATTCACATTTCACTATCTTTGATGGAATAGATTAAACCTATTAAAAAATCATAATAATTCTTTTCTTTATTTCACAAGTTACCATGATGAGGAAAATTTTATCCATAAAATTACTCCTTCTAAATAACCATATGATAAGTGGACTCAAGATGATATTAAACGTATTGAGATTAATGGAAAATCCATGAACATACTACACTATTTTCATGAAAAAATGAAGATAATGATGTTTCTAAATGAAAAAAATACTCATTTATTATGGAAATTTCAAGAATTTACTCATAATGGAACAAAAAATGTTAAATATACTATATTAGAAATGTATATGAAATATTTTGAAATATTTCTCGTGCAACCAAATGAAATCCTGATGAATCGTAAATTTATAATATATTATTTTGAATCAAAATAAGAAAAAATAATATTTATTACAATGCCATTAACATTAATAATTATTTACATGAGGAATAAAAAGTTGAAAATTTTGAAAATAAGTTGAAAAAATCATATAATATAATAAATTTTACCGTTGTTCCAAGAATGAAATGAAATATAGATCAGAGGTGACATGTTGTGAATGAAACCAGATTGGACATATCAGGTTAGAGTGTCCTATACATAAAAAGATTATGTGAAAAAATAAATAATCTATGAGTGATATTAACACCTCATCCTAGAGTGTTAGGTAATTCTACATTGGCATAACAACCTCAAGATACTTTAGTTCAATATCCCCCCTCGATCATCACAATATAGGTGATGAAACTTTTTCTCCAATTTCTTATTCTAACTCAAACTCTAATTATCATTCCTCTTATTATTTCTCCTTAAGATAGAAAAATAATAAAATATGATTTCATTAAAGAACAAATTTTTAAATAAAAATAACTCAATAAGAATTAAAAACAAGTTCTTAATGAAAAGTTTTGGATTTTAAATTAAAAGGAACATATTTCTATAGAGAGGAAGAGTTGGTTTTGAAATTAAATGGTTAACCTAAAATTCTAAATCTAATGACCCAAATCAATGAGAATAAAAATACTATTGCTCAATTTAACCTTGGTGATCAATATATTAATATGATTTTTGGTAATCAAAGTTATTTAATAGGTAACATTGGAATTGGTTATTAAAATTCAAATATATTTCCTAAAAAATTACTTTTATAAAGGGATGTTCCCAAAACAAATTTTTGTAATTATTTTCATAAATTTTGGTATCTTATTTAAAAGAGTGATTTCATAAATAAAAGACATGGGTGACGAAAATATATTCTTCATTATTTTCATAATTATACTGTGCAATTTCAAAATAAACGTTCTTGGGTGCCTAAATCCAAACTAACCATCATTTGTAGACCTATGCTCATTTCAGAATAAAAATGTTTTTGAGCTAATATTATCATACCCAAGTTCACATAGGTCCCTAAGGGCATATTAATTTGACATAATGCAAGGATTTACCACTAAACCTCATGTACATATAATATGGTGGATTCTCATGAAATGGATCAATTTACACTAAGGTATTTTACGGCTGATCAATCTAGATTAAATATGTTTCATTTATATTTCCAATTTTACAATTGATCAATGAGTACTACCTATTTTATGCTGGGTGTATTCTAATAATTATTTTATTTCTTATCCCCCTTTCTTAATTTTTATATATTTTGTTTAGTTTTTCTAATTGAATAAAAGCATGTTGTTTATTGTGAGGTCATTTTTTCTATTTCATTTAACCACTTGTCATACAATTTAATGTATTACCTTATGTCATGTTTTAAAATATTCTTACTTGAAGTTTCATTCGATGATTTCATGACTCATATCCTTAAATTTTATTCAAATGGGGTGATCACCTTCTTAAAAACAATGTTTTCATTGGAATGTTTCTCTCATTTGATATTTTAATTTACCTATAGAATATTTTTTGGAAATATTTATTCTTTAAAATATTTAATAATTTTTTTATCTCCTTTAATATTATTATTATTTATAAATATGATCATGATATATATTTGATATATCTAATTTACTTTTTTACTCTGGAAGTTATTGAAATTTATTCGAATAATATCTCTTAAAATAATTTACATTATTATTATTAATATCACTCTATCTTATGGTGAATCTTCCATTTTCTGATTCAATACACTAGTTAAGGGGTTTTTATAAAGTATTTTTTGGATGGATTTTCTTACTTCATGGTGTACTAAATATTCTTGGACTCAAATTCAACTATTATTATTCTTATTCTCTCTTTAACTTCATTTGTAGATTTACCTTCTCTCTCATGTAGGTCATATTATTTATTTTCGTGAGAACAATGGAAGTGAAAGTTAAGATTTATTTTTCGAATGTTTATATTCATTATAAATGTTAATCTATTTTTTTAAATTAATTTTTTTATTTTCTCTCTATCGCTTGATTGATTTCGAAATAAATTTATTATTATATTTATCATTCCTCTTTTTTAAATATTTTTTTTAAAAAAATCATTGTGTAATATTTTATCTTTTTAAAATCCTAATATTAAACATTATCCTTTTCTTTTAATTTTTTTATTTTTTTAATGCCACATGGGACATGTTATTTAAATTTATTATTTTCCCCCTTTCCATATATTTGAAAATTACAAAGGGGGAGAAATTTCAGTGTTCAATTTTATAAAAAATTATTTCTTTATCAAATGTTTGGGGAGCATATTTCTTATCATTTTCATATATTTTTATCTTTAATATCATTAATAACTTTTAATTCATGGTTCAATCTTGATTTACATATAAAATTACATTTTAAATCGTGTTTTTTGGATTCTCAAAAGTGGTTTATTGTTATACCTTTCACACTCTCATAATATTTTCATGATCAAAAACACTCTTTTATGTGCTTAATAGTTTCATTTGAGTGGATTAAAATTACATTATCAGATATCATATTAATGTCTTTATAATTCAAATAAATTAGTTGACTAAATTATTTGATGATATTTTTAAATTTGGATGTTTGTGTTGATATCATAAAAGTTTGTTCATGAATTAACTAATATATTTGAATGTAATGTTGATGGGACAAAAACATTTTTTGAAATATTTATCTAGAACTAGATCAATAGTGCAAGGAACCCGCTAGTAGGAGACATATGGGAAAAAAATCCCTAGGTAGTGAGAGTCCACCAGATACCTAGTTGAGGAGCACCAACCAACCAGTTGAAGAAGACATAACTAATGAACCAACATTAGTACCATTGGTTTAATAGTGGATAAAAATGCCTTCCTATTTTATAATTTCCCAAAATAACTCATGTCTTGTAGCGCATCAGATACCTAGTAGAGGCTACTATCTATTTAGTTTCATTTATTCAAAAATATCTATTTTTGTGGAACTCATCACCCATAATTGGATATTGATGATTCTTAATGAGTTGGAAAATTATAAAATTTCCCTTATACCTTTATAGGATATAAATAAATGACTATGGAGGTTTTGACAATCATAGTTGGAATGAACAATTACATCGAATGTTCCAAAAAAAATCAAAGTGATCATATAAAACACTCTCAAAGACCTATCAAGATATAATTTCAATTCTCAATATCTTAGGCTCTCTTATACCATTTCTTCCTTATATATTCCATAAAATTATAATATTTTTATTAATAGATAAGGGATCAACTTTGTAATGGATTTTTACTAAGAAAATCCCTCTGTTCTAACCCCGACTTCTATAAAAGGTTCTCAAAGCCTCAAATGGAGGGATGGGTTTTCACAACTAGAAATGTGGGGGATCGTGGTTTCTTATTACATCTTCAAAAAAAGTAAAATAAATTTTTTTTCTTAGTATTTGTTAAAATAATGGGAGTAATATAAAAATATATTATCCTAAGTGATGGGGACATAGGTTCTCCCACTAAATGATTACCAAACATTTTTATCAAATATCTCTCTATATATCCTTTATTTATTTCCACATTTCATATTCCTATCAAATCACATAATAACATTATTTAAATATTCCTTATTCTGATACACTTCTCAATTAATTAAAATTGAAACTATATTTTATAAATTTTATATAAATTATCATGATAAATCCTTATTTCTAATCTCATTAATTGATAATTGTGTACTCATGCTCATCAAATTAATTATTATGCGCTTTAATGAATTAAATACCATAATCTATTTATCATTATTTAATTTAACATATCCTCTACACATATACTCTATACTATTTATATTTTTTTTGTTTTATGATTTCCATCAAAATTAAATTTTCAATTTTTAAGGGTAAAATTATCCCTATTTTTTATCTTTACCTAGGCCAATAATACTAAGGATGTGTTGGTGGTGTCCTTATTGTTTTTATTACTCACACCCTACTTGAGATCCAAGGTGTATGTGTGGGATTTATTATTAAGTATCCATTGAAATAAATGTTATTTATGTCAATATACTGACCCTGTAGAAAATATTTGGGATTGAGAGAGTTCCAAAACATATTGGGATCTTTGGTATTTGAAAAAATATTCCATTTTATTTTTGTATACCACATGTATTGATTTTTTACATGGTGGGATTATTTTGATATTTATTATATAAATGGATAGAAACTATTTTGTTACAGGATCGGTTGTATTAAAAATACTTCATTCCACAATGTTTCTCATACTTTTCCCATATTTATTCATTTTCTTTTATTAATTTTTATTATATCAAATATCAAGGGAATAGTTTTCCCATTTCATAGATCTAGACCCAACATTCCTCATTATCATCCAATGTAAGGGGTGGAATGCATGAGGTTTTGTTAATCTCTACCTCAGACCCAATAATCTAGGTTGGGGTATTACAAAAATGAAATCAGATCTCTTTTTCAGTTATAAAAAATTCGGGTCTTGTTAAAATGGTGATAGGGTGGTAGGGAATTGGACAAGATTTTATGATTGTGTATGGAAAAACGATTATAGTGTAAATTTGAGTTTATAGGGGCACGGTATTTATTTAATTTGTTGTTATATTATGGTTTCGTGTTTCAATTCATGTGATATTATGTTTCAAAATTTATATGTTTTTTCTCACTCTAGTTGCTGAGAGAGTGTGAGTACACACATCTGGATTTGGCATATAGGTTCATATTCCATTTGTTCACATGTTCCTGATTCCTAAAGGATTAAATTAAATAAATTTAAATGATAGTATATTAATTTATTTCCCAAATAAATTAATGATTACATTTACATGTTTAAAATTTTCCATATTGATAATTTTTATATATATTATTGTGATTAACGTTAAGGTACAAGTTAAATAGGACTATGAATTTGATTTATTTTGGATAGTGTTCTTTTGTGTCTTATGGATCGACCATAGTGGGTGACTCATATGGTTATTTCATGTGTTGACACATATTAGATTATTAATATTTATTAATATTTATATTTTCAAAATGAATTTCTTATTTTATGTTTTGTCATTTCACAATTACATCACCTTTATAATTTCCGTTGGTTTAACCAAGGGATAAGTGGTAAGATTTCATATATGTTAGGAATCCCCATTTTATAGATATAAATATAAAAATAAGTTTAGATAAGATTTACCTTAAATATTATTTAGTGGTTTAGGTAGTGGATTAGATTCAGACATGTGTGTTTATATAGTAGTTCTTGGGGTTGGCGAGTTATGCATTGAGGTGGTCCTACAATGGTTAAATTTTACAGAGACTTGTATATTAATGTAATTATATATTTATATGTAATGGGAGGATATAAGGATATTAAGGACAATATTGAAGTTATGTATGTTGTATTTAAGCTGGAAGAAACACCTGATAATAGACTGGTGAATCTGGAAACATATATACTTCATGAACCTTCCAGGGGAAGGTGGTGGGTTATAGTTTAGTTCAGGATCATAAGGTATTATATTGAGAGGTCTTTGATGAATTATTTATCAAGGATATTTTCCCTGAGTAACTAAATATTGGTTTATTTATATTTTATCCTATGATTTTGCAGGGGATGGTGTTTGTGATGAACATTTCAACCCATTTGGTGGAGATGATGGTTCATCCAACCTTCCTGGTAGGGAAAGAGTTATAAAAAGTCCAAAGGGTTGATATTTTTATTTATCTATATTTAAGGTTGTAATTGATGATATTCATCCGAATATATAATATTTATATACTTTATAAGGTTATTACTATTAAGAAGGTTCTAGTATAGGATAGTTTAGTATAATCTATTCTCATCTTTAGTGGCTTATGTGGTGGCCTCTCAAGTTTATTTGGTGGTTCCTATTAAAATATTTCAATGTAGAAATATATTAATAATTTCCAATGTAGTGAGAAATATTATAGGAATTTTTGGGGCTCACCACTCTTGCCCAAAGGATAATTTACCTTATGAAGTTTTCAGTGTGAGTGAATAAAGAATTTTTAAAATACATGTTTGATTATTCTAAAGGAGAGTCATGTATGTGGATTGATGGTTCAATTGAATATATTTTTTTGAATGGGGATGTCTCAGTTGGTTTCATGTATATGTTTAGGATAGACACAAAATTCCCGAGTTTGGTCTGGGGAACCTTAGACTGATGGTAGGGCTTCATCCAAGAGGTTGAGACATGAAACTAGATGATATTCCCCACAAATGTAGAAGTCATAAACATCATAGTAGCCAATACTTTAGTAGATTTCAGGATTGTGGTGTCAGAGTATAAAGTCAAATACATGAAATTTATATGCACTGGACTAGGTTATAGTTTATAAGAAAGATTATATTAATATTTTGAGAGGTTATTTTCTTAATGGAATCTATGTTATCTATTTTACTTTTAACGTAGAAGAATATCATTTATTCATATATAATTATGTGATGTATGTATTTTGACTGGTTTTCATGTTATCTTATGGTGTTATAGATTTCAATCAGCCTTGATGATAGGGGAAAATTATATTTATAGATTCCCATGGTGTGTCATTATAGTTCGATGCTATATTCATTTATGGGATTTTCAAATTTAGGGTTTGATGAAATTTGATTTTATATTTTGGATGGATTTGAGGAAAAAATTATGATCTTCCATTGATTGGTATTAAGGGTTAGTTTTTTAGGTCCCTTATAATGAATGAGTTTCATCTATTATGAGAATTGGATGTGGATTTAGTTATAATAGGACCTGATCATTATTAGATAGAAGCCATTATAGTTTAGGTGGAGGTTATGGTTCTTATAGTGGATCAGATCATGTTTCCACTAGTTTTAAGTCTAATAGTGGATTATTTCTAGGATGTATCACTTGATGAGTTCTCAAGATTACCTTATGAAAGAGAGATCATGTTCATTATTTACCTTGTTTGATGTGTTTAGAAGATATAAATACCCATTTATCATATAATAGTAGTTGATATGAGAGAGATGAAATTTTAGCTCAACGATCTTGAAATTAATAGCTCTATTCTTCTAACAACCTCTCTTGATGGTTCCCCTATTTTATTCATAAAGAATGGTGATGGTATCTTGATATTGTGAATGGATTACATGAAGCTAAATCAGGGCATGCTGAAGAACATGTATCCATAATCAAGAATAGATGATGTATTTGATTATTTCCGGAGATCCCAATGGTTCTCCAAGATTGATCTATGATTAGGATATCATAAGTTACAGGACAGAGTTGAAGATATGACAAAGATGATGTTTCAGACTATTATTTTTAGTACCATCTGATTTCACATAGTATTACAAATGAATTTATAATTTTATTATCTTTCACAGACTGGTTCCATCATCTCAACCAATACTTCAACATTAGGATTTCCTTTGACAGCATATTGATATATTCACAAACCCGAGAGTAACATATCGATTATATATATATTTTTTATTGTACTTAATGAACATAATCTTTATACCAAGTAATAAAAGATGCACTTTATAATATAATAGTATTTCTTCAATATTCTTGTGATTTCATTGGTTTTTCTATCTTTTAATCAAGATCATATAGAGTCAGTGAGGTCTTGGGTGTGACTAAATAATGTGTTTGATATTAGGAACTTTCTTATACTATCTAGTTATTATAGGAAGTTTATTTATAATTTATCTCAATTATAAATTCATATGATATTCTATAATAGGTAGGGGTAAAATTTTAGAATATTAATTTTTTGTGTGGTTTCCTTTCGTAGATGAAATTAAGGTTTTTTTTTCTAATTTAGATTCGGTTGTATCTAGGGCATGGTTGTTCCTTGTATTGAGATGCCTCAAGTGTATTCCCAAGATATTTATATTCCACATGAATAGGGTTTCTCTTATGGGTCTCATCAAATATGACCACATGACAGAAACTAACTTACACTTGACTAAGAGACACCTATTTTTGTTTACACATTAATGTTTTGGCATTTTTATCTGTTTATTAAGAGACTGTTTCCACAAAGACCATAAAATTTTATAGTACAGATTTTCATAGTGAGAATAGAATGTGTGTTATAGGTATTGAGAAGAGTATATATTAAAATTTGAATTTTAGATGGTGTATTATCCTAGGAAGAGGAAAACTCGTGTTAGAAATAGTTAAAATGATATTGAGGGATCATGGTGTTTGGGTAACTCGAGTGGATAAGAAGTTGATGATCATTCTCACCAACAAGAATATTAATATATTATAATTATTAAGGTTTATGATGTTTTACACCTGTTCATTACTACTTCATTCTTGGACCAGGTGAAGGATATTTAGGATCCTGATCCAAATTTCCTTATGATTTGAGAATATCATATGCGTGATAACCCAATATCGAGATGGTTATAAGATTAACATGGGTTGAATTATGTCAATGATAGGGTTGTAGTGCCTACGTACCAAAATGATGAGTTAATGAGGGTATCTCATTATTCACATTGGGTTGTTCATCTGGGGTTTACAAGGATATTCCAAGATATCAGAACTTTTTTTGGTGCCCTAGTATGCAGAAGGTCATGAGGATATTTGGTTCTTATTTACATTAATACATGAAAATAAAGGTGAAGCACTCTTAATTGACTAGCTAAATTAAACCAACTACAGTTTCAAGTGAGGATGTGGGGTGAAGTAAATATTGATTTAATTATGGACCTACAAAAGACCTTAATGGTATATGATATGATGTGGGTAGTTGTTGACTGATTGAATAAATTGTTTTTATTTATTTCCTAATTGACCCATTCAGTGGATGAACTAGGAAATACATATGATTAAGAGATAGTAGTGTTAAATAGGCTATCTAAGTGCATTGAATCAGATCATGATACTCATTACATGTTGATATATATATATATAGGTTCATCATAAGTCCATGGGTTCACATATAAAGTTGAGTACATCTTATCACCCATCGGTAGAAAGAAATTCGTAGAGGATAAACGAGATACTTGAGTATATGATCCGGGAATGTGTATTTAATTTCAATTGATTCTGGGAATATTTTATGAAATTATAAGGGTGTGATTATAATAAAATCTATCATGATTTCATCTATATGGGAACCTTTGTGTTTTTATATGGTTGACCAAGATATGCTCGGTTATTCCAGTTGGGGTAGGTGAGCCAGTATATGATAGAAATTAGTTTTATAGAACACAGATTCATTGATTTTCGTTATGAAATGGATGGTTACCAATAATAAAATCAAAGAATCATGTGAAAATTTAATGTGATGCCCCATTATTTTTTGTGTGCTGGTGTGTTTTGACTGTAAATGCCTTAGTTAGCGCATCAAAATCTATGGAAGTTGTGGAAGCTCGCACCATGTTTTTTATTCTATTTGATATTTTTATAAAAATCTACTTAGTGGATATTATGTTAAATATATCTTAATGAAATCAATGTATGGTTGATGTGTTTTATGTTTTGTCTCTCCAAAAGTATTATCTAGACCTCGATGAGGTGACTGTAAATGGTAATTTTGTGTTGGATGATGATTCATCATTTTATGAGAATATGGTTGGTATCATAGACTGATATAAGAAGGTGTTATGATAGGATAAAATTCCAATTTATGCGTGTTTTGATATAAAGGGAGTGTCCAGTTGTATATTTATGAGTGTGAGTAGTATTTGCGAATCCGTTCTCTTGTATTTATGGATGGGGATCCCAAGATATGCCTCACAATGATGAGATTCTCTTAGGGAGGGTTTGTAACTACATGAAAATCAAAATATTGAATTTAGGGATCCTTTTTAAATATACATTACTTATTATTAGATTATTTTAAAAGTGTTTGGGTTAGTTTCAAAGATTTTAATGGCCTCATATAAGGGAACCACATTTTTCCTCTACTAAAAGTGTAGTAGAGGGGTTCCGGGAAACTAATAGAATTACAGTAGGTACCCATTGGCCTAGTTTATTATGTTATTGGATCGATATCCACATCATCTAACTATTAGTGGTTAAAAAGTCTTTTAGTGGAACATTGGGTTCCTAGGAAATTCAGATTGGGTTTTCAGTGCATATTGGATGTGTTTTTAGGTGTAATTTTGGAATATCCATTTTTACCCCGATTAAGATTTCTAATAAACCTCCCTTGACCTCTACTCAACGTAAGTATGATCTTCTTGTTTTTGTTTCCATTATAATATCTTCCCTATTTTCCTTTTTCTATATTGGATTGGTGTTGTTTTTAATGATCTTCTCTTTTAATTTCGAAACTCATCAACGCTTTTGGTGACCAATTATATCATTTTTCTGCTTCTCATGGTATAAATAACTAAATTTAAGTGTTTTTTTGTTTGAAATTGTCATTTTTATATTTTAGTATTATATAATAAGTTGTCTTTTGAATAATGTTCTATCATAATCCATAGGTAGGAAATCTGTATAATGTTATGGAATTTATATGTGGTTCCATGGGTTGTCATGGATGTGGGTGTGTGTATTTTCTTAAACATATTCTTACTTAAGTATTAAAATGGTCAAGTGGGTAATAATTGATTTAATTGAAATTTGATGTGGTTTACAGGGGAAAATGTCCTTGTTATGGGAAAAACTTATATTGTTCCAAGGATAATGGTATTTCTATCCACTTAAGTTAGTTAGGCCTAATGTGATCAATTTTTTCTTAGTTAGGGCTTTAGTGACCATGAAACTCAGTGTATGGGAATGGGTGATGGAAATATTTTATAGCGACAATGTTATAACGTAATCATGTCTAGTATGGGCGACTTAGACTGTCTGATTTGATCATAGGCAAGGGATACCCTTAGGGATCCCTTTTTATGTCTTATTGGGATCACTAGTTGGCCATAGATAAATATATTTTTTTTTTACTACAATTAATATTATATGTAGGGAAGAATGTGTATGTAAACACATCATAAATGAGGGAATATTTTCATGTTATGTGATTGTGACCACATATTGAGTGGGACAGTGGTGGAATGTTATGATATTGACTTACCATATTCTGTGTGAGAGGATGGTGGCTTGTGATATTTTGTCATAGGTTTGTGAATATGAGGTGACACTGAGTGAGAGTGTTGGGAACCATGATAATGATTTACAACCTCCCAATGGGTATTGATGTTGTTCATAATGCAGGACTCAATATGAGATCATTCGTTGAATGAGAAGTTATCAGTCATGTTCTAGGATATATCTTGTTTATGATATAACTATTCTTCCCACATAGATAAAAAGAAAATTTTTATAATCCTAGTCCATGAATGATGACCTGAAAGAAAAAAATACATATTTTTTAGTTACATTATTTATATAATAATCTATCATATAATTTCTATAGATATTCTATTGAGAAATTATTGTTTTATTAGTGGGTTTATTACTCACAACCATTGTGGGAACCTAGATGCATATAAAGTCGTTATTGATAGTGATATAGCTAAGGTTAGGGGTCCTTCTCAGAATAATTAAGAGGTCTAGTAAATTTTGGATAATGTTAATTTAAGTAGTTCTTAGGATATCATATATTTATGACTCTTTATTCTTTTTTTATATTTTTATATCATATGTACACATCATACACATATTGGTATCATTTTTACAATTAATATATTATTAACTAAAATACACTTCATTATAGAATGGGATTAATTTATGTGGTTTGATTTCATTGTGTTTCTCATAAAGTTTTCTTATTATTATTTTAAATTCATTAATTTTTATGGTATCAATATTAGAGTAATCAAATCTAAAAAATCATTGCATGAGACCCCACTGCTATTTAGAAAAAACTTGCATATAGGGATAAAAACATGTGTAAATTTTGAACTCCATATTTAACATAGTGATACAAATCAAGGATATATAGGGCACTAAATTATCACATAATAAAATAAATACAACATATAGTTGTTTTGATAAAATATTTTCCACATCTAATTATTAAGAAAATCCACAATGATTTAATGGGTATGGTAATACTTCATAGATGATATGTTTGGATGTAATATATGAACCTTGATTACAAAACTAAATATTATAGTGATTAAGGGGGATAATAATTGGGTGATTTTTATTTAAATCTTCCTTAAACTACTCGAGGTAAAAATTATGGTTTATATATGGAAATTTTTAGTGGGATCTCATTAAAATATTAAATTAAGGTGTGCTCCTATTGGATTTTAAAATATTTGGTTATATTAAGGTTTATATTATTTTTATATAGTTATACCTTAATATTTTTCGACTCTATCTTAATTCATAGTGTTTTTGGATACTCTCTTATACATTTCTATGATGGTTTTTCTCCATTGATCTGATCTATCAATTTATTTTTTCCACCATAATGCTTATTTTTTATTTAGATATGGTAATGTTTTTTAGAGTTCATGTACATATCTAATTGTAAGGGAAAAACTAGTTCATGAGACATGTTTAAAAATGATAAGAATAATAGTAAAATAGTAATCACCATATTAGATTAGTTCTAGAGTTTTAACCTTTATTTTGTTTTATTATGAGTTTAGGTTATCAAGTTGTTGTGGAATTGATTCTAACTAGAGACAGATTAAATTTCATTAATGATATTTAATTAAGATACAAAAATTTTAAGATTATTCAAATTTAAAACCCACATTTTATGTTTCTACATGGTTAGGGAAAGAGACTACATTTCAATATTATTTGGTTTTCCTTTTCTTGTTGGTTTCATTTACTTGTGCATGTCGGACCTTTACACTGTATTTCTTCATCTATCATTCTTACCTAATAAAAGAGGTTTTTTTTAAAAAAATTCTTATTGGTTATATTATCTTAGGTACTTCCACTCATGCTCTTGTTTTTTTTTCTTTTTTAACCCTATAATCATATTTGATGAATGTAGTTTCTTCTTTAAACCAATCAGTAAAATTATGTGTTATGTAGGAATGATATTGGGTGGTTATATATATATATATATTTGTTTTTTTACTTGTATCATTTATGGAGTAATGTTTCCACTTGTTCTAAAAGAGATTTTTTTTGAGAGAAATATTTCTCTTTGTGATAAGTATTATCATTTATATGGAATTATTCATAATTTCATAATTATATTTTTAATATCTACATTTAGTTTTCTATAAATAAGATATAAAATAATCCAAATAAAAAATAAATAATATAGTAATTTTTATCCAAATATTTTTCTCCAAAAATTACCATTCATGAAAATCACATTAAAAAAGGCTTCCACAAATTTTATCTCTAACTATTTAATATTTTTCAGTGAATGTAATTGATTATTTTTATTATTTTGAAAAAATAATATATCCATGATCATCTCACCACTTTGATAAAAAAAATATAACGTTATTTAAGGGGTATTATTAATGATAAATTACATTAAATTTTTTATGAAAATATTATATTCATATCAAGAGTCATAGGTACAAGAAAACCATAATGCCTCGACACACTTTACCTAGAGTCGGTGCATTATTACATAACATCTTCATGATCACAATAGATCAATTCCCAAAAATACTGATTATTTTATTAGATTTGGAAGTACTAGACACATACACATGTTTTACATTACATTGTGAAACGGAAAACATAACAGCATTGTGTTTCCTTAGAACACACTCATATCCATTATAATATCCTTAAAGGTCAATCATAATATAATTCATTGCATCTTGGGAAAAGTAAAACATAAGAAAGGGGTTATCTCAGATGCTTTTTAAAGATAACAATATAGTGGAATCTATCATAAATAATAATAAACATTTAAGGCAATGTAAAAGAATAAAACAAATGCCTTTTAAACTTAAAAATTAGCATAATATGGCAAAGATAAATCAAATAATTCTATTTACTTATTCACACAGATATTCTCATAGTCAAATAATCACATTTAATCTCAATAACTAATTTCATAATGACAGAATGCATAATGTCGGACATAATAACCAGATTTTCAAAGGCCTTGTGTGAAGACTAAAAATAAATATTCGGTCAAGGCCTTGTCCCAAGACACTATTTTGTCTCATGAGATCTACCGATGCATCGAGGGGCTATAGTGGGCTTCACCCGTCACTTAATCAATCGAATACGTTCTTTATATTAAAAGGGTGAAACATAATCTAAACATTCTTAATAAAACTAGCATATGAAATGTCAATATTCTAACCACAAACCATGAATGATATAAAAATTGCACATCTATAGTCAAAAATAACGCATTCAATAAAATATGGATGATTTTATTATAATAAATCAACCACAATCATGAATAATGAATGATATTGACATAGATAAAAATAATCAGTAAAACTATTTGAGAAATATATCCCCTTTTTATTGAAAACATTAATGTCTCACTATTTATCAAGAATCCGTTTAAAATAGATTTTTGAATCAAACTGTCCCATAAAAATTTACAACTTTTAAGAGGAATTTTAATTTTAAAAAATTCATTTCCATATAAATAAATCCATAAAACCATTTTTAAAATGTGGACGTTATTGAGAAATATTTAGAAGAATAAATCATTAAAACATTTAAAAATATATTTTAGTTAGATTTCTTAACCAAATGAGAGAATCTTGAAATCAAATAATTGAGGTAATAAAAATATTATAATATCATGAGAATAAAGGGATTCATGATATACTATGTTTATTTAAATTATATACACCATATAGAAGTGAATTGGTATATAACAACAAATAAGTCTCAATGGAATGTAAATTGAGATGAAATCATTATAAAGATCATATCCATAGTTTAAGGATAAATAAATGACATAATTATCTGTGAAAAAAATAAATACACTCAATATTATTGGATATTTAATTTAAATAAATCAGAGTATATTCACACATATTCTTGTAAAAACAACTCCAATGACTTGAATGGTTAACTCAATGAATGGAAATTGAGTAAATATTACTCTTATCATGATCATATCGACGACCTGATAATTTTTCAATGGAGTGATTATGTGTATCAAAAGTATATATACACAAAAGGGAGTGGAAAATACCACATAAATAATTAAATAGTAATTTCAGACAATTTATTGGTGTAAAATAATAAATGAAGTTTGCGTAAAACCCAATGAGTGCAAATTGAAATTTGAAATTCCCTTAACGATTTGGTAATGTACGAAACATACACACCAAGAAATAAGGATCATGCAATGAAGATGTAAATACCCATAAAATAAATAATATTACACAATGAATACAATCATGGGAAGTACATACACTGCAAAAATAGAAATAGTGTAAAATATAGCATGAATCTCATGGGAATAAATGTGCGATGAAAACCCCTTACCTTTTTCTTTTCCTTAGTGGAGGGTTTTTTAAACTATTGTATAATAGTTAAATAATTTTTATTAAATTATAAAAGAACCACATACAAAAATATGATATAATATATGATCTTATAATATTGTTTTGTTTATAATATTTTAGTAGCATCATTGTTTCGGGTGTTAACTGATTTGTTTTATTTTATATGTTTTGTTATGAAAGTCATATTTTTTACAGATAAGATGTATTTGATTCATATACAGAATTTTATTAAGTTATTAAATACTATTATTAATCATAAAATGAAAATTTTTCATGAATGGTTATGATGGGAAATGAATTCTCATCGGGTCGTGGAGAAGATAAGACGTACGTACGCACGAGAAACCATATCATTATTTTGATGGTGGAATATTAAGTTATTATATGGTGTATAAAGAATAAATAACATGTTATGATTATTATTTACATGAATTATACTCATTATTATACTAATACAAATAATGAAGTGTTGAATAACAAACTACACCATGACGTGGAGATGGTATGTCGTACGTACCCACGTATTGTGACTTTGTCATTCATTGGATGAATAAAATAATGAATATTGTTGTACCATATTTATAATAAAATATCAGTATCTATATGGTAATGGAGATATTGTTTTTTTATGTAAAAAAAATGAAATACTAAATGGAAGAAGAAAAGATCTTTGAATGAGGTGATGAAATAATTACATCTTATTTGGGTGTTTCCTTTAGGTTTCAACAAAATGGATCCTCAGATAGGATTTATGATCAAATTACAGCCTCTAAGATTATGTGATGGTAGTTTCTAGGATATTTGACCATGTTTTGGTTGACCCAAATGGATTTGGATGTGTGAATATAAGATAAGGGAAGTACCTTTTTAGAAGAGTGGTAAGGGGCACAATAGGAAAAGATTGAAGTATTATTTTATTATAAAATCATTCTAGTTTCTAATGTCTCCAAATGGATTTATTTCTAGGATAAGGTAGTTATGGGTCTATAAACTCTCAAAAAGTTGGTTTTATACATGTTTAGGTCACCATATTAACATTATCTTTTAGATTTAACTCATATTTAAATTTTTTATCTTTTACCATGTCTTTAAGTATTTTTATCTTTCATGGTCAATAAACATACTATAAAAATCCATGCGAACCTCAGGTGGTTAATTAATGAAATATATATCATTATATAAGTCCTTTATCCAAATAATATATTTTAATGAATATTATATCATTTAATAAAATAGTGTCTGGTTTAAAAACTCAATTATGTAAATTTTGACACTATTTAGTATTTGGTTTTTGTGAAAGTCATAACAATCTGATTTCATGAAAAAAAAATATTGAAACAATACTAAAATATAATATTCACCTATAAAATTCGTGTATGGCATAAAACGTTTCAATTTAAATTTATTTTAATATTTATATTATCAATTTTTTTTAATCTTTCATTAATAAGGTAATTACTGAATCATCATTTGGTCCTAAATAAATATAATTATTTAATTTCTAAAAATTATAAATAAAATAGTATTATGTAGGAAATCATTTTTTATTTCTAATTAATATTTATAATTGAAATTATATTATTTATAACCCTATATTAAAAATGGTTATTTATTACAATTTGAATTTAAAACTTTTAACTCTTCTTTAAATAAAATAATAATAAATGTCATAATCTAATCCAAGTGGATGAAACGAATCATATTGTATTCATAAGGTATATTTTGGTCAAAATACAATAATCCAATATAATTAGTACATGTGTTGGGGTAATTATAATATCATTTTTACCTTTAATTACACTATTTACTTTTAACCGTGGAAAATAAGATTCAAAATTTACTATTCACCAAAAATTATTTTCATCCAATTGAACCACATTTCACTTATTCATGTAAACCATGTCTCTTGGATTTTTGATATTAAATTCACAGAATCCGTAAAATTACGTTTTATAAAAAATTTCAAAAGTGTATAGAAGGAGGGTAAAATTTCATAAAAATTAAATAAAATTTTATATATCTAATCTTATTATAAAATGACTCAAATTACTTACATTAAACTAATATAGGTATTATTTATATATTTTTACATTAAAATAAATTTATATTAAAATTATTATTTAAATGAAAATGTTGGTTATAATCTACAATATAGTGTTTTTCACATTTCATCAAAAGTTGAATGTTTTCAGAAAAATACAAAAAATTAACCCTAAGATAATTTTGATATTTTGGATATAAAAATTATTTACTTTTTATTAAATTCATGACATGTAAGTTGCATTAGTTAATTTAATATTAATTCCCATTATAAAAACTAGAAAATAGGTTTTTAAGAAATAGAAACTATCAAAAGATTGACATGTGTTTATATCCAACTTAAATTTCAAATTACTTCTAATAAACATCATTATATTTAATGATTAAAATTTAATATATATATATATATATATTATAAAACCAATTAAAAGGATAATCTAACAATATAAATAAATTGGGTGAAAAGACAGTTTTGAATTAAAACGCGATATTTTTCACTATTCATTAAAAATAAAACTTCTCATAAAATTACCAAAAATTCACCCTAATATAGTATTTGTATTATGAATTCAAAAATAATGTCAATTTCACCAAATTAAATTCATAATAGTACCTCAAATTAATTTTATTATTGTTTGCAAAAGGACATAAGAAGTATGTCCTTTATCAAAATGGTATTTATATTTTAGTGAACCTTATACATTTACTTATAAATATGGTTTATGTATGTGATAGAGTATAAATGAAATTTAAAATTTATTTTTTACAAATTTTATTAGTATATTTAATTGTAATGTTATAAATATATCATATAATAAATTATATTACTAAAGTGTTGTTTCAGGTGCTACCTGATTTCTTTTCCTTTATATGTTTTGTTACGTAAGTCATGTTTGTTATGGATAGGATGTATTTTATTCATATCAATAATGATATTTTGTTATCAAATATTATTTTTAATCAAAAAATAAAAATTATTCTTGAATGGTTATGATGGGAAATTAATTATCATCTCGTCGTAGAGACGGTAAGCCATAGGTACGCACGTGCGACAATATCATTCTATTAATGGTGGAATAGTATGTAATTGGATTGTGTATAAAGAGTAATTAAAATTTTATGTTTATTATTTACATCAATTATACTCATTATTATTCCCATCAAAACAATTAAGTTTTGAATAACAAACTACCCCACAACATGGAGATGTTAAGCCAGACGTATGCACGTATAGTGACTTTGTCATTCATGTTATGGATTGAATAATGAATATGGTTGTAAAAAATTTATAATAACATCTCAGTATCTATAAGGTACATGATATATTATTTTTGAATGTAAACAACAAAGAAAGAGTACGCAGAAGAAGAAAAGAACTTTGAAAGAGGTGATGAAATAATTACCCCTTCTTCGGGTTTTTTCTTTTATTGTGAACGAAAGGTCTCCATAGGTTGGATTTAGGATCAAATTATATCATCTAGGTTGATTTTAGGGTATATGGGAGGATATTTGAGTAGTGTTTGGATGATCCAAATTGGTTTGGAGTTGTGAATTTAAGAGATGGGAAGTACCTTTTTATAATAGAGTTGAGGGGCACTTTATGAAAATCTTGAAATATTATTTTCTTAAAAAATAATTTTCAGTTTCTTATAGATCCCAATGGATTTATTTTGAGGATATGGTTGGTATGGGTCTAAAAAATATAAAACAATAGGTTGTAGAAACGTTTAGGTCACCACATGAACCTTATCTTTTAGATTTAACTTTTAATTAAATAGTTTAAATATTACCATGTATTCTTGTATTTTTATATTACATGTGTAATGCCCCGACCCTAGTTACCCAGATTCGGTGCATTATTACATAACATTGGTATGATCACAAGAAAGATCAAATCTCAAAAGACCGATTGGTTTAGTAGCCTTGGAAAAACTTGATATATTCATACAGTTTTACATTACATCATAAAGTGAAAAACTAATACAACAACATATTGTCTCCATAGTCCACACTATTATCCCCTAATAATATCCTTTCAATTCATTCATAATTTACTTCTTCACATCTTGGGAAAAATAAACCATAGAAAAGGGGTGAGCTCAAATGCCCAGTAAGGATAACAATATAGCGGAAACATTCATAAATAAGAATAAACATTTACGGAAGTGTATAACTAAAACAAAATCCTTTTAAACTTGAACTTGAACATGGTATGGAAAAAATAAAATGAAATAATGCCATTTACATATTCACATGGATATTCTACTAATCAAATAATCACATGCAATATCAATAACCACTTTCATAATGATGGAATGCATAATGCCAGACTATCATAACCACATAGCCAAGGCCTCGTGCCAAGACTACAAATAAGATTTTGTCAAGGCCTTGTTCCAAGACACTAGTTTGTCTTATGAGACCTACCGAGTCATCGAGGAGCTATAGCGTGCTCCACCCGTCACATATTAAGTCCAATGCATTCCCATATGAAAAGGTTTAAACATAACATAATCATTTGTATTAAAAGTAGCATATGAAATGTAAATAATTCATCCATAAACCATGAATGGTATAAAAATAACACATCCACAATCAAACATATCACAAAACTTCCAATACAATATATAAGTTTTGTATCATAATAAATCAACTTTAAATAAGTGTAAAATCCATTAAAGGATGTTGACATAGATGAAATCAAACTCTTTTTAGAAAAATATCCCTTTCAATTTTGAAAACATATATTTATAAAATAAAACATTATCTTTGAAAATATTCTTATAAGCTTTTAAGCAAAGCTTCAAAGATTTTATAATGGTGGAAAATAGTCGCACCCACCGTATAAGTTAAAAAAACATTCTTAACTTAATTCTGCCGAAAAGGTTAAAAAGCACCTTGTTTGGAAAACGACGGAAAGATTCCTTTATAAAACTCTTATAAAAAGTAAAACAAGGGTATAAATGACTTTAACCCATATTCTTGTAAACAGTAAAAATGTTTTGAAATACATTTTTAAGAAACATGAATGTGGATGATAAAGAGATCCTAGTAGATTATTACGTATAAACAACCTCGGATAATGAAGAGATTGTGAAATAACCCTTACCTTGTACTTTTCCTTAGTTGGGGGTAGGTTAACCTATTGTATAATGGTTAAATAATTGTTATTAAATTATACAAGAATCATATACATTAATATGATATCATATATGATCTTTTAACATTGATTTGTTAATAATATCTTAGTATTATCGTTGTTTCGGGTGTTAACTTACTCATTTTCTTTTATATGTTTTGTTACGTAAGCCATATTTGTAATGGATAGGTTGTATATTATTCATATCCAGAATGATATCAAGTCCTTAAACATTATTTTTAAATCATCAAATGATAATTATACTTGAATGGATACAATGGAGAATGAATCTCATCGCGTTCGTGGAGACAGTAGTCCGTACGTACGCACGAGCAACACTATCATTCTTTTGATATTAAAATAATATATAATTGGATGGTATATCATGTATACAGAATTATTATAATGTTATATTTATTATTGACATGAATTATAAAAAATTATTATACCCATCCATATAATAATTTATTGAATAACAATTACACCACGACGTAGAGACGGTAAGTCGTACGTACGCACGTATGGTGACATGTTATTCAAAGGATGGATAGAATACTGAATATGGTTGTACCATATTTATAATAACATCACATTATATATAATATACTGGATTTATTATTTTAGAATGGTAATAATGAAGGAAGAAGAAGTGGAAGAAGAAAAGAACTTGGAAAAGGGTGGTGAAATCATTACCACTTCTTCGGGTTCTTCCTTTTGATTTGATCAAAACGGCTCTTAGGTTGGCTTTATGACTAAAGGAAGGCCTCCAGGATAAATTGATAGAAGTTTAGAGTTTATTTGGGCATAGGTTGGCTGAACCAAAAGGCTTTGAAGGTGTGAATTAAAGAGAAGGGGGAGTGCCCTTTTATAAGAGGGGTGAGGGGCACCTTTGGAAAAGCTAGAAATATTATTTTATAATAAATTCATATTCGGTTTATAATGGCACAAAAGTGTATTATTTAAATTTTAATGTTGGGATAGGTCGAAAACCACTCAACAAATAGAATTTTGACAGGTTTGGGTCATTATACTAACCTTATCTTTAAGTATTAACTCTTAGTTAATTAGTTTCACTTTTACAATGTCTCATTGTATTTTTATATTATATGGTTAATAAACATACTATATACATCAAAGAGACCCCCAAGTGTTCCATTAATGATACACCTATTATGATATAAGTCTCTTGGCCGAACTGTGGATTTTTATGAATTTAATATCAATTAATAATATAATATTTGTTTTAAAAACTCTTTTATGTCAATTTTGACACTATTCTACAATTGGTTTTTGTAAAACTCATAACAGAATGATTACTTCAAAAATAAGTTACTTAAATAATTACTAACATGTCATATTAACCTATAAAATTAGTGTAATTCATAAAAAGTCTCAAATTATATTTATTTGGGTATCTACAATATCAATCATATTAATTGTTCACTATTATGGTAACTACTGCATCACCATTCTGTAATAAATAGATTAAATTATATAATGTATAAAAATTATAAATAAAATACCATTATGTAGTAAATTTTGTCATATTTCTAATTAGTATTTATACTCTAAAATAAAACATATATAATTCTATTTAAAAATTGTTTTTCTAAAAGATATATGCTTGTGTCATTTTTGTATTCATTTTAACTTAATTAAAATAAAGTGTCCCTATCACTTACAAGTGGCACCATGGGGTCCCAAAATCGACCCAAAGATTCCCATGATCAGAAATGTATCAAAAAATAAGGTTATGACACATTTTAGGGTAATTTTTTATTATTATAATATTATTTTTTAACCCTTATTTACCGGATTTACCCTTTAACCATGGTAAATAAAATATTAACCGATGTAATTATTCAAAATGTCTAAGAATAAAAGTTACCTATTAACACAATTTGAACATCCTAATTCCAAATATGGAATCCATTTTTCCAAATTCAAAACACAGAAGTGGCAGAAATTAATTTAAAATTAATTCCCACTGTCAAAACAAAAAGTGTGTTTTTAAGATATAATAACTATCAAAAGATTGATACTTGTTTATATTCGGTTTAATTGTGAAATTATGTCCAATGACCAAAATTGTATTAAATTGTAAAAATATATTCTAAATATACTTTAAAACCACTGAAATTCATAATTTATTACTATTAATTATTTTTATTTAAAAAGTTGTTTTTAATTAAAATTTAGTAATTTTCACTATTCATCAAAATATTAAAGTTATCCAAAAAGTACCAAAATTTCTCCTTGGGCTAAATTTGATACTCCGAATCCAAAAATGAAGTCCATTTTGAGAGATAAAATTTAAAAAATTTCAAAAAGTAGTTATTACTATTCATAACGGCTAGTTTGATTGGTTGTGTTGTGTTAGAACTCGATGTTGTGTACAACACACGCTATCGCATTATTTAAAGAGAAACGTACCGTAGAAGCTTGGGGTGTTACAACATGGTTAATAAAACTACAATAAAATTACAAGAGAAACTAAAGTGTTTAATTAATGAAATATATATCATTATATATGTCCTTTTCCAAATATTACATTTTAAGTAATGTTATATCATTTAATAAAATTGTATTTGTTTTAAAAACAAATTTATGCCAATTTTGACACTATTTAGTATTTGTTTTTTGTGAAAATCATAACAATATGATTTTATTGAAATAAATACATTGAATCAATCCTAAAATTTCATATTCACCTAGAAAATTCATGGATTGCATAAAAAGTGTCAATTTACATTTATTTAAATATTTATATTATCAATTGTTTTAATCATTCATTAATATGGTAATTACATCATCATCATTTGGTAACAAATAAATTTATTTATTCAATGTTTAAAAATTATAAATAAAATATAATTATGTATAAAATATTATTATCTTTCTAATGAATAATTATAGTCGAATTAAATAATGTATAACCCTATATTAAAAATGGTTTAGTTATTAAAATTTGAAATTAGCACTTTTAACTCTTCTTTAAATAAAATAATAATAAATGTCATAATCAAATCCATGTGGATCAAAAAGGTTCATATTGTATTTATAAGGTTTAATTTGTTCGAAATACACTTATCTAATAGAATTAGAACATGTTTTGGGGTAATTATAATATAAGTTTTACCATTAATTACCATATTTACTTTTAATCGTGGTAAATAAAATTAAAAAGGTATTATTCCCCAAAAATTACTTTCATCATATTGAACCACATTTTACTTACTTATTTAAACTGTATCTCTTGTATTTATTAAATTTAATTTACAGAAGCAATAAATTATGTTTTATGCAAATTTTCAAATGTGCCTAGAAGGTGGGTAAAAGACGTTAAAAAGTTCAATAAAATTTTATATATATAATATTATTATAAAATTACTACAATAAATTACATTGGAATAATATTAGTATTATGAATATATTTTTACATTATAATATATTTAGATTAAAAATGATTATTTAAATGAAAATGTCAGTTTTCATCTACAATGTAGTGTTTTTAACTATTAATCAAAAATTGAAAGTTTTTTGAAAAACATCAAAAATTTACCCTAAGATAATTTTGATATTTTGGATTAAAAAATGATGTATATTTTACCAAATTCAAGGTATCTAATTTTCATTAGTTAATTTAATATTAATTCCTATTGTGAAAACCAGAAATCAGATTTTTAAGAAGTACAATCTATCAAATGATTGAAATGTCTTTGTATCAAATTTAAATGTAAAATTACTTCCAAGGACCAAAATTATATTAAATGATAAAAATATAATCTATATATTATATGAATCCAATTAAAAGGATAATCTTACAATATATATAAATTGGGGGGAAAATATTTTGGAATTAAGACGTAGCATTTTTCACTATTCATGAAAAAATGAAACTTCTCATAATATTAGAAAACATTCACCCTAATCTAATTTTGATATTATGAATTCAAAAAATATTTCAATTTCCAAAAATTAAATTCATAACAGTTTCAAAATTAATTTTATTATTGTTCACAAAAGGACATAATATGTACTTCCGTTATCAAAATAATACATATATTTTAATGAAACTTATACATTCCCTTATAAATATGGTTTATGTATGTGATAGAATTATAAAATAAATATAAAATTTATTTTTTACTATTGATATTAATATATTTAATTGCTATGTTATAAATATATCATTTGAACAATTATAACACAAAAGTGTTGTTTGGTAGAAACTCAATCTTGCTTATAATGTAAACCAAGGGACAGTTCCGTGAAATATAAGCTACTGAATTATTTTAATGAAATAAATTATTATGAAATATTTGGGAGTTACATTCTCCACTCCTTCAAATAATTTTTTCCTCAAAATTTATGCATAGAAACAAAAACTAGGGGTTTGACAATTCATAACATCTTTTTTTAAATCCCACAAAGGAAAATGAGTCAATAAAACAATCTATTTAAAAGAAAGAAAGAGAAGTAAAAAAGGTCCCTCGAGATAACCCATAATAGGGTTCTATGTAAGAGAACATGGATATGGAAGAGAAAAAAATCGATCATGTTCTGATGGAGGGTGATAGAAAACATGATCAAGATAAAGTTAACTACAAGAAAACCATAAACTGGTGATGGGTTAAACAGGCTTTGATTACCCAGTAGGAAGAGTTAAAAGATAGTGCTTCTATTTTATGTTACTTTTCATAATGTTGAGGAATTTATTTATGATATTGAATAAGAACATAAAGAGATATACTTATTTTTCATGTAGAGTTTTATTCTCTAATAAATTTCTACTACAAACTCATCTTTTCTCCAAACGATGAGTATTCAAGATGACTTGGTCACACCTGAACCACTAGAATCAACTTATAGAGAATATCATAATCCAAAAAAGATAGAATATATATGTACCTTTTCTTTAAATATTAAACAAAACCAAAATATTTAGTAAAAGATCAGATGATCCCAAAAAAGGATAATCCTTTACATAAAGAAATACTACTCTTAATCTACAAAATTAAACAAAAAATACCCAAAGTTCAACAAATACCTTTCAATAAACAATTGTCCTTAAAATTATTCAATATAATCCAAACTATGTTTGAAACCCAAAAATCAGAATTATTTGATCACAAAGTCTTCTATGACAAATCATAAAATTTATCTCCCAATATAATAAACATCTCATAAAGTCACATACATAAAATTAATCAACCTTATAAAATATTATCAACAATAGTTAAATATTTTCCATAAATAACCTAAATTTCTTGAAGCCCGCAATAAAAATATAGATTCTTCCAAAATAAAAATCCACCATTACTTGTCAAATTAAATCCCATAGTACTCTATTTTCTTTAGGTATATAGTGTTCCAAAAAGAGTGAACGTCTTCTAAAATAACATTTATCTTTTAATCACCACATCATTTTTTAATACTTAGGATATCCATTTGATAATTAATATGTTCCCAATATAAAAATATTCTTGATCCATAATATCATTTAACAATAAATAATTTGGCATACTAACCAGGGACTTCACATAGTCTAGTTGTATGTGATAAATCTCAGTCACACTTTGGTTGTGGTTTCGATTCCCGTAGATTTGTATGATGCGACAAGTTGTCACACGGTCTACGTGTTTTCCTATTTTAAACACTATATAATTTCATAAAATTCCTAAAATGAGATAAATTATTCAAAAATAACTGTAATATATTTTAACCACAAATTTTATCTCATACCTATCATTTTCATCTGAAAAGTAATAACCTATAATTTCCTCAAATTCAAGGATCATATAAACCCAAAATAGTTCATTATAACTATATCCACAAAATAAAAGATAAATATATCTCAAAAAAATTCACATAATAAACATTAGGGTTACACATACAAGAGAAAATTCATACAATGTAATCCCATAAACAAAGATCATTAATACTTTATAACATTTCTCCATCCATTTATTTCCACAGAGGTTCTTTCATAACATAGAAGTTATCTTATAGAATAGGGAATTGAATCGGGTAATGCCTAAGTCCCTTAAATTTATGGATAATGACTTTAAATATATTCTTAGGATTGTTTTTTTTTCATCCGTAGTTCTCTTCATTTTTCTTCAAAAATTCATTAATTTATGTCCTTATTTCCCACACATAAAGCATTTTTTCTATTGAGACACTTTCCTAGGTGTCTCCATCCACATTTCATGCATAATAGAAATTAAGATTTCATTTCACTATGGTATCCACTCCTGGAGCTCTTACATTCTTTACCATTCTCTTATTTATAGAGTTTGGGAGTTTGATAATGTATATGTTTTTTATCATAGTTTTGGAAAACCGATTTGGCATGACTAGGATATATTTTACACCTATCAACATTCCATTACGTTTCTCATTTACACTACTATTCCCACCATGTACATCATGTTCAATGTTACTATGACTTCATTGGAATCTAGCCATTCACTAAAACCAGAATTCATATTGTGAGTAACAAGAGTCAATAAAATCATTTAGAGAATATTATGACACCTTATTTTCAATATAAAATTTTTTAGTATTTACCAAGGCTATTAATTATCATCTTATATTAAAATACTTCAAATTAGCCTTTAAAGAAATTATGAATTAGCCTAAAAATTTCCCATGGGTGAGTCAAACGAGGTGCGCAGTAAGGCCCATTGTCATTTACCATGATACCTCTGGTCATGCTTGAAACTCCTTGTTAGAGTCTTCACAACTAGGTACATTTGTGCTAAAACCACATCTACATTTAGTATCCATACTCAGATGTTTTTCTTGGAAAACCAACACAATATCTACATTACTAAATTTTTTGGATGTTCTTCTATACTAATCCTCAAAGTCTAACTCAGGTTACTGTTCTCTAATCAGATTTTTCTAAATCAATTTTCTATGGTTTTTAATAAACTTCCTTTGATACCAATCATAATTCCCTAACAATAGTTAACTAGACTTGGTGAATTATTACATAAAATTTTCATGATCACAATAGATCATGTCCTGAAATACTGATTAGTTTAGTATATTTGTAATTACAAGATGAATACACATGTTTTACATTACATTGTGAAGATGAAAAAAACAAGATTGTGTCTCCTTAAAAAGCACTCATATCCATTAGAATATTCATGAAGGTAAATCATTATATTCTTCTTCACATCCTAGGAAAAATAAAACAAAATAATGAGGTGATCTCAGATTCTCAACAAGGATAAAAATATAGCAAAATATTTTATAAATAAGAATTAACATTTAAAGAAATGTATGAGAGTAAAACACAAGCCTTTTATAATTAAACGTTAGCATAATATGGAAAAGATAAATTAAATAATTCCATTTACTTATTCACATTGATATTTCACTTGTCTAATAATTACATGTAATATCAATAGATAATTACATAATGATAGAATGCATAATTCCAGACATCATAACAACATGGTCAAGGCCTCGTTCCAAGACTACATATAATGATTTTTTCAAGGCCTTATGCCAAGACAATAATTTGTATCATTATACATACAGATGCATCGAGGGGCTATAGAGATCCCTCCCGGTCAATTACTATGTCCAATGAATTACTCACAAGAATAGGGTGAAACCTCTTCTAAACATTTTTATTAAAACTACAATATGAAATGTCAATATTTTAAAAACAAACCATGAATGGAATAAAAATAGTACATCCACATTCAAACATAACTCATTCAATACAATATGTTATATTGTATTATAATAAATGAACCTAAATCAAAAATAATTTAGGATATTGAGAGAGATGAAAATAATCAGTAAAACTGTTTGAGAAAAATATCACCTTTTTCATAAAGGCATTTAAAAGTCTCGCTATTTATCAAGAATCTGTTTAAAATATATTTTTGAATCAATGTGTCCCATACCACTTTCAAACATTTAAAAGCAATTTCAATTTTAAAACATTCAATTCTATATAAATAAATCCTTAAAAAAATTTAAACATGGACATTAATGAGAAATATTTAGAAGAATAATTCTTTAAAACATTTAAAATGATATTTTAGTTAATTTTCCTAACAAAATGAGATAAAACTGAATAAAAATAATTAATGTAATCCATACATTATAATATCATGCGAATAAATGTATTTATGATATACTTTGTCAGTGTACAGTATATACACCATAAAAAAGTGAATTGGTGTATTACAACAAAGAAGTCTCAATGGAATCTAAATTAAGATGAAGTCCCTTATAAAGAATGTATCCTTAGGTTAATGATATATAAATGACATAATTATGTGTGAAAAATATAAATACACTCAATATTATAGTATATTTCATGTAAATAAATCATAGGACATTCACACATATTATGGTAAAAACACTACCAATGACTTGGATTTTTAACTCAATGAATGGAAATTGAGTTAAGATTACTCTTATCAAGTTCATATTAATGAATTGAGAATTTATAAATGGAGTGATTATATGGATCAAAATTACATACACACAAAGGGGAGTTTAAGTTACTACAAAAATAAAATAATAATGGTTTCCCACATAATCTTGAAGTAAAATAATCAATGAAGTTTGCGTAAAACTTAATCAATGGAAATTGAAATTAGAATTTTTATTTAATGATTTCGTAACTTACAAATAATGAACACCATGAATGATTTATCATACAATGAAGATTTAAATACCCATAAATTAAAGTATATTTCATAGAGAATACAATCATGGGAAGTAGAAACACCACACAACAGGAAATGGTGGCAAATAGAGCATGAATCTCATGGGAATAAAACTGAGAAGAAATCCCCTTACCTTGTTCATTTCCTTAGTCGAGGGTATGTTAACCTCCTGTATAATATTTAAATAATTTTTATTAAATTATAAAATAAAATTATAAATAAATATGATATCATTTATGATCTTCTAATATTTCTTTGTTAATAATATTTTAGTTGTATCATTGTTTCGGGTGTTAACTGATTCATTTTCCTTTATCTTTTTTGTTAAATAAGTCATGTTTGTTGTAGATATGATGTATTTGATTCATATACACAATTATATTAACTTATTAAACATTATTATTAATCATCAAATGAAAATTATTCTTGAATAGTTACGATGGGAAATGAAATCTCATCGCGTCGTAGAGACGGTAAGTCGTACTTACGCATGAGCAACAATATCATTCTATTGATAGTGAAATCATATTTATTTGTATGGTGTATACATAAGCATTAACATGTTATATTTATTATTTACATAAATTATACTCATTGTTATACCCATCAAAATAATGAATTGTTGAATAACAAACTACACAACGACGGGGAGACGGTAAGCCGTATGTACACAGGTATGGTGAATTTGTCATTCATAGGATGGATTGAACAATGAATATGCATGTAAAATATTTATAATAACATCTATGTATCTATAATGTATGTTATATATTATTTTTTTATGGAAACAACAAATAATGAGTAAGTGGAAGAAGAAAAAATAATTTAAAGAGTTGATGAAATAATTACCTCTTTTCGGGGGTTTCCTTTTGGTTTGAACAAAAGGGCTCCATAGGTTGTATTTTTGACCAATGTAATGCCTATAGGTTAATGTGAGCGTATTTGGGGGATATTTGAGCAATGTTTGGCTTATAAAAATGGCATTTTAGGAGTGAAAATAAGATAAGGGATGTACCTTTTTATAAGAGAGGTGAGGGCCACTTTTGTAAAAGCATTAAATATTATTTTATTATAAAATAATTTTCGGTTTATAATGGATCATAATGAATTAATTTCAAGGATAAGGTGGTTACGGGTCTAAACAATCTCAAACAATATGTTTTAGACATGTTTAGGTCACCATATTGACCTTATCCTTTAGATTTAACTCTGTTAAATAGTTTAACTTTTACCATGTGTTCTTGTATTTTTATATTACATGGATAATAAACATACTATAAAATTCAAATATAACCTCAAATGGTTAATTAATAACATATATATAATTATATATGTATTTTGGTAGAATATTATATTTTTAAGAATATTATATCGTTTAATAAAAAAGTATTTGTATTAAAAACTCATTTATGTCAATTTTGACACAATTTTGTATTTGGTTTTTTTGAAAGTCAAAAAAATATTATTTATTCAAAATAAATAAATTTAATCAATAATAAAATTTCATATTAACCTATACAATTCTCTTATGGCACAAAAACTTTCAATTTAAATTTACTTTAATATTTATATTATCAATTATTTTAATCTTTCATTTATATGGTAATTACTGCATCACCATTGGTTCATAAATAAATTTAAATATTTAATGTGTAAAAATTATAAAAAATACCACTATGTAATAAATATGTTTATCTTTATAATTTATATTTATAGTAGAAATTATATTATGTATAACCCTATATTAAAAATGTTTTAGTTATTACAATTTGAATTTAACTCTTTTAACTCTTCTTTAAATAAAATAACAATAAATTTCATAATATAATACAAGTGGATAAAAAGAATAATATTGTATTTATAAGGTTTACATTCATCTAAATAAACTTATCCAATAGAATTATTACATGTGTTGGAGTAATTATAATACCATTTTTACCTTTAATTATTCTATTTACTTTTAACATTGGTAAATAAAATTCAAAAGTTATTATTCACAAAAAATTATTTTCATCCTATCGTACAACATTTTACATACTGATTTCAACCATTTCTCTCTTAATTTGGAAATTTAATTCACTAAAGTGGTAAAATTACGTTTTATGCAGATTTTTAAATGGGCATAGTAGGCGTGTAAAAGACTGTAAGAAGTTCAAAAAAATTATGTGTCTAATATTATTATAAAATTACTCCAATGAATTAAATTGGACTAATATAGATATTATGTATATATTTTTTACTTTAAAATAAATTTATATTAAATTTTATTATTTAAATGAAAATATCAGTTTTTATCTACAATGTAGTGTTTTTCATTATTCATCCAAAATTGAATGTTTTGTGAAAAATACCAAAAAATAACCCTAATCTGATTTTGATATTTTGGATTTAAAAATGATGTCTATTTTACCAAATTAAAGACATATAAGTATCATTACTTAATTTATTATTAATTCCCATTTTGAAAACCAAAAAGTTTGTTTTTAAGAAGTAAAAACTATCAAAATATTGACATGTGTTTATATCGAATTTAAATGTAAAATTTCTTCAAATGACCAAATGATGTTAAATGATAAAACTATTATCTATATATACTCTAAAATTAAATAAAAGGATAATATAAAAATATTAATAAAGCATGTGAAAACGTTGTTTTGAATTAAAACACATTATTTTTCACTATTCATTAAAAATGAAACTTCTCAAACATTTACCAAACTTTAACCCTAATATAATATTGAAATTCTGAATTAAAAAATTATGTCAATTTCACAAAATTAAAATTATAATAGTTTCTAAAATTAATTTTATTTTTTTTTCACAAAAAGACATAAGAAGTAGTTCCTTTATCAAAATAGTACTTATATTTTTATGAATTGTATACATTTCCTTATAAATATGGTTTATGTATGTGATATTGTTGTAAATGACATTTAATCTTTTTTTGTTTCTATTAATAATACTATATTTAATTTTTATGTTATAAATATATCATTTGAACAATTATAATACTACAGTGTTGTTCCAGATAAATTCAATCTTGCATATAATGTAAGCCAACTCAGCATTGCATGTAATACAAGATATTGAATTAATTTAATGATATAATATACTATAAAATATTATGGTGTGACAAAATTATCTTTTTAAAAAATTACATGATACAGGCTAGTTGTTCCTTAGTACAAACATACTCAATGGTTAATTCACCATCTATCAACTTATCTTTAATTAAATGAACTAATATATCAGTTTTCTTTTATCTTGAATACAATGCTATATTTCTGGAGACTTTCATATCCTCATGTTTTTATTTTAAACAAATCATTTATGTTTTTTTCATTAGATAATACTACAAATTTACCTCTATTGCACTCTAGGTAACTAAAATTTTCTTCATGGAGTTCCATGAAAAAAATATCACTCAAAAAATGAATAATATTCAAAGGGTATAATATTTATCTTCTATATCACTTTCCCAATTTTCATTTATATTACCATATTTCTAAAAATTATTTTCTCCTTAGATATTTTTTAACATACTCAATGTAACCCTTGATATATCCCAAAAATAATTTTTTTAAATAAGATAAAAAATTTAATATTAGTAAGGAATATAGAATAAATAGTTACAAATTATACTATATAAGGCCTTGTGGTAGTAAAATGTAACATAATTCTAATTAATAATTTAAACTATTTCTAATTGAAAGACTCATCATCATCATGTTTTGATAGTTTTGGGTTCAGAATTATATATATTAATTTTTTTAAATAATTCATTTCACAAAAAATGAAATATCCTTGGAGTGTTTCTCTTATGATTGAAAAATATAATCTATTATTTTAAAAACCTGTAATCCTATGACTAAAATCATCTCCAAATAAAAACACAAATCATAATTTTTTTTCATTTTCATAATAATCACTTAGGTTATTTCATTATTATTTATTAGAAAAATAATTTCATTAAAATGGAATATCACAAAGAGTGAATTAGTGTTGTATTCATTTATATATAAATTATTTTTCAAATTTCTTATTTTAAACATTGAATACATTAATTTTTTCATAGTCATTGAATAAAAATAAATATGTAAATTTGTTTATCCCATAAACTACCATTTCCAACATCCAAATATAACACCCATCACTATGATGGAAAAATAATTTTTGGATATTTAATTTAAACACTTACATCAAGATTCCAATTTAAAAAATATGATTTAACATTCAATTTAAAAAATATAATAATTTTTGGAAACTGAAATATAATAAAATATATAATAGTTGAAATTCAAGAAACTAATGATTTTTTTTATAAAAATATAATAATTGAATGCGGCTGTAGTCTTTAAAAATAAATTATTTCATAATTTATAATTTCCCTTATTTATTTAATTTTTTTCTAAAATTAAAATTTCTTATAATATAATTATTTGTTTCTATCTATTTTTTATCTATGTTCGTGTTTTTTTCATGTATTCTACCCACTATTTTTTATCAGTATATTATTCAATGAACATTGGTATGAGATGTTAATGTAATATCTTTTGAGTATATTCCCTCAATATCTTTATTTTCACTCCTTCATTCCCATTTGAATTAATATTTTTACAAAATATTTTTTAATATTTTTAATAAATCATAGAATTTTATTTCACATTATCTATATAACTAGTAAAATAAAAATCTTGATGTTTAGAATTATTTTAGTGATAAGTATTGATAATACATATTTTTTCATGAAAATTCATCATGAATATATTCATTATAATTTTCAATATGAATTTATTTTCTTTGAGTACGATTATTTCCCAAAAAAATAACATCAAAGGGCACGGGTTCATGGTTTGGTTTCACTTAACCATGGTTATGTTTACATTTAAAAATTGATTTTATGGTTAATCCTTTTGATATAATTTTTTTTACTTGGTTTTGGGATAGTTTTTTTGGATTAAACTATATCCTATGGAAACAAAGAAAATTATATGATATTTTTTGATTGAATAGTTTTCCATGTTAAAATTTATTAGGATAAAAAAATATACATTTTAGTACATTACTCAAGTACTTGTTGAGATATAACAAAATTTGGTTCTTATATAAAAAGATATAATGGCTATAGATGATGCAGAGTAAACACTGATGCATGTTAATAAAAAACCTAATTATATTGATAATAAGATCATTGATCATTCTAGAGATATATAGTGGAAATAAATTATGTTTCTATATATTAATTGATCTAGAATGTTATATTACATTGTGAGATGTTGGGTTATAAGTGAAATTTCTCTAAAGAGAATAATAAGGTTGGTGGAATTGGTTATGGTATATTGGGGGAATACTCTTCTCATTCTCAAGTTTTTATTGGACAAGCTGATATCTTTTTTATTTCGGTCTCTAACATAAACACCCAATGTTGGAATGTTGTAAATAGTGGTAAAATGGTAAAGGTGTTTCTAGGTACAATTGGGATCAATGATCCATATAACCAGAAATATATTTAATGTGTAGTTAACTAATCATCCAATGATGAAACAATTTCTAGTATGTCCACTAGTTTGGATCAAGGAAATTATTTCATCCATGAAATGAATCAGGACATGGGAAGTGAGAAAGATAGGATTGGAAATCGTTGAGGAGTCTCCACCATATAGGGGTAAGTATAACAATATATTTTTTCATATACTTATGATAATAGGCTTTATACAAAGAAGGTTAGTGCATAACTTCTTAAACAAGGTCATTAAAAATTGATCATGCAATGGATTCTTCCTCATTTTACAATTAGGTTGGGGGTCATATGAGATCTAATGTAGTCCTAGATAGGGGAAATTATGTCTTGATTTGGGGAATCTATTTTTGATTGATGTCATCCCTAGTAAGGAGGGTTCAAATGAGTATTAGAAAAGTCTGTATTGGGACTGAATCATCATAGGGGATATCAATTTGGCTCAATTTTGGATTAAGATTTAGGGATTCCTCATTGTTACCATGGATAAGATATTCTTTTGGTTTATCCTATTGATGTTTATATTATTGATTACACACTTTTACTCCCTAAACTTATACAAAATCTAAAAATGCAATTGAAGATAGAGAATTTTAATGGTAAACAGGATGATATGGAGGATAAGAATTTATAAACTCAGAAATCCTGGAGATATTTTGCTGTTAGATATATAAAGAAAAATGAATAATTTTTTTATCAGTTTATAATGAACGATATATTCCCTAAATACTTATGTGAGTATTTTTATATTATTATTGATATCATAAACAATGTTATTTTTCTTTATGAATAGGTATATCATTTTACACATCTTGTGATAGTGGTATTTTTTGGGATTTTTTATCATATCATGTGGATATCATTTATTAAGGTGTTATATGATATGTAATTCATATGAGTAAATTCATACGATGCATTCATACATTCATGGACCGTACATGGCCTTTATTCCTTTTTTTAACACATGATTAAATGAGACTACAATTAATGAGTATCCTTGATGGAATATATAAACATATTTCATATGATGGTATTGTTGGTATACATTAATATACATGGAAAAAATACCAAATATAAAAAATTATCTTCCTCTTAATTTTCATACTGAGTTGTTAGCACGTCATGGAATAAAGGATAATCTTGTTTGTACTCACTCATCATGTTAAGACACGTTGGAGAGGGGATGTTTTTCCCCTCTATAATATTTATCAAACATATTAGATTAATATTGAGGTTTTCAGAGACACTATGGTTTAGTGTATTGCATTTGTATAATTTTTTAATTTCAATTTTATACGTATTTTTAAATATATCTTCTATGGGTGGTCCCCAGAAGTGGGTTTTTAATTCACTTCTATAGTTTTTTATAATTGTTACCCGACTTGTTGAAAACCCTTCACTGGTATTATATCTATCCCATGATTTAGATTTATTAAATCATGCATCAAAATTAAGTAACAAGGAAAAATAAATCATCATTTTCCTTATTGTTCAAAAATATTGAAATATATTTTACCTTTACGTATCAAGGATATGTAAAGATAAATGAGCCACTACCTTAACACGGATGGGTTTTGTAAATATAAAAAATTTCTTACCAATATTTAGTATCTCCCATAATGTTAACATCATAATACCTATATGTGATTTTTCATGAAATGGTATTCGACTAATTATTAATGCAACATAAAAGTAATATGTAATGGTTATGTAGATGTTTTAATTCTTGTGTAAGGATTACTACAAGATACCATAACATAGTAATGGATTTATTTCAATGTAAATATTGTACTCTATTTCTAACACTTTCATAAAGGTCTTTACCCATTTATATTTACATAAAGTGGTTCAATACCCTAACATTAAGGAGGCCACATAAGGGTAATCCAACTTTTACCATTATATAAGCATACACATAATTTTAAGAACATAATACCCTTATGTGGGTTGTGTTATATAAGGTCGAAGACTATTTACCCCAACATAAACTAACTAGAAAAGTGTATATTGATTAAAACCTTATGCGAAATATGGACTTTTTGTAAGGGTAAATATAAATGTTATAATTTTTTTTAAATACCTAAAGTATTTTAATTATTTAATAAATTTTTATAAATTATTTTGTGGGATATTATTTTTTAGATTTTATATAGATTAATTGATTATAAATTTTTAATAATTAATTAAATTTTTATGAAACATTTTATTCCCAATTATTAAATTTGTATATTTAAAATAGATTTTAAAAAATTATATGGATTGACTTATGTTCTGGAAATAAAAGTTTCATTTATAAATCAGAAGTTATAATTTAAAAATAATTATAAATTATGAAATAATGATGAAATATAATGTTTTTAATTTAAATTATAAATTATTCATAATTGATTAATTTTAAATCTTTAAAATTAATGATGATTTATTTGGAAATTATTTTATCTACATCATAATTATTTTGATAAATTTTATGATCATGTTTTAAATAATATTATGTAAATGATATTTAGATTATGTAAAATGATTATAAAATATAAATTTTATTATAATTTATATAAAATTTATAAAATATTATATATTTAAAATAAAAAAATCCATATAATGAATAATATTAAAGTGAACATATTTGAAAATAATATAAAATTTTTATATTTAAGACTATGAAATTCCTATAATGATTATTTTATATATTATTAATGTTTTTATAGTAATATTTTATATATAATTTGTTCACAATTTTTTTGTGTCAATATAAATATTTGATTTATTTATTTAGAAAAAAATTATTTCTTATTTTATTTTTTATTATAAATAAATTATCAAGATGAATGGTGAATGGATTTGTTTAAAAATTTAAACTACTTATATGATAGAACCTTTCATTATAGTCTATGTATGATAATATTTTTTTTATTTCAGCTAACTTGACCATTGTTTGTAATTGAAGATATAAAATTGAATTAAATTTTTGAATATCGTTCATAGATATTGCGTTTCATTTTTATGATGAATTGAATTCCTAATTGTGTAAATCATCCCTACATAGTGGGAGTTGGGGTTTGACTACCTACATACCAGGATATTAATGCCTTGATTGCGAATTGAATGTGGGGTGGATATCTATCACTTTGATTTTACTCATACAAATATTTTCAATCTTGTATAACTCTATGCCTTTACATTAAGTGTTCAGATACCATATGCATACGATGGATTATGATATATATGAATATACTTTAATTATATTTTTGGGTGAGTAACACAAACCTATGGTCTTTAGAAATAGTTTTACTTCAATAGGGTTTAAAATATTTGTTTATTGTGAGGAATGGGAATCTAAATTTTATTACTAGCATTATATATACATAAAATATGATATCAGGAGATAATAGTGTGGGATTAAAATACCCTTCATATAATATGTGTTTTATTACTTCCAAAATAGTACTTTTCAATAACTCAATAATCCGACCATCTATGTTCTACAACAACAGGGTGCCTTAAATTATCTTTTGTAAATAATGTGTGTAATGGGTGACATCTGATCATCCATAGATATGTTCAGTTATATCATAGTGCCTGTGAATTATATTATTTAATCTAGGTTCTATGTTTATTTTCGGATACACGTAGGTGGAAACCATTAAGAAGGATACATAAGTAATAGGGTTAAGTGAATTTATATGGTAGATTCGGATATAGAGTAAACCACCCAACTATCGAAGAGTCAATACTATTTTATTGAGATGATTTCCTTACTAATAATTTGTTGATGAGATAAATTTCTTTGAGAACTCATGACTTATTTAAATAAGGATCTTGGAACACTAACATATATGATTAATATTTGGAAATGGGATCATCATTCATGTGGGAGAATAATTTACAAATGTATTAATGAAATATTTAATAAAACATGATACTCATCAGATAAAAGCTTATATTTAAATGAATAGAATCATGAAAATCAAAATAAAATTTGATATTAATCCAGGAAAATGAGACTTTTAATGTATGATAATTATTAGAATATTAAATTAATTATGAATCTTAATAAATATTAGTGATTTAAAAAATGTTCTTTAGAAAGGTGGGTGACTTAAGAAAACTTATCAAGTAATATTCTATGTGTGAGAACAATTCCTTTCTTAGTAACAAATTGTCTAAACTATTCATAAGTGAATGTTTATACTTATAGAAGCAAAGATTGATTAGTCCAAGGATTAAATGTAATCAAAATTAAAATGAAAAAATGAATCTTTGTATCCACTCATATACTCAATATTATTAGGTACATAAATCATTTAAAAATTTATAGTAACATATATATAATATTATTGGTTACATCAAATGATATTAAATATGATTGAATATTTTAAATGACATAGTGAGACTAAATATTGATTTAATGGTTTATTTATTGTATAACTTAATTAATTTTATCTAATATAAATTTTATAACATCCATTTTTTTTAAATATTTTTGTAAATATATAGAAGGTAAGAATATGAAAAAATATTGATGCCTGAAGATTATTTTCAAGTAATAGAGTAATGGTGTTTGTACATTGATAACATGGATACACAAATCTTGGAAATACATTCCTCAATATATGTATTTTTATCCTATTTAGCTATTGATAAGAATATGTAAAAAATAGTTTTTTAAATAAAATAAGATGGGTGATTTGAATAAGGATGGTTTATTATTAGTTTAATTTTATAACATACATAATGGAGAATCAAAAAAATTAATGTTATAATTGTGTAATTAATCATATTTTAATATATGGAAATTTTCTTACTATGTTATTAAATTTTAGGAATGGTTACATAATACTCTCAAATTATTGGGAATATATATCTGAAAAATGAATATGATTTCTGTGTTCTAAGGTAATTTATATATCAAACAATTGTGTATAATTTCAAATTGGAAGAAGAAAATTTGGTTGATTTTTTATCAATGATCCATCAAGAAGCCAATAAAGATAATTAAAAGATAGTTTTTTCAAGGATTAAGAGTAATAATTCAATATGATTGGGTTGTCTGAGATATACCTAATGTAATTTGGTAAACTCCATGGAATTTCTCTATTGGGTATGGATGTTATAGAAATAAATTATTTTATTTTAAAGAGTATGTGATACCAAATATATATTTTTAAAACATTTGTAACTATATAGGTGTTTGAAATAAATGGAGGAATTCGTTGAACTTGTAGTCTATATTCATGAGTTTAAGTAAATAGATACTATATAGAGGATGTGAATATAAAAAAAATTACCAAGATCAAATTGTTATATGTAAAAGATATCTATCTTCATCTCATTTCTATAATATGATTATAGAAAATGATTTATAACAAAGAGTTATTATGAAAAATAGGATATGATTAATTATATACAAATATTTTATGAATCATGAACTTATATTACATATCTATAGAAAAATATGTCTATAATAGTTTTTCTACAGGGTAAAGGTCTTTTTCAATCTTTTTATTAAAATATTTGTTCCTAAAACCCATCAGTAGTATCTTTTAACAAAGGTTTCCTCTCAAACGAAAAATTATCTAAACATATATAATATAAAATATAGAAAAAATGTTTATTGTTAAATTTATTAATGAAATAAAATGAATTTTATTCCATAACATAAATGGTTTGTGTAGTGTTCTATTAAGATATTATGAAAATAATGTAATGTTTAAAAAGCTAGTGAGTATATGTTTGGTCTTGATATATGTTCAATGTTAAAAAAAATAAATGATTTCATCCATCATAAATTGATTCCCACTTAATATCAAAAAATGTTTAGGATATCTAAGGGTAAATAAAAATATAAATAGTCAAATTTAGTTACCATTTACAAATTTAATATCATTATTTTTAACGGATCATACTAGTCAAAATAAAATGTGAATCGAAATTGATATCATAAAATATTTTACTGTATAGAAAAAAAAAGAAATTTATATTGTTATATTAGTAATCATATTAAATTTAATTTCACATTATCAAAAAATATTTTTGGAGGCGAGGTAAACAATTATTGTAGATACATTATTTCAAGGATAGTTTTTTATGGAATAGAGTTACAATAATAATGATGATGACCATAGAAAAAATATAAAGAAAATAGATGTTGAAATCATAAAATTTGATGTTTTAAAGTTATGAATATTGAATATGTTTGAGAAGTTTAATATTATTAATATTATTCCTACATCTTTCCATTATTCAAACTATACTTATTCATAGAAATTTATCAATTAAAAGTTTAGTAGGAGGGTCTTATGAAATGGCAACATAGTGTTTTGAAATGAATAAATATAATATAATTTGTAAAAAAACAGAGAAAATATTGAAAAAATAAGGTTGATTTGGATGTTTATCATATAAGATATGATAAACTAGTGTTTTTGTGGGTTTTGTTAAATTTTCATATAAAATACAAGAATATGTAATTGTATCATATTAAAGTAAACCTCCACATTTCATTATTTTACATTTCAAACATACATTTATATATAAATATAAATTTTTTGATGTGAAAAAAATTACTGACCTCTCAAATTATGGCTTTTAGTTATCATTAATTGACATTCAATATTGAGTTTTATAGGTTATAATTAAACTTCAATATACATGTGGGTAATATTTCTATATTGAGATTCTGAATACTATCAATATGGAAAAAAATATTATTTATTTTTATTAGTTATACAACATGAAGTATTGTAAAGATAAATTTTGAATTCTTGGGGTGAATCAATCATATTTGAGTCACTAATTCCAGAGTTTGGAGATATACCTTGAAATAAAACCTTTATACCATGATACTCTAAATACACAAGACTATATATTGACTTAACTAATATGGAAAATGGTTGGGTATGATGTTGACCATGTTTTTAGAATTAGAATAACAAAGATAGTATGTTTCCTCTTACAAGATGAATAAAACATCTAGGCCCTCTATTGGCATAAATTATGGGAGTGTAAAGCTGCACCTTGATATTTTATGTTTATCCCGATGAGGGAGATGTGATATGATTATCCAAAATATGAATGACATGTGAATTATTCTTCTATCAACTCATTCTGATCTCTATGAAATTAGATTCTATTATTTGGCTATATGAAATTGAAATAATTTATGTCCCCCAGTCACTCGATGTCAGTGAAAAAGTAAAAACATGAGAATACATGAATTCATATGGTATATAGTGGTGTAAATATGTATATATATTGTAACACCCCAAGATTTCATAGTACGTTATTTCTTCAAAGTAATTCAATAACTTGCATTTCACGCAACACCGAGTTCTAGCACACCATGACATACCTAACAAGCCATTAAAAAGAGGTTATGAACATTATTAACTAAATATTGAACTTTATATAATCATTATAATTTTAGAATCCATAATATGATTTTCTTAGACATAATGTAAGAACAAATACATTTTTTTATATAAAAGAAGTATTTTTCAAAAATATGTAATTTTACCGCCTTTTAATGGTGAATCCTTTTTAAATCCAGTATTTGAAACTTTTATATACTAAATTTGACAAAATAAACTTCTTATTTAGAATCAAGACACAATAATTTAGTTTCTATAAAGTTTTGGTGTTTTTTTGATTACTTTCATATTTGGGTGAATAGTGAAGAATACTACATTTTAACTGAAAACAACTTTTTAAATCAAAATAATTTATATTTTTAAATTATAAATTTTAATGGTTTGGAAGTATAAATGGATTATATTTTAACCATTTAATCAAATGATGGTTATTTTAAGTAATTTCACTTTGAAATTGGACATTACCTAGTGTCAAACATTTGATAGTTATTATTTCCTAAAAATATGCTTTTTGGTTTTGACAGCGGAAATTAATTTTAAATTAATAAATACAACTTCAATGTTTTGAATTTGGTAATATATAATTCACTATTGAATTCGGAATATCAAAATTATCTTAGGGTGAATTTTTGGTATTTTTCTTAAAACTTTTAATTTTTGATGAATAGTGAAAACACTATCTATAGTTTAAAACCGATTTTTTTTCAATAATTATTAATTTTATTTAATTTTAATTAAGGTAAAAAAAGATACATAATACCTATATAAGTTCAATGTAATTCATTGGAGTAAGTTTAGAATAATGTTAGCAATATAAAAATTTTATTGAACTTATCGCCATCTTTTACCCACCTCTTAGGAGAATTTAGAAATTCACATAAAACATAATTTTACCATTTTTGTGATTGGAATTTTAAAAATCCGAGAGACACTGTTAATATCAAGGAGTAAAATGTGGTTCAATAAGATGAAAATATTTTTTGTTGAATAGTAACTTTTTTACTTTTATTTACCACGGTAAAAATTAAATAGGGTAATTAAGAGTAAAAATGATATTATTAATACCCTAACACATGTCTTAATTCTTTTTGATAAGTATAATTCGACCAAAAACAACCTCAGAAATAAAATATGAACCTCTTTGGTCAACTTGGATTAGATTAGGACATTTATTATTATTTAATTTAAAGAAGAGTTAAAAGAGTTAAAATAAAAGTGTAATAACTAAAATATTTTTAATATAGAGTTATACATAAGATATATTAAATTATGAATATTGATTAGAAATTTAAAGAGATTTCATACATAATGGTATTTTATTTATAATTTGTAGATATTAAATAATTTAATTTATTTATTACACAATAATAATGCAGTAATTACCTCATTAGTGAAATATTAAAATAATTTATATTATAAATACCCAAATAAACATAATTTGAGACTTTTAATGAATTAAACCAATTTTATTGGTTAATATGACATGTTAGGATAGATTAAATTAATTTGTTTCGAATTAATAAATTTTCTATGACTTTAACAAAAATCAATTATTAAATAGTGTCAAAATTGACATAAAATAGTTTTTAAAACAAATATTATATTATTAATTGATATTGTATTCTTAAAAATCTATGGTTCGGCAAAAGGACTTATATAATGATAGTTTTATCATTAATGGACCACTTGGGGGGTCACTTGGATGTATATAGTAAGTTTATTAAATATATAATATAGAAATACAAAGTGACATGGTAAATGTCAGACTAATTAACTAAAAGTTAAAACTAAAAGATAAGGTTAATATAATGACCCAAACCTGTATAAAATCTATTGGTTGAAAAAAATTCGACCCATACCCACCTTATACTTTAAATAATCTAGTTTGGTTCCATTATAAACCGAATATGAATTTATTATAAAATAATACTTTAAGTTTTTTCTAAAGAGCCCCTCCTCCCCCTTATAAAAGGAACCCACTTCTGACCAATTCCTCACATCTATCAAGCCTTTTGGCCCATCTAAACTCTACCCAATTAATCTTCCTATATCCCTATCCTCCTTCTAGAATCCTTACCTTAGGCAGAAGGCACTTCAAGAGTCCTTTTTGGTTCAAACCAAAGGGAGTTACCCAAATTCAAGGTACCGATTTCTCTTAGCTTCTTTTCTTTTATTTTACTTCTCCAACCCCTAAACTCTTCTTATTCTTTTCTTTTGTAACAAAAAAAGTATCCTAAATATAGTAGGATATTTTTATGAGAATTATTCTAACTACACTTATACACACCTCCATCTAATGGGTGAAGAACATAATGTTTTTGTGGATGGCTACCAAACGCCTCACGAAACGATAATTGTTCAATTATCTCCTACCACATCTCATGGTGGCCATTATGATGGAAATATAATTAAATATGTTATTAATGATATTTATTTTATATATAATATTCTGTAATTCTATTTTATATCATACCATTATTCGGTTCATGTTGTATATATATACGATAATTTCATTTGAGGAAGTGCGGACTACCGCCCCCTCAAAGTGATATGACTCGTTCATACCATACATGGAATGTATAAAGGGAGTAGTTAATGAACATAAGTAACAAATATAAGATATTAGATTATACTGGAATAATAATATACCTATTTATAATTTAGATTTTATTCCTTTTAAATGAAAAATGAAATGGAAGTAGCGTTCGCGCGTACGTACGGACTACCGTCTCCACGAACGCGATGAGATTCATTCCCCATCATATCCATTCAAGTATAATTCTCATTTTATGATTAAAAATAATGTTTAAGGACTTGATATCATTATTTATATGAATAAGATACAACCTATTCATAACAAACACGTCTTATGTATCAAAACATATAAAAGAAAACGAGTAAGGTAACACTCGAAACGACGATAATACTAAAATATTATTAACAAGGCAATATTAAAAGATCATATATGATATTATATTTATGTATATGATTCTTTTATAATTTAATTACAGTGATTTAACTATTATACAGGAGTTTAACCTACCCTCAACCAAGGAAAAGTACAAGGTAAGTGGTTCTCATCTCACTCCTTTTTATCATGAGATTCATGCCATATTGCCACTATTACCTTTTATGTGGTGTATGTGCTACCCATAATTGTAATATTTGTGTAATACACTTTAATTTCTGTGTATTTACATATTCATTGTATGATACCTCTTTCATGGGGTGTATGTTTCGTAAGTTACCAAATTGGTAAGGGTTAATTATTCAATCTCATTATTATCTGAGATTTTTTATGTGTAAGTATTTACTGAGATATTTTTATTATGCATGTCCATTTTTCATAAAAATGATTTAAAAATGAATATTTTAAGGATTTTTTAAAGTTACTCTTTATAAAGATCAGAATTTTTAAGTTATTAATGATTTATCTTTCTAAATATTTTTAATTAATGTCCATGTTTCCAAATTGATTTTAATGATTTATTTATATGGACATGAATATTTTGAAATGATAATTCTTTTCAAAAGTTTCAAAGTGGTATGGGACACTTTTATTAAAAAATATCTTTTAAATTAATTCCTTTATAAATGTATGACTTTTAAATGATTTCAAAAAAAAGATACATTTATCTCAAATAGTTTTGATTTCATCTATGTCAACATCCTTTGATATATTTTAAGCTTATTTGAAATTGGTTTATTATGATACAAAACATCCATATTTATTTAAAGGTTTTGTGATATGTTTGACTGTGGATGTGTAATTTTTATACCATTCATGGTTTATGGAGAAATTATTGACATTTAGTATGATAGTTTTAATATGAATTTTTATGTTTTGGTTATGCTTATTCATATGAGAAATACATTGGACTTAGTAAGTGATGGGTGGAGCCCACTATAGCTCCTCGATGCATCAGTAGGTCTCATTAGACAAACTAATGTGTTGGCATGAGGTCTTGACAAAATATTATTTGTAGTCTTGGCACGAGGCCTTGGCTACGGGGTTATGATAGTCTGGCATTATGCATTCCTTCATTATGAAGGTGGTTATTGATATTGCATGTGATTATTCGACTAGTAGAATATCCATGTAAATAAGTAAATGACATTATTTAATTTTATTTTATCCATATTATGTTGAAGTTCATGTTTAAAAGGATTTTGTTTTATTTATACATTTCCTTAAATTATGATGCTTATTTATGAGAGTTTTCACTATATTGTTATCCTTACTGAGCATCTCAGCTCACCCCTTTCTATATTTTATTTTTTCCCAGGATTCCAAAAAGTGTATTGTGATTGATATGCAGGGTTATGCCAAGGGAATAATGGCATTCATAAATGATTATTTATGTTTTTTTGTAGGTTATAAAGTGTAATGTAACATTCATGTATGTAATCTATTTTCCAAGACTGCTAAACCGATCGGTCCATCGGGACTTGATTCCTTGCAATCATGCCAATGTATTAAAATAATGCTCCAACTCTGAGTAATTGTGGTCAGGGCGTTACAATTGGTATCAGAGGAAGCTTAGCAATAACCTTGGAAGCTAGATTTAGATAAACTCTGATTAGAGCACATAGCCCTAAGATAGACTTTGAGGATTAGTATAGAATGACTTTTTATAATTTTGATATTGTAAATATTTTTTTGATTTTTCCAAGCAATACGTCCCTATATGGATACGATCAGGTAGAGGCGGCTCTAGCACAGATGTACCTAGGGGTAAAACATGAAAACACCGCTTTGAGATGGACTCGAATGGGAACTGTTGCACGACAACGGGCCTTGCTGCACTCTTGGTCACGACACTCCTGGGGGATATTCTTAGGATAATTCTCATTTTATTTTCAAACCATTATGAAGGGTTTATGTGTATATACTTTCTCAAAGAAGACATTTTTATTATTATGGATTATATCCATAAACTGTTTAATTTAAGTTAAGTGTTTTACATGTTTGGGATTAGGTATTTCTATTCATAAACTAATCTAGTGTATGGCATTGTTTAGAAATGGCGCCCAGTAGAGGGAATGAGAACTCCAGCAATACGCATTTTCCAAAGAGTAAGAAAAATCATATCTTTCATGGTCTTAATCTAGAATTTAGAAGTGAAATAGTCTCCCACGTATTATCATCATATGAAGAAATAGCATCATGTGTTGATAAGATAAGTAAAGAATTCTCGGAGTCCTATGACTTTGAAGGGAAGCCAGAGAAGGAAAGGTTGGTAGAGAGAAAGATGGATAAAGGGAATAGAGAAAAGAAAATTTTTCCCATATGTGATAACTATGGGAAGAAACACCCTAGAACATGCCTGAAAGGATTGCGATTTTGTTATAAGTGTGAAGAAGAAGGACACCAAGTATGTGACTGTAAGGGTAAGAAAAAGGTTTCAAATGTACAATGCTTTATCTGCAAGGAGTTGGGACACTATGCGAACCAATGTCCAAATCATCAGAGTATGCATTAAATGTTTCTATTGGATAATAATCAGGTTATGATACTACACAGATGAGGAGGAATGATTAGATTTCTTATGTTGTTATTAAAGATTTATGTCATTTGAGTGTTGTATCAACGGTGTACTAGTTATAATAATTATGGAGTATATAAGGACTGTGTTGTAGTACTATTTTTTTAAGGACTTGAGAATGTGTGGAACCAAGAAAAGTGACTCAATATCATGTTAAATTTTTGGAAAATATATTTTTGGGAGAAAGATAAATCATAATATGGTTCTGATACCGATTTAGTGATTTTGGAATAATACATGATTGATTTGGATAAATTATATTGGATATTATTAACTACCATGAAAGTGATTAATGATATTCCATCATTGTTTGAGTTTACAACATTTTTGTATAGAAGTAATATATCCAGTATTCTATAATGAATAAGGGATCATGAATGTAATCAATAAGGTTTTATGGTAATTCAGAATGTTGCAGTGTTTTAAAAGAATACATGATGAAGGTGTTCACATGTTATTACGGGGAAAAAGGATCTTCATTGTGTTTAACTGCCTTATAAATTTTGTACTGTCAGTTTGGACAGAAGTATTTTGGATAATTCTAGTTTGAGATTATTTTTGTATTGTCGTAAAAGGACAACCCGGAGGTCGGGCGGCAACCTGTCGCGTCCGGAAAGGCCGCGAGACTTGAACCCGCAACCAAAGGGTGAAAAGGGTGTATCACCTACCACTGTCCCACGTGATGTCCTGGATAGAATAATGTAATCTTTTTTTAAAAAAATCTGGTAGATGAATTATAAATTCATTTTTTTGAAACCCTATACAAATATGATAAATAAGAAAATAATTTTTAAGTCCTATTTTCTTTTAGAGTGAAAGATGAGTTTTTTGTACAAATTAGTTAAAGGATGGGACTCTACTTGTCAAGTATATATTTTTATTATTCTCTTATTCTATGAAGAAATTAATTATTATACTTTAGTGAAGGGATCTTAAAACAAAAAAGGTGTTATCGTAATACCATATGTTTTTTTGAACCGACGGTGTTTTAAATCATCATAGATTGATAAATTTAAGGCCCTCAATTTTACACTTGTTTGTGATTGATGACCTCAATCACTTCCTATAAATATTTAAGCTTTTCCTCAAATTATATGTCTCTAATTTCCACCAATGTTCTCCTAATCGAGATCATAATTTGGTGGTGGCCCTTTCATTTTCATTTTCCTCTTATTAAGACTAAATTTTATTAACCTAATTTCCGATGTGGGTTTTCCCAAATGTATTTTCTATTTTCATCCTTTTATTTTCGAAAAATAATTTCAAATTGCAAGGATGCAATTTATTGAAGGGGGGAATAATGTAAGACCCCAAGATTTCATAGTACGTTATTTCTTCAAATTAATTCATTAACATGCACTACACGCAACACCGAGTTCTAGTGCACCATAACATACCAAACAACCCATTAAAAAGTGGTTATGAATAGTATTAACTGAATTTTGAACTTTATATAATCCTTATAATTTTAGAATCCATAATATGATTTTCTTGGACATAATGTAAAAACAAATACATTTTTTCAGATAAAAAAAATAATTTTCAAAAAAATGCAAATTTACCACCTTTTAATGGCGAAGCATTTTTAAATCGAGTATTTGGAACTTTTATATATTAAATTTGACAAAATTAACTTCTTCTTTAGAATTGGGATATAATAATTTAGTTTCGATAATGTTTTGGAATTTTTCTCATAACTTTCATATTTGGTTGAATAGTGAAAAATACTATATTTCAATTGAAAACTACTTTTTAAAAGAAAATAATTTATATTGTTAAATTATACATTTTAATGGTTTGGAAGTATAAATAGATTATATTTTTACCATTTAATCTAATGATACTCATTGTAAGTAATTTCACTTTGAAATTGGTCATAAACAAGTGTCAAACTTTGGGTAGTTGTTATTTCTTAAATATACGCCTGTTGGTTTTGACAGCAGGAATTAATTTTAAATTAATAAATGCAACTTCTATGTTTATAATTTGGTAAAATAGACATAATTATTTAATTCATAATATCAAAATTATATTTGGGTGAATTTTTGGTATTTTTCTGGAAATTTTAATTTTTGATGAATAGTGAAAAACACTAAGTTATAGTTTAAAACAAAATTTTTATTTAAATAATTATTTATTTTATTTAATTTTAATTAAGGTCAAAATAGATAAATAATACCTATATAAGTTAAATTTAATTCATTGGAGTTAGTTTAGAATAATTTTAGATATATAAAAATTTTATTGAACTTGTCACCGTCTTTTACCTACCTCCAAGGAGAATTTAGAAATTCACATAAAAAAAATTTTACCGCTTATATGAGTGGAATTTATAAAATCCAAGATAAATGATTAATATCAAAGAGTAAAATTTGGTTCAATGAGATGAAAATAATTTTGGTGAATAGTAACTTTTTACATTTATTTACCACGGCAAAAAGTAAATATGGTAATTAAGAGTAAAAATGATATTATCATTACCCTGACACATGTTCTAATTCTATTGTCTAAGTATAATTCGACCCAAAACAACCTTAGGAATAAAATATGAACCTCTTTGGTCCACTTGGATTAGATTACGACATTTATTTTTATTTAATTCAAAGAAGAGTTAAAAGAGTTAAAATCAAAGTTTAATAAATAAATAATTTTTAATACTGGGTTATACATAATATAAATTCAATTATGAATATTCATTATAAATATAAAAATATATCCTATATAATATTATTTTATTTATAATTTTTATACATTAAATAATTTAATATATTTATGACACCATGATGGTACAGCAATTTCTTCATTATTGAAATATTAAAATAATTGATATTATAAATAACCAAATAAATATAATTTGAGACTTTTAATGAATTAAACTAATTTTATTAGTTAATATGACATGTTAGTATTGATTAGATGAATTTGGTTCGAATTAATAAAGTTGTTAAGACTTTAACAAAAATCAATTATTAAATAGTATCAAAATTGACATAAAAGTGTTTTTAAAACAAATATTATATTATTAATTGATATTATATTCATAAAAATATACGGTTTGGAAAAAGGACTTATATCATGAAATTTTATCATTTATGGACCACTTGTGGGTTTCTTGGATGTATATAGTAAGTTTATTAACTATATAATATAAAAATACAAAGTGACATGGGAATGTCAAACAAATTAACTAAGAGTTAAAACTAAAAGATAAGGTTAATATAATAACCCAAACCTGTTTAAAATCTGTTGGTTGAAAGTATTTCGACCCATCCCCACCTTAAAATTTAAATAATCCAGTTCTGAGCAATTATAAACCGAATATGAATTTATTATAAAATAATACTTTAAGTTTTTCCTAAAGAGACCCTCCTCCCCCTTATAAAAGGACACCACTTCTAACCAATTCCTCACACCTCTCAAGCCTTTGGCTCATCCAATATCTGCCCAATTAAGCTCCCTATATCCCTATCCTCCTCATAGAAGCCTTAATGTAGGCATAAGTCACTTCAAGTGTCCTTTTTATTTCAAACCAAAGGGAGTTACCCAAATTAAAGGTAACGATTTATCTTAGCTTCTTTTCTTTTATTTTACTTCTCCACCCACTAAACTCTTTTTATTATTTTATTTTGTAACAAAACCAGTATCCTAAATATACTAGGATATTTTTATGAGAATTATTTGAACTACACATACACACACCTCCATCTAATGGGTGAAGAACATAATGTTTCTGTGGATGGCTACCAAACGCCTCACGAAACGATGATTGTTCAATTATCTCCTACCGCCTCTCATGGAGGCCATTATGATGGCACTATAATTAAATATGATACTAATTATTTTTATTTTATATATAATCTTCTGTAATTCTATTTCATATCATACCATTATTCGGTTCATGTTGTATATATATACGATATTTTCATTTGAGGAAGTGCGGACTACCGCCCCCTCAAAGTGATATGACTCATTCATACCATACATGGAACGTATAAAGGAAGGTGTTAATGAACATAAGTAACAGATATAAGATATTATATTATACTGGAATTATAATATACCTATGTATAATTTGGTTTTTATTTCTTTTAAATGAAAAATGGAATGGTAGTAGTGTTCGTGCGTACGTACAGACTACCGTCTCCACGAACGCGATGAGATTCATTCCCCATCGTATCCATTCAAGTATAATTCTCATTTTATGATTAAAAATAATTTTTAATTACTTTATATCATTATGTATATTAATAAGATACAACCTATCCATAACAAACATGTCTTAGGTAACAAAACATATAAAAGAAAACGAGTAAGTTAACACTCGAAACGACGATAATACTAAAATATTATTAACAAGGCAATATTAAAAGATCATATATGATATAATACTTATGTATATGATTCTTGTATAATTTAATAACAATTATTTAACTATTATATTGGAGGTTAACCTACCCTCTACCAAGGAAAAGTTCAAGGTAAAGGGTTTTCATCTCACTCCTTATTCTCGTGAGATTCATGCCATATTGCCACTATAACATTTTGTGTGGTGTATGTGCTTCCCATAATTGTATTATTTGTGTAATACACTTTAATTTATTTGTATTTACATATTAATTGTATGATACCTCTTTCATGGGGTGTATGTTTCGTAAGTTACCAAATTGGTAAGGGTTAATTACTCAATCTCATTATTATCCGACATTGATTATGTGTAAGTATTTACTGGGAAATTGTTATTATCCATGTCCATTTTTCATAAAAAAGATTTCAAAATGAATATTTTAAGGATTTTTGAAAGGTACACATTATCAAGATCATAATTTTAAATGTTTTGAAGATTTATCTTACTAAATATTTTAAATTAATGTCCATGTTTTCAAATTGATTTTACGGATTTATTTATATGGATATGAATGTTTTGAAATGATAATTCTTTTCAAAAGTTTCAATGTGGTGTGTGACACTTTGATTCAAAAATCTCTTTTCAATTACTTCCTTTAAAAATTTATGACTTTTAAATGATTTAAAATAAGAGATATTTCTCTCAAATAGTTTTGATTTTATCTATGTCAACATCCTTTGATGGATTTAAAGCTGATTTGAAGTTGGTTTATTATGATACAAAACTTCCATATTGTATTGAAGGTTTTGTGATATGTTTGACTATGGATGTGCTATTTTTATACCATTCATGGTTTATAGAGAAAGTATTGACATTTTGTATGCTATTTTTAATATGAAATTTTATGTTATGTTTAAACCTATTCATATGAGCAATGCATTAGACATTGTAAGTGACGGGTGGAGCCCTCTATAGCACTTCGAGGCATAGGTAGGTCTCATGAGACAAAATAGTGTCTTGGCATGAGGTCTTGACAAAATCTTATTTGTAGTCTTGGCACGAGTCCTTGGCTATGTGGTTATGATAGTCTGGCATTATCCATTCCTTCATTATGAAAGTGGTTATTGATATTGCATGTGATTATTCTACTACTAGAATATCCATGTAAATAAGTAAATGGAATTATTTCATTTTATTTCTACCATATTATTCTGAAGATCATGTTTAAAAGGATTTTGTTTTATTTTTACATTTCCTTAAATGTTTATGCTTATTTCTGAAATTTTCTGCTATATTGTTATCCTTACTAAGCATCTGAGCTCACCCCTTTCTATGTTTTATTTTTTCCCAGGATTCCAAGAAGTGTACTGTGATTGATATGTAGGGTTAAGCCAAGGGAATAATGTCATTCATAAAGGATTATTTATGTTGTTTTTTATGTTATAAAGTGCAATGTAACATTCATGTATGTAATATATTTTCCAAGACTGCTAAACTGATCCGCCCTTCGGGACTTGATTCCTTGTAATCATGCCAATGTATTAAAATAATGCACCGACTTTGGGTAACTGGGGTCGGGGAGTTACAAATATATATATGTGTGTTTGATGGAAATCATGTCATATCCATTTATAAATTGATAAGCGTTGTCAATTTTTTAGAGGCCCCTCTTCTCTTACATATATTGAAACAATGATTTGTATTTGTTTCTATTTCTTTAGATGGCCTTTGGGTTAAAATATTTGTTTTATTGATTGGGGATTCAATTTAACTCAGTGGATATTCTAAAATCATTTCTGTGCCAAACAATAACTATTTGGGATGATTATTCATAAGGTATTACATATGATGTGATCCAAGGTGAAGATAATGATATATTTACAAAAGTGTTTTAGATTATATCCAAAATGAGTTTTGGATATTAATTCACATGTTATTGTATATGATACAATATAAGGTGAAATGGAACTATTTTTTTTTAGATATAGTATATGAGGAATATTGAAGGATATGTGACCGAAATCGATATATGTGTGTGTATGTTTTTCTAGGTGTGTGTTAATATTAATATGTATTACATTAAAATATTGATTTCATGAAAAATGTGGTATTTCATTTTACACTTCTCATGATAGTAGTATTTGTTGGAATATATAATCACACATCATACATGTAATTTATTATGATGTTATATATGATATAATTCTATGGATTCAGTGAAAATGATTTATTACTACATTTATGAACCATCTATGAAAATTATTCATGAGTTTCAAAACATAAATTAATGAGAAAAAAATTAAGGATCATATTTGATTTTCAATATAAACTACTTATTTTTTGTGGTAGTTTGTTTGTACATCCATTATACTCAACTAGAACTTATAAATATCCATATCTCTCTTCTTCTTCATCCTTTTCATAATGTGATTATATAACATCATGGAAGGGATGATAATATTGAATGTGGGACATGTTATTTATTCATCTAGTTGATAAACCTCAGAGATAGGATGTCTTTTGGAAGCGCTTACTGAACATTGTCAATCAAATCAGATGGTGATGTAAGATATCAATTCTCTTTGAAGTAAGGTATTCCATGTACAATATTTCTTTATTTCATTTTATATGTAGTTTAATATACACCATGCATAGTATATCCTTGGAGAATGGATTTTAAATAACATCCACATCATCTAATAATTTTTATTGGACTCATTGAAAAACCTTTAGTTGAAAGGAACTCAAATCCAATAAATGACTACTCACATCCTCAACCCTCCATGGTAAATATATCTACCCCTTTTATAGATGTGTGGATGAATTTAATAAAATTATTTAATTCATTGAGAGAATATTTTATCTACTATATCTAGTATGGAGATTTTGACCGTCTATATGATGACTCTTTATTTTTTTCCTCTCTCATTCATGAATGAGGGTTGGTTATATCATGTTTGAAACCATTATAACCATCTATGTTTTTATTTAATAAATTGTAATGGATTCATATTTTTTGGATTTATAACATACTATATTATGTATAAAACAAATGAAAATTTATTTCTAGAATCATTTATAAAATTTACCAAAATTCCTCCTATTAATATTTACTAGAATTATTCTTTCAACAATTTATGATTATTCATATTCTTATTCATTCAAAACCACCTTTCATAGGATTACACGTCTAAATTTTGATACAATATAAATATATTTATAATATTTTCCACCATTAATTTTTCTTACCTACAAAAAAATATTTAAATTGGAATGATTCATTAGTAGTTTTTATACATATCTGACCATGTTATACTTATTTACTTCATATACACTATTATTTGGTATAATATAAAGATATATTTATTCATATTTCATCACATGATTTCCATGATAATTATGAAATTACTAGATCATAGGATCATGTGTATTATCTTATCGATGTTTTTTAATAAAATAACCCTTTTTATTCTAATTCAAGCATTTAAATTTATTTCAAATCCCATTGTTTACAAATAATAATCATAACAGAATTTATAGTCCTTAATTATTCAGTAATACTAATTAAATACTTAAATATTTTTTAATTTCTACTCATATTCCTACATAGGTTAGAATAGGATTGTTAAATAGGAATTATTACTCTCAACCCAAATATTTATTAAAATAATAAAGGTTTAGGTATGACTGAAGTAATGGATCCCTAGTGCATCACTAGAGGGTACAATATTACAGTATGATGGAATAAAACATGTTCTATAGAATTTTTAGGGAGCATTAATTTATATTCATTTAGGTTCCAAAAACTATGATTCATTGTTACCTTCATCCTAGGTGTTTCACATAACCACTTAATTATTCATATGTATCTAGAAATTCCCAATTTGAATAAGATACATAATAGAGAAATTGTGATGAAACATTTAGAATATTAGTTATTAGATATGAACATATTTCAAATTAAAATAGAATGATATTATAAATTTTTGTAATTTAAAGACCATTCATCATTTCCCATTCTTCTCTAGGAAAAAAATTTACCTCCCCATCATAAGAGATAATTTCAAAAATTATAGATCCATTCACATCCAACATTAATCCACCTCCCAATATGCATCCATTAATGTAGGAGTCATCCATATTTATTTTATTCCTTGTTTTTTGTACCCTCCAATACACCAAATGAACCTAAAACAACTATAAATATCCACAAGCAAGGGGATTCCAATATATATGATGCTTTGGAAGAAATGATGTATGATATTATCTAAATTTTTTATGTTCAACTCATCTATTTGAAGATACAATTTATATATAATATTCTTATTGTCTATGTGTGATACATGATGCCAGGCATCATTTCATGACTCTCATATGACAAATCAACCTAAGAAAAAAATCACACTATATTCTTGTCTTTTATGGGTGCTAATCTCTATATTACTAAAACATGGGATAATAATATATTCAAAATTACAGAACAAACTAGTCATTTTCATCCAACCTCTAAGGAAACTACATAGGAATGTGGCCCACTCAGTTTTTATAATAATGTGATTAATCAATTAATATTTATAAATACCACAACAAAAACAATTAGAAGCCAATATGAAACCATTGTGTTGGATCATCTCATCAATGGGGATGGGTCAGTGTTTAATGTGATATACAGTAAAACTTAGTTTGAGATGAATAGATAAACACTATATGTGACTAGTATAAGGGTATAAGTTTTTAGGGAAGGTTACAAATATTATAATGGCTGATATTTTGAATCTAGGCAATTTAGTAGTGTGGAATAAAAAAAATCATTCCCATTACCCAATGTAATTTTTTTTAATAGATTTCTAATCATCATCCAGAATCATGGTAAAGGAAATCAGATGACACATTACATCACAATATTTCATGATAATTCAAAAATTAATAACAAAATATAATGGTTTCCATCCCATCTGAAAACCTAAATAAACATCGTCATAATGGATAATATACTTTGAGTTCCTTTTAAGGAAATGATATATTTTTAGATGGTCACACCAAAATTACTGAATTGAATTTATTCTACTACATACCTCTCTAATACCCCTCCCATATTTTTATTTTAAGAAGAAAAAACCACAATAATTTGCCCTTTAAGACCTCTCAAGCCATCCTAGATTGCACGAACAAAAGAAAAACCTTAGAAATTTTAACATTTATATAATTTTAATCATATGGTTTTTCTAACCTTGATAAACTCACACAATGACTCCAAACATCAATGTGTGGTTTCCAAAAATAATTTCTAACATATTTTTTCATACACCTAATAAAATATTTGGGAGCATCGTTGATTGAAAAAATATATATTGTCATGGAAAAAAAATATATTTCACAAAATTTCCTCTATGGAATATTTAACATGCATAGGATATACTAATTTTTTAGTTTGGGGATATTTTGAACTAAAAAAATATAATATGTACTCTGATATTATATTAAACCAAATTTCCCTATCTGTGCTAACAAAAATTATTTTCATCTTTTATTCAAAAATGGATATATTTTTTACTATTGATCATAATTAAGTTTCCAAATTTTATTTTCCGATTAATTTGGTAAATTTTATATTTTAATCATATTTTTGGAATATATGTTATTTTATGATATGCATTAATTTCAATTGTCAAATAATTTAGAAACGTATAATAAATTATGCCTCAAACAATTAACAAATAGAACACACTATGTTATGAAATTTTTTTATAGCAGTATAATATGTCAAAATTTCATTAATGTTTAATCATATATAATTACCAAATGTTTTATATCATTCATATTAATTTAATTTCGTTTAATAAAGTTATTGTTACTATTTATATGTTATGAATATAAAATATATCTAATCCAATGCCTCTAATGGTGTGATTATTTATATGAAACTTGAACCACCATCACCTTTTCTTTATTAATCTTTTTCTTTATAACAATTAGAATTCTCAATTTTCTTAACATAGTGTAGGATAATTTTATGACATTAATTAGCCTCATTACCATTTTTACTATGTCTTCAATAGGTATGATTATGAAATTCAATGATATTTTGACATTAATATCTTTCTATTATTTTTATGTTGGTTTCTTTATTATGCTCTGTTGTTGTTTTCCCTAAAATTGAAAAGGTAGAATTTTCCTATAAAGTACATGATTTAGAAATAAATATAATACTTGTTATGATAAATTACATTGTATGTAGAACTTTATTCATGTGTAAATCCTCACATCATATTGTCAATATATATAAAAAAAAATTTATCGTATCCAATTTAACTTTTATAAATTTTTCTGATATTTCTTCACATAATCATTCCTTACCATGATTTTATTATCAATATATTTTCTTTTATAATGAAAATTCCCCACCTTTTTTTATCTATATACCATTATTATATTATCTTTAATACAACTTATTGAAAACCCATAATATGGTAAAAGATTGTAGGAGACATAAATCCAATCATATTTCTCTATGATGATCCCGCATAAATATATTTACATTAAAAAATACATAAAATTAATATAAATTTTGATCTTTTATTATTATGAAAATTAAAAATATTTTTTAAATTATAACTTTCTTCTCTAGTGATTCAAAAAAAATCCTACTCTTTCTACTTAATTGTCAAAATCAAACTGAACTTTATTCATGAAAGTTTCATATTCACATACTTTAAAATCAATTAAATAAAAATTTATTATCATTATATCAACTAACCAGCAATATCATCAATAAATTTTAATTTAACTGTATATACATTGACACAATAAATTTTTGTTAAAAAATCTTCCATTTTCCAAAGAGGCATTTTAGCATAATAAAAATTGATTGAATATTTCAATGATGTATTCTTCAATTAATGTTTGGAAATCAACTAGAAGCACACTCTATGCCTCATTAGAAAAAATATACTATTTTTCAACTTATTATTATTCCTCCTTCATATCATCTTTACTTTCATCACAAGAGAATTTATCTAAAAACTTTCATTTCGACCACATAAAGTTATTGATCTTTATCTTTTACTATTCTTTATTACATTTTCCATTCTTTAAAAAATGAAAATATATTTTAATTATATGGAATATTTCTCATTTTATTTAGTGTAGATACTAATAAATTAAATGTACCTAAAATTATTACATTATTATCTATGTCCATATTATTTTTTATATAGTAATGATATTTTATATAGATCATTGTATTCTTATTTATAATTTTTAAGAGAAGTATTTGTTGGAATGTTTCTTATATTAAAATAATTAACATATTAAAAATTTAAATTTCCCATTTAAATTAATTTATATTTTCAATATAATTTTAAGATATATCACATCAATTATTTGGAATTTGAAAATCATTTGGCATGTTATTGTAACATATATTATATATGTTTTCAATAGTCTATTTTAAAATAAATAAGAATGTTGAAGGGAAAGTTTCATTATATAGAGGGTTGTAATAGAATATAATTGGATAGTTTTTTTATTACCCTACATGATATTAGGAGTTAAAGAAGTATTTTCTTTCATATATGACTATTAAAAATGTTTATTGAAGGAAGAAAACCAGAGAAGCTATGAAAAATTTCCATATGAAGGATGAAATTGTTTTCATATGAAGTTGTTGAAGGTTGATATGAATTTTCTCCTAATAGGGGTGAAGTTATTATTATTTTAATGAAATATTATATACTCCCTTTACTTATTTTATATGAAATGGGAATAATATTTGTGAAATATTAATGTTTTAATACTAAGTATAATTTTTGAGCATTTTTAGAAGTAGTCCAATTGAGTCAGTTTACTATTGTATTTATAACTCTCACCCTACTGATTAAAATTGTGTGTTTATTGTTTTTTAAGATTCCTTATTCAATTTCTCACATTTCAGTAGAAGGATTCATGGGCCAATTCTTCCATTTGAAGGCTCATATTGTCCACACAAGAAGACCCAAAGAATTTGTGATGAAACTAGATCATCAATGATGATTGAGTTATTGGTCTAAATCCTGAAGCAAAAAATTTAGGAAACTCCACCATATGTTCTAGATTATACAAAGTAATCATGGATAAAATTTTTATGGTCCAACTACAAGAAAAAGGGGCCCAACTAATGCCTTGAATTCCAATCCACCATTCTGGCCAAGAATTAAAATCCAGACACTATTCATGACATATCTCATGATGTAATCATCAAATCGAGATGCAATTTTGTAGTGTGAAAGAGTAGGGATATATGGACGAATTTTTTTAGGAAATAATTCGGTTTTAAAGGAATATTACTGTTTAAAAACCCTTTCAAATTTTGGACTTCAAAAAGATTGGATTAAAATGGACAGATTAAAATTGCTTAATCAACCGGCCATGACTTTGGTTCCATAGGCCCAAATGCCTCCAAATTTTGAGAGTAGTCAGCCAACAGTATTATCTAAAACTATGGAGAAAAAAATATCTCGATATTATACTATCTAGATGTACAAATCATCGAGCCAAGTGAAGGTACAGATTGGGAATGTAAACAGTCCACTTCCATGGGCTATAAATACATCCCCCTTCTCTTCTTAAAAGGGGTTGGCATTTGAGAAGAGAGGAGCACATATTGGGACGGAAAAAGACTTTACAAGGGATAGGGAGGACCTTCCATACTCATGTTTTTACTTGATATACCCATCCTCCTCTCTTTGTTTCCTTTTACTTTTGTGTTTTTCTTCATTTGTAATCTTGTAAGTTTGTGTTTTGTAATTATGTGTTAATGCAAGTTTTTCCTTAAATATATATTATTATCATCCACCTTCTGTAGTTTAATATTAATTTTATTAAAAAAATTTAAATACAGTTGAACCCCTTTCCCTTCTTTTGCTTCCTCCTTCAATAAAAAGTCCATTTTTTTTAATTCCCATCATTGTTCGTGTGTGTGTGTGTTCGACGTACCACTATTTTCTTATCTCTTTATTTTTATTCTCTTGTTAATTCATCATCATAAATATATAAAAAAGATTAATATTAATATAAATGGATGAGTAAATATATTATTGTGGTGAGTCAAAATTTAGGGATGTTAAGTGATGGAGAGTATTTTCTCGATGAATATTCTTTAATTTAACATTGTGTATGTTGGACTTAACATGTCATGGATTAATGACTTGTTTTGTTTAACGTGTGATTTCCAGGGATTATTGGAACCCTAAATACACTACCATAAACAAGCTCTGAGTGGGATTAGAAACCTATGTTATGTTAAGGCTTGGATTAAAGCCTTAACACTTAGTAATTCCAATCAACATTATCTTACGAAGTGGGTGTTAAATAAACTCCATTATAAAGGAAAGCTCCAAGATATCACAAACTTAACTCCATAAAAATGAACTCACCCAATTATTTATGAAATTTTTAAATCAATCACCAATCATTAATCGCTTCATTTAAGCCCTGCAAATAAACCCCCCCCCCATTAGAATACAATCAACTAAAAACAAATGAATATTACAAATTATCATCGCCGAGAATTCGACCTGAGTGCTGCTATACACATTAGCAGAGCACCAGAACCTTGACCGGTTGATAATAGACAATTGGCCATGCATTTCAAATGGCACTCGTTTCCAGGGTTGGTGGTTTATGTAGTCATTAGTTTCTGGTTATTGTAAAAAAACCCATAAAAACAATGTTTAAAAAAATGAAAAAAAACACAAAGAAAAACCCATCTTCCACATAAAAATCATAAACAGAAAACACAAAGAAAAAAACCATACTCCTCTTTCTTCCAACATCTTTCTAAATTACCCATACCTTTCCAAAATATCCCTCAGATTTTTTTGACCATTAAATTGAGTGAAAACTTTGCCAACTTAGGAGGAACATAAGAGATAATTAAATAATTCAAGAACCAGTCCGTGTCCAACCAATTGAATTTGATATGGCCAATCCTAGGGAACAAACACTTAAAGAACTTTCTTCCCCTTATATGAATTAACAACCTCTTGGTATTAAATATCCAAACATTGAAGCTGACTTCGAACTCATATAAGGTTTGATTCATCTTCTTCTTCATTTCCATGGGCTAGCCGGTGAGGATCCACATCTCCACCTTAAAGAGTTCCAAGTGGTGTGCTCTACCATGAAGCCTCATGGGGTTTCTGAGGAACAAATAAAACTTTGAGCATTTCCTTTCTCCCTAGATGACACTTCTATGTGATGGCTTCATAACCTCCCTCCTCATTCCATAACCACATGGAATGATATGAAGTGACTTTTCTTAGAGAAATTCTTTCCTGCTTCTCGTACTGCTTCTATCCGAAAGGAGATAAGTGGTATCTGCTAGTTCCCAAGTGAATCACTCCACGAATACAGGGAGAGGTTCAAAAAGCTTGTTGCAACCTAACCACATCACCAAATCCTGGATCAAATATTGAACCAATACTTCTATGAGGGGTTTTGGCTATGGAGACAACTCTCAATGATGCCGCAAGTGGCAGTGCTATTGTTGATAAAACTCCTGGACCTGCAATAGATCTCATAAGTAACATGGATGCAAACACACAACAATTATATACTTGAGCACATTCTCACGTCAAAAAATCCCAAGATAACCAATCAATTGATTCGAACAAGATGGCCTAGTGAATGAGTTAACTTACAGGTCTTGTCCGACAACTACCTATGGCTACAAAATCCCCAACCTCATCTTCTCCACAATAAATGTTTCCTACACCTGTCAAAAACTATGGAATCTGCAACTCTTCATCTCATCCAACCGACACATGTCCACAACATCAAGAGGATCAATCTGATTCATCTAGACCAATGGAGATCAATGCATCATGTGCTTAGTGGAACAACAACCCTCAAATATCAAGTCAGTATGTTAGAAACTTCAACCAACCTCACTCTGAGCCCTTCTCTTCTTCTTATAACCAAGTCCTGGGGTATGGTAATCCCATATCTCATCCCCCTCATTTCCCTGCTCAAGACCCAAAACAGTTTCAATATGGTCAAGGTGTTGGTAATTTCCAAAAACATTATCCTTTTATTCCTTAACCTCAATGGAACAATCCTCCTCCTGGATTCCATTATCCTAGTGAGCGTTCCCATTTCCAATACAAATACAATTGATTTCCCAAGAACCAAAATCTAGGTAATCCCAATCTAGGACAAGCCACTTCTTCCAAGAAACCATGGGAAATTGTAGTGTAAGATCTTTCCTCCTTCACCCATTTTATCCTCAAGAACATTGAAACCCAAATCGGTCAACTTGAATCCCACCATAGTTAGCAGCAACCATCCAATTCTTCCCAACTTCCAGCTCAACCATTACCCAACCCCAAGGGTTATGTAAGTATAATTGCACTTATATCAGAAAAGAAAATTGTTATACCTCAAGATAAGTCATATAAACCACCTTTAAATGTTGACCTAGAAAATGAAAAGAAAAAGAAACATGAAAAGGAACCTGAAACCATTCCCTCACCTCGTTCAATTCCACTTAGGAACCCAATTCCCTTTCTTCAATCCATTTCTAAGCCAAAGAAGTCATTTGAACCTGATCTTGAAATGCACAGCATGTTTAGACATGTTGAAGTCAACATTACCCTCTTAGATTCCATAAAACAAATTCCTATGTATGCCATGTTTCTCAAGGATTTGTCTACCCACAAGAGTCAACTTAGGACATTCGAAAATTTTTCCACCCAGCAGTCTATTCCCATAAAGTGAAAAGATCCAGAGACCTTTACAGTTCCATGCCAAATTGGAAGTTCCAACATTGATGTTTCACTCATAGACCTAGGAGCCTCAATTAATGTCATGGATAAATCTATATTCTCCAACCTTGGTCTTGGTCCCTTACATCCAACGGGTTTTGTCATTCAATTGGCTAATTGAAGCATAGCCAGTCCTGAGGTAATAATTGAGGATGTCCTTTTCTGAGTCAATGATCTTATCTTCCCTTCTGATTTCTATGTCCTTGACATGGAAGGTGAGACAAAATTTTCTAGATCTTCCCTAATTCTAGGAAGACCATTCCTCATGACTGCGAGAACCAAGATCGATGCCCATTCGGGCATCTTATCCATGGTATTTGGTGACCAACTGGTCAAATTCAACAATTTTCAAGCCATGTGATACCCATATGAGGATCACTCTGCATTCATAATCCATTCATCTAAGGACACTTCTAAGAGTCAATCAAACCACAATCCACCATGTTCTTCCTATTCTAATGACAAAGGATCTTGTGAAATCTGCACCATGATTAACCAAGTCATAAATGGTGATGTTGATGTGGACCTATCATTTTTAGACTCCATCAATCTAGAGGAACTTGAAAACTCTCTTGAATCCCACATAAACTTTGATCTCTACTGATCCACCTTATATAGTATTAAGAAGAATGAATCTGAAGGAACTAAAATCCATTCCTCTATTCATGAGTATTCTAACCCACAAATGAATGATGAGACTGATCTGAAACCGCTTCCTAAACACCTAAAATATGAATTCATTTTCCATCATCACTCTTATCCTGTCATTATCTCTTCTTCTCTTACTGAAACCGAAGAGTCCAAACTGGTTCAGGTGTTAGAAAAATACAAAAAGGCCATAGGTTGGACCGTAGAGGACAGACCAGAAATCAACCTTTCCCTTTGCATGCATCACATCCATCATTAAGAATCACCCAAACCAATTAGACAACCACAAAGAAGACTCAATCCACTCATCCTTGAGGTATTTAAGGAAGAGATCACCAAGATTCGTCATGCTTGTATTATCTACCCAATTTTTTATAGTGAATGGGTTAGTCCAATTCAAGTTGCACCTAAGAAGGGTGGGATAACTATTGTCACAAATGAACATGGGGAGGTAGTCACAACTCGAGTGAAGAACGAATGGCATCTGCTCATCGACTATAGGAAATTGAATGTTGAAACAAGAAAAGTTCACTACCCTATTCTATTCCTTGATCAAGTATTGGAACGATTAGCCCGAAAGTCACACTATTTCATTCTTGATGGATACACCGGCTACTTCCCAATCCCAATCGCACCTCAGGACCAAGAAAATACAACTATAACATGACCCTTTGGAACATTTGCATATAGAAGAAAGCCTTTTGGCATTTTTAATGCTCCTGCAACATTCAAAAGGTGTATGATGAGTATCTTTTCAAAATTCATTGAACACTGCATGAAAGTCTTCTTGTATGACTTCACCATTTCTGGTGAGTCATTTGAATCTTGTTTGAATTCACTCTCTCCAGTCCTTCAAAAGTGTGTAAAGTGTAACCATGTGTTAAATTTTGTAAAATGTCACTTCATGGTTGAAAATGGGATTTTTCTAGGGAAAATAGTTTCAAAATATGGTATTGAAGTTGATCCTTCCAAAATTGAAGTGATCCAATCACTTCCTGAACCCACTTCTGTTCGAGACATCTGTTCATTCCTTGGTCATGCTGGTTTCTATCGGCGATTCATCCATAACATCAGTAAAATTTCCCTCCCACTCAATTGGTTGCACCAAAATTATGTCCCTTTCAAGTTTGATGAGGTTTACAAGAGAGCCTTCACTGAAATCAAAACCTCTCTTACGTTTTCCCTGATAATACAACCCCTATATTAGTCCTTACTCTTTGACTTGAGGTGTTATTCTTCTGATAGAGCCGTTGGGGTTGTTCTTGGTCAAAGAAGAGAAAAATTCCTCATGTAATCTATTATACCTCAAAAACATTGGATGAAAATCAGTCTCACTACACTGTCACTAAAAAAGAATTTTTACCAGTTGTTTTTGCCTTAGATAAATTCTGTCCCTATCTCTTAGGTGCCAAAATCATCATCTTCATAGACCATTCTTCTATAACGATGTTACTAAAAAAAGTGATTCCAAACCGGGGCTAATAATATGGATCCTAATGCTCCATGAGTTTGACCTTGAAATCAATGATAGACCAGGAAAAGAAAAAATTGTGGCTGATCACATGAGAAGAATTTCTAATTCTTCTCCTTCTGAAATTGTTGATACAGAATTCCCCACTAAGTACCTTTCATTTCTCACTCCAAAAATACCATGGTTTTCCCCAATAGTAAATTACTTGGTTTCTGCTGTTTTTCCTGAAAAGTTTTCAAAAGAACAAAAACAGAAGTTGAAAATTGATTCAAAATACTATTTTTGGGAGGAAAATAAACATTGTAAAACTGGGGTAGACATGATAATTAGGAGATGTGTTGATCAAAATGATCATTCTTCTATCTTATAATTCTTTCACTCAATGCCTGGTGGTGGCCATTTTGGACCACAAAGGACCTCTCGAAAGGTCCTAGACTCTAGATTCTTCTGGCCTTCACTCTTCAAGGACTCACATGAGTTCTGTAAATCATGTCCCACTTGGAAAAAGTTTGGCACAATTTCAAAGATAAATAAAATGCCACAAAATCCATTAATTTATTGTCAGATCTTCGATGTTTTGGGTATCGATTTCAAGGGAAAATTCCCCCTTCCAATGGATTCTCATACATTCTATTTGTGGTTGATTATGTTTCTAGGTGGGTTGAGGCCAAACCCACTAGAAATGATGATTCACATACGGTTATTGAGTTTTTAAAAGACACAAAAATTCCATCGAGTTGGCACACCACGTGACTTGATCAGTGACTTAGGAACCCGTTTTTGTAATAGAACCATTGAATATCTTTTGAAAAATAATGGGGTTTTACATAAAACTTCAATTGCATATCATCCCAAAAACAAATGGCATGGATGAACCGTCTAATAGAGAATTGAAAAGAGTTCTTGAGAGAATTGTAAAACCCACCAGAAAAGACTGGCCAGAAAGACATGATAATTCACTTTAGTCTTATCGAACTTCCTATAAAACACCCACTGGGGTGTATCCTTTTAGGATAGTTTTTGGTAAAGCATGTCATTTTCCAGTTGAAATCCAACATAAGTCTTTTTGGGCTATAAAAACCTGTAATTTTGATCTTGAAAATCTGGTGAAGAAAGATTGTTTCAATTGGCTGAAATGGAAGATCTTTGACTAGATTCTTATGATAATTCTAATCTCTATAAAGAAAAATCCAAGGCACTCCATGATAAACACATCCGGAGAAAGGTTTTTCATGAAGGTGAAAAGGTAATGCTCTTCAATTCTCGATTTTGGCTTCACCCAGGTAAGCTTAATTCTCGTTGGGAAGGTCCTTTTGTTATTACTAATGTTTACCCATTTGATGTAGTGCATGTCCAGGACCCCTCTTCCAAAAAGGACATTCATGGTTAATGGAAATTAGTTAAAGCATCACCACGAGAGGACGCACAATCCTGGATCAACATATACTTCCACTATATCCCTAACTTCTGCAGTGGGACCACCCCTAGATGGAGATGGAGACCCTCCAAATCCAGACCAGGGGCACCTCTTTCCCTTTAACTCTCTCTATCTCTTCCTATCTCTTACTCTTTCATCTTTTCTTATCTATTTCATTTTATTTACCACTTTCTTCATCAAACCCTTTCTTTTTCCATTTCTCTTTTGTGTGGGTGTGTATTTTGAAGAACACAAAAAAACTAAAAAAATAAAAAAAAATGTAAAAAACCAAAAGAGTCATACTTACTCACCTTCAATTTTCAAATTTTGTCTACCCATTTTGAGGAGTCAAAATACATTATTTTATCTCAAAAATATTGCGTTTTCATCATATATTTGGATAATGAATTTTGTGTCAAGAATAATATATTATGAATGCTCAGTTATTGATTTTCAAAATTCTTTTCCCCAACCATGATAACCAACATTGGAATTCATGCCAAGGACACCTATGACCATCTTTTCAAAATGTGTGTTTTCACCCCCATTTTCAAGTCTTGAGTTTGTGAACCTTCGAGCTGAATTTCCTACATTAGTTTGCATTAATATGATAGAGGCATTTTATGAGCCTCGTGAGAATCAAAATAGACAAATAGCCTCCCATTTCCCTTACATTAATCCTCCTTTTGAAAGCACCTTAGATCCTATGAAAACCTTTTCTTTCATAACCACATTACAATCCCAATACCCTTTCCCACCCAATATCATCATTGATTTTCATTGCATAATTTTTTTAGAAATTTAAGTGTGGGGGGGTTGATTTAATTTTGGGTACCCTTTGTGGATTTCACCATGTTTTCAAATGCTTGAGGGTAAGAATCCATTTCATTGTGGGGGAGAGGTTTTCATTTAGTGTGGTTTGGGGAATGTAATGTACTTTCATTTATGTAATTTTGTAAATGTTATTGACAAGTGTTCAAAAAAATTAAAAAAATCCAAAAAAAACAAAAAACCAATTTGGGTTGTTTATTGGGTAGGTTGAAAATCACTCTTCCTCAACCATTGATCTTGTTATAACTATTATAATTAGTGTTGTGTGGAGATCAATCATGGGTTGGGATATGAGTGTGAGATCTTTTCAAAGTTCAACTTTCAAAAAAGAGGGAAAAAGAACACTTGAATTATATTCTTATCTCATTGGGAGAAGTTTTGTGGTTTGTAGATATTTTATATTCTCATCCCCTTAAAATTTTCATCCTCTATTGTGTCATTCTTCACACAATCATTCCCTTGTAAATATGTGTTTTCATTTCCTTCCATGTTTTATTTCAAAAAAATGTTCATTGCTTTTTCTATGTTGGTGTTTTACCCCTCTTCTTCTCTCTCTTGGACATTATATTCCTACCATCACATAGCCACAGAAAAACCCCTTACAAATACCTCTTGATTCTTGTGCACTTTGGATAGGGATTTTAAGCTGAGAGCTCTTTCAAACTCTAATATTTTCACTTTTGGTTGGTGAAAGAGAGAACCTACACAAATGAATTTTATCATCTTTAGAGGTGTGAGTTTTTAGTGTCCAAATTTTCAATTTCTAAATTTGGGCATGAAAAAATAGAATTATTTTTGAAACATTGTTTCTATAAAAACTTGTGGTGTAATTCAAAATGAATGAGTGAAATAGTCTAAACCTCCCCTGATTGGAGAAAACAAAATTTTACTATTTTTTGGTGAGTGAAAATAACTTTTTTATGTTTTTATATTTATTGAAAATGAGGACATGCATAAGACTAAGTGTGGGGGATTTGATGTTATTAATATTTTGATGACTTATTATATACTCCCTTTACTTATTTTATATTAAATGTGCATAATTTGTGTGAAATACTAATGTTTTTATACTTAGTATAATTTTTGATCATTTTTAGAAGTAGTCCAATTGATTCTGTTTAATATTTTAATTATAAATCACACCCTACTGATTAAAATTATGTGTTTATTGTTTTGTTGGATTTCGTATTCAATTTCTCACATATCATTAGAAGGAATCACAGGCCAATTTTTCCATTTGAATGCTCATATGATCAACACAGGAAGACCCAAAGAATTTGTGATGAAACTGGATCATTCGTGATGATTGAGTTATTGGTCTAAGTCCCGATGCCCAAATTTTATGAAACACCCCCATATGTTCCATATTATCCAAAGGAATCCTGGTTAATAACTTTAAGGTCCAACTACAAGAAAAAGGGGCCCAACTAATTCCTTGAAGTCCATCCCACCATTCTGGCCGGGAATTAAAATCCAGACACTATTCATGACATATCTCATGATGTAATCATCATATCGAGCTGAGATTTTGCAGTTTGAAAGGGGAGATATAGGAGGCTAACTGTGTTGAAGAAATAATTCGGTTTTTAAGGCATATTCCTATTAAAAATCACTTTCAAATTGTGGAATTCAAAAAGACTGGATTGAAATGGATAGATTAAAATTGTTTAATCCACTGGCCATAACTTTTGTTCCAAAGGTCCAAATGCCTCCAAATGTTGAGAGTAGTCATCTAAAATTATTATATACAACTTTAAAGAAGGTTTTATCTTGAGATTTGACTGTCTAATTGTACAAATCGTTGAGCCAAGTGGAGGTACTGATTGGGAATGCAAACAGTCCACTTCCTTGGGCTATAAAAACATCCCCCTCCTCTCCTTCAAAGGGGTTTGCATTTCCGAAGATAGGATTACATATTGTCATGACCAAATACCTTACAAGGGATTGGGATGACCTTACGTACTCAGGTTTTTACTTGAGATACCCTTCCTCATCTCTTTATTTCCTTTCACATTTGTGTTGTTCTTCATTCGTAATTTTGTAAGTTTGTGTTCTGTAATTCTGTTTTAATGAAAGTTTCTTATTCAATATCTCCTATTATCATCCAACTTATGTAGTTTAATAATAATTTTCTTAAAATATTTTAAATAAATTTGAAACCCCTTCCCTTCTCTTGCTTCCTCATTCAATCGAAAGTCCGTTTTTTTATTCTCATCACTGTTCATGTGTGTGTGTTCGACATACCACTATTTTCTTATCTCTTTATTTTTCTCCTATTGTTAATTAATCATCATAAATATATAAACCAGATTAATATTAATATATATGGCTGAGTAAATATATTATTGGGGTGAGTCAAAATTAAGGGATGTTAAGTGATTGAGAGTATTTTTCTCAATGAATATTATTTAATTTAATATTGTGTATGTTGGACATAACATGTCATGGATTACTGACTTGTTTTGTTTAACGTGTGGTTTCCATGGATTATTCGAACCATAAATACAATATCATCAATAAGATATGATTGAGATTATAACCCTAAGTTAAGTTAAGTCTGGAATTAAATCCTTAACACTTAGTAATTCCAATCAGCATTATCTTGCAAAGTGGGTGTTAAATTAACTGCAATATAATGCAAAGCTCTAGGATATCACAAGATTAGCTCACTAAAAATGAACTCACCCCAATATTTATCAAATTTTTACATCAAACACCAATCATTAATCACTTCATTTAAGCTCTACAAACAACCCACCCCCCCCCCCCCCCGAATCCGAATACAATCAACTAAAAACAAATGACTATTACAATGTATCATCACCGAGGATTCGACCGAGTGCTGCTATACACATTAGCAGAGCACCGGAACCTTGACCAGTCCATAGGCAACAATCATCCGCGCGTTTCAGATGGTTAGGAAGAATTCCTAAAAATATGTTGGAGGATTTTATATAGTATACTTAACATTGTTAATAAACATTCTTATGAATTAAAAATATTCTAATCCATTCCAAATGTTCCCAAAATCATTAAAAATATCATGATTAACGATTTTTTAAAGGGGGATCGAGTTTATAATACACATACCACCAGAAAAATATTAAAAAACACAAAAAAATTTATACTGTTCTATGGATGGACCAGACACATAATGAGCAAATGAAGACCCTAAAGAAGTAAAATGTATATTTGTGTAATGTTTTCAAATAGAAAAATAACGATGTTACTGGGTGGGAAAAATCATAAAGTATCAAATATATATTTGAGTGAGTGTAATTAAATTCCAAAAAAAATATTCTTGAGTTTCATAATGGTTATAAAAAATAGTTGAGTATACATAAATGTAACTCACTTTTTTTATTGCATATTTAGAGGTAACATATGTGTTATGAAAGTCTAGTATTCCCAATGTGTAATGGTAATTGAAATACATTGGTTTAAAAAACTAAACAAGGATATTAGATAGAACATAGTTAATATTCATACTGAATATTTATAAGAAGATGCATAATGTCAACATATGGAAAACACTCATTGTAAACCAGAAAATATTTTTTTTAATATGATATTGCTGATTTTTTTATAAAGAATCATAAACTTACAGGGATATGAAATATAATACGTGGAGATCACAATGTAAAATATGTAACTAGATGGAAAAATAATAATTTTATTGTAGTATTTAAATATTTCAACAATGTTGATGCACTTCAAAAGCTGCAATGTGATGAAAAGAGTCTGATGGCATATCCATAAAGACATTTTATACGTTGTTCAAGTGGAAATGTTATTGTTATAGACTATATAAAGTTAATGTTTTCAATGTCTTTTAATTTGATACAAAAGGAGGGTCATCATATTGAGACAAATGGATGAAGATCCATTGGAAGGACATCCATTATATTTAAAAAATGGACAAACATTAAAGATATCATTAGATGGAAGAACCTCAAAACACATTATTGATGTTATCCAATGGATGATTCATAGATGTTAATGTTGAATGTGATATAGATAAGTTATATTAGATTTAAAATTAATAAAAAAATATCGATCATGTTGAAAGGATTCAACGATAGTGATTTTTAATGAGACACATGAGGTGAGTTCTAAAAAAGGATAATTGGTTGAAGACACATTAGACAGATGAAAAAAAAGAAGGAACCAATGAAATCAGATGGATGATACTATGAAGATATACTGGACTGAGATTTGTATAAAAAGTATTATATGAATTTTAATCTCAATTAGGGTGTCTGGATGGATATTTTCCAACACATAAGATTGATCATAGTGACTAAACATATGAAATATACTAGAAGGAAAAATGAATTAAAGTTCATTAATAAAAAATTTATTAGTTCTTTGGGAAGAAAATGTATATAAAAAGTAATGGTTGTAGAAGAGGAGACTTATTTGGACTAAAATAATTAGTCAATATAGGTTGGGGAAAGTTGATTCACTTAATAGATAAAATACCGTACATACTAGAGATATAACTAGATCTATAAAAATATGCTATAAATAATTCATTAGAAAAATATTCTACCAAGAATATTTCTATGATGATCTATGTGACATTATAAAGTCTCTTAACATTGATGACGTTGAGATGAGATTTCAATGTTTTTATCAATTTGTGATAAGGAATTTTAGATATGTTCCTTAAAAATGATATTAAAGAAGTTCATAGATGGTTATGGATTATATATAATTCATAATGATTAAGAACATTCCTGAATATTCTCTATGTGTGGAGAAGCATCTGGTGAACATTATTTGATTAGGTATAACAACCATGTTCTTTATTTCTTAATAATTTATGATTTACTACATAAGGTTATGAAAAATAAAACCTGAAAAGTCATGAAGTCTAGTGTCTTTTGGAATTAAGTCCATATCATAACATAATGAACATGGGATAACATATATTTATTGGAAATATCCTTAACATGATTCTAAAATACCATGTATTTGAAAACATCATAGTTTGTTTGGGGGACAGACCTAAGAAAGTGGTGAGATATAAATCTTAGTAAGGAAATAAACATAGAATAAGTTGATAAAATTTAGAAAATAGGAATATATAAGGGAAATAAAAGTTTTTATAATCTTAAACATGAATAATAAGTCACAATAGATAATGATAATCATTACCAATGACATATAGAAATAACTTAAACCATTGTATCATAAAAATAGGTCAAGGATAAAAGCCAACACATCATGATGAACAAGGTCCCATAAGGGAATTAAGTTCACTCCATGTATCATCCTGACATAACATGATACTAAACATTACCCAATTCAATGTAGTTCTATATAAAAATTGGTGCACCAGTCACTTTCATTTTATTCTCATGCGTAAGTGTTCCATATATATCATACAATATTGATTAATTCGACAACATGTATTATTCCATGAAGAAGGGGTGTGCAATAAATATATGTTGGTCCCAATTCAAAGAATTATAAGTGTATAAATTTTGAAAGCCTGGATAGTAAATGGTTATGGTATTCACTGCACAATTATTTTGGCATAGAAAAATTGTTTTGAAATTTCGGTCACTTAACGACATGACATAGAAATTCATAAAATGGTTTGATGAGAGATAAATGGGTATATATTCATTTAAAAATTAAATTTTAATTATTGGAGACATGGAAATAAGAATCCAAACATTATGAATTTGAAATAGAATTCATTATATAATAAATAAACTTAAAGAAGGAAGAGAATGTGAGGATTCATTAGTAAATTTCCTCATGGTAACAGATGCACATAAAGGTTCCTGAGAGGGATTAATGAGAGTGAAGATGAGTATCATCATATATAAATAAAATAAACTATAAAGGGGATTTTTAAGATAATACCCCAATATGGAGAAAATTGAAATTGAGATACATAACCTAAAATAGGTTCTTCAATTAAAATGAGAATGGACAAATCCCTTCCATGAGTGTGTGATACCAAGTTATTGGAAGGAGATTCATGAGATACCTGGGTCTCTATGGGAGGAATCTAGAGAAGGTATGGTAGATTAAGAATGTTCTAAAAATATTTTTAGTGAAGATATATAGGAGCTTTGGTGGGTTTATATATAAAATGAGTGGATAAGTCTTTATCATTCTCAAACATAGGTTTTGGTCTCTAAATAATAAAATAACCAAAACCAAAAACCTACCAATAGTTTTACCCCATGATTTATGAAAATAGGAAGTGGTTTTAATTATTTTATGATTCCAAGGGCCGAAATTAATAAAATAATAACCTTTATTATGTGGAAGTGTGTCATGCTCATAAACAAATGATTTTAAAACCATAAAATATATTAATTGTTTTGTAGGATTCATAATGACTTTATAAAATTAATTAAATAAATATAAAATCATAATTTTTTATGGGAAACCAATATTTGGTTGTAGATACCCTTTATAGTATTTATTCCACCACTTTTCTGTCATTATGTAGTCATAATACACACTGTATATTTATAAGGTATTTAATTTTTCCCCAAAAATTCGTCTGTCTCTATAAAAACTATAAAAAAATCACCACTGGATAATTTTGAAATTCCAATATCAAAAATAAAATTCATTTCATAAAAATAATTCTATATATATCAATATTTTTACTTTTAAAATAATAAATGACATTTATTGATAAATGTAATGTTTTCTTAACAATAACAGTTTTCAAAGCCTTATAAAAATTCCATTTAACATAATTAAAATTATATGATTATATAGATATATATATATTCTATGAATTATATAAAAATAATATTTTATTAAAATATTATTTATTTCAAAAATTCATTAATTAATCAATGAAAATATTTTATTTGAAATTGAATATTAATTAAAAATATAGTTTGTGTTTTATTGTATTTTTATCAAAATGATTACTAAATAATTATTAATTTATAAAATAAATAAAGTTATAAATTCAATGAAAATAAAATATAAATATTCATAATTTTTGTGTTACTTTTTTATAGTATTTTTTAATTATTTTTAAACTTAATTTAACTATTTTCTTTTTACCATTTTAATTAATATTTATTATTGCTACAATTCATATTGTTCAAAAATTGTGTTGATCTTATTGGATAATATTAATTAAAATAAATATATATATGAACTAAATTTTATCAAAATCAATTCACAAAGGTGGAATAATTTTTTTTTATAAAACACGATTCATGACGGAGAGTGATTTTTGGAAAAACTCATTTTTCTAAAGAAAAGATTATTTCACTCTAAATCTATAACTAGTAAAAATTAATATATGGATTTCAATTCAAAAAAATATATTTAATATAATTTTATTTAAATGATTTCTCCTTAGGGTTTATTTTATAATTAAAATCAGGATACATTAAGCATTTCAAATCATTTTTTAAAACATCATTTTTAATATAAAAATTAAACTTATATTAAAATATAGTATAAATATTATTAACAAGCAATTAATTTAATTAAATATAGCTAAATAATAATTATGTTACCTTGAAATCAAATTAAAATAAAAATTTTACTTTTAAATTAATTAATTCATCAAAATAAAAGATAATTTTACATAAAAACTGGGTTTTCACTATTCAATGAAACATCTAGATATTTTGAAAAATAAAAAAATATCACTCTATGTTTATCATGATATTATGATATCAAAAATTACTTCCATTTTATAAAATAAAATTTCTAATTGTACAATAAATTAATTATAATTTGTTTAAAAAAATTAATCACTTTAGAAAAAACATCTTTTGAAGAACGAAAGACATTATCCAAATATTGAGTGAATATTTACATAGGGCATTAAATTATTCACCCCTTTAATAATTGAATCCTAAAAATTTATACTTAAACTCATTAAGGAATTTTTTTACACTTGAAAATATAATTATCAAAAAACCCCATTGTAAAAATGGTAAATAAATCATCCTCTTAAAAATAGTGAAAAGGAACACGAAGGTCATAACATAAATTTGTTTCTGAGTAAAAGAATATTAACTGGACGTCAAAACATAGAAATTGAATAGAATAATAAAACCAATGATCTAATAGTTTTTTATAATTAATATGGTTGTAAAAAATTCAATGACCACAAAACAATACATCAGTGATGGGTAAAATGATAATCTATTCATTATAATTGATCCCAATATGAAAAAAAATATGCAAGATTATTTTCATATAGTTAATAAGTTTCTATATCATTCAGACTATGAACCTAATGAAATTTACTTCCATGAAAAGTATAATTTAATCCTTTAAAAATTCTCAATATATCTCATAATTTCTCCAAATGATGTGCAATTTTAAACTATTAAACAAAAAAAGAAAATATGATAAACAATAAAGGGATAACTTATAATTGACATGTATTTACTTAACTTATGAATGTATAAGATTCAATATAAGTCATCCATTATCTATTACTAACATATATTATTATATTAAATTTTACTCCCTTAATAATTTTTCATTATAATATTATTAATTTATGTCACGACCCGTCCTCGGGGCCCGTGCTGTGACTACCCCAATCCCGCCTTCCATAGGGCAGGGACTAGCGACTGGCACCAAAGGCGTAAATCCTGATAAAAGGGAAGTCATTGGCTTTATATAAGAAAAAAACACCACATAGTACAAAAGCTGAAGTAAACACTAAGTAAACTGAGTACAAAAGTAAGTGCTGGAAAGTAAATGGGCCAGTATACAAACCCAGCTGAAAGCACAGTACAACTGAGAAAAGAAAGTACAATAGCTAAAAAGAAAGCAGCAACCACCAAGACTGTAACAGCCGGAGATTTTATAAAAAAGATATTCTTTTTAATTTCATTAATGTCTTGTGTTGTACTCTATACCAAAAGGAGCTTGCACAACATTAATCCTTGACTTGCCTTGCATTACACGCAATCGCGACCTTCCTCAATAGCGTGTGTAGTACGCAATACCGAGTTTCACTAAACAACGATATGCTATTAAAATATTATTAAAACTAGCCGTTATGAATAGTAATAACCACTTTTTGAAATTTTGAAATTTTTATTTTTCAAAATGACCTTCATTTTTGGATTCGGAATATCGAATTTAGCCTAAGGTGAAATTTTGTTACTTTTCGGATAACTTTCATATTCTGATAAATAGTGAAAATTACTAAATTTTAATTAAAAACAACTTTTTTAATCAAAATAATTAATAGTGATAAATTATTAATTTGATTGGTTTTAAAGTATATTTAGAATATATTTTTACAATTTAATACAATTTTGGTAATTGGATGTAATTTCACATTTAAACCAGTTATAAACAAGTGTCAATCTTTTGATAGTTATTATCTCTTAAAAACACGCCATTTGTTTTGACGATGGAAATTAATTTTTAAATTAATTAATGAAACTGATATGTTTTTAATTTGGTAAAATAGACATCATTTTTGAGTTCATAATATCAAATATAGCTTAGGCCTAATTTTTGGTATTTTTCTGGAAACTTTCATTTTTTGATGAATAGTGAAACCACTAAGTGGTAGTTAAGAAAAATGAATTTTTCATAAAACTTAATTTTACTGCTTCTGTGAATGGAATTTCAAAAATCTGAGAGACACGATTGATGTCAGTAAGTAAAATGTGGTTCAATGAGATGAAAATAATTTTTTGGTGAATAGTGACTTTTTACTTTTTTTTACCACGGTTAAAAGTAAATAGGGTAATTAAGGGTAAAAATGATATTATTATTACCCTAACACATGTACTAATTCTATTGGACAAGTTTAATTCGACCACAAACAACCTTAGGAATAAAATATGACCATTTAGGCCCACATGGATTAGATTAGGACATTTATTATTAATTTATTTAAAGAAGGGTTAAAATAGTTAAAATCAAAGTTTAATAAGTAAATCATTTTTAATATGGGGTTATACATAAGATAAATTCTACTATAAATATTCATTAGAAATCTAAAAATATTTCCTACATAATAGTATTTTATTTGTAATTTTTAGACATTAAATAATTTAATTTATTTATGACACAACGATGATGCAGTAATTATCTTATTAATGAAATATTGACATAATTGATGTTATAAATACCCAAATAAATGTAATTTGATACTTTTTATGAATTAGAATAATTTTCTAGGATAATATGACATGTTAGTATTTATTTAATTAACTTTTTTAGAACTTATCATTCTGTTAGGATTTTCACAAAAATCAATTACTAAATAGTGTCAAAATTGAGATAAAATAGTTTTCAAAACAAATATTACATTATTAATTGTTATTTTATTCCTAAAAATCTAAGGTTCAGCCAAATTACATAGATAAAGTTATATATATTAATAATAAACAACTTGGGGTTCGTTTGGCTTGATATAGTATGTTTATTAACCTTATAGTATAAGAACACAAGAAGACACGGTAAAAGTAAAATTATTTAACTTAATGTTAAATCTAAATGATAAGGTTAAAATAGGAACCTAAACTTGTCTAAATTCTATTGGATGAGAGGATTTAGACCCATTCCCACCTTATCCTTGAAATAAATCAATTTGGATCTATTTAAAACCGAACTTGACTTTATAATAAAATAATATTTTTAGTTATTCCAAAGGGTCCCCTCTACTCCCTTATAAAAGGGCACCTCCTCCATCTCTTCCTCACACAACTTTGAGCCTTAAAGATCGGCCAACCCCTGCCAAATTCTCTTCTCCACTTCCGTATAAACATCCTAGAGGTTCTGTTCTTCCTCAAAGACCAATTTTAGTGCCCTAAGAGAAGGTCTCAAAGAGGCCCTTCAAAGAAGAGGTAATTTTCGTTACTGATTCTTTCACCTTTATTTCTTCTTCCACTTATTCTTCTTAGGTTGTTTCATTATGAAGTAATAACATCAGTATCAATCATATACTGATATGTTATTATAAGTATGAAACAATCCTATTTCACCATCTATCCATCCTACGGAAAACGAAATCACCGCGCGTGCGTACGTACGGAATACCGTCTCCACGCCGTGGTGAAATCTATTTTCCACCACCAACTTACATGGATGGGTATAATGGTGTAAATAATAACTATATATTATTATTTTAAAGTGATATTGATTCTTAAATAGTATACATACACTCCAATACAGTCCCACGATCATGAGAACGATATCATCGCTCGTGCGTACGTACGGACTACCGTCTCCACGACACGATGAGATTCATTCTCAACTTTAACCATTCATGAATGATTATAAAGTATATATAATAAGTAATCATGAAATATATGACATAATAATGATACTGGATTTATGTGTATATATATGTATGTCATCTACTTAATTCCGTTCAACTCAATAAGGAAACGAAAACAGCGTTCATGCGTACGTACGGCCTACCGTCTCCATGAACGTTGTATTTCATTCCATTTACTGATTTATTATATATATGTATATTCTGAATATATATATATATATATATATATATATAAATCATGTTTTATATTCTGGAATTAAGTAATCATTATCTACATAATCATATAAATAATTACAAGTCAAAACACAGACGACAAATGAAACAATTTTACCCAAAACGCTCTTTAACATGGAATTTACAAAAGAACGGGTAATATAAAGTCATAAGTGAAGCATATATGATATCATAACAATGAATATGATTCTGTAATAAGTCAATGACATTATTTAAATCACTATACAGGAGGTTCGGACACTTACGAAGCAAATCGGACCTAAGGTAAGGGAAATATCACAATCTCATTTTTATCCGAAATTGTTTATACTTTGAAATTTACTGGGGTGTATTTTATCATCCACATCCACGTTTCCTCAACATGTAATGTTATTTCCATCCACCTACAATTGTTTAAATCCAATTTTACCCTTCGGTGAGTTCTTAGTAAAAGATATGAAGGGAATCTTTTGTCGTTTTTCGTACGAGGTACTTTTTGAATTTTCTGGCAAAAGTACGAGAAGGATGTTTTTTTAACTTATACGACATGAATGGATTTTTACAACATTTTTCCAAGAAGCTTCCTTTAAAAAGTTTCAAGTTTATTTTTAATCAAATTATTTTAGTTTAAAGTTGTATAACATGTTAAGAAAGGAAAAATGTTTTTGAAGCAGAAAGGATATTTTCCTCAAGAATGGAGTTCAAGTGTTTTATCAAAATTATTTTCCATATAAGATAATAAAGGGTTCTGTTTTTATCCCTATTATTACATTGATTTGATTATGTTGTGATGGAATTATATTTTTATGAATTCCTTTATCTTATATGAATTGTTTTATGATGTTTACGATTCCCATTTTTATTACATGGGTTATGAAATGATGTATGATTTATAATTTTGTGGCACACATAAGAATGGTATCATTATGAGATGGGTGGGACCTATGTCTCCCTCCAATGCATTGGGTAAAGATTTTATATCTCATGAGATAGATATGGATGGAATGGTAGGTTATACCGGTTCAGTGAAACAGGACTGAAACGGGGGCGACTCGGTTCAGAAAGGGACTTTGTCCACTAAGATAGTCTTGGCAATGAGTCTTGAATAATAAGAAATGATTCTCTATGATTATGTGTGTATGCCACAAAGTTTAATGTTTTATGTTATGATTATTGTGATTACATTTCACTGCCATGAGTTATCCCAGGTTATGAAATTATGATCTCTTTTACAGGTTAAGATTTCCAAAAGTTATGTGCTTATGTATATGATGTGATTGATATTTATTTTGTTTACCCTTACTAAGCATTTGAGCTCACCCGTTTATGTTTTCTTTTCCCCAGGATATAAAGAAAGGTTTTAGGTATAAAAAAAATGGAAGATCTTTATGGGAGATGTGGAAGATCTTTCACCAGGATTAGAAGATTATATTTCGAGTTTCCAAAGACACTAAACTATTACGATCCTTGTGTGTGTGTTTTTGTTATGTACTAAGTATTCCGCAAATGTAATGTAATGTCAATGTATGTCATGCTTCGGGTCTCTGCAGTTGGTATCAGAGGAAAGGTTTAGTCAACCTTTGGAAACTAGGATGCGAAAACGTTAGTGAGATTCTAGAGATATTTCTAAGGTATGTCTAGGGATGTCCCTAAGGTTAAGTATATGTATAGGTTATAGTACTAGAATTATGCTAACGATCATAGAATTAAACCTAAGATGTTAGATATTGAAGGTACTCCCCCTTTATTATGTTGTTTTCCCTAGCATGTTTTTTGCCTCTCACACTATTCTTTTTGGGTTTTAGAAAATGGCTGGAAACAAGATGATTCACGATAATGGAGGATATGATGGACAATGGAATGATATTATTCATGAGAAACCAAATGAAATAGGATTTGGAAGTCCAAAAATCATTATTATGCCGAATCAACAATCTCATAATATGATCAATAAAGTAAAATTTGGTAAGTTTCCTGACTCGGCTAATAAGAGAAAGATGGAGTTTCATGATGATCATAGAGGAAAGAAAGTTCAATTTCCACTATGTAAATCATGTGGGAAGAGGCATCAAGGAGAATGTTTCAAAGGAACTGGATGATGCTTTGGGTGTTGAAAAGAAGGACACAAATCCAGTAAGTGCAAAGGAAAAGGTTCAGTTAACACCATGGACAAGGATAATGGTATTGCTACGACATCAACAACGATTATATGTTTTAAATGTGGAATGTACGGGCATTATGCAAACCAATGCCCTAATGGAAAATCTCATTAAGAGAATCAACATGGTCATATGGGTAGTATTTATGTGTATGATGATGAGGAGACTACAAATGACATATGAGCTGAAAGAAGTGTTAAAGCTCAGTCGGTTGTTTTAGAAGGTAGTTGAATGATTGTATGTTTATCGAGAGTTATGTTGTATAGGTAATGGTACTATGGAATAAAGAATCATCTAAGGATTGTTACACTATTGTTTTTCCAAAAAGTATTTGAAAGTATATGTTAAATGGTACCAGTAACCATGGAATGTTATTCAGATATTTTTGTAAAGTAGATGATATGCGCATAATGAAGGAATAAGAAGATAATGAGATGTTTGATTGTATTCATGAGCTCATGACTGATATAAGGACTAAGTGATATCATGGTTTGAGTATATAGAATTTTGAGGATTTTGGTATGTGGAAAGAGTTAACTTTTAATAGCACTCATGTTTTCAATAAGGTTCAATGGGTATTCAAGAGAGTATAAGATTAAGGCCTTTGAATGTTTGGAATGTGACCAACAAGATATATCTTATGATATATGGGGATCAATGATGGTATTAAATCTCTGAGAGTGGATTGCAGTATTATGGATAAGCCTAAAGATTGGAATGGATTATGTTGGACATAATTTAGTATTGTTTGTTTTTCGATATTATTGATGGGATGTTATAGTAATATAGTTTTAGAAAAAGGACAACCTGCAGGACGGGCGACAGCCCATCGCGTCGGACAAGGCTGTGGGAATCGAACCCACAACCGAAGTGCGACTGGCCTTTATCGCCTACCACTGGCCTACACAAAGTCCCTATTTAGTAGAAACTAGTTTTATTATATTAAGCAGTATGATATACGAAGTATAAGTCCATTTTAGGAACTATATATGATTAATCTCACTATAGATGGACTTATGTATTTTTTGATAACTTTTCTAACCTTTTGTTTGAGACAGATGGATTGAACCATCATTCTATCACATGATCTACTAACACATCACGAATGACAAATTCAACCTCATTTATTTAAGAGATGAAGTGGAAATTGTCCAAAGAACGACAAACGGTGAGACTATACCAAAATCACGAAAGTATTTCTTCTAATTCCAATTTCATCAACTTTAGGAAAATGATCTTAAAAACCATAAATGTTGTCCTAGTGCTCTTATATCTGATGAATCAGATGGTATCCTAGATCATCACAAATTTATGGCTTTGTGATTGCTGGATTTTTCATATCCATGTTCTCTACCACTCTCCATCAGAACATGATGGTTAGATTTCTCTTCCATATCCATATTTTCACCTATGTGGAAACCCAGTGATTAGTTTATTTGGGTAACCGTTATGTTTCATACTTTTGTTTTTAATGATTGGTTTTTGTATTCTTTTTTTACGATGTGGGTTTCTATCAAAGAAACTTTCGAATAGTAACCCATTTATAACCCCAAAGAATTTCGAGGATGAAATTCATTTTAAGGGGGGTAGAATGTAACAGCCCGAGATTTTATAAAAAAAATATTCTTTTTAATTTCATTAATGTATTGTGTTGTATGCTACACCAAAAGGTGCTTGCACAACACGCATCCTTGACTTGCCTTGCATTACATGCAATCACGACCTTCCTCGATAGCATGTGTAGTACGCAATACCGAGTTTCACTAAACAACGATATGCTATTAAAATATTATTAAAACTAGCCATTATGAATAGTAATAACCACTTTTTGAAATTTTGAAATTTTTATTTTTCAAAATGGACATCATTTTTAGATTTGGAATATCGAATTTAGCCTAAGGTGAAATTTTGGTACTTTTCGGATAACTTTCATATTCTGATGAATAGTGAAAATTACTAAATTTTAATTAAAAACAACTTTTTTAATCAAAATAATTAATAGTGATAAGTTATTAATTTGATTGGTTTTAAATTATATTTAGAATATATTTTTAAAATTTAATACAATGTTGGTCATCGGATGTAATTTCACATTTAAACCAGTTATAAACAAGTGTCAATCTTTTGATAGTTATTATCTCTTAAAAACACGCTATTTGTTTTGACGACGAGAATTAATTTTTAAATTAATGAAACTGATATGTTTTGAATTTGGTAAAATAGACATCATTTTTGAGTTCATAATATCAAATATATCTTAGGCCTAATTTTTGATATTTTTCTGGAAACTTTCATTTTTTTGATGAATAGTGAAACCACTAAGTAGTAGTTAAGAAAAATGAATTTTTCATAAAACTTAATTTTACCGCTTCTGTGAATGTAATTTCAAAAATTCGAGAGACACGGTTGATGTCAGTAAGTAAAATGTGGTTCAATGACATGAAAATAAGTTTTTGGTGAATAGTAACTTTTTACTTTTTTTACCACGGTTAAAAGTAAATTTGGTAATTAAGGGTAAAAATGATATTATTATTACCCTAACACATGTCCTAATTCTATTGGACAACGGTAAATCGACCAAAAACAACCTTAGGAATAAAATATGACCATTTAGGCCCACTTGGATTAGATTAGGACATTTATTATTAATTTATTTAAAGAAGGGTTAAAATAGTTAAAATCAAAGTTTAATAAGTAAATCATTTTTAATATGGGGTTATACATAAGATAAATTAGACTATAAATATTCATTAGAAATCTAAAACGATTTCCTACATAATAGTATTTTATTTGTAATTTTTAGACATTAAATAATTTAATTTATTTATGACACAACGATGATGGAGTAATTATCTTATTAATGAAATATTGATATAATTGATGTTATAAATAAACAAATAAATGTAATTTGAGACTTTTTATGAATTCAAATAATTTTCTAGGTTAATATGACATGTTATTATTGATTTAATTAACTTTTATCGAACTTACCATTCTGTTAGGATTTTCACAAAAATCAATTACTAAATAGAGTCAAAATTGACATAAAATAGTTTTTAAAACAAATATTATATTATTAATTGTTATTTTATTTCAAAAAATCTATGGTTCGGCCAAATTACTTAGATAAGGTTATATATATTAATAATAAACAACATGGGGTTCTTTTGGCTAGATATAGTAAGTTTATTAACCTTATAGTATAAGAACACAAGAAGACACGGTAAAAGTAAAATTATTTAACTTAATGTTAAATCTAAATGATAAGGTTAAAATAGGAACCTAAACTTGTCTAAATTCTATTGGATGAGAGGATTTCGACCCATCCCCACCTTATCCTCGAAATAAATCAATTTGGAGCTATTTGGAACCGAACATGACTTTATAATAAAATAATATTTTTAGTTATTCCAAAGGTGCCCCTCTCCTCCCTTATAAAAGGGCACCTCCTCCCTCTCTTCCTCACACAACTTTGAGCCTTCAAGCTCGGCCAACCCCTGCCAAATTCTATTCTCCACTTCCCTAGAAACATCCTAGAGGTTCTGGTCTTCCTAAAAGACAAATTTTAGTTCCCTAAGAGGAGGTCTCAAAGAGGCCCTTCAAAGAAGAGGTAATTTCCGTTACCGATTTTTTCACCTTTATTTCTTCCTCCACTTATTCTTCTTAGGTTGTTTCATTATGAAGTAATAACATCAGTATCACTCATATACTGATATTTTATTATAATTATGAAACAATCCTATTTCACCATCTATCCATCCTACGGAAAATTAAATCACAGCGCGTGCATACGTACGGAATACCGTCTCCACGCCGTGGTGAAATCTATTTTACACCACCACCTTACTTGGATGGGTATAATGGTGTAAATAATAACTATATATTATTATTTTAAATTGATATTGATTCTGAAATAGTATACATACACTCCAATACAGTCCCAGTATCATGAGAACGATATCATCGCTCGTGCGTACGTACGGACTACTGTCTCCACGACGCGATGAGATTCATTATCCACTTTAACCATTCATGAATGATTATAAAGTATATATAATAAGTAATCATGAAATAAATGACATAATAATGATACTGTATTTATGTGTGTATATATGTATTTCATCTACTTAATTCCGTTCAACTCAATAAGGAAACGAAAACAGCGTTCATGTGTACGTACGGCCTACCGTCTCCATGAATGGTGTATTTCTTTCCATTTACTGATTTATTATATATATGTATATTCTGAATATATATATATATATATAAATTATGTTTTATATTCTGTAATTAAGTAATCATGATCTAAGTAATCATATGAATAATTACAAGTCAAAACACGGACGACAAATGAAACAATTTTACCCAAAACGCTCTTTGACATGGAATTTACAAAAGAACGGGTAATATAAAGTCCTAAGTGAACCATATATGATATCATAACAATGAATATGATTCTGTAATAACTCATTGACATTATTTAAATCATTATATAGGAGGTTCGGACACTTACGAAGCAAATCGGACCTAAGGTAAGGGAAATATCACAATCTCATTTTTATCCGAGATTGTTTATACTTTGAAATTTACTAGGGTGTATTTTATCATCCACATCCACGTTTCCTCAATATGTAATGTTATTTCCATCCGCCTACAATTTTTTAAATCCAATTTTACCCTTCGGTTAGTTTTTAGTAAAATATATGAAGGGAATCTTTTGTCGTTTTTCGTACGAGGTACTTTTTGACTTTTCCGGAAAAAGTACGAGAAGGATGTTTTTTTAACATAAATGGCATGAATGGATTTTTAAAAAAAAATCCAAGAAGCTTCCTTTAAAAATTTTCAAGTTTATTTTTAATCAACTTCTTTTAGTTTAAAGTTGTATGACATGTTAAGAAAGGAAAAATGTTTTTGAAGTAGAAAGGATATTTTCCTCAAGAATGGAGTTCAAGTGTTTTATCAAAATTATTTTCCATCTTAGATAATAAAGGGTTCTGTTTTTATCCATATTATTACATTGATTTGATTATTTTGTGATGGAATTATATTTTTATGAATTCCATTATCTTATATGAATTGTTTTATGATGTTTAAGATTCCCATTTATATTACATGGGTTATGAAATGATGTATGATTTATGATTTTGTGGCGCACATAAGAATGGTATCATTATGAGATGGGTGGGACCTATATCACCCTCCAATGCATTGGGTAATGATTTTATATCTCATGAGATAGACATGGCTGGAATGATAGGTTATACCGGTTCAGTGAAACAGGACTGAAACGAGGGTGACTCGGTTCAGAAAGGGACTTTGTCCACTAAGATAGTCTTGGCAATGAGTATTGACTAATAAGAAATGATTCTCTATGATTATGTGTGTATGCCACAAAGATTACTGTTTTAATTTATGATTATTGTGATTACATTTCACTGCCATGAGTTATCCCAGGTTATGAAATTATGATCTCTTTTACAGGTTAAGATTTCCAAAAGTTATGTGCTTATGTATATGATGTGATTGATATTTCTTTTGTTTACCCTTACTGTGAATTTGAGCTCGCCCTTTTATGTTTTCTTTTCCCCAGGATATAAAGAATGGTTTTAGGTATAAAGAAAGGAAGATCTTTATGGGAGATGTTGAAGATCTTTCACCAGGATTAGAAGATTATATTTTGAGTTTCCAAAGACACTAAACTGTTACGATCCTTGTGTGTGTGTTTTTGTTATGTACTAAGTATTCCGCAAATTTAATGTAATGTCAATGTATGTAAAGCATAGGGTCTCTACAGTTGTTATCAGAGGAAAGGTTTAGTCAACCATTGGAAACTAGGATGCGAAAACGTTAGTGAGATCCCTAGAGATATTTCTAAGGTATGTCTAGGGATGTCCCTAAGGTTAAGTATACGTATAGGTTATAGTACTAGAATTACGCTAACGATCATAGAATTAAACCTAAGATGTTAGATATTGAAGGTACTCCCCCTTTATTATTTTGTTTTCCCTAGCATGTTTTTTGCCTCTCACACTATTCTTTTTGGGTTTTAGAAAATGGCTGGAAACAAGATGATTCACGATAATGGAGGATATGATGGACAATGGAATGATATTCTTCATGAGAAACCAAATGAAATAGGATTTGGAAGTCCAAACATCATTATTATGCCGAATCAGCAATCTCATAATATGATCAATAAAGTAAAATTTGGTAAGTTTCCCGACTCGGCTAATAAGAGAAAGATGGAGTTTAATGATGATCATAGAGGAAAGAAAGTTCAATTTCCCCTATGTAAATCATGTGGGAAGAGGCATCAAGGAGAATGTTTCAAAGGAACTGGAAGATGCTTTGGGTGTGGAAAAGAAGGACACAAATCCAGTAAGTGTAAAGGAAAAGGTTCAGTTAACACCATGGACAAGGATAATGGTATTTCTACGACATCAACAATGATTAGATGTTTTAAATGTGGAATGTACGGGCATTATGCAAACCAATGCCCTAATGGAAAATCTCATGAAGAGAATTAACATGGTCATATGGGTAGTATTTATGTAGATGGTGATGAGGAGACTACAGATGATATATGAGCTGAAAGAAGTGTTAAAGCTCAGCCGGTTTTTTTAGAAGGTAGTGGAATGATTTTATGTTTATCGAGAGTTATGTTGTATAGTTAATGGTAATATGGAATAAAGAATCATCTAAGGATCGTTACACTATTGTTTTTCCAAAAAGTATTTGAAAGTATATGTTGAATGGTACCAGTAACCATGGAATGTTATTCAGATATTTTTGTAAAGTAGATTATATGCGCATAATGAAGGAATAAGAAGATAATGAGATGTTTGATTGTATTCATGAGCACATGATTGATATAAGGACTAAGTGATACCATGGTTTGAGTATATATAATTTTGAGGATTTTGGTATGTGGAAAGAGTTAACTTTTAACAGCACTCATGTTTTCAATAAGGTTCAATGGGTATTCAAGAGAGTATAAGATTAAGGCCTTTGAATGTTTGGAATGTGACCAACAAGATATATCTTATGATATATGGGGATCAACGATGGTATTAAATCTCTGAGAGTGGACTGCAGTATTATGGATAATCCTAAAGATTGGAATGGATTATGTTGTACATAAGTTAGTATTGTTTGTTTTTCGATATTATTGATGGGATGTTATAGTAATATAGTTTTAGAAAAAGGACAACCTGCAGGACGGGCGATAGCCCATCGCGTCGGACAAGGCTGTGGGAATCGAACCCACAACCGAAGTGTGACTGGACTTTATCGCCTACCACTGGCCTACAGGAAGTCCCTGTTTAGTAGAAACTAGTTTTATTATCTTAAGCAGTATGATATACGAAGTATAAGTCCATTTTAGGAACTATATACGATTAATCTCACTATAGATAGACTTATGTATTTTTTGATAACTTTTCTAACCTTTTGTTTGAGAAAGATGGAATGAACCATCATTCTATCACATGATCTGCTAACACATCACGAATGAAAAATTCAACTTCATTTCTTTAAGAGATGAAGTGGAAATTGTCCAAAGAACGACAAACGGTGAGACTATACCAAAATCCCGAAAGTATTTCTTCTAATTCCAATTTCATCAACTTTAGGGAAATGATCTTAAAAACCCAAAATGTTGTCCTAGTGCTCTTATATCTGATGAATCAGATGGTACCCTAGATCATCACAAATTTATGGCTTTGTGATTGCTGGCTTTTCCATATCCATGTTCTCTACCACTCTCCATCAGAACATGATGGTTAAATTTCTCTTCCATATCCATATTTTCACCTATGTGGAAACCCAGTGATTAGTTTATTGGGTAACCGTTACGTTTCATACTTTTGTTTTTAAAGATTGGTTTTTGTATTCTTTTTTTACGATGTGGGTTTCTATCAACGAAACTTTCGAATAGTAAACCATTTATAACCCCGACGAATTTCGAGGGCGGAATACATTTTAAGGGGGGTAGAATGTAACAGCCGGAGATTTTATAAAAAAAATATTCTTTTTAATTTCATTAATGTCTTGTGTTGTACGCTACACTAAAAGGAGCTTTCACAACACACATACTTGACTTGCCTTGCATTACACGCAATCGCGACCTTCCTCGATAGCGTGTGTAGTACGCAATACCGAGTTTCACTAAACAACGATATGCTATTAAAATATTATTAAAACTAGCCATTATGAATAGTAATAACCACTTTTTGAAAATTTTGAAATTTTTATTTTTCAAAATGGACTTCATTTTTGGATTCGGAATATCGAATTTAGCCTAAGGTGAAATTTTGGTACTTTTCAGATAACTTTCATATTCTGATGAATAGTGAAAATAACTAAATTTTAATTAAAAACAACTTTTTAAATCAAAATAATTAATAGTGATAAATTATTAATTTGATTGGTTTTAAAGTATATTTTGAATATATTTTTACAATTTAATACAATGTTGGTCATTGGATGTAATTTCACATTTAAACCAGTTATAAACAAGTGTCAATCTTTTGATAGTTATTATCTCTTAAAAACACACCATTTGTTTTGACGACGGGAATTAATTTTTAAATTAATTAATGCAACTGATATGTTTAGAATTTGGTAAAATAGATATTATTTTTGAGTTCATAATATCAAATATATCTTAGGCCTAAGTTTTGGTATTTTTCTGTAAACTTTCATTTTTTTGATGAATAGTGAAACCACTAAGTGGTAGTTAAGAAAAATGAATTGTTCATAAAACATAATTTTACCGCTTCTGTGAATGGAATTTCAAAAATCCAAGAGACACGGTTGATGTCAGTAAGTAAAATGTGGTTCAATGAGATGAAAATAATTTTGTGGTGAATAGTAACTTTTTACTTTTTTTACCACGGTTTAAAGTAAATAGGGTAATTAAAGGTAAAAATGATATTATTATTACCCTAACACATGTTCTAATTCTATTGGACAAGTGTAATTCGACCAAAAATAACCTTAGAATTAAAATATGACCATTTAGGGCCACATGGATTAGATTAGGACATTTATTATTAATTTATTTAAAGAAGGGTTAGAATAGTTAAAATCAATGTTTAATAAGTAAATCATTTTTAATATGGGGTTATACATAAGATAAATTCTACTATAAATATTCATTAGAAATCTAAAAAGATTTACTACATAATATTATTTTATTTGTAATTTTAAGACATTAAATAATCTAATTTATTTATGACACAACAATGATGCAGTAATTATCTTATTAATGAAATATTGACATAATTGATGTTATAAATAACCAAATAAATGTAATTTGAGACTTTTTATGAATTCCAATAATTTTATAGGTTAATATGACATTCTAGTATTGATTTAATTAACTTTTTTCGAACTTATCATTCTGTTAGGATTTTCACAAAAATCAATTACTAAATAGTGTCAAAATTGACATAAAATAGTTTTTAAAACAAATATTATATTATTAATTGTTATTTTATTCCTAAAAATCTACGGATCGGACAAATTACTTAGATAAGGTTATATATATTAATAATAAACAACTTGGGGTTCGTTTGGCTTGATATAGTATGTTTATTAACCTTATAGTATAAGAACACAAGAAGACACGGTAAAAGTAACATTATTTAACTTAATGTTAAATCTGAATGATAAGGTTAAAATAGGACCTAAACTTGTCTAAATTCTATTGGATGAGATTATTTCGACCCATCCCCACCTTATCCTCGAAATAAATCATTTTGGTGCTATTTAAAACCGAACTTGACTTTATAATAAAATAATATTTTTAGTTATTCCAAAGGTGCCCCTCTCCTCCCTTATAAAAGGTCACATCCTCCCTCTCTTCCTCACACAACTTTGATCCTTAAAGATCGGCCAACCCCTGCCAAATTATCTTCTCCACTTCCCTAAAAACATCCTAGAGGTTCTGGTCTTCCTCAAAGATTAATTTATTTCCCTAAGAGGAGGTCTCAAAGAGGCCTTTCAAAGAAGAGGTAATTTCCGTTACGGATTCTTTCACCTTTATTTCTTCTTCCACTTATTATTCTTAGGTTTTTTCATTATGAAGTAATAACATCAGTATCGCTCATATACTGATATGTTATTATAAGTATGAAACAATCCTATTTCACCATCTATCCATCCTACGAAAAACGAAATCACTGCGCGTGCGTACGTACGGAATACCGTCCCCACGCCGTGGTGAAATCTATTTTCCACCACCACCTTACTTGGATGGGTATAATGGTGTAAATAATAACTATATATTATTATTTTAAAGTGATATTGATTCTGAAATAGTATACATACACTCCAATACAGTCCCACGATCATGAGAACGATATCATCGCTCGTGCGTACGTACGGACTACCCTCTCCACGACGCGATGAGATTCATTCTCCACTTTAACCATTCATGAATGATTATAAAGTATATATAATAAGTAATAATGAAATATATGAAATAATAATGATACTGGATTTATGTGTATATATATGTATGTCATCTACTTAATTCTGTTCAACTCAATAAGGAAATGAAAACAGCGTTCATGCGTACGTACGGCCTACCGTCTCCATGAATGATGTATTTCTTTCCATTTACTGATTTATTATATATATGTATATTCTGAATATATATATATATATATATATATATATCGTGTTTTATATTTTGTAATTAAGTAATCATGATCTAAGTAATCATATGAATAATTACAAGTCAAAACACGGACGACAAATGAAACAATTTTACCCAAAACGCTCTTTAACATGGAATTTACAAAAGAACGGGTAATATAAAGTCTTAAGTGAACCTTATATGATATCATAACAATGAATATGATTCTGTAATAATTCAATGACATTATTTAAATCATTATACAGGAGGTTCGGACACTTACGTAGGAAATCAGACCTAAGGTAAGGGAAATATCACAATCTCATTTTTATCCGAGATTGTTTATACTTTGAAATTTACTGGGGTGTATTTTATCATCCACATCCACGTTTCCTCAATATGTAATGTTATTTCCATCCACCTAAAATTGTTTAAATCCAATTTTACCCTTTGGTGAGTTTTTAGTAATAGATATGAAGGGAATCTTTTGTCGTTTTTCGTACGATGTACTTTTTGACTTTTCCGGCAAAAGTACGAGAAGGATGTTTTTTTAACTTATATGGAATGAATGGATTTTTAAAACATTTTTTCCAAGAATATTCCTTTAAAAATTTTCAAGTTTATTTTTAATCAACTTCTTTTAGTTTAAATTTGTATGACATGTTAAGAACGGAAAAATGTTTTTGAAGCAGAAAAGATATTTTCCTCAAGAATGGAGTTCAAGTGTTTCATCAAAATTATTTTCCATATAAGATAATAAAGGGTTATGTTTTTATCCCTATTATTACATTGATTTGATTATGTTCTGATGGAATTATATTTTTATGAATTCCTTTATCTTATATGAATTGTTTTATGATGTTTAAGATTCCCATTTTTATTACATGGGTTATGAAATGATGTATGATTTATGATTTTGTGGCACACATAAGAATGGTATCATTATGAGATGGGTGGGACCTATATCTCCCACCAATTCATTGGGTAAAGATTTTATATCTCATGAGATAGACATGGCTGGAAAGGTAGGTTATACCGGTTCAGTGAAACAGGACTGAAACGAGGGTGACTCGGTTCAGAAAGGGACTTTGCCCACAAAGATAGTCTTGGCAATGAGTCTTGACTAATAAGAAATGATTCTCTATTATTATGTGTGTATGCCACAAAGTTTAATGTTTTAATTTATGATTATTGTGATTACATTTCACTGCCATGAGTTATCTCAGGTTATGAAATTATGATCTCTTTTACAGGTTAAGATTTCCAAAAGTTATGTGCTTATGTATATGATGTGATTGATATTTCTTTTGTTTACCCTTACTGAGCATTTGAGCTCACCCTTTTATGTTTTCTTTTCCCCAGGATATAAATAAAAGTTTTAGGTATAAAAAAAGGAAGATATTTATGGGAGATGTTGAAGATCTTTCACCAGGATTAGAAGATTATATTTCGAGTTTCCAAAGACACTAAACTATTACGATCCTTGTGTGTGTGTTTTTGTTATGTACTAAGTATTCTTCAAATGTAATGTAATGTCAATGTATGTCATGCTTCGGGTCTCTACAGTTGGTATCAGAGGAAAGGTTTAGTCAACCTTTGGAAACTAGGATGCGAAAACATTAGTGAGATCCCTAGAGATATTTCTAAGGTATGTCTAGGGATGTCCCTAAGGTTAAGTATACGTATAGGTTATAGTACTAGAATTACGCTAACGATCATAGAATTAAACCTAAGATGTTAGATATTGAAGGTACTGCCCCTTTATTATGTTGTTTTCCCTAGCATGTTTTTTGCCTCTCACACTATTCTTTTTGGGTTTTAGAAAATGGCTGGAAACAAGATGATTCACGATAATGGAGGATATGATGGACAATGGAATGTTATTCTTCATGAGCAACCAAATGAAATAGGATTTGGAAGTCCAAACATCATTATTATACTGAATCAGCAATCTCATAATATGATCAATAAAGTAAAATTTGGTAAGTTTCCTGACTCAGCTAACAAGAGAAAGATGGAGTTTCATGATTATCATAGAGGAAAGAATGTTCAATTTCCCCTATGTAAATTATGTGGGAAGAGGCATCAAGGAGAATGTTTCAAAGGAACTGGAAGATGCTTTGGGTGTGGAAAAGAAGGACACAAATCCAGTAAGTGCAAAGGAAAAGGTTCAGTTAACACCGTGGACAAAGATAATGGTATTGCTACAACATCAAACATGATTAGATGTTTTAAATGTGGAATGTACGGGCATTATGCAAACCAATGCCCTAATAGAAAATCTCATGAAGAGAATCAACATGGTCATATGGGTAGTATTTATGTGGATGATGATGAGAAGACTACAAATGATATATGAGCTGAAAGAAGTGTTAAAGTTCAGTCGGTTGTTTTAGAAGGTAGTGGAATGATTGTATGTTTATCGAGAGTTATGTTGTATAGTTAATGGTACTATGGAATAAAGAATCATCTAAGGATTGTTACACTATTGTTTTTCCAAAATGTATTTGAAAGTATATGTTAAATGGTACCAGTAACCATGGAATGTTATTCAGATATTTTTGTAAAGTAGATGATATGCGCATAATGAAGGAATAAGAAGATAATGAGATGTTTGATTGTATTCATGATCTCATGATTGATATAAGGACTAAGTGATATCATGGTTTGAGTATATAGAATTTTGAGGATTTTGGTATGTGGAAAGACGTAACTTTTAACAGCACTCATGTTTTCAATAAGGTTCAATGGGTATTCAAGAGAGTATAAGATTAAGGCCTTTGAATGTTTGGAATGTGACCAACAAGATATATCTTATGATATATGGGGATCAAAAATGGTATTAAATATCTGAGAGTGGACTGCAGTATTATGGATAAGCCTAAAGATTGGAATGGATTATGTTGGACATAATTTAGCATTGTTTGTTTTACGATATTATTGATGGGATGTTATAGTAATATAGTTTTAGAAAAAGGACAACCTGCAGGACGGGCGACAACCCATCGAGTCGGACAAGGCTGTGGGAATCGAACCCACAACCGAAGTGCGACTGGCTTTTATCGCCTACCACTGGCCTACAGGAAGTCCCTGTTTAGTAGAAACTAGTTTTATTATATTAAGCAGTATGATATATGAAGTATAAGTCCATTTTAGGAACTATATATGATTAATCTCACTATATAAGGACTTATGTATTTTTTGATAACTTTTCTAACCTTTTGTTTGAGACAGATGGAATGAACCATCATTCTATCACATGATCTGCTAACACATCACGAATGACAAATTCAACTTCATTTCTTTAAGAGATGAAGTGGAAATTGTCCAAAGAACGACAAACGGTGAGACTATACCAAAATCACAAAAGTATTTCTTCTAATTCCAATTTCATTAACTTTAGGGAAATGATCTTAAAAACCAAAAATGTTGTCCTAGTGCTCTTATATCTGATGAATCAGATGGTACCCTAGATCATCACCAATTTATGGCCTTGTGATTGCTGGATTTTCTATATCCATGTTCTCTACCACCCTCCATTAGAACATGATGGTTAGATTTCTCTTCCATATCCATATTTTTCACCTATGTGGAAACCCAGTGATTAGTTTATTTGGGTAACTGTTACGTTTCATACTTTTGTTTTTAAAGATTGGTTTTTGTATTCTTTTTTTACGATGTGGGTTTCTATCAAAGAAACTTTCGAATAGTAAACCATTTATAACCCCGACGAATTTCGAGGGCGAAATTCATTTTAAGGGGGGTAGAATGTAACAGCCTGAGATTTTATAAAAAAAAATTCATTTTAATTTCATTAATGTATTGTGTTGTACGCTACACCAAAAGGATCTTTCACAACACACATCCTTGACTTTCCTTTCATTACACGCAATCACGACCTTCCTCGATAGCGTGTGTAGTACGCAATACCGAGTTTCACTAAACAACGATATGCTATTAAAATATTATTAAAACTAGCTGTTATGAATAGTAATAACCACATTTTTAAATTTTGTAATTTTTATTTTTCAAAATGGACTTCATTTTTGGATTCAGAATATCGAATTTAGCCTAAGGTGAAATTTTGGTACTTTTCGGATAACTTTAATATTCATATGAATAGTGAAAATTACTAAATTTTAATTAAAAACAACTTTTTTAATCAAAATAATTAATAGTGATAAATTATTAATTTGATTGGTTTTAAATTATATTTAGAATATATTTTTACAATTTAATACAATGTTGGTCATTGGATGTAATTTCACATTTAAACCAGATATAAACAAGTGTCAATATTTTGATAGTTATTATCTCTTTAAAACACGCCATTTGTTTTGACGACGGGAATTAATTTTTAAATTAATTAATGCAACTGATATGTTTTGAATTTGGTAAAATAGACATCATTTTTGAGTTCATAATATCAAATATAGCTTAGGCCTAATTTTTGATATTTTTCTGGAAACTTTCATTTTTTTGATGAATAGTGAAACCACTAAGTGGTAGTTAAGAAAAATGAAATTTTCATAAAAATTAATTTTACCGCTTCTGTGAATGGAATTTCAAAAATCCAAGAGACATGGTTGATGTCAGTAAGTAAAATGTGGTTCAATGAGATGAAAATAATTTTTTGGTGAATAGTAACTTTTTACTTTTTTTTACCACGGTTAAAAGTAAATAGGGTAATTAAGGGTTAAAATGATATTATTATTACCCTAACACATGTCCTAATTCTATTGGACAAGTGTAATTCGACCAAAAACAACCTTAGGAATAACAGATGACCATTTAGGCCCACTTGGGTTTAGATTAGGACATTTATTATTAATTTATTTAAAGAAGGGTTAAAATAGTTAAAATCAAAGTTTAATAAGTAAATCATTTATAATATGGGGTTATACATAAGATAAATTCGACTATAAATATTAATTAGAAAGATAAAAATATTTCCTACATAATAGTATTTTATTTGTAATTTTTAGACAATAAATAATGTAATTTATTTAGGACACAACGATGATGCAGTAATTATCTTATTAATGAAATATTGACATAATTGATGTTATAAATACCCAAATAAATCTAATTTGAGACTTTTTATGAATTCCAATAATTTTATAGGTTAATATGACATGTTAGTATTGATTTAAGTAACTTTTTTCTAACTTATCATTCTGTTAAGATTTTCACAAAAATCAATTACTAAACAGTGTCAACATTGACATAAAATAGTTTTTAAAACAAATATTATATTATTAATTGTTATATTATTCCTAAAAATCTATGGTTCGGCCAAATTACTTAGATAAGGTTATATATGTTAATAATTAATAACTTGGGGTTCTTTTGGCTTGGTATAGTAAGTTTATTACCCTTATAGTATAAGAACACAAGAAGACACGGTAAAAGTAAAATTATTTAACTTAATGCTAAATCTAAATGATAAGGTTAAAATAGGAACCTAAACATGTCTAAATTCTATTGGATGAGAGGATTTCGACCCATCCCCACCTTATCCTCGAAATAAATAAATTTGGAGCTATTTAAAACCGAACTTGACTTTATAATAAAATAATATTTTTAGTTATTCCAAAGGTGCCCCTCTCCTCTCTTATAAAAGGGAACCTCCTCCCTATCTTCCTCACACAACTTTGATCCTTCAAGCTCGTCCAACCTCTGCCAAATTATCTTTTCCACTTCCCTATAAACATCCTAGAGGTTCTGGTCTTCCTCAACTACCAATTTTAGTGCCCTAAGAGGAGGTCTCAAAGAGGCCCTTCAAAGAAGAGGTAATTTCCGTTACCGATACTTTCACCTTTATTTCTTCTTCCACTTATTCTTCTTAGGCTGTTTCATTATGAAGTAATAACATCAGTATCACTAATATACTGATATGTTATTATAAGTATGAAACAATCCTATTTCACCGTCTATCCATCCTACGGAAAACGAAATCACCGTGCGTGCGTACATACGAAATACCGTCTCCACGCCGTGGTGAAATCTATTTTCCACCACCACCTTACTTGGATGGGTATAATGGTGTAAATAATAACTATATATTATTATTTTAAATTGATATTGATTCTGAAATAGTATACATACACTCCAATACAGTCCCACGATCATGAGAACGATAACATCGCTCGTGCGTACGTACGGACTACCGTCTCCACGACGCGATGAGATTCATTCTCCACTTTAACCATTGATGAATGATTATAAAGTATATATAATAAGTAATCATGAAATATATGACATAATAATTATACTGGATTTATGTGTATATATATTTATGTCATCTACTTAATTCCGTTCAACTCAATAAGGAAACGAAAACAGCGTTCATGCGTACGTACGGCCTACCATCTCCATTAACGGTGTATTTCTTTCCATTTAATGATTTATTATATATATGTATATTCTGAATATATATATATATAAATCATGTTTTATATTCTGGAATTATGTAATCATGATCTAAGTAATCATATTAATAATTACAAGTCAAAACACGGACGACAAATGAAACAATTTTACCCAAAACGCTCTTTAACATGGAATTTACAAAAGAATGGGTAATATGAAGTCATAAGTGAACCATATATGATATCATAACAATGAATATGATTCTGTAATAATTAAATGACATTATTTAAATCATTATACAGGAGGTTTGGACACTTACGAAGCAAATCGGACCTAAGGTAAGGGAAATATCACAATCTCATTTTTATCCAAGATTGTTTATACTTTGAAATTTACTGGGGTGTATGTTGTCATCCACATCCACGTTTTCTCAATATGTAATGTTATTTCCATCCACCTAAAATTGTTTAAATCCAATTTTAACCTTCGGTGAGTTTTTAGTAAAATATATGAAGGGAATCTTTTGTCGTTTTTCGTACGAGGTACTTTTTGACTTTTCCGGAAAAAGTACGAGAAGGATGTTTTTTTAACTTATACGGAATGAATGGATTTTTAAAACATTTTTTCCAAGAAGATTCATTTAAAAATTTTCAAGTTTATATTTAATTAACTTCTTTTAGTTTAAAGTTGTATGACATGTTAAGAAAGGAAAAATGTTTTTGAAGCAGAAAGGATATTTTCCTCAAGAATGGAGTTCAAGTGTTTTATCAAAATTATTTTCCATCTAAGATAATAAAGGGTTATGTTTTTATCCCTATTATTACATTGATTTGATTATGTTGTGATGGAATTATATTTTTATGAATTCCTTTATCTTATATGAATTGTTTTATGATGTTTAAGATTCCCATTTTTATTACATGGGTTATGAAATGATGTATGATTTATGATTTTGTGGAACACATAAGAATGGTATCATTATAAGATGGGTGGGACCTATATCTCCCTCCAATGAATTGGGTAAAGATTTTATATCTCATGAGATAGACTTGGCTGGAATGGTAGGTTATAACGGTTCAGTGAAACAGGACTGAAACAAGGGTGACTCGGTTTAGAAAGGGACTTTGTCCACTAAGATAGTCTTGGAAATGAGTCCTGACTAATAAGAAATGATTCTCTATGATTATGTGTGTATGCCACAAAGTTTAATGTTTTAAGTTATGATTATTGTGATTACATTTCACTGCCATGAGTTATCCCAGGTTATGAAATTATGATCTCTTTTACAGGTTAAGATTTCCAAAAGTTATGTGCTTATGTATATGATGTGATTGATATTTCTTTTGTTTACCCTTACTGAGCATTTGAGCTCACCCTTTTATGTTTTATTTTCCCCAGGATATAAAGAAAGGTTTTAGGTATAAAAAAGGAAGATCTTTATGGGAGATGTTGATGATCTTTCACCAGGATTAGAAGATTATATTTCATGTTTCCAAAGACACTAAACTATTACGATCCTTGTGTGTGTGTTTTTGTTATGTACAAAGTATTCTGCAAATGTAATGTAATGTCAATGTAAGTCAAGCTTCGGGTCTCTACAAAGACGTCCTCTGGAACTCCCACCTGAAGGGTGATTACAGATGGTCTCATCGGCTTCTCGAGTCCGGTCGTCCACTTCGTGTATGTCCCACCTGGTAGCCCACCACCGTATACGGTCCCGCTTCTCAGGCCTCAACCACGATCAGCGTTGTCCACCGTCTGCAACCAACACAACGTAGTGCGGGCATAGCCCCTTCAGGGTTGAGTATACGATACTCAGTAGGGACCTCGAGACCCCCGAAGGCCTCCTAGAATCCAAAAAGGATAAACTACAAAGGAAAGGTACATATATGAAGTATCAACCAACACTACTTAGGTATATTCCCATACATATAACTAAGTCATCAATTCCAGTACGGCTACAACTTCCAAGCCCAAGTTCAACCCATCCACGCAGGAAAGTACAACCCAATCCACATAGGAAAGCACAACCCAATCCACATAGGAAAGCATGTCAATCATATCGGAGATAATTATTGTAAGTCATGACTCAGCTCACACAGGTATACTACTCACGAAGAGGGGTGGATATGATTAGATGTAGCCTCTGAATCGTCTCCTCTACCGAACCCACGTAGGATCTAACTACAGAAGTCGTTGCTGCCAAACCCACGTAGGATCCAAGTATAGTAACCATCACTGCCGAACCCACATAAGATCCAAGTACAGTCGTCATCGCTGCAGAACCCATGGAGGATCCATGTACAGTCGTCCTCACTGCCGAACCCACGTAGGATCCAAGTACAGTCATCATCGTCATCGCAGTCACAGCCAGCTCTAGGGTTACCGCACACAGCACCCTCAATTCCGGGAGGGTCCGCTCCACGAGCCAAGGGGTCGATACATCAACTGTGAAGGATTCCAGAGTTGATGTATCACAAAGTTCCATCTCGTCAATTGGAACTCAACGGGACAGAAGACATTTCAATCGGACGCCCGGTCTGAGAGTTATTGGCTTTTTCGTTCCAGGGGCCCGGTTGGTTTCTGAGCTAAAACCAACCCAACCGTCCTCCAGCTGCGTCCAATCCTCAAGCTTAGTAATCCAAAATTACCATCTCACTAAGAGGAATTCAATGTAACTGACGGTACCTCATTCGTACGTCCGATCATTAAGTTATAAGTGTTTCCGCTCCAAGGGCCCACTTGGTTTCGGGTTCGAACCAACCCGACCATACACAAACATTACTGAAAGCTTGAGTGTAATATACCGAAATGACCTTCTTGATCCAAGGATCCCAACGCAACTAACAGTGTGTCAATCAGAGGTCTGTATCCTAGGATATAGTCATTTGAATGAATCTGTCCAAAAATAGGGGGTTTGGGCCCGATCTGACCCGGCCCAATACCCCCTGGGTCGGCCCGAACCGGGTCGACCTGAACCGGGTCCAGGTCTAGCCTGATTGGGCGCGGCCCAGCCTGGATGGAACGGCCCGGCCCAGCCGGCGCGGCCCGGCCCAGCCAGAGCGGCCCAGCCCGGTGCTGGTGGCCCGAACCGACGCAGGCGGTCCGGCCCGGCGCGGGCAGCTCGGCCCGTGCGGCCTGCGGTCCGGCTTGGAAGCCGGCCACGGGGTGCAAGGGGGGGGGGTGCATCCCTCCTTTGTTTTTAAAAATAGTGGCCTCCCTGGTGGGGTCCTCCCTAGGCTGTACCGGGGGGTTACGCCCCCCGATTTCTCCAGAAACGGCTGGCCTTAATGGCCGGCAGATTTGTGTGGCCACGGGACCCACGGGGGTCCCGCCTCCTAGAGCGTCGGCGGCCAGCTTGGCCGGCCACCCCCTCCTGAACCACAGTGGCCTAAGTCCGTGGCTCTTCCACGACCGGCGTGGCGCGAAGGCGCCGCGCGCCTCCGCCACGGCCCGCCCCGTCCGCGGTCTCCCTCGGGTTTTCTGGTGCGTCACGAAGGCGTCCCGCACCACCACCACGACCCACTTCGGTCGTGGTTCCTTCATCTTCACCGGGGCGGCGCGACGGTGCCGCGTACCACCGCCGAGTCCCACTATGGCCGCAGTTCTCTTCATCCTTGCGCGGTGCAACGACACCGCGCCACCGTCGCTTCGATCATCGACGTAAATCAACAAGGAAACAGGGAGGAGAAATCGGTCATGTTTGTGCGGTCTGATCTCCTCTCATTGCCTTGGTAACATTCGGCCAAAATAATCAATGAAAAATATTAAATTAAACATGAATGAAGATAACCCCTACCTCACAAAGTAATTCGCAGTTGTCATACGCCGCAAACTATGGCATCGTTTCCATAGTCGACGGTGTGCACCCGAGGAAACATCGTCTTATCTTTTATCACGGAGAGAAGAAGAGGATTTTGCGTCATTGGAGAACTCCTGCGTCAATGTCTCCTCCCTTGTCGTGGAGGAGGAAGGGGATGGGGAAGCTGGGGTCGCTGAGTCGTTCTTCGTGGGAGGATTGATGTTCTCCGATAATGAAACTTCCTTCTCCTTTCTCTTAACACCACAAATGCCAAACAAAAATAAAATAAGGCCCTTACTTATTTTATTTACAAAAGCCAAGCATTTCAAATTTTGAAAAACAAACACTTATTTCAAATTATTAATTAAGTGGGATTTGTATTGCATTAAAATTTGAGAGAGTGGGGAGAGGAAGAGTCACCCACTTAAAGGAGGGGTTTAACATGTTAAGAGGAGTTACCAACTTTCAGAGGGGGGTTAGAGGAGTTAAAGGAAAGTGAAGAGTTAGGGATTGTGTGGTCCCCACCTCACCTTTATCCTTTCAAGGGTAGTTAGCAACCAGTGGGTCCCACCCCAACTCCCACATCTAGGATATAACCACTTAGAAAAATAAATAAAATTGTACACTATTTTATTTACTTCACATTTAATCCTCAATTTTTAACAACTCCTCCCGAGCAAACGCACCTTCGGGAAATGTCCTCTTATGCAATTACCACCGCTTCGGTTTCATCGGTGCCCTCAGATTTTGATTCCGAGCACCGGTTCAAAAGATAGAAAAACATGCTCGTTCGTTCACTGAACGTACCCAAGCTAAACTTCAGAAATTGATTTCGGGAACACCGGGGCTCAGAATTTGGTGCCGTCAAAAACTACGTACTCGTAAAATCCCAAATAATTTTAGAAAAACATTTCCTTGAAATTTTAGGGCCTTTACATTACTCTCACCTCAAGGATTTACATTACTGTAAAGATATATCACAATCAAGGGAAAAAATGGGGGTACTGAGCACGCATCTGAGCCTCCCGCTCCCATGTTATCTCCTGGAGGTTTCTGTGCTACCACCTGATGCACACTAGAGGAATCGACTGTCCATGTGGGACCCAATCTTATCAATCCTCGATCTCCACCGGGACCTCTGTAAAATTCACCATGTCACCGATGTCTAGCTCCCCGTGATCAATGATATGCGTCAGTCCGTGCATATATCTCCTCAGCTGAGATACATGGAAGACGTCATGCACTCGATGCAACTGAGGTGGAAGAGTCAGGCGATAAGCCACCTCACCTATCCTGCTGAGAACCTGGAATGGTCCGATGAAGCATGGAGAAAACTTGTCGCCCCGGCCAAATCTCCATAATCCACACCGACGTGAGACCCGTAAGAAAACGTGGTCGCCATCCTTGAACTCCAGTGGTCTCTGCCTCCTGTCAGCATAGGACTTCTGTCGGCTCTGATCAGTCCTCATCCGCTCCTGGATGATCTGAACCTTCTCCATCATGGCTTGGACCATCTCTAGTCCTAAAAGTGCTGACTCCCCAGGGTCTGTCCAGCACAGAGGTGATCTTCAAGGTCGGACATACAATGCCTTGTATGGTGTCATCCTGATGGTGTAGTGGTAACTGTTGTTTTACGCAAACTCCACCTAAGGTAGGTGATCCTCCCAGCTGCGACCAAAGTCAAGGACACAAGCACGGAGCATGTCCTCGAGAGTCTGAATGGTTCTCTCTGTTTGGCCTTCCGTCTGTGGGTGAAAGGCAGTGTTCAGGCATAGCTTCGTCCCAAACACCTCCTGCAACCCCTTCCAAATCTTGGAAGTAAAGTGAGCATCTCGATCGGAGATGATAGAAAATGGCACACCATGAAGCCATACGATCTCTTGAATGTAGAGGCGTCCCAAGCTCTCTACTGATCCCTTCTCTCTGATAGGTAGAAAGTGGGCCGACTTGGTGAGTTAGTCTATGATCACCCAGATGGATTCGTGTCCTGTGGATGTACGAGGAATCCCTGTCACGAAATCCATAGATATCCCGTCCCACTTCCACTCCAGGACCTCTAAGGGTTTAACCAAGCCCGCTGGTACCTGGTGCTCCGCCTTCACCTGCTGGCAGGTGAGGTATCGTGAAAAAAACTCTTCCACAACCTTATTCATACTTGGCCCCCAATGCTATCATCGGAGATCCTAGTACATCTTCGCTACTCCTGGATGTACCACCAAAGGGGAAGTGTGAAACTCTTTCATCACCTCCTTCTGTGATGCAAATGGTACCATGGTACGTCCTCTAAAAAGAATGGTGTGCAATACTCCTATAGAAAATCCATCTGGTGCCTGTCCTGTGGATATCTATGCACGTCGCATCTCACAGTCAACATCCCCATGTTGTGCCTCTCTGACCCGCTGAAGTAATGGTGGAGTGACTGTGAGAGACTGTAGAATGGCCTCCCCATATCTATCCACGAAGGATATCAGCAACAAGGCTAGCTGCTCTGTCACCTCTCCAAGTAGCTGGATGCCCGACCTCATGCTAAGAGCATCAGCTACTACGTTCCCCTTCTCAGGAGTATAGAATATCTCAAAATCATAGTCCTGGAGGAACTCGAGCCATCTCCGTTGTCTCAGGTTCAGGTCCTTCTGTGAGAATATGTACCTAAGACTCTGGTGGTTAGAATAGATTGTAAAGCGCTCGCCCATCAGATAGTGCTTCCACATCTTCAAGGTGAAGACCCCTGCTGCTAACTCCAGGTCATGGGTAGTTTAGTTATTCTCATGCTACCTCAACTATCGTGATCCATAGGTGATCACTGCCTGCTCCTACATCAGGATACATCCGAGTCTGGTCGCTGATTCATCGCAGTAAACTACGTACCCTACTCCCTCCTCAAGTAGCCTCTGGATGGGTGCACTGGTCAATCTCTGTCTCAGCTCCTAGAAGCTCTGCTGACATCTTTCTGACCACACGATGGGTTTCCCATTCTTTGTCAAAGCTGAAAGTGGTGCTACAACTCTGGAGAAGTCTGGCACAAATCTACGATAGTACCCATCCAGACCTAGGAAACTACGCACCTCCTTCACGATCTTGGGTGGCTCCCAAGCTATCACTGCCTCGATCTTCGCAGGGTCCACCGCAACTCCCACCTCTGAGATGACGTGCCCCAATAGGTGGACCTCTCAAATCCAGAACTGAAACTTCGAGAGCTTACCATAAATTTGGTTCTCTCAGAGTGTGTCCAGTACAACCCACAAGTGGTAGGCGTGATCCTCATCAGTAGTCGAGTAAATCAGTATGTCGTTGATGAAAACCATGACAAATCAATCGAGGTAAGGATAAAATATCCTATTAATGAGACTCATGAACACTTCTGGTGAATTGGTTATGCCAAAAGGCATAACCAAGAACTCATAGTGGCCACACCGACACCTGAAGGTCGTCTTCTGCTCATCCTCGTCTCGAACTCTGAGCTGATGATAGCCTGAACTGAGGTCTATCTTTGAGAACCATCGTGCTCCCTTGAGCTAATTGAAGATGTTGTCAATCCTCGGAAGTTGATACTTGTTCTTCACGGTCACCTGGTTCAGGAGACGGTAATCGACACACAGTCACAAGCTCCCATCCGCCTTCTTGGTGAACAAAATCGGGGAAGCCTAGGGTGAAACACTAGGTCGGATGAATCCCTTGCCCTGCAAGTCCTCTTGCTGTACCCATAGCTCTCGAAGCTCAGCAGGAGCCATCCGATATGCTGGTGTAGATATCAGGGCTATCCCGGGGTACAGGTCAATATATAAGTCTACCTCTCTGTGAGGATGTAGTCCTAGAACGTCATCAGGGAAAACGTCTGCATACTGATCCACCACAATAGGAAAACTCGGACTCCGCACATCAACTGCTCCTAGGATGAGACTAGCCAACTGAAGGGTGATCGGCTGTCCTATCCTCTGTGTGAGTCCATCTTGCACTAAAAAGACTTCCTTCTTGCCGGTGTAGGTGAACCTACTCCCATCGGTGCGGATACACCGCACTTTGCACCTAATACAGTCGATCTGGTCATGGAATGTAGATAACCAATCCATACCCAAGATGACTTCGTAAGGCCTCGACGCCGCTACAAGAAGATCCCAGCTGTATCTTTCACCTCCTAGAGTAAGCCCACACTACCGGAACCAGTGCGTAATCATCGAGTCTGCTCCCGTAGGAGTCTCTAGCCGTAAGGATCGAGCCAACGGCTCCGTCGGAATCTTTGAGCTCCGAACAAGGGCAGCAACAATAAAATAATGACTCGCTCGTGTGTCTATAAGAACTGTAGGAAGGGTGGAGAAGACACAGATAATACATCAAATAATCTCAGGTGTGCCGTGGTTGTATGCCTCCACAGCCTGAAGCTGAGCCTGCCTCTGTCCGCCAGCTCCCTGTGGTTGGGGTGGACCTCTTGGTGGTGCTGGTAGAGCCTCGAAGCGCCATCCACCACCTGCTGCTTGGCCAACTCCTCATCCTCGTCCTCCAGCTCCCTGCAGACCGCGACGGTCGAACCTCTGCCTCTTTCTGGATGGTCCCTCAACTATCTGCTACTCCTCTACAAGGCGGGTCGGGCAGTCACGAGCCAGGTGGCCCTGCCTGCCACATACATAGCACTGTCTGCCTCTCGAATAACTGGCTCTGCTACATGTTCCCCTCACCTCTGAACCAGTATCCTGAGGTCATCCACCTGATGGTCTGGTCCACTTGGACCTTTGCGACGTCTGTCTACTGCCAGATGTAGAATACTCCGCTACGTGTCGCCCTAAATTAGGCTTCACTGCTGGCGTAGGCTCAGCAAGGAAGCTCTCCATGAGATGGGCTCGCTGTAGTACTTCTACCTACATCGGAATATTGAGGGAGATCATCGATGCCCTGATCTCATGCCTCAGTCCCTACTCAAAGGTCCAGGCCCGGAAGAACAGGTCCCATACCATGTCCGTGGAGTAGTGCGAGAGATTAGTAAATCTCGCTGAGTACTGGGATACTGTCATGCTACCCTACCGCAGCTGTAGTAGCTCCTGAATGCGCACCGCACGGAGGGTGGCAGGAACGAACTCCGAGCGGAAGAGGCTCTCGAAGTCCGACCAAAGTAATGATAACTCGTCATGCACATGGAGCATCACGCTCCACCATCTACCTGCTGCTATGTGCAGGAGACTCGCCGCAAGGATTACCATGAGGTCAGCTGGTGTCCCTACTAATCTGAAGACTCAAAAAACAGCCTCCAGCCAATCCTCGACTTCCTGAGGGTCAATCTCTCTGCCGAACCTGGGCGGCCTCTATCTCCGAAACTCATGCAGCGTAATCAGGTGACGTGAACTCTCCATTGCTAGGGCTGGTGCCATCGGTGGCTCGGCAGGTAGAGGTACCGCCGGTGCCTCCGCTGTAATGGGCCCCTACACCGTGGCCTTGTCACCCGGTGGGCTGTCGTCTCACACAAAGCTCAGAACCCTAGCTGGCTGCCATCGTGGGGCCATCCTGAAAAGAAATAGGTGTGCCACAGTTAATACAGTATACCTAGCGAGCTGACACAAGTAATCACAATGAAAACTTTGAAACACACATGCAATCAATGTTTTCATGCACTGAGATGGAAATCAGAAGTCAGGGTCCTGGTGTATGGATATGTCAGCCGCTGCACCAACACTGGACTCCCTGGACTGATAACCACACTCAATACCCTTAACACTATTGCTTCTCATAGAAGAAATTATCAGAGTCCTCAGTTTTGTGGTAGAACCGACTCCTTTGATTCCAATTTGTCACGACCCGTCCTTGGGGCTCATGCCGTGACTACCCCAAGCCCGCCTTCTATAGGCCAGGGGCTGGCGACTAGCACCAAAGGCGTAAATCTAGATAAAAGGGAAGGCATTGCCTTTATATAAGAAAACAAACACCACAGAGTACAGAAGCAGAAGTAGACACTAAGTAAACTGAGTACAAAAGTAAGTTCCGGAAAGTAAATGGGCCAGTATACAAACCCAATTGAAAGTACAGTACATCTGATAAAAGAAAGTACAACAGCTGAAAATAAAGTAGCAACCACCAAGACGTCCTCCGGAACTCCCACCTGAAGGGTGAGTACAGATGGTCTCGTCGGCTCCTCGAGTCCACCCGTCCACTCCGTGTACGTCCCACCTGATAGTCCACCACCATATACCATCCTTCTCCTCATGCCTCAACCACGATCAGCGATGTCCGTCGTCTGCAACCAACACAACGTAGTGCGGGCATAACCCGTGCAGGGGTGAGTATACGATACTCCGCAGGGACCCTGAGACCCCCGAAGGCCTCCCAGAATCCACAAAGGATAAACCAGAAAGGAAAGGTACATATAAGAAGTATAAACCAACACTACTTAGGTATATACCCATATATATACCTAAGTCATCAATTCCTGTACGACTCTAACTTTCAAACATAAGTTCAACTGAGTCCACACAGGAAAGCACAACCCAATCCACACAAGAAAGCACAACCCAATCCACACGGGAAAGCATATCCATCATATCGAAGATAATGATTGTAAGTCAAGACTTAGCTCACCCAGGTATACTACTCACGAAGAGGGGTGGAGATGATAAGATGTAGCCTCTGAATCATCTCCTCTGCCGAACCCACGTAGGATCCAAGAACAGAAGTCGTTGCTGCCGAACCCACGTAGGATCCAAGTATAGTAACCATCTCTACAGAACACATGTAGGATCCAATTACAGTCGTCATCGCTACCAAACCCATGGAGGATCTTAGTATAGTAATCTTCGCTGCCGAACCAACGTAGGATCCAAGTACAGTCACCATCGTCGTCGTAGTCGCAGACAACTCTAGGGTTCCCACACACTGCATGCTCGATTCCGGGAGGGTCTACTCCACGAGCCAAGGGGTCGATAAATCAACTGTCATGTAGTCCAGATTTGATGTATCAAAAAGTTCTATCTCATTAATAAGAACTCAATGTGATAGACGGTGCGTCAATCGGACGTTCGGTCTGAGAGTTATTGGCTTTTTTATTCTAGGGGCCCGGTTAGTTTCTGAGCTAAAACCAACCCGACCGTACTCCAACTATGTACAAAACTCAAGTGGAGTGACCCAAAAGAACCATCTCTCTAAGAGGAATTCAACGTCACTGACGTCACGTCATTCGGACGTCCGGTCGTTAAGTTATAAGTGTTTTCGCTCCAAGGGACCGGTTGGTTTCGTTTTCAAACCAACCCGGCCATACCCAAACATTACCAAAATCTTGAGTGTAATATACCAAAAAGACCATCTTGATCCAAGGATCCCAACACAACTGATAGTGCATCGATCGGAGGTCCGTAGCCCATGATATGGGCATTTAAACGTATCTGTCCGAAAATAGGGGGTTTGAACCCGGTCCGACCCGACCCAATGCCCACTAGGTCGGCCCGAACCCGGTTGACCCGACCTGGGTCCGGCTTCAGCCCGATTGGGTGAGGCGCGGCCCGGATGGTGCGGCCCTGCCCAGACGGCGCGACCCGGCCCAGCACTGGTGGCCCGGCACGGCGCTCGCGGCCGGCCCGGTGCGGGCTGTCCGGCCCGGCCCGGGTGGTCCGGCCCAGCGCGGGCGGCCCAACCCGCATGGCCTGCGGCCTATCTCGGAATCCAGTCGCAGGGTGATAATGGGGGGCTGCAACCCCCCTTTGATTTTTGAAAATGTCGCCCCCTGGTGGGGTTCTCCCTAGGCTGTACCGGGCGGTTACGCCCTTCGGTTTCTCCAGAAACGACCGGCCTTAATTGCTGGCCGGTTTGTGCTGCCGCGGGACCCTCGGGGGTCCCGCCTCCTGGAGCACTGGCCGCTGGCTTGGCCAGCCGCACCATGCTGATCCACTACAGCCTAAGACGTGGCTCTTCCAGAACCGGCGCGGCGCGACGGTGCCGCGCCTTTCTGCCACAACACACCCCAGCCGCAGCCTCCCTCGGGTTCTCCAGCGTGGCGTGACGGCATCGCGCACCACCACTTCGTCCCGCTCTGGCCGTGGTTCCTTCGGCTTCACCAGCACAGCGCGACGGCGCTGCGTACCACCGTTGCGGCTCACTCCGACTGCGGTTCTCTTTGTCCCCGTGCGGTGCAACGGCACTGCGCCGCCTTCGCTTCGATCGTCAACGTAAATCAACAAAGAAACAGGGAGGGGAAATCAGCCATGTTTGTGAAGTCTGATCTCCTCCCATTACATTGGTAACATTTGGCCAAAATAATCAACGAAGAATATTAAATTAAACACGAATGAAGATAACCCCTACCTCGCAATGTAATTTGTGGTTGTCAAGCACCGCAAAAAATGGCGTCGTTTTCGTCGTCGGTGGTCTGCACCTGAGGAAACATCATCTTCTCTTTTATCTCGGAGAGAAGAATAGGATTGCATGTCTTTGGAGAACTCCTGCGTCAGTGTCTCCTCCCTTGTCGCGGAGGATGAAGGGGATGGAGAATCCAGGTTCACTGAGTCGTTCTTTGCAGGAGGATTGATGTTCTTCGATAAGGAAACTTCCTTCTCCTTTCTCTTAACACCACAATTGCCAAAAAAAATAACACCCTTCCTTATTTTATTTACTAAAGCCAAGCATTTCAAATTTTGAAAAAAAGACACTTAATTCAAATTATTAATTAAGTGTGAGTTGGATAGCATTACAATTTTAGAGAGTGGGTAGAGGAAGAGTTAGACACTTAAATGAGGGGTTTAACATGTTAAGAAGAGTTACCAACTTTAAGAGGGGGTTATAGGAGTTAAAGGAAACTAAAGAGTTAGGGCTCATGTGGGCCCCAACTCACCTTTATCCTCTCAAGGGTAGTTAGAAACCTGTGGGTCCCACCCCAACTCCCACACCTAGGATATAACCACTTAGAAAAAGAAACAAAATTGTACACAATTTTATTTACTTCAAATTTAATCCTCAATTTTTAACAACTCCTCCCGAGAAAACGCACCTTTGGGAAAGGTCCTCTTAAGAAATTACTACCTCTGCAGTTTCATCGGTGCCCTCATATTTCTATTCCGAGCACCGATTCAAATGATAGAAAAAAACCCGCTCGTTCGTTCACTGAACGTACCCAAGATAAACTTCGGAAATTGATTCCGGGCACACCGGGACTTAGAATTAGGTGCCGTCAGAAACTGCGTACTCGTAAAATCCAAAATAATTTAAGAAAAATTTTTCCTTGAAATTTAAAGGGATTTAAAATTTACAAAATTATATCCCCCATGAGTTTCAAACCAGGTGTGCTGAGAGGCCTATTTTCATGCACCAATCCATGGTCGAGTCTAGCTCAACATAGAGTTTTTAGTTTTTACCCCTATGTACCTCTATACTAGATCCACATCCACTTGTAGCATTTAGATATATATGAATTATATTTATATACCACTTACTATATATTTAACAAAATTTAAGGATGTTTCCTTATAATTTGTTTTATTCTTAAGGATTTATCTATAGTTTTATAATCATAATCCCAAAATAACTTAATTTTTCCTCAAAAACAAACTATCTCAACCATTTTCATTATTTCACATTAATAAATGATTTATTCAATAATTATAAACTTAATATAACCCATAATATTGATAATTATATTATATTTTGGATATTGTTTCTTAAAATAACATCTTAAACATGGGTTAAAAAATAGTATTGTAAACTTACATAGCATGCTTCTAAAATTCAACAGATTTTAAAACTGCATGAGATAACCTATGGACATACATAAGAAAAGGGTGAGATATAAACCCCAGTAAGGGAATAAAAATATCATAAAGTGATAAAAGATATAATATAGGGATATATAAGGGTAATGAAAGGTCTGAGAATCATAAAGATAAATAATAAGGCATGATATAACATGATAATCATAACATGGGGAATATGGAAACAACTTAAAACACTGCATCATAAACATAAGTCATGGGAAAATTACAAGATAGCATGATGTGAAAATAACCATACAATAATAAAGTTCACTCCCTTTACCAACATGATAAATAATGAGACGAATCATTACATAATGCATTGGAGTGCTATATAATTTTGAGTGCACCGGTCACTTTCATTTCATTCTCATGCTTAAGTGTGGCGTATAGATCATGAAACATGGATTCATTAATCACACTATTTTATTCCCCAATAAAGGATTTTTAAATACATACATTAATGTCCCAATTAAAATAATTATAATAGAAAAAAAGTGAGCACCCTTAATAGTAAATGGGTATGGTATTTAGTACACAACTATTTTTAACAGAAAAAATCATGGTGAAATTTTGACAGCATAACAGTGACACAAAAAAATTAATAAAATAGGTTTTTGAGAGAAAAATTTGTCTATAATTATTTTTAAATGAAATTGGAAATAATAGTGACAGGTAAAGACATATCACAACATTTGTAATTGGATATAGATGTCATATCATAATAAAGAAACTTAAATAATGATGAGAATGTGAGGACCCCTTACTAAATTTAGGCATCGTATCAGATTTGAATAAAGGTTCATGGGGGGATTAATGAGAGTAAAATGGATCAATATTCATATAAAAATTAAATGGTTAATATGGGGGATATGGAAGAGAATATACCAACATGGAAAAATTGAAATTGAGATACATAACATAAAATAGGTTCTTGAATTGATATGAGAAGAGAGAAATCCCTTACTTCAGTGTCTGACTCCAAATGCAAGGGAGGAGCCTGTTGAGAGATTGGGGATCTTTGGGAGGACTCTAGACATGGGAATTTTGAACAAGGATTTGATCCAAGGATTTTTAGGGAAGATAAATTTGATCGTGGGTGGATTTATATAGGAAATGTGTGGGAATTTCTTTATCATTTCCCAAACATAGGTTTTGTACTTTAAATAAAAAAATTATAAAAATCTATAAATATTCCCATGTTTTTTTCCACGGTTTCTGAAAACCGGGATTTTTTTTCTTTATTTAATAAGACCAAAATTCGAAATTAATAAAAAATACCCTTTATTGTGTAAAAGTGATTCAGAGTCATACAGAAAATATTTTAAAGCCTTATAAAATATTAATGATTTTTGGATGATTCATAAAGGATTTATAAAATTAATCAAATAAACATAAAATAAAATTATTTTAATGGGGAAACATATATTTGATCTTTTATACCCTTTAAATTATTTATTACATCACTTTCGGGTCATTATGATGTCATGATACACATTGTATATTTATAAGGTATTTAATTTTTACACAAAAATTCGAATATTTCAAAAAATTGTGAAAAGGTCATCATTGGATAATTATTAAAATTATTATTCATAAAATAAATTACTTCTATGATAATAATTTTATAAATATTTTTATTTTCACTTTTAAAATAATAATATACATTTATTGAGAAATGTTGTGTTTTTTTATGATAACAGGTTTTGAACTCCTATAAAAATTATATTTGACTTCATAAACACTATATTATCATTTATATTTTCTATAAATTATATAATTATATCATTTTATTAAAATATTATTTATATAAAAAACCATCATTTCATTGGAATAAATGTCTTATTTGAAATTGAATATTAATTAAAAATATAATTTTTGCTTTGTTTTATTTTAATCAAATTGATTACTAAGTCATTTATAATTAAAATAAATAAATATAATCATAATTTAAATTAAATTAATATATAAATATTCTAACATTTAGTTTCAATTTTTTTCTATTTTTTGTTAAATTATGTTTACACACAATTCAACAATTTTCTTTTTACAATAGTAATTAATATTTACAACATATTACTATTCGTATTGTTCAAAACATAATTTATCCTTATTATCCATTATCAATTATGAATATTAGACATATGGAATAAATTTTTTCAAAATCAGTTCAAAGAGGTGGATTAATATAATATAATATAAAACATGAAAGAATGATGAGAAACAGTTTTTTGAAATAAAAACATTTAATGAAAAATAATATTTTACTTTAAAATCTATAACTAGTAATCTTTATTATATAAATTTCAATTAAAAAAGATATATAATTAATATAATCATTTAATTTATATACTTTCTCATTAGGGGTTATTTTATTCAGTTAAAATATGATACATTATGCATTTTAAAATAGTTTTTGGAAGAGTTCATTTTTAATCCTAAAATAAACTTTTGCAAAAATCAAGTATAAAGATGGTTAAAATGTACATAACTGAATTAAATATAAATAAATATTTCATATATAACCAAAAATATCAAATTAAAATAATAAATGGCCTTTTAATTAATGTTTTTTTTCAAAATAAATGATATTTTTAAATAAAAACGGTATTATTCACTATTCACTAAAAAATATATATTTTCTAAAAAATACCAAAATTTCACTCTATGTTTGTAAATATATGATGATATAAAAAAATTAATTCCATTTTATAAAACAAATTTTCTAATTTAATTATAAAATAATTATAATTTTTCTCAAAAATAAATACAAAACATTTTAGAAGAAAACGTATTTTCAATAAAAAAAGTCATTACTGAAATTTTGTGTTAATATTTACATGGAATTAATCAATACATTTAAATTTATTAAGATATATATAAATTTCATAAAGTATATAATCATAATCATTTCCATAATTTTAATTCAATAGTTAAAATGAAAATATTTAAATAAACGTTATTTGTTTGGGTTTGGTATTGAATAGCACATACATTACAGAACATTATTTCTCTTTTAAAAACATGGGTATTACATTCTTCCCCACTTTAATAAACTCTGTACTCACAATTTAAACATGAACTCGGTAAGTAATGTTTTGAAACTTGAAAATAAATTTATTGAAAATCGAAATCATAAGCAGTTTTCATAAATCATCCATTTGAAAAGAGGGAAAATGAAGTTTGAAGGTCATTACATAACTACACCACAATCAATATTTTAGTATTTTCTAATAACTCTTAACAGGTAAGAGTAAACCTTCACAAAACCAACAGATTGATCCCATAATGGGAATTACATACGATTTACATCATGACACATACAAATTTAAACAAAAACACCAGAACCAACCTCGATCAGTACTGTCATTACCGCCTTCAAAAAACACAACATTCAAAGAACAAAATTAGTGTGAATTGAAATAATAGACATGGAATCATAGATAAGGAATATAAAAAATAAAAACAATTAACTAATAGAGTGATAGATAACATGGTTAGGAGAAATTCAATGATCATAAAACCCTAAATCGGTGATGGGTAAAATGACCATCAACACATCAGAAATGATCACAATATCAAAACATTTTTTATTCAAGATGTGATTCCTAGAGTTAAGGAATCCATTTATCATCTAGACTAGGAATGAAAGGAAATATAATTTCTTGAAATGTATAATTTTTAACATTAATAAATTTCCACAATAATATCATCCTTTCTCTAAATTATGGGTACATTTAAACTAATTATCACAGAAAAAAATCCAATTAACATTAAAGGGATAACATATAAATGGTATGTATTTATTTAACATATAAATTTCAAGGATTCAATCAATGTTATTTTTTATATATTTTTTGACATAGATTCTTGTGGTCATTTTTTCCTTGATAATGGTTTGTAATATTATTGTGAATTTACCAATGAATATCCCCCAAGAGTGTCAAATCAGGTGTGTAACAAAGCATGTTGTCATGCACTAATCTCAAGATAATTCTATCTCAACATGGTATTTTTAGGTTTTACCTCTATGTACAACTAAACTAGATCTACATCCACTTATATTATCTAGATAGGGATAATTTTTTTTTGATAAACCACTTACTCTCTAATTACCAAAAACTTGGTTATTTTTCTTAAATTTAGTGTCATTCTCAAGGATTTTTCCTGAGTTTTATAATCTTAATACCAGAAATAAATAATCATTTCCTCTTATACAAACTATTATAACTCTATTATTTATTTTACATTAATACATGACAGATTACATAATTACACACTTAATACAACCCCAAATATCAAGAAGACAAGGGCATTAAGAATTATATACAAAATGTACCATTGTTAACATGGGATACGACAGCATTATTGAAAACTTCCTTAACATGCTTCAAAAAATCCATGGATTTTAAAACTACAAAGGATAACATGGGGACATATATAAGAAATGGGTATGCGATACATCTCAGTAAGTGAATAAACATGGAATAAGGTTATACATGTTACAAAAAAGGCATATAAATATGGAACAAAATGTGCGAGAATTATAAACATGAATAATAACACATGATATAGAATGATAATCACAACTTTGGAAAAGTTGGAACAACTTAAAAAAATGCATCATAAATATAGGTCTAGGATAACTAAAAATAAATCATGATGGATAAAGTATCATAAAGATATAAGGTTCACTCAGTGTCATAGTATAACGCCACTTGAGACTAAACATTACCCAATGCATTGGAGCACTATATAATTCTAGGCACACTTGTCGCTTTCATTTCATTATCGTTTTTAACTATGCTACATAGATCATACAACCACTACTGAATTTTCAACTTTTTGTAAAAGGCTATTTGCTATGGGAGTAGGAATCATCACAAATTGTCTGTCAAAATATACTATTTGTGTTGATAATTTCGGCATATCGCTAATACAATTGGCGTGACATGTGCACCAAAGTGCAGGAAGAGATTTTACGATGGGGTTAAACCCCCTTCGCAAATACTCTTCCTATTTATCTGTTATTTGTGACATGGTACCACCCCGGTCGCAAATAATGTGTTGGGAGGTTAGTATTGGCGACGACAGTCATCAAAAATACTATTTTATAACTTCGCCTCAATTAATAACCATCTAACTATTTCTGACGAGACTCATCACAAATACTATAATTTCCAATGGGTGCCCCGTCACAAATAATCCTATCGCAAAAGATCTAACCTATATATTCCACCACTGAATTTTTTTCCATTCGCATATTCTCTCAACTACTTTGACCCACTCTGGTATGTTAATTTTTAGATTAATTTTTTATGGTTTAAAACTTTACAAGGGATCAACATTCATGTATTATATACAATGAAAGAATCAATTCCAAGGTTTTATTTTTTGTATATTTTATTTTTTTAATTTTATTTATTTAATATTAGTAAAATTTATTATTGTTCAGTACTAATTAGATTTAATTAAATTTATTTTTTCCCATTAATTTTTTTGAAATATTAAGTTTTAATTTGCATTAAAGTTTTAAATTAAAATTAAATAGTTTTAATTTTTAATAATTTATTTTAATGTTTTGTAACTAGTAATAATTAGTTGAAATTATTAAAAATTAGTTTTAATTAGTAAAATATTAATAATTACTGATAATTAGTAATAATTTTTGGTAATTCGTCATAATTGGTAGTAATTAGTAATAATTTGTAATATATTATAAAAATTAGTAATACATTGTTATACATTAAATTTTTTAATGTTAATTAGTGATTATTAGTAATGATTAGAAAAGAAAATTATTAATAAATAATAATAATTAGTCATGATTAGAAAAAAAATTAAAGATAATTATTAATAATTAGTACTCATTAGTAATAATTAGTGCTAATTAGTAATAATTAATAAAAATTAGTAATTATTAGTAAAAAGTAGAAATAATGAATACAAATTAATCAAAATTAAAAATAATAATAATAATAAGTACAAATTAGTATAAATTAGTAATAATTAATAAAAAATTCTAATAATTATTAAAAATTAGTAAAAATTAGACGTGATTAGTAATAATTAGTGGTAATCAGTTTTATTTAGTCGTAATTAGTAATATTTAATGGTAATTAGTAATAATTAATAAAAGTTACTAATAATTATTAAAAATTTGTACTATGTAATAAAAAATAATAACAATTCATTAATATTTAATAATAATTAATAGTAATTAACAAAAATAGTAATTAGTAATATTTAGAGTTAGTTATTAATAATTAGTACTAATTAGTAAAAAAATCACTAATAATAAGTAATAATTAGTAAAAATTATGAATAATTACAAATAATTAAGGAAAATTTATTGTTAGGAATAATTCAGAATAAGTGTGGATGATCTATAATGACTATGAATAGTAAGAAATGATTATGAATAATTAGTAATGATTAGAAATAATTAGTAATGATTAGGAATAATAAGGAATAATAAGTAAAGTTTAGAAATAATTAGGAATAATTTGGAATAATTAGTAATAAATAGGAATAATTAGTAGTAATTAGTAATAATTAGTAATAATTAGTAATAATTGGGAATAATTAGTAATAATTAGGAATAATAAGGAATAATTAGTAATAATTAGTAATAAATTGAAATAAATAGTAATACATAGGAATAGATAGTAATAATTGGTAACAATCTATAATATATAGGAATAAATAGTAGTAATTTGAAATAATTTGGAATAAGTAGTGGTAATTAGTGAAAATTAGGAATAATTAGGTGTAATTAGTAGTGATTAGTGGTAAATATCGGTAAATAGTGGTAAATAGTAGTAAAGAGTAATAAATTGTAAATATTAGTAATCATTAGTAATAATTAGTCATAATTAGTAATAAATAGTAATAAATAGTAACAAATAATAATAAATTATAATAAATATTAATAAATAGTAATAAATAGTAATATATATTAATAATTAGTAATAATTAATAATAATTTGTAATACTTAGGAATAAATAGTGGTATGTAGCGGTAATTAGCAATAATTAGTGACAATTATTAAAAAATGGGAATAATTAGTGGTAATTAATGATAATTATCATTAATTAGTGGTAATTAAAAAAAATTAGTCGTAATTAGCAGTAATTAGTAAAAACTAGGAATAATTATTGTTAATTGGTGGCAATTAGTGGTAATTAGTAAAAATATTATGGTAATTCATAGTAATTAGTGTTGATAAGTAATGTTTTTGAATATTTAGTGGTAATTTGTCGTAATTAGTGGTAATTAAAAATAAGTAGTAGTAAACATTGATAAATAGTAATAAATAGTTATATGTAGTAATAAATAGTAATAATCAGAAATAATTGTTTAAAATTAGTAATAATTAGTAATAATTAGTTGTAATTAGTAATAATTAGAACTAAGTAGTTATAAATAGTAAATAATAGTAATAAAGAGCAGTAAATAGTAATAATTAGTAATAATTAGTAATAATTATGAATAATTCAGAATAAGTAGTAATAAACATTAATAATTAGAAACAATTAGTAATAATTACTAATAATATGAAATAATTTGTAATAAATATTAATAATTATTAATAATTATTAAAAAATTGAAATAAATAGTAATAAATAGTAGTAATTAGTAATAATAATTGGTAACTAATACTAATAAATAGTAACAATTGGTAACAAATAGTAAGAAATAATATTTAATAGTAACAATTAGCGGTAAATAATAATAACTTGTCTTAATTAGTAATAATTAGGGGAATTATTAATAATTTGGGGTAAGTATTAATAATTAATGTATGTTTCATTTTGGTTTTCGGCCTCGAAACGCCCAACTGCTCCATATCCAATGATTGATGGACCTGATTTCCAAAGGCAGACGATCATCAGATGGTCTAACCATCGACTCTTAAGAACTCACATTGGTCGATAGGATGGGAAGTCGGGCTCATCGCACCCTTTTTGGTGGGGTATTATTTCCTATTCTAGGACTCTCATATAGATTTAAGACGTATTCATATGTTCGCGAATCTTTGGTTTATACCCAAACATAGTATCCACAGATTTAACCTTGGCGAGAAACGGTCAACTTGACGTAGGGGTTCGGAAACATTTATGCCCGAGTTTTACCATCCCTCGTTAGATTAATGACCCTGAAGGGTTGGAACTCACTTGAGGCGGCACTAGGAGTGGCTCGGTGAACCGATGTGGAGACGATCGGATTGACCGGTTGTTGGCCTTTAACCTCAGGGAGGCTTCCTACGTACCCTGCTTAGTAGGCACGGATCAAAGTCTACATAGTTCAGATTAGTGGCGGGGAACCGACGTGAAGATAGACCGGGTGGTCTGATGGGTGGTGGGCTTGAACCTCATGGAGGCTTCCTACGTACCCGGTCTATGAGATAAGGATCAAAGTCCACGTAGTTCACATTGGCTTGGGACTTACGCTCTGGGGCAACCCGGAATGATGGATTGGTGCTTACACTCTGAGGAGGCCCATAATGATGGATTGGGGCTTACACTCTAAGGAGGCCCATAATGATGGATTGGGGATTACACTCTAAGGAGGCCCATAATGATGGATTGGGTATTACACTCTGAGGAGGCCCATAATGATGGATTGGGGATTACACTCTAAGGAGACCCATAAAGGGATGTCATGGTCGATGCTTACTCTAACATTACGTGAGTCATGCTCGGTGTGAGAAACAAGAGGCAGCAGGGTCTAGAAGATCACATCGCAAAAGGTGCGCCCAGGAGAAGTGGAGTGGGGCTTACGCATGAGGGCATCCCATGAGGTCGGGGCTTACTCCTAGATGGATGACCATGGGGATGGATTGGGGCTTACACTCTGAGGAGGCCCATGGTGTCTTCCTCATGTCTGGCGATGAGGGAATCCAAACCCATTTGTGGGTTGAGGAATATAATGGGGGCCAACGCCTATGCGCAAGTTCAGAAGCAGGATAACGCCAAGGTCGTTGGAATCAGTCCGAACAAAGGGAGATGAAAAGTGTGAATTACATGCCCGAAATTCGGAACACAATGAGGGTGGCATAGTGATGGAGGATAACTGTTGACCATGTTCGAAACACAGAATTCATATCACGTTAGCCTCAAATGGGGACGAACAAATGAGGGTCAACTAATGACCATGTTCGAAACACAAGACCTATCTCGAAGTGTAGCCCAAAGTCTTCCAGGGCATTGCCCCAGGACGGTAGGTGAGCTGATGCGGCATTAGGTCAGGCCGTTAGGGGGTCCCTTCAGACATGAAAGAGGATAAGGATCCGAATGAAGAACATGCAAAGCATGAGGTGGAGTGTTGTAATGTTTTAATGGATTCCAGCACTCTTGAAATTATGCCACTGTAAACATAGCATAAGGAATCTCTTTCATAGAGCAAGAGGCATCCAATAATTGAATGATAGGGAATGCTATAGTTTATAGTCATGTAGATAGGAATTTTTCCATATAGTTTAACGTCATATGGATAGGAGGAGGGTTGTACAATTTAACATCATGTGGTCAGGACGAAGGCCATACAGTTTAATGTCATGTGGTCAGGACGTGGGCCATACAGTTTAACATCATGTGGTCAGGATGAAGGCCATACAGTTTAACATCATGTGGTCAGGTCGACTAGGTAGGAGAGACCTAGCCATGGTTGGTGTGGGACTTACGCAAGGGTGGCCCTCTCTGGACGAACCTCGCAAAAGGAGCTAGGAAATCGGGTTATAGGAGAGTCTTGAGGAATAGATCGACTCATGGAATGTATAGGACGGATGTTGGGGCGGTATAAGGGTTCAATAGAAAATATTGTTTTCCGCATGGGGCTGGTCGTGAAGGAGCTAGTCGCGAGGTGCCAGCCGCGAAGTACTTGCCACAGAGGAGCTGTCCGCAAAGGACCGGCCGCGAAGGATGGCCATCCGCGAAGGATGGTCGTCCGTGATGGGTGTCTGCAAAGGGGTTGGCACCCGTCCAACTTCGCACCCGCGGAGGTGTTCCACCTCTATTTCGTGAATGACACTGGCCCAGGGAATGGGTGGCCGCAAAGAGACTATCCGCGAAGGAAATTGCCGCCATGGGATGGCCGCGGAGGAGCTAGCCGCATGTGGTTCACGGACTGGTTTCTCCTCTCCGCGGAAGAGCACATCCATAGATGATATGGGGTCTGTGGATGGTTGCGGATCGTTGGGAGCAATTTCTCCAGCCTCTCCCCATGGGTTTTCACCCATACTTCCTCTCTTTTTCTGGTGCCCCTCGGTGGATATTTATAGAGTCATGAGGAGGAAATATTGATGGGATCAAGGCTCGTTTTGCAGAAGCCCGTGAAGGAACCCCCACACCTGCGAACGACTCGGTCAACAAGGAGTTTTGGAATTGATTTTTGCGGAATTTCTCCGTGTCCGTGCACCTCTCCTCTTCTGTTTCGCGAATTATGGGGTTCACGATTGTGGAACGGCCTGGTGCTCATCCTGCTTCGTGCCCGCGGAGGCTCCGCACCTCTATTTCGCGGACGATTCTGGTCCGCGGAATTGCTGGAGGGTGGTCTACTAAACCGGCCACGTGTTGTTGCTGGGAGCCGATGCGTGGACTGGTTCGGTTCTTTTCCAAGTCTTGCGGTAATTGGATTTCCTATTTGCAGAATTTTCAGGACCCAACAATGTAATTTTTAGTACATTGAAATAATTCTTAAAAATTATCTGTAATTCGAAAAAATTAGCGATAATTAGAAAAAATTGTTATAAGCTAATAATATTTAGTAATAATAAGTGGAAATTGGCAGTATTTATCACTAATAAATGATAATTAATAATAATTTGAGTTAATTAGTAAAAATTATTGTTAATTAGTAGATTTTTTTCATAAAATAATAGAAAAATAGTATTAATAAGTGTTAATTAATAGTAATTAGTGTTAGTTAGTGGTAATTAGTAAACCTTAGGTGTAATTAGTAAAAATTAGAGGTAATTAGTAAAAAATTATTTTAATTTCTTAAATATTGAATTAAACTAATAAAAATTAATAATAATAAAAGGTAATTTGCATTAATTAGTATTAATTAGTGGTAATTATTGAAAATTATCGATAATTAGTAAAAATGTTATAAAATAATATAGATAATTAATAATAATTTTTAATTAGTAGCAATTAGCCCTAATTAGAGAAATTTATTAACTAATTTTTCTTTTTCTTATATAAAATTTATCACAAAGAATTTATTTATTTAATATTTTTTAGAGTAATATGGGTAGGTAAGTTGACAAAAATCTTTATAACATGATTATTACTAGATAAATCACCACAAGAATCAAAATGGTTTTCATATAAACCATCTATATATTGAGGGCGTTGAAGCTTTTTTTTATCATTTTTATAATCAAAACTATATATTATTTTAGATGGGGAAATTATGGGGCCAACTAAGAAATGTGATATGAGGAAGTTTCTCACATTTGAAAACATTGGGGTTTATCTATTCCGATTTGGGTTTTGAAATGATTATATTTTTTGGTATCAACATGGTGAATGTAGTTTCATAGATGATACAAATAATTTGGTTCTAGATACATCATGATTTAAAAATTTAGTACATCATGTGGCTTTTCATTCTTTTCAATTAAACTCAAACTCATGATGATATTGATTCCACACCAGAGATGGAACCATAATAATTTTATGAGTTGTTTAAGTATTCTAAGGAAGCCTTGTTTCCTATTTGTAAGATAAGAAAAATAAAAGTGACTAAAAAATTATGGCTATTAAATCAGATAATAGAATGTCAAATAAAAATTTTGATTACATATTCTATTTGGATAAAAGAATATTACCTGAAGGAAGTGTGTTACCTACAAATTTCAATGATATCAAGAGTCTTGTTCGTAATATTGGTCTTGTTTATCAAAATATTCATGCATGTTAAAATTATTTCATCTTATATTATGCTGAAACTGAGTCATTTTTTAGTTGTCCTATATATGGACAATTAAGGTTCAATGAGGCTCAACTAGGAATGTCTGGATTGATTCTTGTAAAATAATTGAGGTATTTCCCAATTTCACCAAGATTCCTTTGTTTATTTATGTCTAAGAACACAACGACATTGATTTCATGGAACAAAACCAATATTTCAACTGGTAATGGCTTAAACATCTTGCTGATTGTGATTTATGGAAACATTTTGACCATGTACATTCATTTTTTTCTTCAGAAGCTAAAAATCTGTGATTGAGTCTTTCTGCTGAAGGTTTATATCCATTTGGTTCTTATTCTAGTCAATATTTTGGTTGTCATGTCTCTATAAATTTATACAATTTAACTCCTCGGATGTTAATGAATGATCCATATATCTAATTAAACTTAAAAATTCTAGGACATTTGAAAAATAATAATTAAATTTATTTGAATCCATTGATTGATAAGTTAAATTTATTATGGAGTAGTGTTGTAAGTACGTATGATGTTGTTGTGAAACAGAATTTCCTACTAAATGTTTTATTAATGGGATCAATTAGTGACTTCCCCGCATATGGCATATTATTTGGTTGGAGTAAACAGAGTACTAATTCATGTCCTTATTGTATGAGAGACAAAAAAGTGCTTATTCTCAATAATGTAAGAAACCCTTATTTCTCAATGATCATCAACAATTTTTTCTTAATGATCATTATTTTTGGATGAATAAATATTATTTCAGAAAAGGAATAATTGAAAGTGATCGACCATTGAAAATGATCTCAGGGATTGATTTCAAATCCCTTATCTCCTCAAAACCTCCGATTATATTTTGATTAACTATAAACCAACATAAAATTGATGGATTTTAGAGAGAACATAGTTTGATAAAATAATTCATTTTGGGGATCATTCATAGTGATCTGATTTTATGGTTCATTACAAGTTTTTTGTAATTCATATTGAGAAGAACTATTTTGATAATATATTTTATAATGTTTTGGAAACTCTGAGTAAAACCAAATATAATGTAAAGGATGATTAAATAATTCCCAAATTTGAAGGTGATCAGAATTTGAACTTTTTGAAAATGACAGTTAAGATAATTTCATAAAGAAAAAAGCAGATTATATAGTTTCTAAATAAAATAGTTTATTATATTTTAGTGTTTCGTAGATTTGAGGCTTCTAGATGGTTATGTTTCAGATTTAGCTTGATGTGTCAGAAATGGTCAAATTACCAAATTAAAATGTCATGATTGTCATGGTATAGTAGAATGACTTATAAAAATTTGATTTAGAGTTTTCTTACATTATATGATTTGGGATGCTCTAACAGAAATATCATAATTTTTGAGACATTTTTGTGGTGACAAGAGACTATGATGCACTATATAGAAAGAATTAAAATGTCATTTTAATTTTATGTAAACTGGAAAAATCATCTTGTCAACTTTCTTTTATTCAATAAAACATGTGATATTACATTTGTCTCATGAAGTAAAATGTAGAGGTATGATTCAGTCCTAGTGGATATACCCGTTTGAGAGATTCATGCTAAAATTGAAGAAAAAGTTATGTAAAAAAACATCGGTTGAAGATCAATTACATAAGCTTATTTGAAAAAGGTAACTTCTTGTTTCTTCTCACATTATTTTCAATCTGAATTTCACTCAGAACAAATCATCAAGGGCCAAAATTATGGAAATGTTAATTAAAAAATGGGAAATCAATTATCAGTTTTTAATTAGCCCAAACTTTGATTTGGTGGAGTTCATGAATGATGGCTATCAGTTGATGAACATCACAGGGCTCAAACATATGTTCTACTCAACTATGATGAAATGAAACCATTTTTACTATGAGCGATCATATCACATATTCTATTATCTTTGTTTTATTAACTTAATATTATTTTATTTTTTATTATATGATACTCATATCAAGAAACAGTTTCCACAAATTACAACAGCTTCTCTTGAAGAACGTCGGTAAAATAATCTTTCATACTAGTTTCAAAAACTAGATAAATAAATTGTTTATGGTTTGACATATAAAGTCATTATATTAATTTCTATATTGATAATTGTTTTTTAATTTTTTAGTTATCACAACATACTAATAAAATTGATAATCGATTAAATGTATTTAGAAACTCACCATCGAAAATGGTTAAATTATATAATGCATATGTGGTTAATGGATTTTTATTTCATACATATGCATATGGGGAATAAAAAAAATGTGTAGAGGAATTTTCATGAGTGGATGACATCATCAATAAAGTGGAGTTTCTTTTTAAAACATGCTGGAAGAAATAATAGTATTGTGTTATCTAGGAAAGAATTACGTAATGATGTATAAATGTCAGTGGTTGGAAACTGAGATAGGCTTGAATGCTCATCTGTGGAATGGAATCAATGATATTAAATGTAAAAGCCTTATCGTAGTAAATGAACAATTTTTAATATCTCCCAAAGACAATCCATTTATTATAGAAATTATTTTTCAACTTCGCGAGAGTTATGTAATTGGTGGAGCATAATCAAAATCAAATCTCAAGAAATTCGATTTATTCATAGGAAATATGGTTCCACTCATGTTAGAGGAATTGAATTTTTTCAAGAGACTACTCCAAATCCATCATTTCCATGAATAGACATGAATATTGATGAAGAAAACTAAATGTTAAGGGTAAATGTTGGTGATGATGCTGTTGATGTAAAAAATTAATTTTAAATGGAAAGTGATGACGAAAATGGAAATCCTATGAAAATTGATGACACTCTGGAGTAATATGAATATATTGACACCGTCATATAAAATGATGAAGACAGAGATGAATATTGACATAATTAAATGTCCAATATAATAATATATAATATATATCTATATATAATAGTTGTTTTCAACTATTTTATAATAGAAAACAATTCATTTTTCAGATGAACTTGGATCTATTTCATTAGTTGGAAGGGTTTAATCTACCAGGTGATGAGCATGATGTTGGATCATCTGAACCTCATAGAACTGGTAGTTCAATGATGAATGAGATGGGTTATGGTCTTGAAAGATTGATGATTCAAGACCCTATACCCAGGTGACCTCCATGACTTGACATTGATCCACACACGATGAAGTGTGTTTACTTTTATATTTTAATTAGTTTTCATCAATTATAATTAATTCATTTTTATACTAATTCTCTAATTACTTGTTTTTTTACATCTTTTTGCATATAACTATTAGAAAATGCAGTGATATATTTTAGAATTATTTTTTGAACCATGGATGAAATGGGATAATATTCCCATTGATCTTCAGTGATTTATGTTTGAGTGTTGGATATTATGTAAATAAATAATAGTTATTTTGAAATTTATGTACTTAATTTATTGATATTATTAATTATTTGTAGGGTTTATGGTATCACGTTTATGATTTCATATGGGAATCTATCAGGGAGGCATGAGGTTCTCTATGAGTGATCGTTGCCATCAATATTTTAAAAATTTGAGGAAGAAAACAATGCAGAAAGTGGGAGTCACAAAATTTCATCAAACCTGTTGTTCCCACTGACCACATTACATTTCATATCTAGTTTGGGTTGGATTATGGTAATATTTGATGATAGATAATTTTATAAAGAGATAATAATTAGGTTGATAGAAACTGGGGAGGAAATAGGTGACGTATCAAAATGGTAATCGTACATTCAGTATGCATTGATGAAATTTGGTATGAAGTTTTCTTAGTAAATTATCTGTCATTAAATGTAAACTCTTTATTTTATACTCGAATAGGCAGTCTAACAACCTAATAGTTTAGATTTCGATGTTTATAAGAGTATCTGAAATGATCCTACCACTAGAGATATTAGAGGTGATATATAGTATCATGTTGTGGTTGGTATATATTTTTGGTGGTTTAAAATAAACTATAAATAATATTTTGACTATTTTAATTTTAAATTTCAATTGACGGAGTCATATGAGGCTGCAATATCTTGAAGACAAGATTGACATTCAGGCTGAGAAAAAGGATCAGACCTCGTGTACAAGAAAGATTTGATGATGCATCATGGATGCACGCAACAGAATATGCCTTCAAGAAAGACCGAGTTATTTGTATCGGCTCTCGATTGACACATGGTAGTTATTATCATACAATTGTGATGTTGTCGTGATGCTCGAGAGGAGATCATGGAGAGTCATCATCATCTGCTATACAGTATGAGGAGTAGCTTTGATATCAGGCTGAGATTATAGAGAACATGTGTATGTAGCATGAAGAGATCCATCAACGACAACAACAGCAGGAGGAGATGTGTCAATGGCAATATCAATAGCATGAGAAGAAGATGAAGTACATGAGATATCTGGCTCATGGTTTTGTGATGGAGTTCCCTCTACCATCTCCACAACTCTTCCAGATGCCCCTTAGTGATTTATATAATTTTTATAATAAACATTTGAATGTATTTTTTTTGTAATATTCTTATTAATCCATATATTTACATTTCATTATGCTGTGTTTTTTATATTGTTGGGAATATTTTGTTATTTATTATTTAATTATTTTTTATTATATTATTATTTATTTTATTATTTATGATTTTATTATTATTATTATTTAATATTTTATTATTATTATTATTATTATTAATTTATTTTGTTATTATTATTATTTTACTTTTATTTTATTTTGTAATTTTTTTTACTATTGTGAATATTATGGGTTTTATTAAATTTATTAAATTTATTTGTTTTTATTATTATATTTATTATCTCAATTATAATTATATTAATTTAATAATTTTTTTATTTTCATTATTATTTTAAATTTTTTTATTTTTTTATTTTTTTATTATTTTATTATTATATTAAATTTTTCAATATTTTTTTTATTTTTTTAGGTTTTTTTGACGGGGTGTAAATATTATGCCAAATACTTATTTGCGAAAGACCCATTTCAAAAGTGTTTTTTAAAAAGATGAATAAAGTATTAATGACAGATCATCACAGAAAAAGTACTTGCAACGATGCTTTCTGCAATGGGTCATTTACGACAGGACCCTGTTAGAAATGCTTTTATTTCCCATAGTGATCACGGAATCCATTATCATAATATTTTATTCCATAATCACGATGTGGGGATTAAATTCATTTAATTACCATTTCAAATAAAATATAAGTGTATGAAGGTGAAAATACTTTATATTAAATAGATATGGTATTCAATATAAAAATTTTTGTTTTGGAAAAATCATTGTGCAATTTTAACAGCAAAACGACGTCACATAAAAATTTATAAAATGGGTTGATATGAGAGAAATGGGTCTCTCATCATTTGGACCTAAAATGGGAAGTAATGGGAATTTTTAATGACATATCCCAACATTATGAATTTGAAATAGATGGAATAAGTTAATAAATAAACATGAATATATATGAGAAGGTTAGGATCCCTTACTTAATTCTATCATGGGAATGGTTGTGTATAAAGGTTCATGGGAATGATTAATGAGATTTAAAAGAGTTTATAGTCATATATTAATAAAATGTACTTTATGGGGATATTGGAGAACATATCCAAATAACAAAAATTGAAATTCAGAGATATAACACAAAAGAGGAGCATGAATTGAAAAGATAAAAGATAATTCCCTTACATGACTGTGTGAATCAAAATGATTTGGAGGATTTTTTTGGGAGCTTAGGGATCCTTTGGAGGACTCTAGAAAGAGGAGGGTAGAGTAAGGATGTAATATATAGATTTTTAGGGAATAGAAATGGGATATTGGTTGGGTTAATATAGGGAATTAGTGGAGAATTCCTTATCATTTCTGAAACATTTGATTTGGACTCTATATAATAAAATAACCAAAACATCAAATATTACCATGGTTTTTTCCAATGGTTTGTGAAAAAGGAGACTAGTTTTTATTATTTTATAATTTTAATTGAGTAAATTAATAAAATAATACCCTTCCTTATGCTGAAGTGAGCCATACTCTTATACAAATGATTTTAAAACATTAAAATATATTATTGTTTTTGGAAGATTCATAAAATCCTTATAAAAATAATAAAATAAACATAAAATCACATTATTTTAAAATGTAAACCCGAAATGTTATCATGGATACCCTTTATATTATTTATTACATCACATTTAGGTCATTTTTATTTCGTATTTCACACCACATAATTATAGGGTATTTAATTTTTTCCTAAAAATATTACAGTCTCAGAAAATTATAAAAAAGTAACCATTGGATAATTTCAATATTATGATTCAAAAAATAATACTCCTTTTATTAAAATAATTTTATAATTATTTGTATTTTCACATTTCAATTAAAAATTGGCATATATGGAAAAATTATGGGGTTTTTAAAAAATAACGGTTTTCAAATCCTTATAAAAATTACCTTTTACATCATAAAAATTATATGATCATTTATATTTTCTAAAAAATATTTCATAAAAATATTTTATTTAAATAATATTTATTTCAAAAATCCATTAATTCATTGAAATAAATGATTTATTCGAAATTGAATATTAATTAAAAGTAATATGTGTGTTTTATTGTATTTTTATCAAACTTAATACGAATTCATTTATAATGTGAAAAACATAAATATAATCATAATTTTAAATTAAAATAAAATATAAACATTCATACAAATATTTTTATTTTCTTCTAATCTTCGTTAAATTATTGTTTCCCTTAATTAACATATTTTCCCTTCATAGAGGTAATTAAAATTTACTATGGCTACTTTTCATATTGTTCAAAAATATAAGGTGATATTATTATTTAATATTAATTATGATGATTATAAATATGGAATAAATTTTCTAAAAATAATTTCACAGATGTGAAATAATTTAATTTAATATAAAACATGATACCAGGATAGAAAGCGGTTTTCCGTAAACAGTTTTTATGGAAAATATTATTTTACTTTAGTTCAATAACATGTAATATTCATTATATTTATTTAAATTTAAAAAGATATATTTTTAATCTAAACATTTAAATTAAATAATTTCTCCTTATGGGTTGTTTTATTTAATTAAAACAAAGACAAATTATGCATTTTATAATAGTTTTTAGAAAAAAGGAAATTTTTAATCCAAAATATAAACTTATACTAAAATCCAGTATAAAGATTGTTAAAATGCAATTAATTAAAAAATATAAATAAATAATACATAAGTTACCTTGAAATAAAATTTAAGTAATAATTTTAATTTTAATTTAATTAATTTATCAAAATAAATGACAAATTTACATAAAACTGTATTTTTTACTATTCATTGAAAGATCTATATTTTCAGAAAAATCCAAAAATTTAACTCTATGTTTATACTGAGATAATTATAGGAAAATTTATGTCCATTTTATAATATAATTTTTCTAATTTTAAAATAAGAAAGTTAAAAAAAATTATAAAAACAAATACAATTATTTTAGTAGGAAATATATGTTGAAGAACAAAAGGCTTTACCAAAATATTAAGTGAATATTTTCATGGAATTTATTAATAAATTTACATTTAGTTTGATATATATATATATATATATATAATATTTTTAATCATACTCATATCTATAAATATAATTTTATGCCTTAAATAGTCATTTTTAAATATTTATTATTTGTTTGGGTTTGGTGTTCCATATCACATAGGCTAGAGAACATAGTTTGTCTTTTAAAGACATGGTGAATTACATTTTTCAAAACATTAATAAATTGTGTCCTGTCAATTAAAAAAAGAAATCATTAATCAATTTTGGGACATTTGAACCTATATTTATCAAAAATCAATATCATAAAAAGGTTTAATAAAACATCCCCTTGAGAAGAGTGAAATGGAAGTTTCAAGGTCACCACATAATTAGGTTTCTGAGTAAAAGATCTTCAGTTGGAAGTGAAAACAATGAAATAGAAGAGAAATATAAAAATGATGAATTGTTAGAGTGTGATAGATAACATGGTCATAATAATTTCAGTGACCAAAACTCCATAAATCAGTGGTGGTTAAAACATCCATCAGTACATCAAAATTGTCACAATATGAAATCATTTTATATTCAACATTATTTTCCGATATTTTAGGATTTCCTTTCTCATCTAGACTTTGAACGTAATGAAATATACTTTATTGAAAAGTATAATTTAATCCTATAATAAATTTACACTCTAAACTCATACTTTCTCTAAATGATGATTGATTTTAAACTATTAAACACGTAAACGAAAATCTAATTAACATTAAAGGGATAACATAAAAATTAAATGCATTTCCTTGACTTATGAATTTATAGGATTCAAACTAAGTTACCCATTATTTATTTCCTAAGATAGATTATTATGATCATTTTTGTTCCATTACTGATGTATCATAATAAGCTTGTAAATTTACCAAATCATATCCCCCATGTGTGCAGAAAGGCCTATTGTCTTGCACCAATTCTTAACAATGTCTTTCTCAATACAGTGTTTTCATGTTTTACCCCTACGGGAAATTATGCCAGATCTACATCCACTTGTAGAATCCATACATAAATGTGTTTTCTTGATAATCCACTTAATCTATATATACCAGAAATTGGGGATGTTTTCTTATATAAAGCTTTATTCCCTATGCTTTCTGTAGAGTTTTCTAATCATAATCCTTAAAATAACTAAACTTTTCCTCGTATACCTATGATACCAATCTAGTTAATTATTTCACATTAATACATTGTTTATTATATCAAGTTACACTTAATACATCCCAATAGATTGATAAGTCTAGTATCTTTAATAATTAGGTATATTTCATAGCTTCTTGAATGTGGGAAAAAACATTATTTAGAACCTCCTAAACATTCTTCGAAAATTATATGGATTTAAAACTACAAGGGATAACCTAGGGACATACATAAGAAATGGATGATCTATAATTGTAGAGACCCAATGTTTTTCAATGAAAATTAAATTCTTATTATTTTGTCACAAAATAACATGAAATCACAATATAATGAACTATTAAGTGATAAGTTACCTTTAAACATAATTTTTTCACTTCTGTGTTTGGAATTTTGAAAATCTATCATACACGGTTGTGTTCAAGATGTTTTTTGGAGTCTAATAAAAGAAAAATAATTTTGGTGAATAGTAACCTACCTTTATAAATTGTATTATTCCCTTATTAATAGTGATATACCCTAATTAATAGTAACCTTACCTATTATAGTATAAATATAATATTCAAGTGAAAGTATGATGTACCTACATTTTAGAATAAGTAAATGAATTTTTTAAAACTAATTTTTTAGTAATAAAATATGATTTTAATTAAATATTAAATTTATAATATTTAGAAAATTATATTTTAAAAATGGACTTCATTTTTGGATTCTGCACGTCGAAAAATGGTTGGGGTAAAATTTTTGGATTTTTCTAAAATACTTGAATTTTTGGTGAATAGTAAAATACATTAATTTACCGTATAAATACATTATAATTAAAACCCACAATTCCTAACATCCCAAGTTATGTAAGGACCCAAATATAGAATCACATGCCTTATTTACTATTCTTGGTCATTCAAGACTCACTATTCCTTGTCTTAGGGGAAATTAATAAACTAATAAATTTTATATTAAGGAAACTGCTCTCCCCTCCACTATAAAAACCACCCTTCACACCCTCATTTCCTCACACCTATCAAGATCCAATACTTCTCTAAAATCTGACCAAACATCCTCCCTAGAAACTCTCCAACTTCAAAGATCATATAGTTTTATCAAAAGAATAATCCTAGCTTCCTTAAAGAGAAACTCAAGAGGAAGATTTAAGAGGTAATTTCTCTCCCTCTTCTCCTTTAATTTCCTTTCAAGTTCAAGTTCATTTATTGATCTATCTCCACCTATGTTCATCCAAATGGAATTTTAACTCAAATATTATACATGTAATAAAATTTTATCATGATATAGGGATATTATATCATCCAACCCCCTTTCCCTCTTCCTTTTATTTTATTAAAGAGAACGTTGTTCGTGAGGTGTTAATTTATCACCTTTAAGAATGACATGATTTCTTCTTCCATTTATACCTTAACATCTGGTCATGAAACCATTTTTATAGTTGAACCATAATTTTCTATATGTATTATTTCTTATTTAATGTTCTATAAATAACTTATGGCCATATTACTAAGTGATAAATTAAAACAAGTTTGTTGTGATCGAAAAACCGACCAAATTAACCCAAACAATCATCATTTAATTCTTATCTAATAATTCATCCACATGGATCTAATATAATTAATTATAAAATCATTAAATATTCTATAATATCATTAATAACATGTAATATCAGTTCTGTATGTTTACCCATGTTCTACCAAAACTCCAATTTAAGAATACAAGTGAACCACCAAAGAAAAACCATAAAAACCAACACCCCTGAACAATGTTTTTAAACATTATAAGTCACCCAAAGGAACATAAAATGACATAATTAAACGATAATGAACCCTATTCATGTATATAAGGTTCTGTAATTTCTAATTAATGAATATAATTTCATTATACAAGACATTAAATTGAAGGATGCATTCAGATACAAGTAAATGGGAAATTCTCGAACCCAACATTCATCCTTTAGGTTCTCCCTCTTCTACTCCATTTGTGATATGGATACTCCATAAAGATCATTTCTTCATCATTATCTTACCTTTTCTAGGATATAAATGTTTTCTCATGATGTTTTTGTCAAAATAAGTGTTTTCCAAAAGAAATATTCTTTTAAGAACTCATGTTTTCCTCTCATTCATGGTTGATGGTTCTTGTATCAAGTATGTTGTTCCCTCTTTCTTTTGGGAACCCAAAGAAAATGAATATATTCTTATGAGATGAAACCCATCCCTTACCATGGGTTAGTTATGTTCATTGTTGATATATGTTCTATGTGGAATGCATGAAAATGATAATACTATGAGGTCACGGGTGCGCCCGGAATTATATAGTGCAATATGAATGTTTGAATGTGACGGGTGTGCCCAGAATTATACAGCGCTCCAATGCATTGGGTAAAGTGATGAATCTCATGAGTAAATGTGAAATTATGTGTGAACAAGATTATAGCTTTGTTCACAAGTATGTGTGGTAGTTAACCACTAAGACATGATGTTTCATTTTTTATGCATTTCCACATTTCAAGTCATATATTTATGCTTCCTATCATGTTCATGATCTTTTTCCCATGTTATGATTATGATCACCCCATGCTATATTGTTCTTATCTATCCTATTACTAGTATTTTAGCTCAACCCTTTTGTTGTATATCCTCAGGTGGCTACATATACTAAGGAGATGTCAAGTGCCAATAAGAATCTAGAGAAGAATAAATTAAATAAATGTTTATACTTGATGTTGTAATTGTTATGTATGGTTCTAATTTTCCCAAGACACTAAACATTTGGATCATGTATGTGTAATAATATTATGTTGTTTATCTTTAAAATGATTTAATAGTAATGTAATAAAAGGCAGGGTCTCTATAGTTGGTATCGGAGGAAAGGTTTAGTTAATTTGGGAATTATGATTAGTGAACCCTAGAGAAAACCTCTAGCATGAGACTAAGTACAAATATACACACAATAATATTTATATAGGGATCCCATATGTTATTTGTTTGGTAAAAATTGTTTAAATGGATATGTTATTCATGATTTGTTTACTTATATTTTCTTCTAACCTTTCCTATTTTAGAAAATGGTGGGAACTAGGAGAAATCAGGCCAACAACTCGTGTGAGGGACAATGCAATGATTGCCCGAACGACATCCCCAATGATTTGGGAGGTGGAGTTCAGAACATCATGGAGATGCTTAACCAATTATTACAGGTTATGAACAATAACCATAATAATTCCTAACATCCTCCTTCACAAAAAAGGGAGAAACTGGCTATAGAATGTTTTATGTAGCAACGACCACCGACGTTTACTGGATCTTCTGATCCACTAGTTGCAGAATAGTGGTTCAACTCCATGGAGAAGATATTTTCTGTGATTCACTATTATATGATGGAGAAGGTGAATCTAGCCTTTATTGTCTAGATGGTGAAGCCGATCAATGGTGGGCTTTGATTAAGAACACCAAGCCAAGGGATGAAATTAAAGAGATGGAATGGGAAGACTTTAAGATAATGTTTCTTAATAAGTATTTCCCAAGAACTCTCTACACAAAGATGGAGAGAGAATTCATAGAGCTCATGAGAAAAGAATAAGAATCTGTCACAACCTATTAAGCGAATTTCACAAGGATTTCAAGATACGCTTCGTGTTTTGTTATCAACAATGAAAGAAAAATTGATATATTCTTTATTGGATTAAAACCACACCTTCAAAAGGCTCTGGCAATCCGAGACTTTGGGAGTTATGAAGAATTTGTTAGATGTGCCCTCAAAGTGGAGATGGAGTTTGGAGAATGGTCCCATGGCTATGATGATAAAAAACAAAAGATGTAGTTTCATGCCGGTGGATGTAATGATAAATGTGGGAAGAAAACTCAACGACCCACATGCCAAAAATATGGAAAGTTACAACATGGGAACTGCCTCAAAGTGATGGGGAAATGCCTCAAGTGTGGGAAGTAAGGAAACCATGTTCAAGACTGTCATAAAGACACTAAAAGGAAGGAGAATGTTGCTGATGAAAGGAGATAGCCACTCTGGTTCAATGCTACAACTATATGGAGCTAGGGAACTATGGAAACCAGTGCACTAAACCTCGAGTTCTCGGGGGTAATCAGCGTCAGCAGCCACCAAAGCCAAAGGAACAAGGGAAGGCTTATGCCATCACTACTGTGGAGGTGGATAATGATAATGAAGTCATACAAGGTACACTTACTATTCACTCAATAATGGAAAAAGACTTATTTGATTCTGGTTTTATGCATTCCCTTATATCTTGAAAGTTTGCTAGAACTATCAAATCGATGCCCCGAAACCTTGAAGTGGAGATATCTATAAAAACACCAAGTGGTGCAATCATTTCAACCCAAGTGTTTGACTCCTCTCTTGTTGGTGTATGTGGGAAGATTCTTCTGGAAAATCTTGTAATACTTCCCTTGGTGGAATTCAATGTTATAATGGGAACGGATTGGATCTCGTTATATAGAGCACATATCAACTGTAGGGAAAATGAAATATATTCTCATATTCTAAACCATATGAAGCTCCTCTAAAAATTCAATGAAGATCATTAATATCCTTTTAAAAAACCTTCAATATCCCTATGAAGAATCATACCTCGCCCAAATGGTTTAGTGGAAGGAACGTTCCAACCTTGAAGAAGTTCCCATCGTGAGGGAATATGACAATGTATTTGCCGAAGAGTTACCAGGAATTCCCCCAGATTGTGAGGTAGAGTTTTCAATTGAACTCTTACCCAGAGCTACACCTATCTCGAAGTGTCCTTATAGGATGGCTCCTATTGAACTGGAGGAGTTAAAGAAGCAGCTGCAAGATTATCTGGACAAAGGGTTCATATGCCCTAGTGCATCACCTTGGGGTGCGCCAGTGCTCATTGTGAAGAAGAAGGATGGAACAATGTCGTTGTGTATCGATTATTGGAAACTCAACAAGATCAACATAAAGAACAAGTATCCTCTCCCAAGGATTAATGACTTGTTCAATCACTTAAGAGGTGCTCAATAACTCTCAAAGGTGGATCTTTGTTCTGGATATCATCAGCTAAAGGTGAAGAAGGAAGATATTCAGAAGACTGCCTTCTGAACAAGGTATGGGACCTATGAGTTTTTGGTGATTCCCTTCGGACTTACTAATGCCCCAGAAATCTTCATGGATTTGATGAATAGAGTCCTTAGACATTACCTCAACAAATTTTCGGTAGTTTTTATCGATGATATTCTCTTCTACTCCAAGAGAAAGGAGGAACATGAAGAACATCTAAGAATTGTGTTGGCGACTTTTAGAAAGGAGAAGTTGTACACCAAGTTTAGCAAGTGTGACTTTTGGATGAAGCAAGTCAGGTTCTTGGGACATGTGATCACAAGTGAGGGAATCTCTGTGGATCCTTCAAAGACAAAAGAGATTGAGGAATGGCCCAGGCCCTCTATTGTCACAAAAATCCATAGTTTTCTTGGATTATCTGGGTACTACTGACGTTTTCTGAGAAAAATCTCACGATTTTCAAGCCTGTTAACTAATTTTATAAGGAAAATGATAATGTATATCTGGACAGAAGAATCTGAGGGAAGCTTCAAAGAGGTAAAGAGAAGACTGATCACTACACCTATACTCACACTACCAAAAAGTGGAGGAATTTTTATGATATACAGTGATGCTTCAATGAAAGGCTTCGGTTGCGTACTCATGAAAAATGCCAATGTGATAGCCTACGCTTCACAACAGTTGAAGATCCATGAGCAGAACTACCTGATGCATGATCTAGAGCTGGCAGCCATGATATTTGCATTGAAAATATGGCAGCACTACCTTTATGGGGATAAGTGTGACATATACACTGACCAAAAGATCCTAAAGTATATATTCACACAAAAGGAGCTCAACATGCGTCAAAGGAGATGGTTAGAGCTAATCAAGGACTATGATTGCACTATTCACTATCATCCTAGAAAGTTGAACAAGGTAGCTGATGGTCTAAGGAGAAGAGAACCTACTACTCTATCAATGCTGCGGATTGAGAAAGACCCTATCTTCTTCAATATGTAAAGAATGTATTTGGAAATCATAAGGGCAGGGGATACATCCTACCTTGACCAACTGATTGTGCAACCATCCACCCAGGAGAAGATTACGGAAGCACAAAGGGATGATGTGGAGATACAAAATAAGTTGAATGCAGTAAAGGAAGGGAAGCTTCCAGAGTTCCATATCGACGATGACTGTGTGATTCAGTTTGGAACACAGCTTTATGTGCCTTCATCACCTGGGATAAAGAAGGAGATATCGGATAATGCACATAGCTCAATATTATCTATCCATCATCGGATTACCAAAATGTATCATGATCCCCGAGAACACTTCTGGTGGTATAACATAAAGAAGTAGATTGCAGAATATATATCAAGGTTCTTGGTATGTCAGCAAGTTAAAGCTAAGAGAAAAATGTCCAAAGGTATGAAGCAGACATATCTTATACCTATGTGGAAATGGGAAAATGTTACTATGGACTTTGTCATGGGTCTCCTGAAGACGTCAAAGGAAAATAATGTGATATGGGTTGTCATTGACCGACTCACCAAGACTTCCCATTTTATTTCCATTCGGGAAGATCTATCGCTTGAACAACTTGCAAAGATATATGTGAAAGAAGTGGTGAGACTACACGGTATTCCACTCTCAATTGTCATTGACCATAATCCAAGGTTCAAATATAAATTCTGGAGGAGCCTTCAACATGTTTTCAGTACTGAATTAAATTACAACACGACCTATCACCCCAAAACTGATGGCAAATCTGGAAAGACTATTCAGATGCTTGAAGATATGCTAAGAGCATGCTCTCTTTAATTCAAAGGTGGTTGGGATCAGAATCTTCCATTGGTTGAGTTCTCATACAAAAATAGCTTCCACTCGAGTATTCAGATGGCACCATATGAAGCTATGTATGGAAAGCGATGTAGAACTCCAACCTGTTAGGATGAAGTTGGAGAAATAAAGCTACTTGGACCCGATCTTGTTCAAGAGATGATAGAGAAGGTTCAAGTCATCTAGAAACACATCAAAGCTGCTCAGTGTTAGAAAAAGAGCTATGTTGACAATAGTTTAAGGGACTTGGATATTGATGTTGGAGATAAAGTCTTCCTTCGAATATATCCATGTAAGAGAGTCATGCGATTCGAGAAGAAAGGGAAGTTATGCCCAATGTATATTGTCCCCTTTGAGATCCTTGACCGCATAAAAGTCATGGCCTATTGTCTTTCACTTCCACCGAATATGGATCATGTTCATGATGTGTTTCATGTATCACTACTGGGGAAGTACATACCAGACCCCTCACATGTACTAAACTAAGAGGTGGTGCAGCTGGAAGATGATCTCTCCTATGAGGAGCAACCAATAGAGATCCTGGATCGGAGAGATAAGGTTCTACGCAACAAGAAAACCCATCTTGTCAAAGTTTTGTGGGGGAACCATAAGTTTGAGGAGGAAAATTGTGAACTAGAAGAGGCAATGAAGGAGAAACACTTGCACCTGTTTGTGTAAAGTGAAATTTCAAGGGCGAAATTTCTTAAGGGGGGAAGAATGTAACAACCCAAAGTTTTTCAATGGAAATTCCCTTCTTATTATTTTTTCGTAAAATAACATGTAAACACAACATAATGAACTGCTAAGTGATAAGTGACCTTTAAACATATGTTTGTCACTTCTGTGTCTGGAATTTTGAAAATCTGACATACATGGTTGTGTTCAAACTGTTTTTTGGAGTCGAATAAAAGAAAAATATTTTTTTGTGAATAGTAACCTACCATTATGAATAGTAACATACCATTATGAATAGTGATATACCCTAATTAATAGTAGCCTTACCTATTATAGTATAAATATAATATTCCAGTGAATGTATGGTGTACCTATATTTTAGAATAAGTAAATGAACGTTTTAAAACTGTTTTTTAGTAATAAACTATGATTTTAATTAAATATTAAATTAATCAAATTTAGAAAATTATTTTTGAAAAATGGACTTAAATTTTTGAATTATACATGTTGAAAAATGGTTGGGGTAAAATTTTGGGATTTTTCTAAAATACATGAATTTTGGGTGAATAGTAATATACATTAATTTACCGTATAAATACATTTTAATTAAAACCCACTATTCCTGACATCACAAGTGATGTAAGCACCCAAATATCAAACTCACATGCCTTAATTACTAATATTGGTCATTCAAGACGCACTATTCCTTGTATTTGGGGAAATTAATAAACTAATGAATTTTATATTAAGGAAACCCCTCTCCCCTCCACTATAAAAACCACCATTGACCCCCTCATTTCCTTACACCTCTCAAGCTCCAAGCCTTCTCTAAACTCTACCCAAAAATCCTCCCTATCCCCTCTCCCACTTCTAAGAGCTTCTGGTTTCATCAAAATACCAAGCCTAGCTTCCTTTAAAAGAATCACAAGAGGAAGATTTAAGAGGTAATTTCTCTCCCTCTTCTCCTTTAATTTCCTTTCAAGATCAAGTTCATTTATTGATCTCTCCCCACCTATCTTTATCCAAATGGTATTTTAACTCCATTATAATACATGTAATGAAATTGTATAATGATAATGGGATATTATATCATCCAACCCTCTTTACCTCTTCCTTTTATTTTATTAAAGAGAACGTTGTTCGTGGGGTGTTAATTTATCACCTTCAAGAACGATATGCTTTATTATTCCATTTCTACCTTCATATCTGTTCATGAAACCATTTTTATGGTTGAACCAGAATTTTTTATTTGTATTATTTCTTATATAATGTTCTTGAAATAACTTATGTCCATATTACTAATTGATAAATTAAAACAAGTTCGTTGTGATCGAAAAACCGCCCAAATTAACCCAAACAATCATCATTTATTTCTTATCTAATGATTCATCCACATTAATCTAATATAATTCATTATAATATCATTAAATACACTATAATATCATTAATAACATGTAATATCAGTTCTGGATGTTTACCCATGTTCTACCCAAACTTCAATTTTAGAATACAAGTGAACCACCCAAGAAAAACCATAAAAACGAACATCCCCGAACAATGTTTTTAAACTCTATAAGTCACCCAAAGGAACATAAAATGACATAATGAAACCAGAATGAAACCTATTCATGTATAAAAGGTTCTGAAATTTCTAATTAATGAATATAATTTCATTATATAGAACATTAAAGAGAATAAATCATTCAGATACAAGGTAAGGGGAAATTCTCGAACCCAACTTTCATCCTTCGGGTTCTCCCTCTTTCACTCCATTTGAGATATGGTTACTCCATAAAGACCATTTTTTCATCATTAGCTTACCTTTTCTAGAATATACATGTTTTCTAATGAATTTTTTGTCAAACCTAATTTTTTCCAAAAGAACTCTTCTTTTAAGAACTCAACGTTTTCTCTCATTCATGGTTGATTGTTCTTGTATCAAGTATGTTGTTCCCTCTTTCTTTTGGTAACCCAAAGCATATGATTGTATTATTATGAGATGAAACCCATTCCATACCACGGGTTAGTTATTTTCATCATTGATATATGTTCTATGTGGCATGCATGATAATGATAATATTATGAGGTGACAGGTGCGCCCAGAATTATATAGCATAATATGAATGTTTGAATGTGACAAGTGCACCTGAAATTATACAGCACTCCAATGCATTGGGTAAATTGATGAATCTCATTAGTAAATGTAAAATTATGTGTGAACAAGATGATAGCTTGGTTCACAAGTATGTGTGGAAGTTAAACACTAAGACATGATGTTTCATTTTTATGCATTGCCACATTTCAAGTCTTATATTTATGCTTCCTCTCTTGTTCATGATATTTTTCCCATGTTTTGATTATGCTCACCCCATTCTATATTTTTCTTTTCTATCCTCATACTAGGCTTTTACATCACCCCTTTATATGTACATCCTTAGGTGGATACGTAGACTAAGGATATGTCAAGTGCCAATAAGAAGCTAGATAAGAAGAAATTAACTAAATGTTTATGGTTGATGTCTTAATTATTATGTATGGTTCTAATTTTCCCAAGACACTAAACCTTTGGATCCTCTATGTGTAATACTATTAATTTTTTTATCTTTAAAATGATGTAATAGTAATGTAAGAAAAGGCAGGGTCACTATAATAATCCCTAGTAATGGAATAAACATGGAATAAGGTAATATACGTTATACAATTGAAATATAAAAATGGAATAAAACTTGTGTGAATCATGAAAATGAATAATAGAGCATGATATATAATGATAATCAAAAACTTGGAAATGTGGAAACAACTTAAAACACTACATAATAAACATTGGTAAAGGTTAAATTCAAATACATCCTGATGGAAGAATTACCATAATGGAATCAAGAACTCTCCATGTCCCAACATGACATCTCATGATACTAAACATTAACCATTTCATTGGAGCACTATGTAATTCAGTATGCACCTATAACTTTCATTTCATTATCATTATTAAGTGTACCACATAGATCAAATAACATAGATTCATACATCATCATATTTCATTCTACTATCATGGAGTGTGGATTACATACATGTTTCCCATGTTTGAAAAGTATGAGTGTATACAGGTGAACACCCTTCATAGGAAATGGGTATGGTATCCACTACACAATTGATTTGGAATAGAAAAATTGTAGAGGAATTTCAGAAGAAAACCGTGTCATATAAAAATTAATAAAATGGTTTGATGGGAGAGAAATGGGGATATAATCATTTGGACATGAAATCATAAGTAACATGAACATGGAATGACATATCCAAATATTAAGAAATTTAAATACAATCCATACAATAATAAAGAAGCATTAATACATATGAGAAGGTAAAGATCTATTAATAAATATGATCATGATAATGGACATGCATAAAGGTTCATGTGAAAATTATTTAGATTGAAAAGGGTAAATCATCATATTGAAACAAAATATAAAGTAAGGGTGTTATGGAATAAGATATCCCATCATGAAAAAATTTAAATTAGGAGACTCAACATAGAGGTTGTTCTTGAATTGAAATGATAAGTGATAAATACATTACATGAGTGTGCGACTCAAAATTCTTGTAAGGAACTTCATGAGATATTGGGGAACTTTTGGAGGACTATAGATCAGTTTGGGTAGAGTAAGACTGTAAATCCATGAACTCACACATTTGGATTCAATACTAAAACATGTTGTGTATTTTTTATATAATATAACAGAAAAATACACAATAAATTATAAAATAGAGGATATTTTCTTGTATTGGTTTTGGAGGATTATAAAAAATATATATTAAATCAGAGTTTACAAAAAAATAATTACTAAATAAACAAAATTATGAATCTTCACTAGTTCCATAACTGTCTTATCAACTTCTAAGTAATCCTATAAAAAAATTTAAAAACATGGGATGAGCACAAAAGGCTCAGTAAGGTAAATAAAAATACATAAATAAATCATTTGTAAAAAAATACTTATAAAAACGTTTCCTTTTAACATAAAGTTAATAACATTACTTAAGAAAACAACTGATTCGAATAAAATCATTATAAGTATAAATTAAACATTTTGGTAACTTGGGGAATAAATTACATAAAATTTTAACTCTAACTGCTACCATATTAATTGAAACCCTAAAATACTAACATAAAATTTTACCCTCTTGGATACCTTTTAATGTAACCCGTTAAGGTTATATTACAATGTAACTCTCACGAATACCTTACTATATAACCCTCTAGTTACCTAATGGTGTAACAGTTGCATTTACACTTGAACTAGCCATACAGTTGACCTCTATCATAAACACACCGAATGCATTGGAGGAAGATATATGTCCCACCATTCATCATAAAAAATTCCAAAGAACAATAACATAATTATAAAACAATAATACTTACATCATATAAAACAATCCCTTTAAAAAAGAAATGAATTTGAAATAAGATTTTTTATAATATAGTACCTTACAATTATAATATATATGAAGTTCAAAATCATAATAAGAATTTAATATGTGTATAATCTATAAATACACATAATACAATATATTATAATAAAAATTCATTTCACAAATAATCTTAGTACCAAATAATCAATAAAGTTGAACGTTAACCCAAAGAATGGGAATTTGGATATGAATTCTCATACCCCAGGTTAGTAATAGAACATGTTCAAACCTCGTATATAATGGTTTTAAGAGTATTATTAATATAATAAATAACCATATTCATATTTATAATTACTTATATTACATTCTTATAACATATTTTAACCCATTTGTTAATAATATTTTTTTATTTTCATTGTTTCGGGTGCATTTATTTCATGGTTTACAAAGTCAATTAATTTATGGTCTTACTTTTAAAAATGTAATAAAAATATTGAACTAATAAAAATATATATATTTAGGTATTATTAAAAAACTACATGTGAATTTAAAATTTACATGATTTCAGTAAAATGGAAACAAAAATTTATCATTCACAAAGGTGTTAAATTGATGGACTAGGGGCGAAGATTTCATTAAATAATAAATAAATGGAGAATATGAGTGTTTTTATGATAATTATACCATTAACATTAAATAATTAAATTATATATGGGATACATAAGTCTTCATGAATAATTTTATAAGAGGTCTGAGTAAGGTAGATGTTATAAAGAGATTTAAAAGAGAAAAAAATTACCTCTTGAAAAAGTATCCATGTGAACCTTCTCAAGGCTCTTAGAAGCAGTATTTTTTTGAGACAACAAGCACAAGAATTTGGTAAGGGATAAAGACGTGGTAATTTGGATGATTTTTATAGAACAAATTCATTATGGTTATGAAATTTTTAAAGAAAGGATTCCATTTTTATAATTCTAGGGAGGGGTAACTTTGGAATTATCCAAATTATTAAAATATAAAAAACATATTATAGATTTTAAGATTTGCCAAAATGTTTAACAAATAGAAGGGGTTAATTTATAAATTAATAAATTCAATTTTTAATTTTTCAATAATTTTTTTGATTTTTAAATAATTAAATAAAATATTTTATTCATGGAAAATAATTTTTGTCAAATTAAATAATATTAATAATTTTTTACTTTAAAAGCATGAAAAAAATATATAATTAGAATATATTTTTTATTATATCATTGGAGTTCCATATTAATCATGTTTATCCATGAATTAACATAAAAATATCAAATTATATTTATTTTATTAACTTTAAAATAATTAATTTTATTTATTCATTAATTAAATTAATCCCGCATAATCTTTTTGTAAACCATTATAATATGTATTTTTGATCTGAAAATTAATAATAAAATTATATGAGAAATGTTACTTTCTTAAATTTTAAAATTCTATTTTTTTCAAATAAAACATATGGAGAACCTCTTATTAAATTATTATACAAATTAAAAACTATACTGTGAAAACTTGACATCCTTTTGAAATAAAATTTTTTCATGTCTATAAAGAGATTCATGTGTATCCAAAATTCCATAAATATGAATAAAAACTTGATGAGGGTAAAACAAATTATTATATAAAGTGTTTTAGATAAATTATGGGTCATTTAAAAATTTTATTAATTTTGATAAAAACATTTTATTTATTTTTCTTATGCTTTCACTAATATAGCATCAACATTGCACAAGAATTAATGTTAGTTATTTAACATATAAAAATTAAAAAAAATATCATAAAAATAAGTTAATTAGGTTCAAAATAAATTTCTATATTCATTAATTATTTATAATTAATAATATATATGTCAAGAAAACATCTAAAATTTGTTATTTGGTCTTTTATTTCCCATCACAAGAATTGCACAAGTATTTGGAAAAGATTAATATTATATATCTGTAAAATTAAAATTTAACACTTAAAAAATAAACAATACATATTTATTCATAAAAAATCATGAAAATAATTTTTATCACTAAATTATTTTTTATAAGGAACCCAATTTGACATTTCCAATGCTACACAAAAATTGTGTCGGCACTGATAATAATTTTTCTAACCATCATGAAATAAATTATAACATACTTTTTATGAATTAATTCTATAAAAAATTATTCTTATAAAATCATAATTTAGTTATACAATAAATTTAGTAAATATTGTTTCCTAATTATTTCATCAAGATTTTGTAAAAAATATCATATTTTTTTACTATTCACAAAAAACTGATCATTTTTAGAAAATATGAAAAAAATCATCATAGAATAATTTTGATATTATGATTTCATATTTGAATTTATTTTTATAATATATATTTTCTATAATATCCAGAAGTTAATTATATAATTATTACATAAAAATAAATAAAAAACATTTTTTGAAGCAAACATATTTCTGAAGAATAAAATGTATTTAGTAACAATTACTTTATTATTTTCTAATAAAAAACAAATAAATATATATTTGGTTGGAATATTACATTTATTTCACGTATAAATTATTTAAATAAATTCTAATAAATTTATTAGCTATGTTATAATGGTCACATAATGGTTTTTTATTCATTTATGAATGATGTGGCATAATGATTCATTTTAGAAAAATTTCTAGATGTTAAAATATCCCCACTATAAATGAATTATTCCCTCATAATTTATTCATTGAAATTATAATTTTTAATTTACATATTTATAATTATGAAAAACTATTTTATTATGTGTACTTAATTAACTAAATGTTCAAAATTAAATTCTATTGTTATATTTTTTAAAGATGAAAATGTATAATCTCCAAATTTGCCTAGATCATTCATATAATAGAAAATATAACACCCTAAACCCAAACATTTGGATTCAGTACTAAAACAATATTTAATTTTTTATAAAAGATTAAAAAATATAAAGTACATTATATAATTGATGGAATTTTATGACCTAGGTTTTGGAGGATTACACAAACCCTATATTAAATCTGGTTTTATAAAAAAATTATTACAAAATAACTAACTAGATTAATCTAAAGTATTACCCTAACTATCCTATGAACATCTAATAAATGTTTTGAAAAACCTTTTAAAATTATGGGATGAGAAAAAAATCTATGTAAGGAAAATAAAAAACAAATAAATAATTAGTTCACAAATACTTATAAAAAATTTTACTTTTAACATATACTTAATAAAATTACTTATGAAAACAAGAGATTCAAATAAAAAAAATTCAAGTATAGATAAAACATATTGGTAATATGGGGAATTACTAACTTAAGATTGAAACACCCATGGATACAATATGAATTTTATCACTCGCAACAGTATTACAATGTAACTCTCAATGATACATTACACTGTAACTCTCAATTATACTTACAATATAACCCTCACACCTACCTTACAATATAAACCTCACAGCCAACATATGGTGTAATGATCCCCATTACACGTGGAGTAACCAAACATTCAACGTCCAACATAAACATACCCAATACACGGAAAGAAGATATAAGTTCCACCCTTCATCACAAAATTTTTCCAAGAAACATAAAATATTCATAAAACAATAATACTTATACAATGTAAATCATTCCCTTTAAAAAACAAAAATAAATTAAAAGTGTATTTTTTTATAAAAATTCTTTTATAAAAATAATATATTTGAAGTTAGAATTGATAAAAGGAATGGAATATTTGTATACACTATAAATATACATAATAAAATATAATATAATCATAATTAATTTCTAAAATAATCTTATTGCTAAATAATCAAAAAAGATGAAGGGTAACCCAAAGAATGGAAATTGGGTTATGAATTCCCTTTACTTGGGTTCCTCTTATGTAAAAAGTGTTCAAAACTCTGATATATTGGTTTAAAGAGTTATTAATATATTACAGAACCATATTCATATTTTTATTTTCTTATATGATATTATAATTACATTTTCCAATCCATTTTTTAATAATAATTTATTATTATTTTTTCAGGGGCATTTATTTAACGGTTTCCAAGATCGGTTTATTTATGTTATTCCTAATCAAAGTGAAATAATCATACAGACGTGATAACATATATATATAGGTCATCATAGAAAATTTCATGTTAATTTCCACATTCTATGATTTCAGTCAAAGGGAAACGAAAAAATCATTGTCCACAACGGTGTTGAATTAACGCACCACAGACGACGATTTCATTATTTAAGAATAACCTGAGAAAATGAGAGATTTTATAATGAATATGACATAAAAATGACAATAGTTCAGTTTATATGTGATATTGTAGTTGTCATAAAATATTGAATAACATTGGGGGATAAGGTATATGTGAGAAATAAATTTAAAAGAGGAAACAAAATTTACATCTTCAAAAATGCTCCTTGAGAACCTTCTCAAGGATCTTAGAAGTGGTCTTTTTGTGATACCAGAAGCACAATAATTTGGTAATGGATGAAAGGAAGTTAATTTTTAAGGGTTTTTCCGAAAATGAAGTCTTAGGTTTATGAAATTTGTGAAGGAAGGTACCCCAATTTATAATTGAGGTGGGGGGTAACCTAAGAATAACTCAATTTATTAAAATATAAAAAATTTATTTTAAGGGTAAAAACTTATAAAAAATCCAAAAAACAAAATTGGATTACATTTTGGAAGGAATATAATTATTTTTTGTACATTTTCAATAATTTTTGGATTTTCAAATAAATAAATAAAATATTTTATAAATAGAAAATAATTTTTTTCAAAATAAATACTATTCATAATTATGACTTTAAACATCTCTAAAAATGATTAAATTTTGGAAAAAACATTGATGATATCATATACATGACATATTCCTATATAAAAGATATCAATTAACTTAAAAATATCGAATTATTTTTATTTTATTATTTTTAGTATCATTAATTTGATTTATTCATTAATTAAAATAATACTGCATCATCTTTGTGAGATTCATTATGGTATATATTTTTTGTCTAAAATTATAAATAAAATTATATGAGAAATATACTTTTATTAGTTTTAAAAATAATATTTTTTTAGGGATAATTTTTTTTAATACTATATATTAAAATATTATATTTATTAAAAACTATAATGTGACAACTTGACATCATTTTAAAATGATATATATTAAAGACATTAAAGTGGTTCATGTGGACCAAAAATGTACAAAATAAGAATAAAAAATATAATGGTTATAAAATACTTATATATATTGTTTTAGCCAAAATAGTGGTCATTTAAGTATTCTTAAAATTTTAATGAAAACATTTTATTTACATTTCTTATGCTTGCACAAGCACTACATCAACGTTGCTCATGAATAAATGATAATTATTTAATATATAAAAAATAAAAATAAATTATTATCATAAAAATAAGTTAATTAGGTTAAAAAATAAATTTCAATATTCATTCAATTTTTATAATTATTAATAAATATGTTACGAAAACTTCATAAATTTTTTATTTTCTCTTTTTTTCTTTATGCTAGTATTGCATTGATATTTGGATATGATTATTAATATATAACTATAAAAATAAAATTTAATAGATAATAAAATCAGAAATACAAAATACTTGTCAAAAAATTCATGAAAATAATTTTAATCACTCAATTATTTTTTGTAAGGAACCAAATTTGACATTTTCAATACTGCCTGGGCACTACGTCAACACTGACAATAATTTTTATACCTATCCTGAAATAAATTATAACATACTTGTTCTAAATTAATTATGTAAAATATTACTCTTATAGAAACATAATTTATTTATTCAATAATTTTTATAAATTTTATATCATAATTATGTTTTCAAGAATTCATAAAAAAATATCATATTTTATAAAAACCCGTATTTTTACTTTTCAACAAAAATTAAACCCTTTCATAAAATTCTTAGAAATTATATATAGACTAATTTTTATTTGATGATTTAAAATATGAAGTCATTTTTTCAAAATATATTTTCTAAAATCTCTAGAAATTGATTATATTATTTGTACATAAAAAAGCAACAAAAATCATTTTTTGAAGAAAACATATATCTGAAGATTAAAATGCCTTTAATAAAAATTATTTTATTATTTTATAATAAAAAAGTAATAAATTTATATTGTGTTGAAAACTATATTTATTTCATAAATAATTTATTTATATTTATTCACATCAATTTAGCGACTAAGTTATAAAGGTCACATAATATCATTTTAGTTGTTTGTTTAAGCTTGATGTTGCTCAGTGTTTCCTTTAAAAAAATTTAGGTTTTACGAAATATTTTCTCCAAGGATTTATAATGAAGAAAAATTGGAGATTGGGTAGATTTATATAGTAAATTTGTGGGGAATTCTTTTTCAATTACCAAACATAGGTTTTGGACTCTATATAATAAAATAAGAAAAACCAAAAACCATCCCATGGATATTGACCCTAGTTTTTGAAAATGAGAAGTAGTTTTCATTATTTTATAAGCATAGGGTATGAACTTATTAAAATAATACCCTTGATTTTGTGTAAGTGAGTTATATACGCATAAAAATTATTTTAAAACCATAAAATATGTTTTTGGTTTTGGATGATTCATTTATGCTTTATAAAAAATATTAAATAAAAATAAAATGAAATTATTTTAAAGAAAAACATATTTTTGGTCATCTATACCCATTATAGTATTTATTATATAACTTTTGGTTCATTATGATGTCATAATACACACCATACATTTATACGATATTTAATTTTTACCTAAAAATTGGACAATCTCAAAAAATTATAAAAAAATCACTATTGGTTAATTTCGACATTATGGTTCACAAAATAATATTCATTTTATAAAAATACTTTTATAACTATTTTTTTTCTTTTAAAATAATCATCAACATTTATTAAGAAATTCTCTGTTTTTTGATAATAATAGTTTTTGAACCCTTATAAAAATTCCATTTGACATCATAAAAATTTTATGATCATTTAAATTTTATTAAAATTATTCAATAATAATATTTTATTTAAATATTATTTTCTTTAAAAATCTATTACATCATATAAATTTATGTCTAATTTTAAATTGATTATTAATTAAAAATTTAATTATTGTTTTATCGTATTTTTATGAAACGAAATACTAAATCATTTATAAAGTAAAAAAAGTAAATATAATCTAAATTTATATGAAAATAAAATATAAATATTAATTGTATTAGTGATACTTGTTTTTATTCTTTGTTAAATTATGTTTACTCTTAATTAACATGTTTTTCCATTTACCATGGTAATTAATATTTACCACAATTACTATTCATATTGTTCGAAAATTAAGTTGAACTTATTACCTAATATTAATTATGACGATTCTATAAATGGAATTAATTTTATCAAAATCAATTTATATAAGATGAATAATTTAATTTAATATAAGTCACAAAAGCATGATGGAAATCCATTTTAAAAAAATACATTTTTAAGGAAAAGATTATTTTACTTTTACTCTATAACTAGTATTCTTGATTATATGAATTTCAATTAAAAAGGAATATATTTAGTCTAAAAAATTCATTTAAATAATTTCTCATTAGGGGTTATTTTATTTTATTAAAATGGAGATACCATATGCATTTTGAAATAGTTTTTATGAAAATTCATTTTAAATCCTATAAATAAACTTGTACGAAAATCTAGAATAAAGATGTTTAAACTGTACATAATTGAATTAAATATAAATAAATTATTTTTATGTTACATTTAAATGAAATAAATATAATAATGGTACATTTAAATTAATTAATTTATCCATTTAAATAAAAGTTTTGTATAAAAACTGTATTTATCACTATTCACTGAAAAATTTATATTTTGTAAAATTACCCATAATCTCACTCTAAATTTATCATGATCTGATTATATAAAAAGTTAATTCCATTTTATAAAATAATTTTTTAAATTTTATTATAAAATTTTAATAATTTTATTCATAAAAAAATACAAATTATTTTAGAAGAAAACATTTTTTGAAGAACATAAGGCATTACCAAAATATTGACTGAATATTTAAACACAATTTATCAAATAAATTTACATTTATTAGGAAATATATATATATATATATATATCATACACTATTTAATAATACTCATATCCATAAATTTAATTCAATTTTTATAATAGTAATATTTAAATGATCATTGTTTGTTTGGGTTTGGTGTTGCATATCTCATAAGCTACAGAACACAGTATCTCTTTTAAAAACTTTGGGAATTATAGTAGGATAATAGGTTTTATTTTCTATGTTTTTACTAGGTATAACACTTATAAAAGGGGGTGTAATAATAAATTAAAATTGAGTGTATGAACATTTTTTATATCTGCCCAAAGTGGTGATGTGATAAAAAACAAAGATCAATAAGAGCATCTAACCAAGAAATGATTTTCTTAAATAAAATAATCATGTCAAGTTCTAATATGAGGTAATAGAAAGTGGATTTAGATCAGGATCAACAGATAGAGTGATGGATATAGGTATTGTGTATCTTTTATCATATTACACACCTTTTACATGTACAAAGATGAAAAGGTGCACTAGATAGTGTAATACTGAATGTAGGTTGAGGCTAATAGAATTGTGGTGCATAACTTGGAGGCACATCAGACGAACATTTCCAAAAAAATGAAACTTACATCACACAAACCATGTCGAATGAAGATAGAGGCACCAAAAAATAAGTACACCAGATAGTGTTATAATATAGACAATTCTGAAAAATGTTTTATGGAGTTTCTTGAATGTTAATATTTTGTATGATCAAAAGATAAGAAATGTTTTTAGCTAGAAGGAGTCAATATAATTACCTATCAGGATATAGTTATCTATTTTTTGGATATAAATCCATAATGGGATGTAGTAAAAATTCATTACATATAATTGATGAATATATTATTAGTGGAAGAATCTGACGAGAAATAAGAGTATCCATGAAATGGATATAGGTTATCACAATGAAAATAAGCATTGTAAAAAATAATTTCATGAATTTTTCCTTATATCATGTGCATCACATAAGGATAAAATAGTATGGAATAATTTATGAATATCTATACATCTTAATAGATATTATAGTTTCGATCAAATTAACATAAGAATGAGTTTTATGTGGAATATAATTGGAAAAATTTGGCCACCAAAAATTCACCCCCACCCTTATTAGTGTGAATACATGATCAGTCATAGTATGATCAATTAGAATCAGAGCCTTGGTTCCCTTAATTTGTATCTAAAACATTGGTTCCATATTTTTTGAAACAATTTTATACGATGTGCATCCTTCTTAATGTTGAAAAATGTATTTCTATAGAGAATAATTCTATTAATCATGGGATGAAGATTAAAGAAGATATTTATGATTATACCAACATGGAGGTTTTATCTAAAAATATTAAAGTTTAAAAAAGTAAATAATCTTGTATGTATGATAATTCTGGTTCTCGAAACCAATGGAAGGAGGATCCACCACCACCTAATGTTATGGTGTCTGGTTATAATTCTTGTGAAACTAAAAAATTTTATCATCTGAAAGAATATATCTATATTTGTGACTTGATAATAACTTTTGATGATTTATATTTTGAAGTCAGGGATTATCTGAAAAATGTTCATATTGAATTTACTACTTATATACTTTCACATATCTAGAGGTAATATGATGAAATATCATATATGAAATTAGAACTATATGGCTCAAATAAATCAATAAGAGATAAGATCTAAGAATTTAATTCTCTCAAAAAACACATAAGATTATAGGAAGAATATATACATATTTCTCATGAACATTTTACCCTATTGGTAGAAATTATGCATAGATTTGTTTTAGAGAATGTCATTATTTAAAAAGTTCTTAATGAAAGATTATATGTGTTTAAAATATATATTAAATATAGGATCTCTCAATTGTAATTTAAAGATATAATATTATAGTAGATTGAAATATTACTACAAGATGAGTGAAAAATTAATAATAAAGGAATGCCAAAATAACACGTGTGGGACACCTTCACTAAATCCAATTATCTAATTTAAAAATCTAAAGTATTCAATGAATAAAAGTTCATCCTCATGGAATAATATTTTTGAGGAGTTTTTATGAATAATATATGATAATAAATTTTGTTAATGAAAATATACAAGTAATGGAAGATAAACACAAGATAATTTTTGAGCTTAATAATTCTCAAAAAGAGATCGAAGAGAATTATTTAAAGGGGCATAACATTTCCATGAATTAGATTAGTTATATACAATAGGATATGATTAAAAATAAGAATTTGAACATAAATAAAAAGTGAATATCTATGAAAATCAAAGAAAACACATTGAATGCAATGTTTTCTAGGAAAATGTGGGGTTTGTGAAACATGGAAGATACTAAAGATGATTGTTCAAAAATGTGGAAATAAAAATATATAAAAAAGATTCTATATAGATTATTTCTTCAATAAATAATTAATGTAATGGAAAAAACAATGTGAAATCATTAGAAACATCATATTCCAATATTATGAAGTAAAAGGTCACTTAATACTCTAATGAATCGGTTAGCTCAAACTCTTGTAATTTTATTTAATGTTATAATTTTGGACTGATGTGGGTAAAAAATATGAGAAACCAAACTCTTCTATAAAGGTGAAATTTAAAATAGAAACGGGACACAATCACCAAGGAAATCTCTCAAATAATAATGTTTTCATCAGACTAAATTTATCACAATGAAGAAAACCCTAGGTTCATTGGTTATTTTAGTGCTAATGAATGTTTGAACACATGGAAATTGAATATTGGAATAATATTTCATGATATAAATAAAAAATAGTTCCAATATGGAGTGTATCATATTAAAATGTTGAATAAACTCATATATATTTACCCAACTTTCATAATAGAAAAAATATCTTCTTACAGAGAATAGATTTGGATTTATATATGATTTTTCTAAAAGTTTTTGTATAAATTTCCATGGCGAAGAAATATTTTGGTTTAATTATATCAATAACAACATATGTAAATCTTCCAAAATTAGACCCTAAAATTTGAAATAAAATATATGTCATAAAGATTATAGCCCTACCATGGGGGAATCCAAAAAGAAGAAAAGAATATCCTTTCACCTAGAAAGAAATATTTTGAAGATCTCAACCCCAATACCATATGTTACTTATGTTTAAAAAATTCCACTTTATGGATTGTTATGAACATTCTATGAATACACAAAATAGAAGAAAGGATCTAATTGAAAAACATAAAACAATCAAAGAAAAATATAAATTCATTAGAAAAGTGGATGAAATTTCATACAAATAAGTTTACGTTCACAAGATGTTAAATTAAAAGACTAAACAAATAGAAGATAAGAAGTTGTTTTCATGATATAAATATTATATTCACATGTATGAAAATTAATTTCCATTTTTATGAGGATGAGAACATGAAAGTAATTTCTTTGTAAAAAAATGGTGTTGTAAGAATGGTTTAGCAGAACAAGAAAGTTGAATTTGTTGTGACAGTTTTCATAGTTGTTTTCCTAGAGCTGTTGGATTAATCAAAGAGGCTATAAGAAGAATAAATAAGGAAAATTACATGTTCCTTATAGGATATAGTTATGAAAAACCAACCACATGATGTAATAAAGTGTTTGCTGAAGAAATAAAATCTTCCTATAAAGATAAATATTTAGAAAAACAAGGGTAAAAGCATGATGAAAATTAAACAAGATAAATCTTTAATGTTGGGAAATATTTATGTTCATTACTTAACTTTATAAGTAAGATAATAAATATAAGCCTTGTCTTATCATTTTTTTCAAAAAAATATTACATTATGAGAATGGGATTGATGGGGATGATGTTCAGATGTTGTCCAGAAGTAGAAAAATATACTTGTTTTTTTAGAATATCTATGAGGTGTTGTAGAGAGTTATTACAGTCATCCAAAGTTTCATATAATTGGATACTAAAAATCCATATGATGAATAAATTTTAATTTTCATTTATCATCATTGTATTTTTTCTATACTCCTATTATAATAAAAAACATATAGGTACAAATTTAAAAATGGTAAAAAATATTTTATTGATGAAAAATTTTGTGTTATATTTAAAAAGTGGAGAAAACCGTTAAAAAGATCTTCTATTAATATTCTTTGATATATTTGTTAATAATTATTTAGTAATGTATCATGAATTAAATTTAGATGATTTTTCCCTAAATGATATTTTTTTAAAACCTCACATCAGAGGGTGAAAATTCATGGTAATCTTAATATATGAGTTAATATTCCTTTATTTCTAAAATATTCCTGGCTTATATAGACTTAGATTGGGTGGATTTTAGCCTATTAATTTATGAAAACTGATGATTTCCATCACATAGGAATTTCATAGTTTATACTTTGTTCAATATAAGAATATAGGATGAGGAGACAAGGTGTGAATAATGATCCTCCCTCACCCAGAAAAATTGTGACAAAGGGAGATTTTACAATTTATATCATTATTTGGATGAGTAAAAATGTTATCTCTCATTAATCCCTCTTAGAAAAAGAAAACTTCAAAATAATTTTCAATAAGGGGGTAAATATATCATTGTATTTTAAAATAATCTATTATTGTGAATAAATAAAAAGGGTGACATTAACGATCCTTGTATATATTTTTTGAAATATTTATTTTTTATATTATCAATAGTTTGTTGAAAATTCAATGATAAAGTTTAAGGTAATGTTTCTTTAGGTAAAGGTTCATAAGGAAAACATCTTTGATACTTATACAAACAAATATCCATTATATTAGGTGATGAATAACTAAGTTCCAACAAAGAAGAAATTTAAATAATTATTCTTACGGAATATAGTTTGATATGTTATGGAATATTTCCTTATGAAAGATAAGAAAGAATTAATATGATATTGATGGAAGTTGTTTTGAACGTTTTAATTATGAGGGTTAGGAAAAAATTTCTACAAGATGTTGGAGGATGTTAGAAATTTTACATAATATTTTTTTAGAAACATTCTTATGAATTAACATAATGCTATGTAATTCTTCATGTTTATAAAAACATGAAATATCTATTTGTTCGTGATTTTGTTTAATAGGGGGATCAAGATTTCCATATATAGACCTTTTAATGGGTATTACTGGGTGAAATGTTCTTGATGAAATTATCTAGATATTGAAAACATGTAATTAGTAGATAGAGACCTAGAATAAGTATGAATTAGAGTTGCATAAATCCTCCCAATATAAAAATAATTATGTTACTTGAGATACCAATGATAAAGTAATTAGATAGGTATTTCAGTAGTTGTATAGAGGTAATGTAAAGGTCATTAATTGGTTATATAAGGTTATGGGAAAAACTATGGAGGCTCTGTAAAGGTATCATTTATTTTTATTTACCTATGTAAAGGTAACATATGATCTATATAAGGGTAGTATGCCTAATTCCCAAAGGTAACTGAATTCATTCAGCTTAAGAAACCATAAAATTATATCAATAAGAATATATTTAATGTTCCAAGTGAACATTTGTCATAAGAATCATTAAGTCATTTTATGGATAATACACATTATTACTGGATGATGATTTGTTTGATTATGAGGTTGTTTAGTTTATAGAATGTGTAAGAATCCTTAATTAAGAATACATAACATAAGGATATGGAGCAATTTTAATGTTTTTACAAAATGTTGAAAGTATTTTATGATGGAATTTCTTATAAGTTACATCAATATTGAGGCACATTAATGGATCAAGATCAACATACCTAGGTAGATAGATTTTCTAGATAGACAGTTCATACACTGTTCAAATTATTTTTTTGTTATAGGGTTTATTATGTTTGAGGTGGTAGTTCCATGGAATTCACTATTGAATGTAAGTCATCAAATCAATTCCATCAGTTGAATATCCATTAGATGGATGAATATTGGACAAGAAATCACAATATCATCTGACTAATAAACACCAGACAAAAAATATTGATGTTATTAGATATATAATTTACATATTTTGTACTAGAATGGTATTCTTTTAATTTCTTTTGGTTGGAAAATTAACAAATCCCTACGAATCAGGGTGAAAAAATTCAAAGAGGGTGTTTACCAAGGAATACACTAGGATGAGTTATGTATAATAAAATAATTCTTTAAAAATAGATACTATTGATAAAAAATGAAAAAATAATTATAGTTAGATAGTTGATATTTTGAATGTAAACGAGATTGATTTTTGTGAACAAATTCATGTATAATGTTTAATCTGAGTCGAGGTGGTTGGATAAAGAGATTCCAGCCCATCAAACATATCACAGAATCCCAACATTTATATGACCATTGGATGGAGGATTTCACTGAAGTTCATTGTTAAATCATTTATGAATTATTTGTGTAGATAATGTAAATAAAGAGTGTAAGTCAAGGAATAGATAACTTAATTAGACCAAAATAATAAATTCAAGAAGGAAGTGGAATTGAAACTCATCCAATAGAGAAAAACCATATACACCATACAAATAACGATATCTAATGGGAGAAGTATAAATAATTCATTGGACAAGCATTCCACTGGATAGAGTTATAATATGTTTCAAATAACTTTGTAAAATATCTTAACACTTATTATGTTGATATAACCATTCTATGTTTTTTATCAAGTTCTAGATTGGAATTTTGGGATGTTTTTTAATGATGAGGTTATAGATGTTCATAAAATTTCTTCGGTGATAGAAAATAAAAGAAACTTCACGAACATTCATGATGATTCTAATGAATTTGATATATACTAGTAATGTTGAGAAAAGTAGTAAAATAAATATGAGTTGTCATGTTTTCCCTAGGAAGACATCCTATAAAAGTGTGTGAAATGGAATGGGAAAATTGTGTGTATGAAAATTATTCATATATATGAAAAGAGGGAAAGTGTTGAAGATCTAAGGGTAGTAAGTATTTACAAACCTGAAAGTTTCTTATTGAATAAAATGGTTAGGATGAGTTACAATATGAGGTATCTTATAGAGTTTTTAAATTAGTTTTATCAGACAGAGGTGAAGAGTGTTGTTCATTAGAAAGGGAAACTATTAGATGCGCAAATCATCCAAGGCACGCCAGATAAAAAAATGTATATAGGTTGAGTCACCTTGTATTGAGGAATAGAATTTTGAGGTTCTATAAATGGTAATTTTTTAGGGAAGGAAAGTTACATCAGACATTTTAAACTGGATGAAGGTAGAGGCACACCATATGGAGTACACCAGATGGAGTTATCATAAATATATTTCTCAGATGAAGCTTCAAGGATATTCTTCAATTTTTATCTTATATTGTATCAAAAGATAAAATATATTTGAAACTAATTAGATTATTTATAATTACTTATCATTTTATAGGTATATATTTTTCTGATATATCTCATTTATGGTATGTATTATAAATGGACATCACATGTTATTGATAAAGATATTATCAATGGAAGAATCTATAGGACAAAGATAATCTACATGGGAAGGATGTTGGTTCTCACACTGAGGTAGAAAATTGTAAAAATACCTATATATTGTTTTACTTATATCATCTGTATGGAAAAAGGTTAAATCAGTGGGGATAAAAGTATAAATATCTGTATATCCTAATATATTATAGATGATTGATAAACATAAAGTAAGAGGGAGTATAATATTTAATATAATTGGAAAATTTTAGCCGCCTCTGATTCACCCCCCTACTTTTAGAGTGACTACGTTATCCCTGACTGAAGCTCCTTAATTCAGGTCAATCTTAGAAACCTCAAAAATCATCATTATGTGTTTTTTATTATCAATCATCAAACCTTTGTAAGATTAAAATAAATGTCATTATCAAGTCTATATATATTAGTTAAATTTGTAAGATTAACTTGAATATCCTTCTCCTGAATATATATATTCATTAAATTTTAACGTCTTCATCATCTTATATATAACCAATATTTATTCGATTTACTAATAGATATGTTATTTATATCACAATCCTCTAAATAAAATTTCCATATAATTTTTTTTACATTATCACATTGATTTCTTTAAAAAATTTATGTGTTTGGGGATTTATTTATATGCATTAATTACACTAATCAACATATTAACCATTGTAAAAATTATTCCTTAATGATTTAAATATCATAAAAATTGGCATATATAACTACAAGAATGATTATTTTACCATTTTACACCCTTAATAATTATATGATTTTAGTCCATATAAATTTATATGTTTTAAAACCATAAATTCACTTAATCCATTTTCCTGGACAGACTATAGAATTAAATTTGAAGATCTTCCACTAACTTCAATATTCCAATGATCATTTAGAGAATAAGTTATATTTTATTTTTGAAAAGTATGCCCATTAAGAGTAATATAAAAACATTTAATCCTAGAGTAATTAATCAAGGAACCATACACTACTTTCTCAAATTAAATTCATTTTCATTAAATATTAATGTATCAATAATATTTCCAAAATTCATACACTCCATGATAAAAAAAATAATTCAAATAATAAAGACTATATTAAAATCCAAAAATATATCACTGAGAGTAAATAATATATAATAACAATTTATGAGCTTAAATATAAAATAAAGAGAACTAAAAAGTTAAGAAAATGTGTGAATTAGTGCACTAATAAATTTTTCACTTTTCAAATTCAAATTATTATTATTATTATTTCTTTAGTATGTTTTTTTCTGAAAATTTTATTAAATGTGAATAATAAAAAATAAATAATATTCATGCAGTGTTTAAGATTCCAATAAGGTTTACCACTCAATGTGATAATTTAATTAATTGTGAGGCAGTTTTGACATCCACTATCCTAATTTCCTTAAATTTTAATAAAGAAAAGATTGAAATTTTTAAGGGGATTGACTAGGAAAATTTTAAAAAAATTATCAAAACTCAGTGAGTGTATATCACATGTTACGACTATTTGAGAATGAAACCTAATATGAATATTATCATAAATAAGTTTATATATCCTAAATAAATATATTCTTCTCCTTAAAAAGTTCCTTAAATTAAATAATTATTTATTTGTGTGTGCTCATACAAATCCACCACCAGCTTCTCTAAAATAGTTCTTTCCAAACTCATTCATATCCTGTTTATCATTGTTGTAAAAAATGGGTTTTTATAAAATTTTGATAAACCAACTAGTGGCCTTCATATCTATTTCTTGGTGTCCTTTGATCAAAACAGATCTCAAAACTCACATTAAATTAAATTCATGTCCTCTAAATTCATAATTAATATTAATGATTTTTAAAATTTTATTTATCAAACCATATGTGTAGTTTTTCCTATGAATTTATTTTCTTATATACACATACCAAGTAGATTTATCCCTTGTAAATGAGATGTTAATTTCCTTTAAACAAGTTTCATTCAATATTTTTCTTGACGCATGTCTTAAACCATGTAATGAAGTCCATTTATAGTCTTTTCTATCAAATGACATTATAGAAAAACATACTAAAATCATGTTATAGAGATGGTATGTTTATTTATTCATCTAGATTCATCCATTCATATCCAAAATGTATTACATAATATATCATGGCTTCATTTTCCATACCATTTTCAAAATTAGCTCATAAAAAGACTTCCTATATCAGGGGTTGCCTCACCGATTAGGGTTCCTATACATGATTTTTTCAAAATAAATTAATCAAAACCTCAACTAAAAATATATTTTCCCTTGCAACAGAGATTAGTTTTAATTTTTTGGTAAAATCTAACCCTAGATGATCTTCCTCTAGAGAATCAACAATGATTTGGTCAAATATATGTTTCAATATTAGATAAAAACATCACCTAAATGAGAATCTAATCAATGTTTAGTTTCACTATCAAAATTTTATATTATATTGAGTGTGATTGACAACCACACCCATAATTTTTAACATCCACTAAATCTTGACATAAAAAACTTCCAAGAAAATATAAAAGTATTCAAAATATTCCTCAAACAATATCATGAGAAATTTTAAAATAGATAATGAATATTGAGATTATCAATCATAACAAATGTCTTCTAAAAATGATATTTTGTAAATATAATATCATTAGTGAGATTCATAACACAACACTATAAAAAATAGTAATATTTATCAGAAAAATCTATCTATTTTTATTATATATTATTATAACGATTGATTAAAACATAGTTTATCAATGGGTTATTCTGAACTAAGGGTTCCATAAGTTGAGGAATAATAAATATTCTAAATTAAATACTTTGATTCTATATATTTTCTTCATGATTATTTTATTTTTTATTTTTATTTTTTTTCCACAATAACATTTCTTTATTAAGTGGATAGATAGAAACAAGAGGTGTAATAAATTGAACTAAAATGAAGGAAATTAAAATGATTTTCCATTTGAAATTCATAAATTGATGTGTATGAGTTGAAAGTCCTATAATATATTTATCTCAATTGACTCAAGTTATAGACCATAACATGGATCATATGGGATTAATAATTTTTTTAATGAAGGAATAAGTCATATTTTATTTATTTACATGAAAGTGACAATTGGATTTAAAGAAAAATATAATCCATTAATTGAAATAAAATTAATCAGTTACACTGAGAAGATATTTATTATAATCTAGTATTTTCATAAATATAAGGTTATCTTTGTTTTCTTACAATCATTGAGGCATTTTTAATTTATTATTTAATAGAAAATTTTTAGGACAATATTTTTCAATAAAATAATATACTTAAACTCTTTTCATTTAAATGGATATATAATTACATGAACACATGAAAGGTAAGGATATATGAATTAGCTTTTATAAGGAAAATTTATTAATCCATGTGATATACTCTGATTGTTTTTTTACATTTGAAACGAATGAAAAATAAAATTATATTTTAAGGTATTAAATAAAGTCTTTGAAAAGATATTTTGATTTGGGAATGTGATAGTTATAAAGTGAAAATTTTATTTTATTTAAAGGCTGAGATAGAGATCATAGTATATAAATGGTCTTGATTCTATAAATATAATAAATTAATAATGTTTATTTAAGCTATATGGTCAAATGAGAAGGGATATAGTGGAAATAAGGTATAGTTTCTTATATGCCAAAAATGTGTGAATAAGCATCAAAGGAATAGCCTCAAAGTAATATTAAAATGAATTAATGGTGAAAAATAATGGAATCAAGATCAATATTACAGAAGAGATAAGATGATTCCACCTAATACAATGAAATAAAAGATGTTTTTCTCATCAAGTCATGATCCAACTTGGGTTAATCCCAAACCAGTCACTTGAGTTGACCTTTGAAATCCTTAAGGCACATTCTCGATCACCCTGGTTTGGTGACATGAACTAATGACATCAAAAAGTGATGGTTGGATTGATATATCCCAATATAAAAAAATAATGCATCAAAAATGAAACAAAGAATACAAATATAAAATAAAATAATTAAAAAGAACAAAAAAACTAAAATAAAACAAGACCAAACATGAGGACTAAAAATATCTCTTTGTGAACTTATGGGTCACTCACCAAGAAAAAACCCAAAATTATTCCAAAATGATTGAAATCATGTAGGCAATACACATGAATCCAAAATAAATAATTGTAATATAAGAGTGAGTATTAAAAATCCGTAGGTCTTCCCAACTATTCACTATGCATTTTCTTTAAATAAAATATTCATTTTTTCCATGTTTTAGAAAATAAATATAAACACATTTTTTAAAACATTCTGTTTAAAATAATTTTTTAATTTTCCTCCTTACTGAAAATAGGTTTATTTTCCAAAATTTGGAGGCTTGATCATTTAAGAGAAAAATGAAGAAAGTACTAAGAAGGGTGTTTGTGTAAAGGGTGGAAAAGAGTATGTAACATTTAAAAAAATCATGAAATCATTAAAAAATTCAAATAAATTAACTTCACCAAAGAGAGTCATAATAAACAATTAGAAGAAGTAATGATAATATAATATGGGAAATAGGACATTTTTGCACAAGTAACAAAATCAGATGAGGCACCTTGATTATCCATTGTGGTTAACGAATATACAAGAAAACATTGGAATTCATAGGACTTTAGGATAAAATATAGAACTCAGTGAACCTAATCCATCATATCAGTGAACCTGATGTAGTCAAACGTCCCTAAAGCTTACACATAACCAAATTTCCCAAACCAAGTGGCATAATCCCAAAAGAAGAGTGTGTCCACTCTAATGGGTTGTTAGGAATTGTTTAATCTTAAACATGTTCATCAAATGTTCTTGGATACTATTATATCTACGAAACGATCCCATGTTTTTTCTTTAATGGGCAGAACCAAAAAGAATCAAACAATAACCAATATATATTTATATATAGTAAATAAATCACACCATATGAATCACACAAAAAATATTCACCACCAAATCCCCCCAAAGTATATCCCCTTTTCCTTCAATTCATTAATTTACAAGGGAGGTCCCACGCTAAGGGCCTCCCATTTTACATTAATAACAAATAAGGTAAGATACAATCGTGAGGAGATTTTTATAATGAAAACAGATTTTCAATTGTGCCAACTAGGCCTCATGTACTCCTTGGGTTAAAAATAATTTCTAGTAGAGCTAAAAACACCCCTTATAAAACCAAAAAAAACATTTAAAATCCACTTGATAGCCCAAAACACCATTTTAAAATTACAATACATTTATAAATGTTGGCCAAGAAATTTAACCAACATTTAGTGTGCAAGGCCTAACAAAAAAATTTATCACAATTTAATTCAAAGTGAAAACCCCACAATTCATCACAAATAAGTATTCTATGAATTATATACTGCTATATAACGTTAATAAATGTTGAGAACATCATTAAATTAATGATACATAAAATTTGGAGGCTAATGAAACGGGGAACATACCTCAATCATAGGGAACTTGGACAATGATAGCCCAAAGAAATTTCAAAGAGGTTAAAAGAGACAAGAAACCCTAAAAACCCTTAACATGTTGAAACAAATATGTCAAAATGAATTAAACATGAAGCCTAGACCAATAGAACCATGTAAGAAGAGGAATCAATGAGAAAAATGGAGGAATAAAAAATATGGAGAAGAAATAAATAGATTACATTGAGAAATCACCCCAAAATTTCGAAGAAATCACTTGATTCCACCATGTGGGAAGAGGTAATGTGTTTGAAATATAGGAGTAACCTACTTATAGTCGCATAATACATATGGGAGTGAACATGGTGTTTTAGGGTTAAAAATTTATAGAAAAAATGTAAAAGTCCAATTTTAATGAACTCGAGTATTTTACATGGTTAAGCTATACAATTTAGAAAATTTTGCACCAACCATGCATCCTTTGTTGGAATCATAGGACACCCGTATAGTTTGGTTTCATGGTTTGGGAAATCATTCACCAACTATGTAGTTTGGTTCAGTCAACAACTAAAAATGCATGCTCATGCTTCTCACAGAGTTTAGAATGACTATGCTGGATCCATGTATCCTCGTGTAGAGACACCCTAAGACCTACACTGTTACTCCTATGATTATTATAGTTTGAATCTAACCGTGAACTACCCTTAAAACCCAAATTGTGCAATAGGAAAATGAACTGAAAATGTATTTTCTTTCTTAGGGGCATTTATGGTTTTCCTTTTGCCATTCACATAAACCATAAAAAAAGAAAATATACCAAAACTAAATCAACTTATATGAGACACCCAAGACTCAATAAAAAATCCAAAAGAAAAATCAATGAACCAGAATAAATAAGAAAAATAAATATTGGTATATAAATATTTAACAAAATATAACTTTTAATTTCCCCAAAAATAATTAATATTTCCAGTTGATTAGGTAAAAGAAAAAACTCTATATTCTCATAGGATTCCCCTCCTTGGATTAATGAATAACATAACAACCATAACGACAAAACATATAACTATATCATATGAAAAACCATTAGGCTCAGGCAATTTCTAAAAAAATTAGAAAAATACCAAGCCATAAACTAAGAACTTTACCATCACCCCAACTATTGGGACTACTCTAAGATCCCAACGTTTTCTAAAAAACAAGGGAAACTCAAGGTTAGATAACTTTGGAGGTAACCACCTGACAATGTTCTTAAGAAAAAAAATTAAAAAGGGAAAATTAGAAAACCAAGGTTTCAATTTAGCAACAATATGAGGCCATAGTATAATCCAAACCATATTAGAAATAACTAGGTACCAGCTAATGACATCAGTCAAACCTTGATCTTCCAAACTATAATAACCACACAAATTAACAAAAAGAACTATGTGGTAGAAAAAATTCCCAAAATAGAACACTCTTCCCACCCTAATATGGTAGGATTTAGAATTTCCAAAAATAATCCCCATTAACATATATTTTCCTAGAAGATAGACAACATCCTATTTCGTTCCCAAAAAAGGCTACTCCACAAGATACTACCATTACAAAAAAATAAAAAATTTCATTAAAAATATAATCATAATTCACACCAATTCTATGTTCATCGGATTGAGGTATTTGCTTCTTTGATAAAGTAAATCGGACTCCACTCGTATTTTGAGAGACACCCCTGCAGAACATAAAGAGGTAAACTAAAAAGCCATAAGCATGAAAGTTCTCTGTGTAATTGGGTAACGAAGGATTCATGTGATCTAACCGACCACATTCATGACCCACTTCAAATTCATTCCACTTTTTTATCTATTTACTAGAATTAACTTCACCACATCTAGAGATTGAAAGAGTATTGGTTGTTTCAAGAACCCATACTAATATGGCGTCAACCTAAACTGCTTTCATTACCACATTGAAAAAAATGGCATTAAACCAAATTTTGAAATCCTCAACTTAAGGATTGGATGAATACCATTTGCAAAATGTTGATATTTCATTGAGTCGTCTCGAAAAACACTAGGAAATAGGGAAATAGTTTCAAAAAATGAAGGAAGAACTCCTCCACCATCAAATTGCCATGCTAAAGGTAGAACATCTCCATTTCCTTTTCCACCTTCACAGTGTCAGATAAGTACTATCGAAGTAATAAACCCTTGAAGAATTATTAGGATAGGACACCTCATGTATTGGTTATAATGAAAAACTTCAAAAACATAAAACATCTACCATAAAGCTAAATAGTAGTCAACATAACCTTTTGAGACTAAAGAAACTCAAGTTCACCCAAGGAAATATTCAATTTTTCACATCCACCCTTATTCTTCATGGGAAACCATTTGACCATAAATGAGTCGAGGGATAAACTTCTAAAATACACAGAGTAATTACTCTAGCTGATCAACTAGAGTGTCCACTAATATTGAACTACCCGTAGTTGCACCTCAAATATTCATTGAGTATTTGGTGGGGGGAAACTATAAACAACAAGAAAGTAAGAACTCAACCAAAACTTACTAACCATCGATAAATATGAAAATTTAGACACCAATAATTAAAGTAATCCAAGTACCAAATTTTAAAAATAATTTTTTCATAATGATTTATAAACACCACTACGAAAAACATTTTCAAAATCTATACTCCAATCCACTTTTGCCCATAGAAATACCATGAAATACATCAATAAATCCAACACTTTTTCTATTAAAACTCATTATTTTAAAATAAGCCACATATACCCCTTTGAAATATATCACACAAAATTTTTAAATTGAAAATGAGGAGTGAAACTATTTTTTTTAAACCCATTTCTATAAAACGTTGTTTAAATTAAAAAATCCACGTTCTAAGAATTTATTTAAATAAATATAAAAACTCATTTATCACTTTAAAAAACAAAAACATCAGCATGTAAAATCTGGTTTTTTCAAAATTAAAACCATAGTTTTCAAATGATTTTACTATTAGAAAGTACCCCAAATAAATTCTTATAGGGGGCTACTAGAAATGGGTTACTTTTCCATATTTTTGTAATTCATACTACACTGATACCACAACTATAGAGATATATTGAGGACCACCTTATTGGGCTCAATAAGGGTTTCTAGATCCTTTAAACTCACTAGGAACAACTGACCTAACTATCATTTTGTTCCCCAACCAAAAAATAAACAAAGAAAAATTATATAAAATATAAATAAACTAAAAATCATCAACCAAACCAATAAATACAGATAAAATAATAGAAAAAAAAATTGAAAAGAAATATCAAAATATAGAATCCTATTGTAACCCAAGGTTCAACATTGGAAGTACTATCTAGAAACATCATAATACATACTTTCCAAGTTCTAAAATTCCTACTCCTTCTACCTTTCCAACAAAAATAAAAAAAGATATCTTAAATATTTGTACTCTAAATACTCTATCCTATGATACCATTTTCTCATTAACCAACCTGGGTTAACCCCAAATTGGTAACCCAAGCTAGAAAATGACACCCCTGAGGAATATTCCCAATCACCACCAGTCAACTAAAAATCACCAAGGGCATCAATGTGGGATGATGGGACTGATTCTCTCAATAAAAATGAAACAAAAAATCTAAAAGAAAAATAAAAAATCCAAATAAAAAATAAAATCAACTGCAAGAACAGAAAAACATGAACAAAAAATAAAACAAGGTTTTACCTAATGATAAAACAGATATATGTTTTACCCCACAAGTCAATCACTAAACCCAAATCCATAAATCTCTCCTTGAATATAAAAACCATAAAGGACCTGCAACTAAAGATTAAAACAAGAATAGATGTATATGCCTGAGTATTAAAACTCCATAGGCATTAACCAGTATACTATTTCGTACACATTTCTTTTAAATAAATTATTCATTTATTTGAAGTTTGAAATGAAATATATAAACATTTGGTTTTCAAGAATTATATTTTACAAAAAATAATAGTCAATTTCAATCATTACTATAATTAGGATCCAGTTCCAATATAACAACCCTTGAGCATTTTGTAGAAAAATAGTGAAAGTAAGAAGAAGGGTGTTTGTGTAAATGGTGGAAAGGAGTGTGCATCATTTTTCAAAGAAAAATTCATGAACTATTTATAAATAAAAAAATCACTTTATCAAAGAGACACATCATAAATAGGTAACATAAGCAATGATTATATAATGAGGATAATGGGAATGTCATATACACGTAACAAAAATAGATAAGGCCCCTATATTATCTTCCATGGATAATCAAGTGTCAGGGAATCATGGGAATACCTAGTATCTCACGTAAAAATCTAGAACATATTAAACCCAGTCCATCATATTAGTGCACCTGATGCAGTTAAAAAACCCTAGCACTCGGTCATACCCTACCTGGCCTAATCGAGGTTTATCATCCCCAAAGTAGAGCTTGTCTATACTAAGGGAACACTAGCTAGAGAATAATCCTAAAATAGTTCATCAAAAATTCTTAGATAATCCTATAGATATTATAGACTATAATGTTATGTCTGTTATAGGGGTGATTCAAAAAGAATCGAAAAATCAAAAATATATACAGAGAGTAAATACAATCAACCACAGGAATAACACTACCCATATTAACCCCCCAAATCAACCCAAGGTATATCCCCTTTTCCCTTAAACCGTAAACTCATAAGGGAGGTCCCATACTAAGGGCCTCCAATTTACATTTACAATAAATAAGGGAAGATACCATTATAGGGAGAGTTTTCCAAATGAATTTCTATTTTCAAAGGTTCCAACTGGATCTGATATATTCTTTGGGTAATAAAATATTTCTAATAGATCAAAACACATCACTTATAAAACCAAAAAAACCCATTTAGAAACCCACTTGACAATCCAAAACACCATTTAAATATCATAATTCATTCATAAACGCTAACTGTCCATTTCAACCATCATTTTGTTGGTGAGGATCAATATAACATTTTTTTTGAATTTAATTCAAATAGAAAACCACTTTAATTCATTGAAACTAATTATTATCAAAATAATAAACCACTAGTTCAAATTAAAGAAAGGTTTCAACATTAAGAAAATATTTATTCATATAATTAAAATGCCAAATCTTAAGGTAACCTACCCCTATCTCACGGTGCTTGGACAACGGAAGCCTAATGAAGCTTTGAAAAGGTCTATAAATACAAGAACACTCAAGAAGAACCTTAATAAGATAAAACACCAAAATTAAAACAAATTAAACATGAACCAAAGACCAAAGGATATAAGAAATAATACAGCCCTAAGAGAAAATGAAAGTATAAGGAACAGGGAGAATAAAAAATTTGATTACCTTGATAAATCACTCTAAAATCTTAAGGAAATCACATAATTACACCACGAGAGGAGTAGAGAAGGATTGAGGAGGAGGGGATGATACTCTCTAGGGTCTCATGATTCACATTGGAAAGAAAAAAATTGGGTAAAAACTGAGAGGGAAAAGGGTAAAAATCAAATTTTAATGAACCAAGGAAATGTACATAGTTTGGATGCACGTTTTGGAAAACATTATTCTAACTTTGTGCCCCTAACTAGACTCAAAAGACACCCACACAATTTTGTCGCGTGATTTTGGAAATTGTATGCCAACTGTGAAGTTTGAATCTATTAATAATTGAAGATTCAGGCATATGCTTATCGTATAGTTTGTAAAAACCATTCTCAAGCCACACTCTCTCATCTAGTGACACCCCAAGACCCATATGGTTACTCCTTAGAGTTAAAAAAATTTGAATTTAACTATGTGTTACCCATAAAACCTCAACAATGAAAGAGTAAAATGAACTAAAAATGAAATATCGATTTGGGGGTCATACAGTTTCCCCTTAGCTGGCACATAAATTCTGAAATAGAGGAAAAATAGCACAAAACTCAAAAAATCAAACGAAACCATCCAAGAACCATGATTAAATCCATAAAAAAATGACGAACCAAAATAAATGAGAAAAATGAAAATTGAGATGTGATAGAACACACCACCCATGTTTTTAATAATTCAACTACAAGGAACTTGTTCATTTTGTGATTCAATTATCTAAACCAAGGTAATATAGGGTTAATTAACAAAAATACCTAAAAATTCATGTGAGTAATGAAGATATTAGTTTATCCTCAATACTTATGTATTTTGATAAAAAAAAGTTATGAAATTTACATTCATTATATAAAATAGAATAGATATTTCATTATTCAATTTAAGTTAAAGATATTATTTTATATCAAGAATTTCATTTACATATATTAAATCACTAACTCTGGACATTATGTTTAATTTATTTATGAATATACCTAGTGGTGAAGTTACTACAATTTTGGTATATAACCCTTCCCAAATTATTAATTTTTTGAAGTATATTTAAAAAACTCTAGTGTTTTATCCTACAAAAGAATTCAATGGATTCATGTTATCGGAGAGTAAAATATAATTCCATAGCCAAACATATAAAATATGTATAATTATCGGTAAAATTATCAATTTTCACTAGAAAATACTTTACAAATATGAGTTTTTTACCTCTCGAATAATTATAATTACAGAAATGGTTATGGTAAAGTAAGAAAAATTAATTAATATTTTTAAGGAATACACTTATATAATTCTGAATATATTTACTATTCTTCTCTCTTATCACATAGTGAATTTCTCTATCAAAATTATTCATGGAGAAGTTCCTATAATAAGGATTACCTAGAGAATGTCCTTGGTATAATTAGAAGAATTAATAATGAAAATATAATAGTATCCAGATTTATTTTATTCCACTGATTATATCACCTTAGGGTACCAAATTCTTGTTTATAAGAAATATGGATGTTTCAATGCATATTTCATTGATTCTTATGTTCTTAAAAATAAATAGATAATGAATAAGTATCATCTACCTAATAATGATGTCTTATTCGATCAATATTATATGGATTAAAATTTATTATTAACGGATAATAAATTTGGATATAATCAAATATAGATGAAAAGGGAAAATATTATTAATACATCATTCTATATAAAATAGGATCATTTGGGGTTCATTATAATTACATTTGTACTTAAAAATAAACTATAAATTTTCATAGACTTGATGAATAATTTCTTTAGATATAAATTAATAAGTTTTTTGAGACTTTATAAAATTTATTCTCATATATTCTAAAATAAATGAATTAAATAAAGAAAATTTTATGATTGTATTGAATATTTTTTTGAAGGATAAGTCTTTCATAAAACAAAAAAAGTAACTTATATATAAATTAAGAGACATTATTCAAGAATTTAATAAAAAAGGTTAAATTTAAATAATTAAAATACCACAGTGTTTAAATAATATCTAAGACTAACTACTATGATAAATATTTGTTTTTGTATTAACTAGTTACAATTAACTCTTTGGGAGAAATTTCCCCAATTTATCTAAATCTCTAACCCATCTATATTATAAGGAATGAAAAGACTATTTAATTTATATAACGTGGAAATATATTTAATGAACTTAATAAGAGTCAAGTTAGTACAAAATTAATCACAAAATCCTTAAGCTGAAAAGATTTTTCTTTATAAAATAATGCTTTAAATAAGTTCATTGGCTTTGTCCTTGGGAGAAATGGAAATTTGATAGACTATGCCACATGTCAATTGAATGTACCAGAGATAAATTACCTAATGAATGATATGGAGTTTTCATTCGTAATATTTCTATTTTATATTTGGAGAAATTATCTATTTGGTGAGAAGTGTGATATATTTACTTATCAAAAAATATTAGACTACATATTTAAACATAAGTAGTAGGACATTATCCTATAAATATGGTTAGAAGTGGTCAATGATTATAACTTATCAATATATTATCATCTTTTAAAGGTAAACACGGTCACATATCATATCAATCTAAAGGATCTATATATGTTTTTATGATGACAATTGAGAGAGATAAATATATATGGAGATGTAATGTTTGGATATTAAAATCATAATTTCTTGTAAGATATCTAAAGTCTCTAAAATTATTTCTCAACTATCATTTTTATAGAAATTTAGTAGGTCACATAATTACTATTTTCCATAAAAATGGTGAAAAAACTAAATTTAGGTAAAATACATGAATTATAATAAATAATGATATAGTTAAATGTATTAGATGCCAAATATGTTTATATTTATACTGTAAATAAAGACGGATTTCTTAGATGATGCATAGATAACATTTTTTTATTTACCCTGGAAGGAAGAGGATATATAGAGATATCTGGTGGAAATTATATTTAGATAATATAAATAATAAGAGGTATATTTTTAAACATACATCAAGCTGAATGGTATTCCAGTTGATTAATGAGAATGAAAAAAAAAATCAAAGGGGAAGATATATCTATTAACCATACCAACAAGGAAATAGGGATAACCATTTTTGATTTTTCTAAAGGTCATTCAAATGAATATATATAGGTAATAGAACTATCTGTTTTTGGGTACATTAGATTAAAATATAATATTATAAAACTTTATATCACATCACTTCTACTCAATAAGACTTCTCAGTTGATCAAATTTATATGATATCATCAAATAAGTGATGTTACTCTATGGGACACCCCAATTGATTGTATCTAGTCAAGATTCATTGTTCACCATGTTGTTATAAATGATTCTGAATTGTAAATTCAAAATATAGTTAATATTTATGACATATTACCTCCCAAAAATAGTTTTTCGATCTAAAATAACTATGTGTACTCCTAAATACATGCTTAGATCTTTATCTATTGACTTAAATAGTACTTGTAATCAACATATTCCACTATTTAGTATCTTATATGACAATAGTATTAACACAAGTATACATATGGAACCATATAGATATCTTTATATAAATACATTTATAATATTATTTTATAATGATATATTTGGATAGATAAATAATTTTGAACATAAGATTTCAAAAAATTTATAGATGGTTAAATCCAGTAGATAATATATTAGAGTGACTCAATATTAAAATATATGTTATGATAATAATAATATATGATACCTAGAGTTTGCAGATCGAGATAGTCTATTCCATAGAATATATAAATTTTGTAGGGTTATGAGCTTTTATGGGAGGGGCAATGTATTCCCTAGGAACAATTACCCTTTGAAAATTCTTTATCATATAGAAGATGTAGCATATTAATTAAAACCATCACCAAATCAATCGAATGTACATGATTTATTCAGTTTATCTCTCTTGAAGATGTACATATAGTATCTCTCACATGTAATAAATCTAGTGCTAGTAAAATTAGAGTTTGATCTATTTAATATGGAAATCTTGTTAATATATTGAATTATAGAGGTAAAGTGGTATAAAGCAAGACCACTAACCTTATTAAAGTATTTTTTAAAAATAATTTGTTTGAAGATTAAATTTTTGGATCTAATGATGAAATAAAAAAATCACCATCATCTATTTTTTTAAATATTTTCAATTAAATTTTTTATGGAAAAAATTTCAAAGAATGGAATAATGTAATAAACCATTTTCTCATATGAATTAATTCACTAGAATAATAAATTTTAAATTTATATATAAATACAAGTAGACATGTATGATATAAAACTAATTATGGATGGGTAATGGAATAATATTATTTCATTTCATAACAAAATATTATAAAAAAATATATTCCATCTAATTAATATAAGAAAAATGAAATAATGAGTAAAAAATAAATGAAAAAACATTTTGAATCTAATGTATCATGGTCTCTTAGAAATATTATAGTTATGAGATTCATTGTATTAATAAAGATAAATAATAAAAAATTTGATAATAATTTTAAAATTAAATATAAAGAATTATGATAAAAAAACTATTTTAATAAAATGTATTAAAATTAATAGGAACGCATTTGGTGTAAATATATATTTTTACGATTATAATGGGTAAGGTATTTCTCAGAAATATAACTGTTAAATTAGTAATCTAATTGTTGGAATATAAATGTGATTGTTATAGATATCTTTGAAAATAAAAATATTTGCAACTAAATTATATTAATTTAATTATAATTAAGGGATTCAAAATATTATAAATAAAATTTTCAATTATTTGAATAATTTCTAAATTTATTTTTCTCAAATGAAGAAAAATGATATTATTATTTTTGGCCTTATGTCATATAGAAATTGATGAAATATTTGTATTTTTATATTTAATATTAATGATGCATTAAAATATTTTAAAATATATAAATTTTATTTACATTATTATAATTCTTATATTTACATCTTCAAAATAAACAAAATGGTGAATTATTGATAAGTTTCATCTATAGTAAAATATAGTAATAAATATCAAAATGTCGTATAAATACATTAATTTTTAATAGAAATCTATAATCTATTTTTACTATTTGGATAAGAAAGATTAGAAATTATAATACCTAATTTAATATTAAATAATAATAAATTTTTAATTGAAGTAAAAATTTGATTTTTATTTTTTGAAATAATTATTTATGCAAAAACACCCTCCCCTTTCACTTATTTATATCACCATTCATCGCTAATTTATCATCATTTAAAAATTATTTTATTGTAATATTCCAACTATAATCACTCCCCAAGATCTCTAAGACACATTTTGGAGGCTCTAACCTAAAAAAACTACATCCTCCAAAGTCTTATGGAACATGATAAATGGGTAATGACAAAAGAGAAGTAATGATTATTATATAATCATAAAATAATACTTTTTCCTTTTATTTTTTATAAGTATTTTTTAATATAATAAGAAAATATCTTAATATAAAATAAATTTTATAACAATTATGATTCATAAATACAAATAATAAATATTGAATAAACTTTATTCTGTAATTATTTTAAAAACCATTTTTCTAGGGCTGATGTAACCCCTATATAAATATATTTTAAAAAAACTATAAGCACATTAATATATGGTTCCGATATTTTTTAGTAATGATTAAATATAAAATATTTAAAAATTTATTTTAATAATACATTTCTTTACTGTTAACATTATTATGAAAATTTTTGTAATAAAAAAACTCTTTTTGGTTGGTAAAACCACATTATGGGGCATACCTTTCCTATATCATAGAATATAACCAACATGGATTGATAACTACTATATATGTAACATAATATTACTATTTTAATATATTCATCAGCATTATTATTGTTCCTGCTTCAGCTCAGGTTTGTATTGGTTTGCTTCGGGTGAAATGTTAAAAATTTTGAAATTTTGGGGGTGTGAACGATTGGATCATGGTTTTCCCAAACTATGATCCCACCCAATGTAAACCATGAAATCCAAAATAATAAGGGCTTCCATGGTTGGTTAATAGTTTAAAAAAACAAACTTCCCACCTATTAGAAACCATGCACCCCATCACAGGGGCGAATGATTTGAAAATCGTGAAGCCCTACCCAAATAGCCATGAAAATGATACTTTTTATTTCAAAAATTGTTTTAAAAAATATCGAACCCTGATATAACCACTCATATAAACTTAAATTCGGATATTAGAAAATCATAATTCTTGGGGGCTCTCAAGAAAAAATTTTGGATCTTCCAACCCAATTATTAGGTGGATTGACTCTTGGTGAACATTATTCAATCCCTCTTCAATAAGAGATCTTATCTCATTTCATCTCTCTCTATTTTTTCAATTGATCATCTTATTATTGATGGATATAAAATCTTTTATTTTATATATAATCATGGTATTTATTCCTCGATCTCCATTTTCTATATTCTCCATTCTCTAATCATGTTTAGGGCATTGTGATTTTTTATCCTGTGATAAAGGTTGGTGGTTCCATATAATATTGGACAATTTTATAAACCAGGAATTTATTGATTTTTTAAATTTCATTAAATTAAATTTTGAAAACCCAATTTTATGTAAATTGAAATTTTATTTTACTTGGAATGTAATATCGGATAAAACCCCCATATTCCAATGGAATTTGAAATTGTGGTGTTATTTAAAATTTGTGGAATTAGTGAAATTGAGCTGTGAAATATAAATTTGAGAAAAATGGAATAAATTGAAAGGGAAAAACCTATGATTGGTTTTTTAAGGTATAGAATGATGAAAACCATCTTTTTTTGTTATTGTGAGTGAAATTATCGTACTGAAACAAAAAATGGGGTCATTATATTTTAAAGTTGTTTAAAATAGTTTTCACATTATTGAATGATGATTGAGAACATGTGATTCTGGGTAGTTTGTATGAAAATTGGAATAAACATGCTAGGATAGTAATAAATAAGAAATTGATTTATCCTTTTAAACTTTAACTTTGTCCTAGTTTTTATTATCCTATCCCAAGTGGTGTATTGATGGGTCTTATTCGACATAATCCTGAGGGACATGTGTAAAAATTTTCATTATCACAGATATGTGTGGGTGAGGATCCCTTAAATAGAAACTATCATATTATAGGGAATATGCCCATGTTTCTTGTTGTGATAATTTTGATATATATATATAATCCATTTATTGTAAACTATTTTATTCATTAATTTTTATTTATATAGACCACATTGAAAAAAATGTATATGAACCCATTATTTGAAATATTTTCATCCATTGAAATCAATATCATTTTTTATTTAACATATGAAATTGTATTTCAGTGCCAATTTTATTATAAATAGAAAGCATGATTGGGTTTATTTTTATTGAATCGTATTTTGGAACACTTAGTGAGACCCTACAAGGATTTTAACTCACACCATACATTTTCATTTAGTTGTTTATAGATTATCTTCTGTTAGGTAAGAGTAAAGGGATGGTGGATCTTGGTGGGGGTGGACTTTTTTGACCAATTGGAACTAGAGTGTTGATACCTTCAGGATGTTTTATTTTTATCTCATTTATTTAAGTACTTGATTATTTACTTTTTGGGATTTTATTTACCATTTTTTTCTTCTAGTACAATCTCCTTTTAGAGTTTTTATTGTGTATATTGATATTTATCTTTTTATAGAATTATTTTTGGGTAATATTCATTGCCCCATTCATTATTATATGATTCCCTATTATATATTCCAACCCATGGGTATCTAGAACACACATCGGGATATGTTAGTGTTAGATCGTTTATAATGGTACCAGGGTATCCAGACTAGTTTGTGACAAAGTGGTATCAGAGGTCCATGTTGTGAATCTTTCATTGATATTAGTATATAGTCTAAAAACATGTCAGGACAAAAGGTAGTTAAGAGTTAGTGAATGTCCATATCTCTTCACAATCTTCCTTAATCCATAATGGGTGGTTTAGGAAAAGAATCTTGAGTATTAGTTCTAGTCATTTCCGTAATTTTGATTTGGATAGGTTGAAATCCAAATCTTGTTTATCTATCTAATTTGATTTATTTCCCCATTTATCTTGTTTGAGTTACTGATATGAGTAATCTTATGACATAGTAAATTTCTTTTGCTGATGTTTTGTAGCTTCGTGCCTTTAAAAAGATGTGTAAATAGGATCAAAGAGGATTTTTTTAATGAACCACAACATGAAAATCCTCTTGTGGACCAGAATGAGGTTGAGGTCATTGTGTATGTTGTACAAGATCTGGGATAGGAACAGGCACATGTTCTCTTTCAGTCTCCAGCTATAGAACCTTAGAGGAAAATATCTTGTAATATTTCTCAGGAGTTCCTTTTAAAGAATACACCAGCATTCCAAGGTTCTAATGATCCTCAAGAGGCTGAGGATTGGTTATGAATGATTTAGATTCATTTTGAGTTCATTGATTTTTTGAAGCAATCAAGATTAAATGTTCCAACATTAAGTTGGATGAACCTAATAGGATATGGCGGGACTCAATGGTGTTGGTGAAGAATCCGGAGGGTCTTGAGTGGAAGTAATTTGAGTTAATTTTTACTTACCAGTTCTATATAGATTCTATGGTTTTAACTATTGAAATGGGGTTTTTCATACTCAAGTAGGATGATAGGGTCATGAAAAAATATGTGAACGGATTCACTGAGCATGTACAGTTCACACATTATATAGTATCGTACGAGATAATTAAGACTCGACATATTGAGATGATACATCGATATGATATTCAATACTATGTTTTCTTGTTGTTTTTATCTTCTTAAGTTAATGGCTTAGATAAAAATTTGATGGTTGAGCTTAATCTGTCTAGTAATTATGGTTTTATGGGTTTTTTATTTCTCCCAATGGTAGTTCAACACGTTTCATCAAATTAAAAAGAAAGAATGGTGAATTTTATGGTGTTTATCGACAAGAGGGTTCTTCAAGACCTATAAAAGTGCCTGGTATAGGACATTTGACTTGATACCAATAATTAATGCATATGAATTCAAAATGGGATTGCACTAAGGTACCCAAGATATATGGTTCTTGTGGACACTCAGGTTATGTGCAAAAGTTTTTTCATGAATATTCTTCATCAAACAGTGTCACAAGGTCATCAATTCCTCATACAACTACGGTGAAATAAGATAATTCAAGATCTAATGGGTTCTATCCATAGGCATCTAGAATAAAGATTCATCATGTAGTGGAAGTATCTATAGAGGAAGAAGATACGAGTCCAATGACCATGAAAGGTAAGATCACTATATCTTCATCTTTAGTGGCTTTTTTATTTGATTCTATTGCATCTCATTTGTTTATTTATACTCGTATTTTGAATCTTCTAAATATTTATATAGATATTTTTTCTTATGTGATGGATATTACTACACCCCAAGGGACAAAGATAGCACATGGTCTCCATTTCCCTACTTATATCTTCACATTATAAGACATCAAGATTACATTTGATTTTCTAGTTCTCTGCATGAATCCTCATGATGTCATTTTCATGATGTATTGGATCGTTTATAATGAAACATGAATTTACTTCTATATTTTATGTGTCTCTTTTACTACACCAAATGGGGTGTGCAGTGTATATTATGGAGAATGGGACACGATGTTGAGTAGACTAAAATCTTCTTATCCAATGATGGAAAAATTGATATATGTGGTTTCTTTTGATCTAGAGTGATAATCCTTGAAGGATTATCACCCTCTGGTTGTTTTCGAGTTTCCTGATGTTTTTCTTTATGAGTTATATGTTTTTTCATGAGTAAATTAGGAAGTGTTTTCTATTGATTTAGTAACTAGTACTCAACTAGTGTTTATACCTTCTTACCACAAGTAACCTGATAAAATTAAATATTAGAAGACTTAGTTGGATGATCTTTTGGAGAAGGGCTTTATACACCCGAGTGATCCACCTTGATCAGTTCCTATTCTATTTTCTAATAAATACGAAAGAAAAATTTTCTTATGGGTTGATTATCATAAAATCAATCATGTTGTGGTAAATAACAAGTATCTAGTGCAATGGATATATGTTTGGTTTAACTAGTAGAAAGGGAAGATATATATATCAGAGAATATTATGCGACCATGTTATCATCGGTTGAGAATAAAATAATCTAACATTCAAAAAAATTATTTGGTGCAGGTATGGCCATTATGATCACAATTATATAATTTTTGTTCTAACAAATGCTCATGTAGTCTTTATGGTCTTAACGAATGCGATATTCCAAGAGTTTCTTGATACGGTTTTTGTGGTATTTGTGGACAAAATACTTATTTACTCTTTGTTAAAGAGGATTATGTGAATCATTTGAGAGCAGTTCTGGAATTTTTGGGAAATCACCAACATCATTCCAAGCTATGGGAATGTGATTTCAATATTTGGGTAGTGAAATTATTATTTCACATGGTTTTAGAACATGTTATCCAGGTTGATCCTAAGAAGGTTAATGTTCTTATGACATGGGACAAACCACATAATTTTTTCATGGTTTTGAGCTTTGTGAGTTTGTCTAGGTATTATCATTGGTTTGTAAATGATTTGTCGATGTTGATTATATGGTGACCTCTATCACTAAGAAGTGAGTAATGATTACATGGGATAATAAATCTCAGAGTTCTTTTATTGATATGAAACATATTTTGAATATTGTGAAGGTGTTGAATCTTCTAGAGGTCGGGAAGGGATTCCTGTTCTTCTATGATGCATCTGTTTTGAGTTTTGGATGTGTCCTTAGGTGGTGTAATCATGTCATTTACTATGGTTGTTGGAAACATAGGACACATGAGAAGAATTTCCAAACCCATAACCTTGAACATGCATCTCTTACTCATGTACATAATAGTTAGAAACCTTACATTTTAAGAGAATGGTTTACTATGAATTATGACCATTAGAGGTTGTGTTATATATTTAGTCAAAAATATTTTAATCTCTACTAGAGGCATTGGGTGAATTACCTTTGATATTTTGAATTTACAACACCTACACCCCGAAGAAAAGGAATGTCATAACAAAATATTTTTGAAGGAAACATCTAACTCAAGGCCTAAAATAATCATCTGAAGAGTGGAACTCAATTGATCTTTTTTTCATAGTTGAATATAGTAGTTTTGTAAAATGGAATGAGGTTTTTTTCAGTGTTCAGTTGTACTCCAATCCTCTTGAAAATATTCTTTAAGAACATTAGCTTGATGAATAATTCCATAGCATTAGGAACTCTCCTTATAGTGAAGAGACCATTAATGAGTGATCATTCTCCAAGGAGTGTGTCCTATGTTTTCGGAACTGTTAAATTATTCCTTTTTCGGTATGGAAATATTTGATGGGGGATTTCCATATTTCTTAGAAGGTTGTGCACCTTAGAAACAAAAAAAATGTTCTTTGAAATACCATGATGATTATGGTGGTAGGGTATAAGTTGACACATCATTGACTATTAGTGCACTACAATACATTCCAATAAGTCAAGGTCAAACATCATAAGCCTTTAGGGTTCCTTCATACAATTTTCATTCCAAATTTCCAATGGGTTGACATGTATATGCACATTATGTTGGAGTTTACACATACCCAAATAAAGAAGAATTCCATATGGGTTTTAAATGATAGGCACAACAAATTGGATCACTTTATAACAATATATGATACAACCAAAGTTGAGGAGCTAGTAAATATCAATTTGGAAGATGTAGTTCATTTTCACAATGTTTTTTCAACTATGGTCGATGATAGATATCATATTTATTTACTTATTACTTCTATAATGGGCTTCAATCGGTACTAGGATCTCATGTTTTTTTATTATGGTGTATCATATTCATATGTATATCTAAACATATTATTTTATACCGTTTTTAGAGGATAAGAATCATACCAGTTTTCTTGGTTTTATTAGAGCTTGGGAAGAACATTTTGTGTTGTCTAGAGATTGGATAAACCTCTTTGGTAAGATTTATATTGGTTCAAGAGATGATATAAAATATCTAATTAATTTATTAGAGAATGTTGATGGAACTATGTTGGAATAAATCTGATACTGATCATTGATATTGACGACTATAATTCTTAGTTGGTGATCATGTGTTCTTGAAAGTTTCACCTCATTTGGGTCATCAATGGATGTAACGCCCCGACCCTAGTTACCCAGAGTCGGTGCATTATTACATAACATTGGCATGATCACAAGAAAGATCAAATCTCGAAAGACCGATTGGTTTAGTAGCCTTGGAAACACTAGATATATTCATAAGTCTTACATTACATCATAAAATGAAAAACTACTACAACAACATATTGTCTCCATAAACCACACTCATATCCCCACATAATATCCCTGCAGGTCATTCATAATTTACTTCTTCACTTCCTGGGAAAAATAAAACATAGAAAATGGGTCAGCTCAAATGCCCAGTAAGGATAACAACATAATGGAAACATTCATAAATAAGAATAAACATTTAAGGATATGTATAAAAAAAACAAAATCCTTTTAAACTTGAACTTCAACATAGTATGGCAAAAGTAAAATTAAATAATGCCATTTACTTGTTCACATGGATATTCTACTAATCGAATAATCACATGCAATATCAATAACCACTTTCATAATGTTGGAATGCATAATGCCAGACTATCATAACCACATATCCAAGGAATCGTGCCAAGACTACAAATAAGATTTTTCCAAGGCCTTTTTCCAAGAAACTAGTTTGTCTCATGAGACCTACCGATGCAATTTTTTAGAAGATACTTACGTTTAAAATTGCTAAAAATACTCCAGTGTTTTTCTGAAATCATTATGCAAGATTTTGAAAACAAAATAACTAATTTTGATACTGCTCGAATAATTATAGGCCATGATGGGTCCACTCCCAATCCCTTCTTATCTACCACACTCGAGAGTCAGGTTTTCTGAAAACATTTTTAAGCTTGCGTTAAATACGTATACATTTGCACTGGATTTTCATATTTTTGAGAGAAATATATCTTTTTTTGAAATCATTTAAAAGTCACATAATTATAAAATAAAACATTTACTTTTAAAATATTCTTATAAGTTTGTAAGGGAAGCTTTGACGATTTTATAACGGCGGTAAATAGTCGCACCCGCCGTATAAGTTACAAAAACACATTCTTACCTTAATTCTGTCGAAAAGGTTAAAAAGCACCTTGTTTGGAAAACGACGGAAAGATTCCTTTATAAACCCATAAGGGTATAAATTACTTTAACTCATATTCTTTTTAAATAGTAAAAATGTTTTTAAATACATTTTTATGAAAACATAGATGTGGATGATAAAGAGATCCTAGTAGATTATTACATATAAACAACCTCGGATAATGAAGAGATTGTGAAATAACCCTTACCAATTTGGTAACTTATGAAACATACAACCCATGAAAGAGGTATCATACAATGAATATGTAAATACAAATAAATTAGAGTGTATTACACAAAGAATATAATTATGGGCAGTACATACACCACACAAAAGGTGATGGTGGCAATATGGCATGAATCTCACGGGAATAAGGAGTGAGATGAAAACCCCTTACCTTGTACTTTTCCTTGGTTGGGGTAGGTTAACCTCCTGTATAATGGTGAAATAATTGTTATTAAATTATACAATAATCATATACATTAATATGATATCATATATGATCTTTTAATATTGATTTGATAATAATATCTTAGTATTATCATTGTTTCGGGTGTTAACATACTTGTTTTCTTTTATATGTTTTGTTACGTAAGACATGTTTGTAAAGGATAGGTTGTATATTATTCATATCCAGAATGATATCAAGTCCTTAAACATCATTTTTAAATCATCAAATGATAATTATACATGAATGGATACGATGGAGAATGAATCTTATCGCGTTCGTGGAGACGGTAGTCCGTACGTACGCACGAGCGACAATATCATTCTTTTGATATTAAAATAATAAATAAATGGATTTTATATCATATATAAAGAATAATTAACATGTTATATTTATTATTTACATGAGTTACACATCATTATTATACCCATCCAAATAATAATATATTGAATAACAATTACACCACGACGTGGAGACGGTTAGCCGTACGTACGCACGTATGGTGACATGTTATTCAAAGGGTGGATAGAATAATGAATATGGTTGTACCATATTTATAATAACATCACAGTATATGTGAGATACTGGAGTTATTATTTTAGAATGGTAAGAACAAAGAAAGAAGAAGTGGAAGAAGAAAGGAACTTGAAAAGGGGTGGTGAAAACATTACCTCTTCTTCGGGTTCTTCCTTTTGATTTGATCAAAAGGGCTCTTTAGGTTGGCTTTCTGATCAAACTAAGGCCTCTAGGTTGTAGTGAGGGAAGTTGGGAGAGTATTTGGGCAGTGTTTGGCCGAACCAAAAGGCTTTGAAGGTGTGAAGAAATGAGCAGGAGGAGTGCCCTTTTATAAGAGGGGTGAGGGGCACCTTTGGAAAAGCTAGAAATATTAATTCATAATAAATTCATATTCGGTTTCTAATGGCTCCAAAGTTTATTATTTAAATTTTAAGGTGGGGATGGGTTGAAAACAACTCAACCAATAGAATTTAGATAGGTTTGGGTACTTATATTAACCTTATCTTTAAGTATTAACTCTAAGTTAATTAGTTTCACTTTTACAATGTCTCTTTGTATTTTTATATAATATGGTTAATAAACTTACTGTATACATCCAAGAGACCCCCAAGTGGTCCATTAATGATTAACCTATCATGATATAAGTCTCTTGGCCTATCCTTAGATTTTTAAGAATTTAATATCAATTAATAATATAATATTTGTTTTAATAACTCTTTTATGTCAATTTTGACACTATTCAATAGTTGATTTTTGTGAAACTCATAACAGATTTATTACTTCGAAAAAATTCAATTAAATCAATCCTAATATATCATATTATCCTATAAAATTAGTTTAATTCATTAAAAGTCTCATATTATACTTATTTGGGTATTTATAATATCAATTATTTTAAATTTTCACTATTATAGTAATTAATTCATCATCATTGTGTCATAAATAAATTAAATTATATAATGTCTAAAAAATATATATATAATATAATTATGTAGGAAATATTTTTATCTTTCTAATTAATATTTATAATCTAAAATCCAACATATATAACCCTATTTAAAAATTGTTTTTCTAAAAGATATATGCTTGTGTCATTTTTGTATTCATTTTAACTTAATTAAAAAAAAGTGTCCCTATCACCTACAAGTGGCACCATGGGGTCCCAAAATCGACCCAAAGATGTCTATGGTCGAACATGTATAAACCAATAAAGCTAGGACACGTTTTAGGGTAATTTAGTATTATTATAATATTATTTTTTAACCCTTATTTACTAGATTTACCCTTAACCATGGTAAATAAAATATTTACCACAATAATTATTCAAAATGTCTAAAAATAAAAGTTACCAATTTACACAATTTGGACATCCTGATTCCAAATATGGAATCCGTTTTTCTAAATTCAAAACACAGAAGTGGCAGAAATTAATTTAAAATTAATTCCCGCTGTCAAAACAAAAAAGCGTGTTTTTAAGAGAAAATAACTATCAAAAGATTGACACTTGTTTATGTTCAGTTTAATTATAAAATTATGTCCAATGACCAACATTATATTAAATGGTAAAAATATATTCTAAATTTACTTTAAAACCACTCAAATTAATAATTTATCACTATTAATTATTTTGATTAAAAAAGTTGTTTTTAATTAAAATTTAGTAATTTTCACTATTCATCAGAATATTAAAGTTATCTGAAAAGTACCAAAATTTTACCTTATTCTAAATTCGATATTCCAAATCCAAAGATGAAGTCCATTTTGAAATATAAAATATATATAATTTCAAAAATTAGGTATTACTATTCATAACGGCTAGTTTGATTGGTTGTGGTGTGTGTTAGAACTCGAAGTTGCATACAAAACATGCTACTGTATTATTCAAAGGAAAGCATACCGTGGAAGCCTGGTATGTTTCATTTTAATTTTTTTTTATGTCCCCATTTAGTCAAAAAGATTAAAATATTTTATTTAAAAAGGGTTCACCATTAAAAGTTTGTAAAAGTGCAATACTGAAAATGAATTTGTTCTTACATTATGTCTAAGAAACTCATAATATGGATTCTAATATTATAAGGATTATATAAAGTTTAAAATTTAGTTAATACTATTCATAAACTATTTTGAACGGCTATTTTGGTAAGTCATGGTGTAATTGAACTTGATGTTGCGTGTAGTGAAAGTTATTGAATTATTTTGAAGAAATAACACATTATGAATTCTTGGGGTGTTACATTCTCCCCTCCTTCAATAAATTGCGTCCTCGCAATTTGAAATTGTTCTTCGAAAATAAAATGTTGAAAATAGAAAATATATTTGTGGGAAAACCCACATCGGAAATTAGGTTACTAAAATTTAGTCTTAATATGAGAAAAAGAGAAATGAAAGGGTCACCACCAAATTATGATCTCGATTAGGAGAACATTGGTGAAATTAGAGACATATAATTGGAGGAAAAACGTAAATATTTATAGGTAGTGATTGAGGTCATCAATCACAAACAAGTGTATAATTGAGGTACTTAAATTCATCAATCTATGATGATTTGAAATACCATCGGTTTAACAAAACATAGGGTATTAGGATAACACATTTTTGACGTTTCAAAATATATTAGTTGAAATCCCACATCGAAAAATGAATTAACGAGGCCTCTATTTAAAATAAAGAGTGGAAAGTATGAAGATTACTGAAAATAACACATACTAGGGTTCCATGTAGGAAAATATGGATATGGAAGAGAAATCTGACCATCAATTATCTGATGGAGAGTGGTAGAGAACATGGCTATGAAAAGGCCAACAATCCCAAATCCATGAGTTAGTGATGATTTAAGGTACCATCTAGGACAACATTTTTGTTCTAAGTTCCTTTTATTAATGTTGAGGAATTTATTTATGAGATTGGCTAAGATCATAAGGAGATATACTTACTTTATAATTATAGTTTTATACATTAATAAATTTCTACCAGAAACTCATCTTTCACTCTAAAAGATAATATAACGTAATTTTTTTTTCTATTTATACTATTCGTACACGGTTCCAAAATAAATGAATTTATAATTCATCTACCAGATCTTTTAAAAAAACTACATTATTTAATCCAGGACATCTCGTGGGCCAGTGGTAGGTGATACACCCTTGTCGCCCTTCGGTTGCGGGTTCAAGTCTCGCAGCCTTGTCGGACGCGACGGGTAGCCGCCCGACCTCCGGATTGTCCTTTTATGGCAATCCAAAATAATCCAAACTTGAACTATCCAAAATACTTCTGTCCAAACTCACAGTCCAACATTTATAAGGAAGGTAAACATAATAAAGATCCTTTTTACCCCATAATAGCATATGAATACATTCATCATGTATTCTTTTAATACACTGAAACATCCTGAGTTACCATATTCCTTATTAATTACATTCATGCTCCCTTATTCCATATAGAATGCTGGATATACTTCATCAGTCCAAAAATGTTTTAAACCCCAACAATTATGGAATATACAAATCATTAATCAGTTCCATGGTAGTCAATAATATCCAATATAATTTATCCAAAACAATCATGTATTATTCCAAAATTACTACCTCGGTATCAGAACTATATTATGGTTTATCATTCTCTCAACCATATATTTTCCAAAAATTTATCTTGCTATTGAGTCACTTTTTTTTGTTCCACACAATCTCAAGTCCTTAATGAAATAGTACTGCAGTAAAATCCTTATATACTCCATAATTATTATAACAAGTACATTGTTGATACAACACTCAATTGACATAATAAACATAAGAACTCTAATCATTCCTCTTCATCTGTGGTAGTATCATAACTTGATTATTATCCAATAGCATCATTTGCAGCATAGTCTGATGACTGGGACATAGGTTCGCGTAGTGTCCAAACTCATTGCAAGTGAAGCATTGTACATTTGAAACCATTTCCTTACCCTTGCAGTCACGTACTTTGTGCCCTTTTCCTCCACACTTATAAAAAACTCCCATTCCTTTCAGGCAAGTTCCAGGGTATTTCTTTCCACAGTTACCACATATGGGAAAATTATTCTTTTCCCTCTTCCCTTTATCCATCTTTCTCTCTTCCATACTTTTCTTCTCTTTCTTCCCTTCAAAGCCATAGGACTCAGTAAACTCTTTACTTATCTTATCAACACATGATATTATTTATTCATATGATGATAATACATGCGAGACTATTTCTCTTGTAAATTCTGGCTTAAGACCATAAAATATATGATCCTTTTTTGTCTTTGTATCATGTGCATTGCTAGAGTTCTCATTCCTTCTACTGGGCACCATTTCTAAACAATGGCATACACTAGATTAGTTTATAAATAACAATACCTAATCCCGAACTTGTAAGACACATAACATAAATTAAATAGTTTATGGATATAATCCATAATCATAAAAATGTTTTCCTTGAGGAATTATATACTCATAAACCCTTCATAATGATTTGTAAAGAAAATGAGAGTTATCCTAAGCATATCCCCCGGGAGTGTCGTAACCAAGAGTGCAGCAAGGCCCGTTGTCGTGCACCAGTTCGCGTTCGAGTCTAGCTCAAAGCGGTATTTTCGTGTTTTACCCCTAGGTACATCTGTTCCAGAGCTGCCTCTACCTGCTCGTATCCAGATAGGGATGTATTGCTCGGAAAACTCACAAAATCTCTACAATACCAGAATTCTAGGAAGTTCTTCTATACTAATCCTCAATGTTCATCTTAGGTCTACGTGCTCTAATCAGAGTTTATCTAAATCTCGCTTCCAATGTTTGTACTAAACTTCCTCTGATACCAACTATAACTCCCCGACCCTAGTTACCAGAGTCGGTGCATTATTACATAACATTGGCATGATCACAAGAAAAATCAAATCTCGAAAGACCGATTGGTTTAGTAGCCTTGGAAACACTAGATATATTCATAAGTCTTACATTACATCGTAAAATGAAAAACTACAACAACAACATATTGTCTCCATAAACCACACTCATATCCCCACATAATATCCCTGCAGGTCATTCATAATTTACTTCTTCACTTCCTGGGAAAAATAAAACATAGAAAAGGGGTGAGCTCAAATGCCCAGTAAGGATAACAATATACCGGAAACTTTCATAAATAAGAATAAACATTTAAGGATATGTATAACTAAAACAAAAGCCTTTTAAACTTGAACTTCAACATAGTATGGAAAAAGTAAAATGAAATAATGCCATTTACTTGTTCACATGGATATTCTACTAATCGAATAATGACATGCAATATCAATAACCACTTTCATAATGTTGGAATGCATAATGCCAGACTATCATAACCACATAGCCAAGGCCTCGTTCCAAGACTACAAATAAGATTTTGCCCAGGCCTTGTGCCAAGACACTAGTTTGTCTCATGAGACCTACCGATGCAATTTTTTTATAAGATACTTACGTTTAAAATTGCTAAAAATACTCTAGTGTTTTTCTTAAATCATTATGCAAGCTTCTGAAAACAAAATAACTAATTTTGATACTGCTCGAATAATTATAGGCCATGGTGGGTCCACTCCCAATCCCTTCCTATCTACCACACTCGAGAGTCAGGTTTTCTGAAAACATTTTTAAGCTTGCGTTAAATACGTATACATTTGCACTGGATTTTCATATTTTTGAGAGAAATATATATTTTTTTGAAATCATTTAAAAGTCACATAATTATAAAATAAAACATTTACTTTTAAAATATTCTTATAAGTTTGTAAGGGAAGCTTTGACGATTTTATAACGGCGGTAAATAGTCGCACCCGCCGTATAAGTTACAAAAAACATTCTTACCTTAATTCTGTCGAAAAGGTTAAAAAGCACCTTGTTTGGAAAACAACGGAAAGATTCATTTATAAACCCATAAGGGTATAAATGACTTTAACTCATATTCTTTGTAAATAGTAAAAATGATTTTAAATACATTTTTAAGAAAACATGGATGTGGATGATAAAGAGATCCTAGTAGATTATTACATATAAACAACCTCGGATAATGAAGATATTGTGAAATAACCCTTACCAATTTGGTAACTTATGAAACATACAACCCATTAAAGAGGTATCATACAATGAATATGTAAATACACATAAATTAGAGTGTATTACACAAAGAATATAATTATGGGCAGTACATACACCACACAAAAGGTGATGGTGGCAATATGGCATGAATCTCACGGGAATAAGGAGTGAGATGAAAACCCCTTACCTTGTACTTTTCCTTGGTTGGGGTAGGTTAACCTCCTGTATAATGATGAAATAATTGTTATTAAATTATACAATAATCATATACATTAATATGATATCATATATGATCTTTTAATATTGATTTGACAATAATATCTTAGTATTATCATTGTTTCGGGTGTTAACTTACTTGTTTTCTTTTATATGTTTTGTTACTTAAGACATGTTTGTAAAGGATAGGTTGTATATTATTCATATCCAGAATGATATCAAGTCCTTAAACATCATTTTTAAATCATCAAATGATAATAATACTTGAATGGATATGATGGAGAATGAATCCTATTGCGTTCGTGGAGACGGTAGTCCGTACGTACGCACGATCGACAATATCATTCTATTGATATTAAAATAATATATAAATGGATGTTATATCATATATACAGAATAATTAACATGTTATATTTATTATTTAAATGAGTTACACATCATTATTATACCCATCCAAATAATAATATATTGAATAACAATTACACCGCGACGTGGAGACGGTAAGCCGTACGTACGCACGTATGGTGACATGTTATTCAAAGGGTGAATAGAATACTGAATATGGTTGTACCATATTTATAATAACATCACAGTATATGTGAGATACTGGAGTTATTATTTTAGAATGGTAAGAACAAAGAAAGAATAAGTGGAAGAAGAAAGGAACTTGAAAAGGGGTGGTGAAAACATTACCTCTTCTTCGGGTTCTTCCTTTTGATTTGATCAAAAGGGCTCCTTAGGTTGGCTTTCTAATCAAAATAAGTCCTCTAGGTTGTATTGAGGGAAGTTGGGAGAGTATTTGGGCAGAGTGTGGCCGAACCAAAAGGAATTGAAGGTGTCAAGAAATGAGAAGGAGGAGTGGCCTTTTATAAGAGGGGTGAGAGGCACCTTTGGAAAAACTAGAAATATTAATTTATAATAAATTCATATTCGGTTTCTAATGGCTCCAAAGTTGATTATTTAAATTTTAAGGTGGGGAGGGGTCGAAAACAACTCAACCAATAGAATTTATACAGGTTTGGGTACTTATATTAACCTTATCTTTAAGTATTAACTCTATGTTAATTAGTTTCACTTTTACAATGTCTCTTTGTATTTTTATATAATATGGTTAATAAACTTACTATATACATCCAAGAGTCCCCCAAGTGGTCCGTTAATGATTAACCTATCATGATATAAGTCTCTTTGCCGATCCTTAGATTTTTAAGAATTTAATATCAATTAATAATATAATATTTGTTTTAAGAACTCTTTTATGTCAATTTTGACACTATTCAATAGTTGATTTTTGTGAAACTCATAACAGATTTATTACTTCGAACAAAGTCAATTAAATCAATACTAATATATCATATTATTCTATAAAATTAGTTTAATTCATTAAAAGTTTCATATTATATTTATTTGGGTATTTATAATATCAATTATTTTAATTTTTCACTATTATAGTAATTAATTCATCATCATTGTGTCATAAATAAATTAAATTATTTAATGTCTAAAAAATATAAATAAAATATAATTATGTAGTAAAGCTTTTTATATTTCTAATTAATATTTATAATCTAAAATCCAACATATATAACCCTATTTAAAAATTGTTTTTCTAAAAGATATATGCTTGTGTCATTTTTGTATTCATTTTAACTTAATTAAAAAAAAGTGTCCCTATCACCTACAAGTGGCACCATGGGGTCCCAAAATCGACCCAAATATGACTATGGTCGAAAATGTATCAACCAATAAGGCTAGGACATGTTTTAGGGTAATTTAGTATTATTATAATATTATTTTTTAACCCTTATTTACCAGATTTACCCTTAACCGTGGTAAATAAAATATTTACCACAGTAATTATTCAAAATGTATAAAAATAAAAGTTACCTATTTACACAATTTGGACATCCTGATTCCAAATATGGAATCCGTTTTTATAAATTCAAAACACAGAAGTGGCAGAAATTAATTTAAAATTAATTCCCACTGTCAAAACAAAAAGCGTGTTTTTAAGGGATAATAACTATCAAAAGATTGACACTTGTTTATGTTCGGTTTAATTATAAAATTATGACCAATGACCAAAATTATATTAAATGGTAAAAATATATTCTAAATATACTTTAAAACCACTCAAATTAATAATTTATCACTATTAATTATTTTTATTAAAAAAGTTTTTTTTAATTAAAATTTAGTAATTTTCACTATTCATCAAAATATTAAAGTTATCTGAAAAGTACCGAAATTTCACCTTAGGCTAAATTCGATATTCCGAATCCAAAGATGAAGTCCATTTTGAAATATAAAATATATAGAATTTCAAAAAGTAGGTATTACTATTCATAATGGCTAGTTTGATTGGTTGTGGTGTGTGTTAGAACTCGAAGTTGCGTACAACACATGCTACTGTATTATTCAAAGGAAAGCGTACTGTGGAAGCCTGGGATGTTTCATTTTAATTTTTTTTTATGTCCCCATTTTGTCAAAAAGATTAAAATATTTTATTTAAAAAGGGTTCACCATTAAAAGTTGGTAAAAGTGCAATACTGAAAATGAATTTGTTCTTACATTATTTCTAAGAAACTCATAATATGGATTCTAAAATTATAAGGATTATATAAAATTTAAAATTTAGTTAATACTATTCATAACCTATTTTGAACGGCTTGTTTGGTAAGTCATGGTGTAATTGAACTCGGTGTTGCGTGTAGTGCAAGTTATGGAATTATTTTGAAGAAAAAACAAATTATGAATTCTTGGGGTGTTACATTCTCCCCTCCTTCAATAAATTGCGTCCTCGCAATTTGAAATTTTTCTTCGAAAATAAAATGTTGAAAATAGAAAATATCTTTGTGGGAAAACCCACATCGGAAATTAGGTTACTAAAATTTAGTCTTAATATGTGGAAAAGAGAAATGAAAGGGTCACCACCAAATTATGATCTCGATTAGGAGAACATTGGTGGAAATTAGAGACATATAATTGGAGGAAAAACGTAAATATTTATAGGTAGTGATTGAGGTCATCAATCAAAAACAAGTGTATAATTGAGGTACTTAAATTCATCAATCTATGATGATTTGAAATACCATCGGTTTAACAAAACATAGGGTATTAGGATAACACATTTTTGTCGTTTCAAAATATATTAGTTGAAATCCCACATCGAAAAATGAATTAACGAGGCCTCTATTTAAAATAAAGAGTGGAAAGTATGAAGATTACTGAAAATAACACATACTAGGGTTCCATGTAGGAAAATATGGATATGGAATATAAATCTAACCATCAATTATCTGATGGAGAGTGGTAGAGAACATGGCTATGAAAAGGCCAACAATCCCAAAGCCATGAATTAGTGATGATTTAAGGTACCATCTAGGACAACATTTTTGTTCTAAGTTCCTTTTATTAATGTTGAGGAATTTATTTATGAAATTGGCTAAGATCATAAGGATATATACTTACTTTATAATTATAGTTTTATCCATTAATAAATTTCTACCAGAAACTCATCTTTCACTCTAAAAGATAATAGAACGTAAAAAAATTTCTATTTATACTATTCGTACACGGTTCCAAAATAAATGAATTTATAATTCGTCTACCAGATCTTTTAAAAAAACTACATTATTTAATCTAGGACATCTCGTGGGCCAGTGGTAGGTGATACACCCTTGTCACCCTTCGGTTGCGGGTTCAAGTCTCGCAGCCTTGTCAGACGCGACGGGTAGCCGCCCGACCTCCGGATTGTCCTTTTATGGCAATCCAAAATAATCCAAACTCGAACTATCCAAAATACTTCTGTCCAAACTCACAGTCCAACATTTATAAGGAAGGTAAACATAATGTAGATCCTTTTTACCCCATAATAGCATATGAATACCTTCATCATGTATTCTTTTAATACACTGAAACATCCTAAGTTACCATATTCCTTATTAATTGCATTCATGCTCCCTTATTCCATATAGAATGCTGGATATACTTCATCAGTCCAAAAATGTTTTAAACCCCAACAATTATGGAATATACAAATCATTAATCAGTTCCATGGTAGTCAATAATATCCAATATAATTTATCCAAAACAATCATGTATTATTCCAAAATTACTACCTCGGTATCAGAACTATATTATGGTTTATCATTCTCTCAACCATATATTTTCCAAAAATTTATCCTGCTATTGAGTCACTTTTTTTTGTTCCACACAATCTCAAGTCCTTAATGAAATAGTACTGCAGTACAATCCTTATATACTCCATAATTATTATAACAAGTACATTGTTGATACAACACTCAATTGACATAATCAACATAAGAACTCTAATCATTCCTCTTTTTCTGTGGTAGTATCATAACTTGATTATTATCCAATAGCATCATTTGCAGCATAGTCTGATGACTGGGACAAAGGTTCGCGTAGTGTCCAAACTATTTGCAAGTGAAGCATTGTACATTTGAAACCATTTACTTACCCTTGCAGTCACGTACTTTGTTCCCTTTTCCTCCACACTTATAACAAACTACCATTCCTTTCAGGCAAGTTCCAGGGTATTTCTTTCCACAGTTACCACATATGGGAAAATTATTCTTTTCCCTCTTCCCTTTATCCATCTTTCTCTCTTCCATCCTTTTCTTCTCTTGCTTCCCTTCAAAGCCATAGGACTCAGTAAACTCTTTACTTATCTTATCAACACATGATATTATTTCTTCATATGATGATAATACATGCGAGACTATTTCTCTTGTAAATTCTGGCTTAAGACCATAAAATATATGATCCTTTTTTCTCTTTGTATCATGTCCATTGCTAGAGTTCTGATTCCTTCTACTGGGCGCCATTTCTAAACAATGGCATACACTAGATTAGTTTATGAATAACAATACCTAATCCCAAACTTGTAAGACACATAACATAAATTAAATAGTTTATGGATATAATCCATAATCATAAAAATGTTTTCTTTGAGGAATTATATACTCATAAACCCTTCATAATGATTTGTAAAGAAAATGAGAGTTATCCTAAGCATATCCCCCGGGAGTGTCGTAACCAAGAGTGCAGCAAGGCCCGTTGTCGTGCACCAGTTCCCGTTCGAGTCTAGCTCAAAGCAGTGTTTTCGGGTTTTACCCCTAGGTACATCTGTTCCAGAGCCGCCTCTACCTGCTCATATCCTGACAGGGATGTATTGCTCGGAAAACTCACAAAATATCTACAATACCAGAATTCTAGGAAGTTCTTCTATACTAATCCTCAATGTTCATCTTAGGTCTACGTGCTCTAATCAGAGTTTATCTAAATCTAGCTTCCAAGGTTTGTACTAAACTTCCTCTGATACCAACTGTAACGCCCCGACCCTAGTTACCCAGAGTCGGTTCATTATTACATAACATTGGCATGATCACAAGAAAGATCAAATCTCGAAAGACCGATTGGTTTAGTAGCCTTGGAAACACTAGATATATTCATAAGTCTTACATTACATCATAAAATGAAAAACTACTACAACAACATATTTTCTCCATAAACCACACTCATATCCCCACATAATATCCCTGCAGGTCGTTCAAAATTTACTTCTTCACTTCCTGGGAAAAATAAAACATAGAAAAGGGGTGAGCTCAAATGCCCAGTAAGGATAACAATATACCGGAAACTTTCATAAATAAGAATAAACATTTAAGGCTATTTTTATCTAAAACAAAATCCTTTTAAACTTGAACTTTAACATAGTATGGCAAAAGTAAAATGAAATAATGCCATTTACTTGTTCACATGGATATTATACTAATAGAATAATCACATGCAATATCAATAACCACTTTCATAATGTTGGAATGCATAATGCCAGACTATCATAACCACATAGCCAAGGCCTCGTGCCAAGACTACAAAAAAGATTTTGTCGAGGACTTGTGCCAAGACACTAGTTTGTCTCATGAGACCTACCGATGCAATTTTTTTAGAAGATACTTACGTTTAAAATTGCTAAAAATACTCCAGTGTTTTTCTGAAATCATTATGCAAGATTCTGAAAACAAAATAACTAATTTTGATACTGCTTGAATAATTATAGGCCATGATGGGTCCACTCCAAATCCATTCCTATCTACCACACTCGAGAGTCAGTTTTTCTGAAAACATTTTTAAGCTTGCGTTAAATACGTATACATTTGCACTGGATTTTCATATTTTTGAGAGAAATATATCTTTTTTTGAAATCATTTAAAAGTCACATAATTATAAAATAAAACATTTACTTTTAAAATATTCTTATAATTTTGTAAGGAAAGCTTTGACGATTTTATAACGGCGGTAAATAGTCTCACCCGCCGTATAAGTTACAAAAAACATTCTTACCTTAATTCTGTCGAAAAGGTTAAAAAGCACCTTGTTTGGAAAACGACGGAAAGATTCCATTATAAACCCATAAGGGTATAAATGACTTTAACTCATATTCTTTGTAAATAGTAAAAAAAATTTAAATACATTTTTAAGAAAACATGGATGTGGATGATAAAGAGATCCTAGTAGATTATTACATATAAACAACCTCGGATAATGAAGAGATTGTGAAATAACCCTTACCAATTTGGTAACTTATGAAACATACAACCCATGAAAGAGGTATCATAAAATGAATATGTAAATACACATAAATTATAGTGTATTACACAAAGAATATAATTATGGGTAGTACATACACCACACAAAAGGTGATGGTGGCAATATGGCATGAATCTCACGGGAATAAGGAGTGAGATGAAAACCCCTTACCTTGTAATTTTTCTTGTTTGGGGTAGGTTAACCTCCTGTATAATGGTGAAATAATTGTTATTAAATTATACAATAATCATATACATTAATATGATATCATATATGATCTTTTAATATTGATTTGATAATAATATCTTAGTATTATCATTGTTTTGGGTGTTAACTTACTTGTTTTCTTTTATATGTTTTGTTACGTAAGACATGTTTGTAAAGTATAGGTTGTATATTATTCATATACAGAATTATATCAAGTCCTTAAACATCATTTTTAAATCATCAAATGATAATTATACTTGAATGGATATGATGGAGAATGAATCTTATCGCGTTCGTGGAGACGGTAGTCCGTACGTACGCACGAGCGACAATATCATTCTTTTGATATTAAAATAATATATAAATGGATGTTATATCATATATACAGAATAATTAACATGTTATATTTATTATTTAAATGAGTTACACATCATTATTATACCCATCCAAATAATAATATATTGAATAACAATTACACCACGACGTGGAGACGGTAAGCCGTACGTACGCACGTATGGTGACATGTTATTCAAAGGGTGGATAGAATAATGAATATGGTTGTACCATATTTATAATAACATCACAGTATATGTGAGATACTGGAGTTATTATTTTAGAATGGTAAGAACAAAGAAAGAAGAAGTGGAAGAAGAAAGGAACTTGAAAAGGGGTGGTGAAAACATTACCTCTTCTTCGGGTTCTTCCTTTTTATTTGATCAAAAGGGCTCCTTAGGTTGGCTTTCTGATCAAACTAAGGCCTCTAGGTTGTAGTTAGGGAAGTTGGGAGAGTATTTGGGCAGAGTTTGGCCGAACAAAAAGGCTTTGAAGGTGTGAAGAAATGAGAAGGAGGAGTGCCCTTTTATAAGAGGGGTGAGGGGCACCTTTGGAAAAGCTATAAATATTAATTTATAATAAATTCATATTCGGTTTCTAATGGCTCCAAAGTTGATTATTTAAACGTTAAGGTGGGGATGGGTCGAAAACAACACAACCAATAGAATTTAGACAGGTTTGGGTACTTATATTAACCTTATCTTTAAGTATTAACTCTAAGTTAATTAGTTTCACTTTTACAATGTCTCTTTGTATTTTTATATAATATGGTTAATAAAGTTACTATATACATCCAATAGACCCCCAAGTTGTCCATTAATGATTAACCTATCATGATATAAGTCTCTTGGCCGATCCTTAGATTTTTAAGAATTTAATATCAATTAATAATATAATATTTGTTTTAAGAACTCTTTTATGTCAATTTTGACACTATTCAATAGTTGATTTTTGAGAAACTCATAACATATTTATTACTTCGAAAAAAGTCAATTAAATAAATCCTAATATATCATATTATCCTATAAAATTAGTTTAATTCATTAAAAGTTTCATATTATATTTATTTCGGTATTTATAATATCAATTATTTTAATTTTTGACTATTATAGTAATTAATTTATCATCATTGTGTCATAAATAAATTAAATAATTTAATGTCTAAAAAATATAAATAAAATATAATTATGTAGGAAATCATTTTATCTTTCTAATGAATATTTATAATCTAAACTCCAACATATATAACCCTATTTAAAAATTGTTTTTCTAAAAGATATATGCTTGTGTCATTTTTGTATTCATTATAACTTAATTAAAAAAAAGTGTCCCTATCACCTACAAGTGGCACCATGGGGTCCCAAAATCGACCCAAAGATGCCTATGGTCAAACATGTATCAACCAATAAGGCTAGTACACGTTTTAGGGTAATTTAGTATTATTATAATATTATTTTTTAACCCTTATTTACCAGATATACCCTTAACCATGGTAAATAAAATATTTACCACAGTAATTATTCAAAATGTCTAAAAATAAAAGTTACCTATTTACACAATTTGGAAATCCTGATTCCAAATATGGAATCCATTTTTCTAAATTCAAAACACATAAGTGGCAGAAATTAATTTAAAATTAATTCCCGCTGTCAAAACAAAAAGCGTGTTTTTAAGAGATAATAACTATCAAAAGATTGACACATGTTTATGTTCAGTTTAATTATAAAATTATGTGCAATGACCAACATTATATTAATTGTTAAAAATATATTCTAAATATACTTTAAAACCACTCAAATTAATAATTTATCACTATTAATTATTTTGATTAAAAAAGTTTTTTTTAATTAAAATTTAGTAATTTTCACTATTCATCAAAATATTAAAGTTATCTGAAATGTACCAAAATTTCACCTTAGGATAAATTCGATATTCTGAATCCAAATATGAAGTCCATTTTGAAATATAAAATATATAGAATTTCAAAAATTAGGTATTACTATTCATAACGGCTAGTTTGATTGGTTGTGGTGTGTGTTAGAACTCGAAGTTGCGTACAACACACGCTACTGTATTACTCAAAGGAAAGCATACCGTGGAAGCCTGTGATGTTTCATTTTAATTTTTCTTTTATGTCCCCATTTAGTCAAAAAGATTAAAATATTTTATTTAAAATTGTTTCACCATTAAAAGTTGGTAAAAGTGCAATACTGAAAATGAATTTGTTCTTACATTATGTCTAAGAAACTCATAATATGGATTCTAAAATTATAAGGATTATATAAAGTTTAAAATTTATTTAATACTATTCATAACCTATTTTGAACGGATTGTTTGGTAAGTCATGGTGTAATTGAACTCTTTGTTGCATGTAGTGCATGTTATTGAATTATTTTGAAGAAATAACACATTATGAATTCTTGGGGTGTTACAATGGATTGGGTGGAAAGGGAGGAATTCTCATTATTTTTTGAATCCATTTTAGGTTGTTTAGTGGGTGGAGAAAGTGGATTACCATCTAAAACATCCTCCATAGTTAATGTAAATAGATAACATGTTCCATGTATCACAGCTATAGAAATAACTCTCTCATCAATCTCATAGTTTAGGTGGGCATGATCTTGATTTTTACCATCATTTACCTATGACTATGCATCGAGCTGGGATAGTTGATTTCGAAACCAGGGTACTTCATAGAAGGATGATTGTGTCAGTGATATAGAAGCACATTTGTAATACTTGTTAAAAATGGGAGAGAGAGGCACTAATAAGAGATAATTTGCCTCGTCCTTTTAACGTGGAGAATTTTATATAGTATTTATGGGGACTAGAAATTTCTATTGTGGGGAGGTTATAACATCCTGTTATAGTTTTATGTTTTCCATAACCATCATTTTTTATAATTCTCTGGAGAGGATTTTTTTTTTTTGAGTTGTTATTGGTGAAAAGTAGTAAATTTTTAAAATTTATTAGTTGGGAAGGGTTGAAACACATTTTCCCAAACAGTGCAGTAAACTAGTGTAAACTTTGAAAACCCAAATAGTGGGGGTTTTCTTGTTTGGGGAATAGTTTTAAAACCTATGTTCCCACCTATTCAAAAATGTGAACCCCATATTTATGATTCACGGTTAGGGTGCATGGTGATATACCTAATTTGTACTTACCTATTCAAACATTTTATTGAGCATATATATTTTCCTCAACAAATACATGTTGTTTGGGGTATAAATTAACTTTTTCAATGTTCTTAATGATTTTTTTGGATATTTTAGCCAATGTCACAAATCAAGAGTGGTCATAATAAAAGGTTTAAAATACAATGCATGTACTTTATAAACACATGTCATGTACATTTTCATAAACATGGTTTGGTCCGCATGAGTACATGCCCATGCAGCAGACCTAAGAAAACACAACATGTATTAACTATTCACATGTCTTATAGTCCCTTCTAGAATCATTTTGTGAATGAAAATGGATCTACATGCTATGTGAGACTACACAACATGTTGTGTACCTTACGAACAGACTGTTGATGCATTAAAGTTAATGGGATGGAAAGGTGGATTACCTACCAATGCATAAAATGAAGAAAATCTAGTTTACTCATGTATATGAATTTTATAATGGGGTACACTCCATGAAGCTTAGTTTTTGGTAAAAATATACATGTCCCACCTAGTTAAGTGTTGTAAATTCCAAGGGGAGGTTTTTCTTCTTTGTCGATTGATCTCCGCTAAACCCATATTTAAGCTTCATTTCATTGTTTTTATTTCTTTTTTAGTGTAATTATCTCCTCCCCATTATTTCATCTATTATCCATGGTAGGGTAGAGTTCTATCTCAACCTTCACCCCATGACCATGGTCATAATAGGGTAATTCTCTTATGTTGGGGTTGTAATAATATTATGGGTTCACTATGATTAAAATTCTTTTGTGTTTCTTTTCTTATGATTTTAGTTAACATTTTATTTTAATGAACCAAATTCAATAATAATTATTGGTGTTATATCAGACCAAGAATGACACCAATGGAGTCAAGTAAAATAGTTTCAATGGGTGATCCCATGTTAATTGGGTGAGCATGTTACCACTTTTTTAGGGTAAATAATTTTATTGTGTTTTAAGTGATTAATCATGAAACCAATGGGTTATCCTTTTAATTATGTAATTGTTTATTATTAGACCACGGAACAATGTTTTATTTGAATCCCCATGTTAAACAATATTCATTAATTAAATTAATAATAAATAATGACCATTACAATAAACTCTAATTGAGTTGGAACCCTGACACATTTTTTTCTTGATTTTATTGTCAATTATTTTTTTAATTTGATTTTTAAAAATAGATTCACTCTTTTGTTTTGTTCCCTTCATTTAACATTTATTTTTTATAATCTATATAAATTCATAGAGTCTTAATAGTAATTTCTTTTCCATTTTCCTTGTGGAATTGAGCTAGACTTCCACTAACTACCTAGTTCATTGGATCAGAAGGGAATAAAAACAATCAATTTGTCACGCCTCATGACAGGTGCCATCAAATGATGGTTCTATTAACAGGGAGATTAAAAGAAGTAGTTTGAGAATAATTCGAGGTTTTTTATCCATAATTTTTATTTTACTTTCCTTGATACTTTTCTTGGGACCCTTGACCCGACTTCCTTACAGATTTTTATTCAATAAGAAACTGGTACAATCCACCTACAGATGATATTATTTTAATAGTCCAGTACTATTATACCTATACCTAGAATATTATTTTTTATACATGGATAATGGGTTTCAATATGATAAATACCCATGTACATTTTTCACCCCACCCATAACTTATTCTCTGCGGAAACCAAATTCAGTTAATACAAAATGATTTGTATCGATGATGGAAGAATTTAACGCATTCCATTTGGATGAAACCAAAAGTTAGAGATAACATTGTACCATGAAAGATAAACTTTGAGATATAATCAATCATATGGATCCTTCATTTGAGTTTTAAAAATGGTGTTTTAATTCTTTTACAACTGAGGAGTCCTATGGTGATGTGGTCCCCACCTATAATTCAATAATAATTTCTGAAATTTATTTTCAAAAATAAATCTTTTAATATGGGAACACATACTTTTATGATAATATGGATGTTGATCACACATTTAGTTCAAATACCCATATTGATTATATACTTGATCTAGAGGATTACTGTAATTATTTTCAGGTTTTTAGTGTATTAATGTATGAAACTCAAAGGGAAGATGACGTATGTGATCTGAACAATGAAAAATTATTCCTATGGTATTTTTTTCATGGATAAGGGATACATAAATCCACTGCCCATACCACCTGAATACTAATATAATTGGTTTAATGATGAAGGATTTGGACATATGTGGTGGTCTGTACTTTGAAAGCCACACCAGCCTTCAGATTAACGGTAAATACCTGAACTTTGAATGAGAAGAAGACCTAAAAAGGTGATTATTGGGAGGAAACCAATCCAATTTTCTCTATCCTCTCCCATTATTTTCTATTTTTAATAAACACACGACATGAAAATCCATTCCACACATCATGTACCAGAAATTCTATAAACTACATTAGAAATAAGAACCAAATGAGGTTAGAAGTCTTGTAAAACTACAAACATGGTGTTTACATTTATTTTTAGTATATATTATGATATAAATGTTTTTATAAATAAATATTAATTAAGATGAAAATAAATACTAAAGCATGTGATGATGGAAAGGTTTCTGGAGTGTATTCAAGCCGTCTCTAGTTTGAATCGTTCCCCATCTACCTTTAGTACATGATTCATTTTTTTAATATCATTTTGTAATTAATAAGTTTGGGAAATGTTTTAAAATGACAATAAAACCATTTCAAAATAAAATAAAACAAGTGGTAGGGATAAATTGGTCAGTTGGGTAATAACTCACAAATCCAAAAGATCCAGGTTCAAGTATTTCTAGCCAGTTTAGTTCCATGATTTGTCACTAAAATAAAATCAAAAAGCATGTATTTAAGTAAAATTTATGTTGTTTATGTTTACTTGAATAATTTAAAATCGTTCTAAAAAATAATAAATCGCCATAGGGTGATGTGGGTTGATTGGAAGAGTTGTAACTTAGGGTTAAAAAGACTCGAGTTAAACTTTGCTAATCTCAATGTATCATCCCAATCATTCAACAATTATAACCACACTTTGTTGATACTCCTTTTACCAAGTATTACAGTATAACTACTTTAAATATTAAATGATAACGAAACCTATAGTATTACAGCCTTTTCTTCAATGTTTTAGGTCTTGGGTTTCGATCAGTCGATCACTAGTTCGAATCGTGCCTTGAGAATTTGAATGAATATTGTAGTTCTCCTTTCAAAATTTTGGAAAACACAGCAAGTATTTCTTTGATACACTATGTGTGTAGGTTTATTATCATGTGTAAATATATATATATATATATATGAAAAATAATAATTAATATATAGTTTATTATTATAACCACATTATTATTATTAAAAAAAATTACACCATGACGTATCCTTTGATGAACACTCCATGTGTTCTAGATTTATAAGTTGGGATCCTTAACCAGGAAAAACCCATGTTGAGCACCTCCTCTCTACATTTTCTTCTAATGTTGTCCTCTATATGCTACTCTGCCCCCGCCCCATGAATCTATCAATTCTGTTTGGTTCTTCCAAATCTTGTATTATCATTTCGATACTCTATCTGGGTATAAAGTTGTACACCCCTTATTTCAATGTTTTACAAGCATTTAGGGTGATTTGGGATTTGAAAAGGCTTTCTTAAATACATAAATTAAACAGGAATTAGTGAATAACACACATTGTGTACTATATGTACATGGCCACACATTCCCTATACTCAATTTGGAAAACAAATGGTGTGTCTGTTCGGTACACACAGTGTATAGTACCCTTTACCCGACCATTACTAAACCCGTGTCTATGAACACATGGACACTAACACCAGTATAAAAACATGGCATGTGTGCCTTATATACTCACCATGAACCATTTTCTATACCCCTCTTAGAGGAGGACATGTCTAGGTGCCTACACAGACATGACCCCATGTTCAAAAACATTGAGTGTGGACAGTATACATGTTTTGTACTATCTTTCTGTTCATGTACATGCTCAATCGAAATGTTTATCTCGAGTACATAAGCTGGAAACCCAATCATACTACACATAGTGTACTCTAGATCCACTCATTCTATTCACTTGTTTTCAGGGTTTCTCAAATTTCTTCTTTCATTTTCGTTTTATTTAATTTTTTTCTCTAGTTTTCATTCCATTATAGATCATGGAAAATAGAGGCAGAGAAGCTCAGTTGTGGCCCAAACCTTATACTAATAATCAGCCACCTAGACCCTACCAGATCAGGATTTGGAGTTTGACATTACCTTCAGTGATATATCCTTTGGTGTCATAGTTTCCAACATTGATGTTGTTTCCCCTGCTCCTTCCAGAACCAACGTCATCCACATCTACATCCAGCGTAGAAGACATTGATCCACCTTTTACCATTGTATATGGATCCAGTGTAGTAGATCCCGCTACCAGAACAACCCCATATAATCCATCCATGATAGAAAAATACCCTATTATGACTGATCCACCCTCCAAAGCTTCCTTGAATATAGTGCCATCATCAGAATCAGCAGCTCCACCCACTAAAACCAGTCTCAAGGCCTCTACATTAATAGATAAGCCTCTAGTATAGCCAGTTACAGTAGCAGTCGAACACCAGACCCATCCATGCCTCATCTTCGATGAGTTAAATCCCATGGCAAAAATTCTGTGACAAGTTTCACCCCACATGATTCAGATGAGCTACTGATTCCTAAATAATATTATTTCATAGCATTTGGGTTTCTAGGTTGAGAGAGAGGAGATCATTGGGAACATGAATCATCTTGACCCACTCTTGGTCATTATTCCTATATTTAGAGATTTATTTTTGGTGTTTGATGCTACTTTAAAGTTTGATGTGCCTGTCTACCACCAGATGCCTAGGCACACAACATCTAGTATGAGATTTCAGCTGGGTGGATGACATTTCTCTCTCACCATGGTAGATTTTTGCTAAGGGTACAGTTTCTACATTCATCTATCCATGCCACCTCATATTGTATCGCATAGCCAATATGATCACTCTAACCTCATATCTATATGGTGGGATAATTCTATCCCAGACCACATGTACACCACCACCTCAAAAAATATCACCCTCATAATTTCCCCTCCCCTCCATCTCATCCAAAAGTGTTTTAGTACCATCATTTTTCCAAACTATGAAGACATGGGTGATGTGTTTGGACGTGAAATAGATCTTCTTATGTTTAATTTCCATCAAAACTACCCTAACCAACCTAATTCACAACATAATACTTCTATTCTATGATCCATGGATGTCAGGGAAACTTTAACAATGGCCTCTATACCACCCAGTTGGGACACTACCTTCAAGTTTTTGAGCCATATCTCCCTCAAAATCACTTAGGTTCTCTCTAGTGGATGGAATTAAACATGATTATATTCATGAGGTTGGTCGAGAGGTGGGGAGATGACTATATGATCATGATGAAATCCTTGACTATAGCTGTGGTGAGAGATGACCCACCTACCATGGGTGGTGTTGCTGACTAGGTACCGTCCAATCCACTAGTGAACCTTTTATCACCACCCCTCCCCACTTCCTCATACATTACATCTTTTTTTTCCATTCTATCTTCTTTGGATCCATCCACAACCCCACCTCCACCGGAACCCTTGGACGATCTCCTCCTCTCCCTCTATCTGGACACTTTGGATTTCCTCTAGGATATCATGGAGCATCATTATGATTCCATGGATTAGTTCATACACCATATGGAGGATATTTTGGGCCTCATTACCCTTCTTTCCATCTTTTCAAGCATTCCATGTGGGTAGTATTTTTTATGTTATTTCCTTCCTTTTCTTTATATTAATTCTTTAACTACTTATCCTCAACCTAACCCACATGTGTTTTTCTCATATCCTATTCTCTTCCTTGGTGTTTCACTTCGATGAGCATGTGTTTTATTAATTATGGTGGAGAGTCTCTTGACTACAATAGTCATTTCATTCTAATTGATCTATTATACATCATTAATAGTGAAAATATTTTAGAATTTGGTAATTTTTTGATTAATTAAAATAAAAAATAATGAAGAAATAGATGGGAATGTTAAATGTAACATGCTGATTTTAATTTTAATGTATTTTAGAATGATTACTAATATAGTTTGATTTATGATTTAAATTCATGGAACTTTTCATTTATTATACTAATAATTTTTATTCAGGTCTTGACATGATTTACAAATTTTTATCCTCATTTCAGATAGGTATTATAATCCCTTTTTTGTATTCTTTACTATACCATCGTTCTTGAGAGATTCTTGGGATATGAATAACTACTCAAACATGTGAGTTTTTATCTTAAACCCAAAAAGATTTTGAATCACATTAAAATTATTGAGGCATATAATTGATAGTTTCTTCCCATTTGACCATGATACCTACCCAACATATGACCTCTATGAAACCCATAGAAACCATGAATTTCCTTGATAGGAATAAACATTACAATCTTATTTATCCTTCTAACCCTAAATCTTTTGTAATATTTCATGATTACTCATTTGATCTTTTAATAGATAATTTGGCTATTCAAGATATATCATTCAAAGAAACTGAGATATTAATTGTAGGGGAGAGTGCCTCTTTTTGATTTAGGAAGAAGGGTTATAAAACCAATATTCATTATACTCCTTGTAGTTCCCCCTAAAATTGATGAATAATTTTAAATAGTGCCAGAATTAATTCATTACAGTTATTGATGTTTTATGAACACATGTTGGAAGGAGAATATCATTCTGATGGTGACATTTGGGAGATCATGTCAGGGATGAATTTTTATTGAACTTTTTCATTTAATATCATTCTTTTTTGTTTAAGATTCCAGTCTCTTTTTCAATCCTCTGAGATAATTTTCAAATCATTACCTACCCACTCTTAGCCTCAAAATCATTTGAACCTTATTGAAATACCTCAAGATTTTTGTTTTTGATTTATAATTTCCAAATATGAATACTTTCAAGCCTATAGAGAGAGTTCTTATAATTGAGATTGACTATAACTCTGATTAAATGATCTTGGGTGATGATGTGAAATTTTATAGTGAGGTAGATCATCTAGTGCCATGCATATTTATGAAAAGCATAAAAAAGTTAATAAAAGGGGATTAAATTCATTAATTTCACTATAAAATAGTCATTATTATAATATCATTGAATTTGAAAAATGTTTTGTACCTTTTAAAATTCTTTTTATATGTATTATTTTTGTAAGTACAATTAGTTGAATGCTTCCCTTTTTTACTGTAGACTCATCAGATTAGATGAGGAAATTTTTCTTAAATGAAATAAAATTTATAAGTTTGGGGATGATTGATGTACCCCACACTACTAAAAAGTTGTTCTATACCAACACCCATATACCAACGATTTTGTAAAATCATTTTTATAGTTGATCATATCCCAAAAATTTAGAATAACCATTACGAAATTCCTTTTAATATCATTCTATCCTAGTGGTTTTCAAAAGCCATTAGGTTATTACTATTAATACTAGTATATCCTAGTAGTTTTTAAAAACTTTTGGGATTGTTCCCCCTAGATACAGTTGCAAGCCCCGCCCCCATTCTAGATTCGATTCATTTTTTCCTAAACAAGAAATTCTCTATTTGTGGTCGGTGACCACTCCTCCTCTTCCAAGAAGTGATCCATCCAAGTTTAAATCTTTTGGTTTAATCAATTTATAATTGGTGAGTTTATGTTATATCTTATTCCAACATTTATTTTTTGTTTTTAGAGCACTGATCTCTTCCCAGCCATCGACCACTCTTCCTTTTTTAACAGGTGATCCATTCTAGTTTAAATCATTCAGTTTCTTCAAATTAAAATTGATGAGTTTGTGTTATATCATATCCCTACATTTATTTTAGATTTTTAGGTACCAAATTTAATTTATTTCTCTATCCATTTCAATATCTCGAAATTTATTTTTTTTCATTTGATTACTGCTCAATATAAAATTGGAATGTTCCAAATAGTTCATTCTACACAGAGAGAATTAATATCACTTCCTAAGTCACCGCCACCGTATCAAATTTGTTCAGTCATGTTTTAGAATGTTACTATTTTTAGGGAATTATATTTTCCACCTATTTGTTATTTTCACAATAATATTTTGAGGTATTTTACCTTGGAAACTAATTTTTTTCTTTGAAAAGTTCATTCAAATAATTACTTTTTGAAATTTTTCTATAATGGTTTTGTTAATAATAGATTAATATAAAAAACATTTTTTTGCTAATACCATTGCCTTTATTCTTAAATAATGAGTCATGTACGAAATAAAAAAGTGACAAATGTTCTTAATAGAAAATAATTATTAATTTATTAATACCACTAGACCTTTTGAGGCTGTCTTAACACACATTTGTTATATTTATTTTTGTTGGTCACCACACATTCACAAATATCATTAGTTCCCCTAATTTGGTTTAATATTACCAATATCCCCTCTCCATTATGTATATTTGACATTATTTTTTTGAAGGTTATCCATGTATGATGGAAACATGGGTAACTAGCTTGTCTATAAATTGTGACCTCTACCCAATGGTTCCCACCTATAGTTTAACTATTTTAAAAGTTTGGATGATGTAAATCCACAATTCTCATTACTATTCAATTCATCCTTTTTATATGAATTTAAATGATTGATTCTTAATGGGATGTGAATTCTAAAAGGAATTTGGGTGAAGTGATATGTGTGAGTCGCATGGGTTAAGTGACCTGGGTGAGGCCTATTGGTGAAGTGGCCTATGAGATGCACTTGGGAGAAGTGACATATGTGAGGTACTTGGTAGTAATTCATGAATATTATGAATTCATGACCAAGTCTACAAAACCCACTTGAGATGGAATTAACCCAACTTTGGCCCACACTATAATTTACTCAATGATGCATTAAAATAATTAAATTGGCACTGATAAAATCATGTATGCCTACTTCTATATTTCCAATAGATTATAAAACTGTTTAAATTTTAGATAAAGAAGTTGATGCATGAATCAATGAGATATTGGATATTTTTATACCATGATGTTTCCAATTATAAGACCCCACATCTCTAAACCTTGGGAAGCAACTGAAATAAACGCCATTTTTTATCCTAAGGGAGAATAATTACTATTATATGACCACAAAATTAGAATGAAGATCTCGCCCAAAATTGGGGTGTCCATCGAAGATATTTGTATTTATTAGAATAATGTAAATAAAAAAACATTGGTTTATACCATAAATTCCATAAACCCTTGAGTAACTCATATTTCTATATTTATATCATTTTTTTGAGCACCTATATGTTTTTAGTTTATAACATGAAGATTGGATTCCTTTAATTAAAAAACCATAAATATTATCATTAATCACCAATTTGTTCCTTATTATGATGACCCACTAAAATAACATAAATTGATATGAATGGACCTTATCCTACGAAAAATAAATTGTACCAAAATGATCCAAGTAGTCTTGAAAATAAATGAATTGAACCTATCAACCCTTTACGCACTAAAACCTAATTGATATAACAAATTCTATCTATATCATAACTGAACCAACTCGACCAAACTAACTGAATTGAAGTGAAATGAATTGATCTGACCCAAGTAAACTTGAGTAGACCCGAACTACACAAAACTACATAAAACTAAACAAAAATAAAAATAATTGAAATAAACTGAACCTAACTAAAATAAATTCTATAATAATGATATAAAATGAATTAAATTGAACAGTATTTAATAAAACCCTAATATTCATGCATCAACCGGGAGAAATAAAAACAAACCAAAGCAAACTAAATCAAAGAGAAAAAAACTAAACATAAACAAATAAAACTGACCAAAATTGATCTGAATTAAATAGAATATTGTTACATAGAAGTAGTAATCTTTTATACATGAATTTATGAATAAGTATAACCTTTGTGAAATAGTTAATAGAATAAAATAAAAATCAAAAACAAAAATTATAAAAAAAAATAGTTCAGTATTATGATTAGCTATTACTCATTGATATAATTGAATTCAATATCATGGTTTTATATTTATAGTATTTTTTAATATTTATAGTATTCTGTTATTGCTTATATTATAATTCTTTTATAGAGTAGTGTGTAAATTATGGTTTCATATAATGTGAAAAATAATTGTTTCCTTAAATATATTTTAAATAAAAATATTATCTAAATGATTTTTTTTATGAAATGACATATAACAATTTTTTTACATAATGGATAGAATTTGGTTGTATTAAACTGATTAGATCTCAAGCTATTTTCAAAAGAAGTTGAAGAGTTTTTTTGATTTTCTATTTGAATATGATTCAGATTAGGGTCACATATACTTTACATTTTATAATTGTGTTGGTAGTCCTTGGTTGAGCTATGATGAAGATAGAGACCATATAACCAAATATGGTTTTCAAACAAACTACTATGTATGGTATCACTGTGGGGAGAAAATGGAATCTCAAAATGGTGATGATCCAAATGAGAGGAATTGATTGGATAATTTTTTATGATAGTTTTCATTTATTCTTAATCATGGGAAGGAAAGGATTATTACCCAATAATACTTTTATATGATCACACATGATGTGTCTAATGAAAATTATGATGTTGAAAGAGTAAAAAAATGAATGATGCTACCACTAGTCCAGTATATCGACTGTGTGGTAAAACAATGAAGCAATAATTTTTAATCTGATTGTTTCATGGGAAAACCATGTGAGAGATTTCTAATACTACCATTTATTATATTCTTACCTTCTTAAAGTACTTACTTCCAGATGATGTAGATATTCCCTCAAACCACTATATGGAATCGAAGTTATTTTAAGAACTTGGATTTTCAAAAAAAATCATTCTTTCTTGAAATATTACTGTTTATTCTAGGTGGAAACTGATGAACTGAATGATTTCATAAAATGTGTCACATCTTTATGGAAGGAAAAATCCAATGGAACACCATCACTTATTACATATAAAGTAACATTTCACTTTTCATTGATTTCAAAACCCCATAATCTTTTAATGTTTGATGGAATATCAATAAAAAAGAGATTTCATGATAATGGAAGAAAGAATAATGATGACGATTTGGTTCACACTATAGATGAATTTTCCTGGAATATATTTGATTCATGATATCCTAATTTCACAACTGACATGTGTAATGTGAGGTTTGGATTTTATGTGACGGTTTTAATCGATAAGTGTATATGATTACATCATACATCACATTCTCAGTTTTCATACCCATTTATAAATTTCCTCCATGGTTTTGAATGAAAAAACATATCACTTTTCTGAGTATACTCATATATGGCCCTTCTGATCTTAAAAATGATATAGACATATACATTCAAACTTTAATAAAAGAGTGGAAATTTATTTGGGATGTGGGTGTGTGCATATTAGATTCATGTTTGAAATACATATTTCATATACATATTGTGCGTATGTGGTTTATCTATGATTTTCCTATTTATGCAATGATGTCTGGATGGAGCAGAAATAGAAAACTATCATATCTTATTTGTATGAAGAATACACAATCCCAAAGATTTAAATATCACTGTAGTTTCAATTTTAAGGGACATCATCGATTCATTCCAATAGACTATACATATAGAAATAATCTTCTAAGATTTGACAATACCATAGAGACTGAAGATCTACCTCAGCATATATCTGGAACTGATGGGATTAATTAATTGCGTGATTTTATTTTTTTAATTCGGGAAGGTTGAAATGAAATATAGAAAGAGTAATAATTTTTTCACATAAACCTATTACAATTAGAAGAAGATGAGTAACATCGTGGATTTTCTGTATTTTTCAACTAATTTTTTGAATCATTTTTTAGACATAATTCACATTGAAACAAAATATATGTGTGAAATGTTACTTTTGATTTATCTAAATTTAAAATGGAAAGACAAAATATGATTTAAAATCATGGTGTGACTTGGTGTATTGGGGGATCAAGCTAGAATTGCATCTTGTGTGTATTAGCTAAAATAAATGGGAAGTTTCATGTGCTTCTAATGTGATGACACCTATAGAAAAAAATAATTTTCATGAATTAAAATAAACTATTAATTTTCCTAATTGATATTAAAAAAACATCTCAAAATGTGTCAACAAAATATATTTGAATTGGAAATATTTAAAGACTTGTGATTATTACATAATTCTACATGATTTGATTCTAATAGAATTATTTCATCTTTTTGATACTAATATAAGGGACTTAGTTATATAGTTGTGCCATTTTCTTAGATTTATTCATGCTAAGAAGTTCTCCATTTACATTTTTTTAAATGTTTATAGATGCCCCATTAATTTTTTGTGACTTATAGAAAATATTTTCTCCATCATTTTTACCATGCATGATGCAACTCACTATCCATATTCCAACAAAAATATATCTCATAGGACCAGTAGATTTTGGTTGGATATATACAACTGAATGAAATTTGAATACAATGAATTATTATTTATGAAACACAAATCATCGTGGAGGTTCTATAATGAACAATAACTTCGCTCAAGAATGTATGTATTTCAGCTCGATTTATTTTTTAGTTATTACTATAAGAATGAGCATAACAATGAGAAATGAAGAAGAAAAATAGAAGAAAATTGAACCTAGTTTCCATAACTTCCTAAAATAGAAGGAATTCCACAATCATATACATTGATGACATTAATCCTTGAAGAGCAGAAGTTGGTACATCGCACAATTTTGTTTAACTTTTATTTGTCTGATTACTAAATCATGTAAGTAAATTGAACATTTATTTATTATCTAATATCATGTAATTTTACAGGTCTGTTAAATTATTTCAATTTTTATCTTCCTGGAATATAAATTAATAATAAATAAAAAGCATAGTTCATTATCTTTGAGAAGAAGATATACTTTTCAATAGAAAGATTTTTCTATTTGGTTGAAATTGAGTTAAAAATATTACAGTACTAAATTAATAAATTTAATATTTAGTTATGTTTAATATTCATTTATATTATAGGTATCTAGTTTTCTTATAAAATTATTCTCTGATAAAATAATATAATTGGATTTTTGTATTAATATTTTGGTTCATGTTTGTAAATCAATTTTGATCAATGGGTATAGGGTTATTATCACTGACGAGAAAAAAATATTAGAACACTACATGATGGTGTTATAGAAACTGCCACAAAATATTAATATTCCAATGTATTAGATATTAAACCTCAATTTGAAAATGTATGTTATCATGAAGTCATTGATAAAATAATATTATTGGATTATTACTCTCATGGTTGTGTCACAATGATGAAATGACAGTGGTTTGATTCGATGATGAGGAAGGGTACATTTATTGATAATTTTTTATTTTGAGTTATTGAGATGACCCACACCCTTGATAGTGATGAACCATGTATATTGGAATCAATAGAAAACCATTTTTTTGTCATAGATCATGTTCGACTTGAATTTGGTGTCATTATTGAAGTAATTCCAAGACATGTTTTTTTATGATTGTGATGGTGGAATTTACCCCATACTAACTCCAAGTATTCTTGATTAGTTTATTACCTTTGATTACTTTAATAGAAAAATTTTCAATTTTGATTTCCAACCCGCAGTTGTGGTGTAAAATATATAGAATCATCCATCAGTGTTCTCATTTATTTTGGTTTAACTCAACTTGGGTTATTAAGGATGGTATTATTCAAATTTATTTACTATTGATTACAAATATTCTATATCAGACTTGACCATCATGTGAATCTTCAATATTTATTTGTTTTAATTTTATTTGAGATTCATTTTCTAATATTTAATTGAACATTATTCAAACCTATGAATCCAAAAGAAAACTTAAACAATTATATTAGAACAAAAAAACAGGAATTTAATTGGAAATTTTAAAATTATTGATGTAAAAAAGAAAAAAATGAAAACAATGACCTATCCAAAAATTAGCAAAATTTAATAACCCAATATATGAACCAAATGACCTAAGATAAAAAAAATGAAAAAATGGCCTAATCAATTGACAAAATATAACCAAATGACCAAAGATAAATAAATATGAAAATTGATCTAATAAATTGATAAAAATGAAGCAACAAATGTAAGATAAATAAAAATGAAAAATTACCTAACAAAAATTGAATTGGATCTAATTGAAAATATAATAAAACTGTTTAAAACCTATGATAAACATGAAAATTTCAATGTATTGTTTATTCTATGACATGTATTCTTTTTTGTATTATTCCCACTAAATTTATAATTGTTTTGTTATATCACTATGTATCCTATATTTGGTTTGACCAGTAGTATTGTTTAATTTATTCATGTCTCATATTTTTAGGTTTTCGGGTAACACATTAGTTTTCCATTTTTAATTAATTCTATTTTTTTTAAAATGTATGAAATGAAACCAATTGAGTAGATAAGAGAAAATAGAGGATGGAAAATAATCGTCAAAATAAGGAAATGAGACCTACTCTATTAGTGCATATTAAGAGTATTTTTTTTCAAATATATATATAAATATATATCAATAACAAATAATTTCATGTGACTAATTTTATTAAACTTTTATATAAGATCCACCATACTGGTTCCACTTATTTTATGAGAATCCTTGTGGTCTATGTACTCAGGCTGGCGGTATGAGGGGGGAGGTACTAGAGCTAGGTTCTCCAGTCAGAGTACCCAATTTGACCCCATCCCTCCCAATGACATATTGTCTATCACACATTCTGATCCCATAGTGTCTCTATAGACACATGAGATATTTATTCTACCAATGTTTTCATAAGAATTTACATCTGAGCCTCCTCACCCATATTTTCCTTATCTGATGATGATTCACACTCCTCATAGATATCATGCATTTTTTCATCCATACATTCCATATAATTTTCTTTCTACTTCCTTATCTCCATGAATCTACATTCCTTCATTTTTGACTCATACTTTAACACATTCTGAGCCCATGGAGCATACATAGGGACTCACTCCATATATACAAGATGATGTTCCTTCATTGCCAGTGGACCCAATGGTTCCCTTTGATTAGACTGTCATAGGTATATTTATTGAACACTAATAAAAAAATTACCATAATTTATTTCCATTATAAGATGTATTGATATAATATTTGTTTTTCATCTATAATATCTAGATAAACTGATAGGAGGCATTGGCATACATGCATGGATTCTATGTGGAACCGCCACATGCCTTTGATGTTGGACAACAATGAAGACAAAAAAATGATTAAAATTTAAGGTGGGAATATAGGAGATTTTTTGCGATGCTTTCCAAATACTCCAACATCATTACTATCATTATACTTTCTTAGAGACACCTTCCTAATGATGTCAAAAATAACTCTTCGGAATAAATACATGTACAAAATACCTTGGATTTAATGTTATATTATTTTTGTATTTATATGAATATATATTATGGTTCCATATTCATTTTAATTTTCCCGACGGTGAGGGTGCAAGGCCAACACGACTAATAGAATCAAGTGAGCTCTAGAGATCCTATAAGACTGAGTTCTATATTGGTTGGAATGCTATTTTTGGCATGCATTTAGAGTCCATACCTATCATGGATTTTTTCCTATAACTCATTATCGGAAAATGGATACTTATTGGATGAGTAACATGTTCATGTTATTAATAACATTGGAGGTTTCTAAATGAAAATTTTCATGATTTTAATTATTAAATTCTCTTATATGATTGAATTTTTTTTTATTCACCAGGGAAAAAATATTGATGCTAATAAATACCTCTACACTTTGGGGAGAACTACGATGTTGGTCCCTGAGAGGAAGCAACTATGATATTTTTTACAACTTTTTTATGACAAGATATTTTTAGGGTCCTCTTGATAATTTATTATATTTATAATGTTTTGGTAGAATAGGGGAGTTTGAATGTCAACCCAAACAACCCTAAACTAAAATAAATTAAACTAAATAGAATTAAATCAAACCATATGTTTTTATTTTCAGCATCATTTAATATTAATATAAATTTTATTTTCGTAATAAAATTAATTATTAGTAACGTTTTTCAAATTACGGTTTCGTACATTAAATTTAATTACAATGGGAGGTAATGAATATTAAAGGTCACGTGCCTTAATCAAACCTTTTTTTCTTGGTAAAAAGAAAAAAGATGGAAGTGTAGTTAAAAAACCGACACAAAAACTACTTTTAAGTTTTAATTTGTTGATTTCAAAATTTAATTTCGATTTCGTAACATAATAATAAATTTATATTTGTAACAGGATTATTCGGAGTCCCATGATACCCAATAACCTGAAAATTTTGGGCTAAATGATCACTTACATTAGGTTTTGGGAGATGACTACCATGGTAGAGTACACTTTCGTCCTAGGAATATTATAGTATTGATGAGGTATTGGACCACATCATGTACATGTTATAGTACCACAATGTTTAAAAAGGTTAATGAATGGGGAGAACTGGCCGATAAGGGGTCACAAAGGATGAATAATGGGTTGAAATAGAAAATGATGAATTTATGAAATTGATTAATGTTTTATATCCGTCACTTCTACTAGAGACCACTAAAACTTGTGATTCATATATTTCATCGATACTTTCATTATATATTGAACCAAGTGGTAGACGTAGTGGTTGTAAAGATGATTTCATTCCAAACGATGGTGAGGAAGTGGGAGATAATGAGGCTAATGATGAGGATAGGTATGAGGATGGGGATAGGGATAAGGAAGTAGATGAGGAAAATGATGATGGTGATTACAATAATGGTGATGAGGGACGGATTAATCCATTACATTTTTAATTTATATTTATGACATTTGATGTTTGATGATTTTTTATTACTAAATATATGTTTGATATTTTGTATGTTCGTTATAATTGGTCAAATTAATCAATTGATTAGTTATAATATCATTGTTTTGGTATTGGTTTTTTTTCATTCAAGGATTCTATCTTTGTTGCAGTGCAGGTTCCATTTTTTGAGGATATTTTGTTGGTTTCATTGCAGGTTGAGGATGTCTTGTTAGTGTTTTGATTGCAGTGGGCGATTATATTCCTTATTTACTATGTTATTTTTGATTTATAGTAGTTTTTATTATAGGTGAATTATGTTTTTATGTTTTTATTACAATGGAATTGCATTGCAGGTAGTTCTCTTTTACAAGTGTTGAATTATTTTCTGATTGTAGGTATTTCTAATGTGCATTGTAGGTGATGATGTGTGGATGATCATTGCATTATAGGTATTTCTTTATAACTCAATGTATGATGGGATTCAAATTTGGAGAAATTAGTTAAGAAATTTATCCAAGGATGTATAAAATTATATAGTGTGACTGTTAGTATCAGATATGTTTTTGAACATCATAGTATACAATTGAGTTAGGAAAATTAAAATGGAGAATAACATCCTTTGGGTTTTTTCAAATAGGAATGATTAATTAATTAATATATGACTGAATTAAAAAAAATAAACTTTAGAGTTTTTCCAAAATGGTGAGATTTTAATAATATGGGAATAAGTTCCTCCTAATACATCTTAGGATTCCCAAGGCGGAAATGTATTACAAATTATATTAGGAGTTAAAAAGTAAACTCAGGGAGCTAATTAGAAACTAAAAAATTATAATCTGTATGTAGATATACAATTAATAAAGAAAATATGTGTAGTGTATTAAACTCCATTGAATGATAGAAAACCCACCACTATATTATACTCAATCTAAATATTTTTAATGAATTGTATTTTAATAAATGGTTTTTTTCATTCTAAAACGATAAACACTTTAGAATTGTGTGTTCAAAATGTACCTCAAGGATTGGTAAGAGAAGTAGGGATTAGTTTCATATTTTTTTGAGATTCAACATCACATATTTTGTAAATGAAAAAAAACCACTTTTTTAATTTTATTGAACATTTGTTTAATTTTTTTTTAAAAATACGATGAAAAAATTTATATTGTTAGATATGCTGAAACCAATTCTATGATTAAAATCAAAAGGAAAATTTTTTTATGAACCCCAAAAACAAAATAACTTCTAATTTTTTAAAACTCGTTTTAAATTCACCATAAATAACATATTTTTTTAATCCAGAACAAATTGTCTCTAATTAGGAAAGCAATGTGACCACTGGACTTGGTATTTTCTAATGTGATATTATATTTTGTATTATTGTTAAAGTTGAAACTAATAATGAGTATATTATCCTCAATATAGGTGTTTTTAATTAACATTAGTCACCTTCTCCATTTAATCTTCTTGAATTAGAAATTATGCTTCCTTATTTCAATTGGGCTATTTTTTGGTCTTGTTTTTTTATCTTCTTTATTGTGGTAAGTAGCTTGATCTGCATTAATAATTATGAAACTATAGTTGAGCACTAAACCATGAAATATTTGTGACTTCTTGTCATTTTTGATGAAATTTTATCAACATAAGTTTCACCTATTGTGACATGTAATTGAATTTTATTTCATTCATCTTCATTTTATAAACATCTTTGGTACAGTTATTCTTCCCCCACAGAAAATACCAAAATTTGATTGCTTATTTATATTGGAAACCCCATTCAAATTCTCTATTGAGTTAATTCTCTTATTTTGGTCATATTAAAAGCATAAGTACTATATATGAACATTAGAATAAAATTTTATCATCATGATTTATTTGTGGTCCAATAATGATTGTTGGGAATGAAAACTCATTAATAAATCATGATGGAAGTGTCACCACTATAATTCCCCTTGTTTCTTATGGAATAGTTATTGGATCTTCATTGATAGATTATTCATCCCATTACTCAGACCCAGGAATATTGACCGATGTTATTGGTAATGGGATTGTCAACCATTCTAAGCACAAATTCTAGGATAATGAAACGGGTTCAGACTGTGTCATGTCTATGTTTAATCTAGAAAATGATCCTTAACCCGGAATTTCAATAATAAGGAAACGTTTTTTATCAATATTTTATATAGAACAAGAATTGGAAAAGGCTTTAATTTCTATTTCGAGTACATTTACATTTACATTCCCTAATATTTATGGACTTGCTCATTTATCTTCATGGTTTCAAATAAATGTAGCTGAATTTATATTTTTCATTCATTATATTTTATTATTATTTTATCCTATTCTTCATAATTTTTACTAATGATTTTACTACCAAGTACCCAATAGAAACTGAATATTTTATGCAATAGTTTTTATTTCTAAATATGACTGAAAAAATGAATTTATAATGGTAGCAAGTTATTTTCCTTTGACAGTTAGAACACCTCCTATAATCCCCCCATGACCTAGTTACATATTTGGTACAAGGAGAGTTTTTTTCATATATTTTAGACTATAAAATATTAATTCATTTGATTCTGGGTTAGTAGATCCAATCTTAGCAATATATGGATATTCTAGGCTTCTAGAGTGCAATTTTATTCCCCAATCAAAGATTTACAATTGGATTTGTATCCATTTCTCAAGGCCTCTTCTTAATATATCATGTGATGGTGAAGATTTATTATATAGATGATAATAGAGTGAAATATTATCACATGATTTCATATCAAAGTGTCATCACCCTAGTAAGAACACCCCCACCCCTGTTTTGTATCTGGTATTTTATTTTATGGTTTTTTCCCTGTGTTGAATAAGGGGTTTTTTGATTTTTTTAGATTCTAGGAAGCAAAGTAACCATATTTATATATGGGATAAAACGTTTGAAGTGGGTACAAAACATGTTCTGATGCAACATTTCTCTTTGATTTCCATTGTTGAATATGATTGTTAAAGAATTGGGTATTTGATATTTTCAACATATTTTATTATTATATAGCTGAATATATGTTTTAATTTATATATTTTAGTTAATATTTTTTAAATATAACATAAATCAATTCTGTCCTAAAAATAAGGCACATTGGTCAATTTTTGGTAGTATTCTTTGTTCAATAGGTAAAATTATAAGGTTACATTATATTTTATACATATATTTCTTAAATTTTGGATTTTTTTGATTTTTTAGATTTTTTCTAATAATATACTATAAATATTATGTGTCTTATATTCATGATGATTTTTTATAAATTTCAATCAACACCTAGAGTTCGTTCTTAATCTCAATAATAATATTTTTACTTTCCCAAATTATCAAAGCCATTGTTCAATAAATAATCTTATACATTTTTGCACCTCTTTTTTTCTTTTCAGAGTTAATTTTTACATGTCATGTGTTTACAATTCATTGAATATTTTCTCTATCACTACTTCTCATAGCCTCTAGTTTCCATAACCTACTTACAATCAATAATAGTATGTGGCATTAACATTTCCCTAGCTAGTTATAATGGTCCTTAAGGATTATCATTTAGTGTTTGAATCATTGAACATTTGTAAGGAGGCTTTGGGTAGCATCCTTCAATATGTACTGAAATAATTGTGTATTGAATCCACAGTGTTTGAACATGTAAGTTGTGTGGTGTTTCATTGTTTTATTAGATGCATAATTATGTCTTTGTTTTGTATTTTTTGATGGTGATAAACATGTGATTAATTGTATTTTATTTTTTATGGTTATATTTTCATTGTCATATAATAAAAGTTTTAATATCTTGGTCTTTCATTTATTTTGGTTTCATTATTATTTTCATTTTTATTATTTTGACTTTAATGTTCATGTAAAAGTTCAATTTGATGATAGTTCTATTTGGAATTCCTAACTTCAATCTAACAAGGATGAAATCAATTGAAAATAATTAAATTTTTTGGAGTTCATAATTTTATTATAATAATATGTCAACTTACTCATGTGTATTGAGAGGTTTTTAAATTTGATTTAAAATATTTAATGCCATATCATGATTATCTGAATGTGTGTTTTCTTTTCCCTTTTTTTAGTATAGTATAATAAATTGAATTGGTCATTATTTTTTAAACTATAGTTTTGTTAAGGTGATTCAAGTGATTTCTCTTGTATTTAGACCTAAATATCATGGAATAATGTCTGTGAAGAATTATTTTAGTTCAAACTTGATTATAAAACTATATTTTATTACAGGGTTTAGGTTTTTACCACATTTCTATTAAGATATAGATTATATTTTACATTCATCATTCCGAAAGTAATTAATTTTGTTCCTTTTGGTAGCCTTGAATCTTGGTCTTACAAATTGAAATTACAAAAAAGGATATTGTTTTGGCTGTGTAATGATATCAATGTGTTTGGGAATATGTTTATGTTTAAAAACCCTTAATAAAATGTTATTATAATGATTGAATGCATATGGAAAGTTCTCTTTAAGTGTTCCTATATTTATTTTCGAATAAGTTATTTATCTTTTATCATTTAGTTATGTTTTTTTCATCTTCAAAAATTTAAGTATATGAGTTTTTTATTTACAGAAAGATCATTGCATAATTTTTCAAACTACTTATCATAAGTGACATATGTTATGTTAACATTTTTCAATAATTGATGTCAAACACATAATTATATTATGATTATATAGTATTTTACACAAGTTTGTACCTGCTTTGTATTTACCTATATATCACTTAACTAGTGAAAATTAACTCAAAAAACAACCCTGATGTGTTTTAAATATAATTTTTTTCTAAAAATATTCTATAATTTTATAATTTAATTGACCTCTTTTGTATCCCAAAGTTATTGGATAGTGTGTTATTATCATTTGGTTTCTTTAGATGAATGTTTGTATTATTAGAGGGTTTTTATATTATTTTTCTAGAGTATGGAATCATGATGATTCCACCCTTATCAATAGTTACTAAAATCAAGTTTTTCATAACAAGTTAATTTCCAAGATCATCCTTTTCAATGAGCTCAATGGTTTCCTTCTTCTTATTGCTTCATGTAAAAATGCCTTGTTATTATTTGAAATTTTTAATTTTTTGTTTCTAGATCCATTTAACTATTTTGTTAGGGTTTAAAATGAATACAAATTTTTTTTATGTATAATTTTAGATTATAATTATTTAGAAGTATTTTACACTAAGGGATAAATAAAAACATATTACTAAATTCTCATCAATCCATAGTCATAGACCTAGCATGCAAATTGTTGATGTAATGGTTAATTGGAAGTGGTAATCTGAGTACCTGGTATATGATTTCATCTTGACAAATATATTAATTCTCATTTATTCAAGGTTCCTTTGATATATATATACATATATGGTCCTTGGGCCTTGCTCAGCGGTAGTGGCTCTGTTGGGTTTCAGTGAGGTCTTGATTTCAAGTCTCCCTAGCTAATTTTCAATATGTGTTGCATTTTTTCTTTGTAGGTTTTTAAATTCACCTCCTTGATAGATTTTAATATTTATTTATTTATTTATTTATTTATTTATTTATTAACATTAAAATAGTATGTCCCTGGTGAAATATCATTGATCATGCTTTTGGATATTCACAAGGAAAAACTTGTTCATACTATGAGTTCTTCTTTAGACTGTGGAATCTCTACTATTTTGGGTTTTTAATTTCATACAAAAATACATTAATAATATATATATTCATGTATTTATCTATTTTAATTTTAGTGATTATTGACTTTTTTATCATTGAGAGAAGATCCCATATTTCTTGAATGGAGTGTAGCAGTATAAATATAAAATCTTATTTTATAGAAATTTGGATGTTTAAATTGTCCTATGGGGATTGTAAATTTGTTAAGGGTTGATATCTCAATTAAAATGGATTAAATATGAGTATGATATATAAAACCTTGTTAGAATGATATGGGCCAATTTATATTTTTTCATCATTCTTGACCTTAAATAATCCATTATTAATGATTAAATTCATCCTTGATACCTTACATGATATTTATTATCCGTTGCTTAGCTAGGAAAATTATATCCCATACCATGATTTGAAAAATGGGTCTTATACTGATGAGGAAAATAACCAAAAATAATGAGTTAAATGATCTTTCTATATATGAATCATATCTAAGGTTTTGCCGACTAAAGGAAAGATTGAGAGAATTAGAAATCATGGTTTATATGAGGCAGTCCCAATTCATGGAAAATGAATTCCTTTCATTTTAGGTGGAATGTCCATTAATTTCTTAGAAAATAAAATTTATGAACTTAATTTTCCTTGATTTTATTTATTATTGACATGAATATCATTCAAAAAAATTATTTTCTATCGATATTTTATATTTTGTAATTGTCTCAATTTCATTATTGGCGGTAGTATGCTTCCCAGTCTCACAAGGGTCAGTTTGAAGCTAGTTGTACTAATTTCTCAGTCAATATATTTGACATAATAACACCAAATAGATAATAAATAGTCAAAAATATGATTTTATTCCATGAAAATGTCATTAATTGTCTTTCTAGATCAAACCAAACAAGTTGATAGTTCATGTTCTACTTCTTCAGATATTCATCTCATTTTTCAGGAGAATTCACTCAATGTGACCCCACACTCAAGGAGTGGTAAGAGTTGTATGGATTGGGTTTAAGCCTTTATTTCCATTTATTTCAGATTATACTATTATCATTTATTTTTTGTTTTATTATTTTTCCATGCTTTGTTGATTATGATCAAAAGATAACATTTTATGAGAAAATGAATATATATCACATTGGTCAATAATAAAATATGAAAAAATGTATACTGTAATTAAAATTCAGATACTATATGTGTGTCCATAATTTTTCACTTTCCAGGGATGAGTATAAAATTTCATCCCAAGGGGCATGTTGTTCTTTCCAATTTGGTGTTTTTTCATAATTATAGCATGAATAATTAGATATGAAACTCCTCGAAACATCTGAATTCATCATAGAGTATTTATTATATTATTTTCATTAGTTTTTTTGAATTATATGCATTGTATTGTAGTGTATTCCCATGTGTTTTATTAGTCATTAAAATTCATCATATGATATTGTAGTCTTCTTTAGATTTTTTTTTTGCAAAGGAGGGGAATTTTGGAGGTCCTTTTGGAAAAAGAGTGGGCATTTTCTATCTATAATTTTGAATAACTCTATACCAATGGTTTATAAATTTTTGGTATAGTTTAAATCCTCATCTATACCAATGGTTATTAAGAAAGCATAGGTATAACTCTATACTAATGGATTAAAAATCATTGTTATATGTTTAAGGCTCATGATCTATACCAACGGTTGAGAATCCTTTGGTAGATATCTATACCAATTGTTATTGGAAAAAAATTCATATAGTAAAATTTTCAAAGGCCATTGTGAACGGTTTCTGAATAACCATTGGTATATTCCTATACCCATTCCTTAACACCCAACAGTTTTGAAAACCATTGGTTTAGGGTATACCAATGGTTTTCCAGCCTATACCAATGGTTTGAAACCGTTGGGATAGCCTATGTTTCCAGCATTTTGATTTTTTATTACATATTATTAATGTTTATTGAGTAAAGAAATATTTTTACATCGAATACATGTTGTTTAATTAATAAAATGTTTTATTTTAGTTTTCTTAATGTTATTTCAGGAGAATCCATCAAAATTCACAAATCGGGAATGATCACAATAAAAAGTTAAATATACACGTTATGTAATTTATAAACACATGTCATGTACATTTTTAGAGACATGGTCTGGAAACCCTGAGTACAATCCCATGTATCTGACCATAGACAACACACTATGATAAACTATTAACACATCATGTAGTCCCTTCTAGAAGCTGTTTGTGGATAGAAAAGACTCTATATGACATGTGATCTTGTGCAACATGTCGTGTATCTCACCAACCGACCACTAACTCAATGAATTGAAAGGGGTAGCATAGTAGATTACGTACTAGTAGAAAAAACAATGAAAATACAGTTGACCCAAGTAAACGATATTTAATTTTGGTCACATGCCTTGTAGTTTTGTTTTTTTAAATAGAGAGGAATCCCTTTTAGTTCAAGGTTCGACATTCTAGGGGAAGGTTATACTGCTCTATTGATTGATCTCCCCCAAATCTATGTTTCAGCTTTATTTCACTCTTTTTCTTTCTTTTTTAGTTTAACTATCTCCTCCCATGGAATCCATGTCTTATCCATGGTTGGGTTTGATTTTCTACTCAAACCACACACTTTGACCATGGTCCTAAGAGGGAAGTTCTATAGCATTTGGGTGATAATAATTTTATTGGTTTGTTGTCATTGATATTTTTTTGTTTCTTTTGTAATTATAGTAGTTTAAAAATCCTTTAATGATGAAAATTCCATATTCATTTTTTATCATATCATACCAACAAAAATACCATTGGTGACAACTAAAGGAGTTATAATCGGTGGCCCCATTACCATTGGGTGAACATATTACCACAATTTTAGGGTTAAATAATTTTAAGGTGTTTTAAGTGATTAATCACTAGACCAATGGTTATCCTTTTAATTGAATAATTGTTTATTATTGGACTAATAAAAATAGTTTATTTTAATCCCCATTCTAAACATTTTTCATTAATACAATTTATATGAAATAATGAACATTTCAATAAATCCAAATTGAGTTTCAACACCAACACCTTTGTTTACTAAGTGATATGTCACTTATTTTTTTAATTGAATTATCTCAAATAATATCACACTTTCACTTCATTCCTTTCATTCATCATTTTTTTCAATTTTATAAACTAAAATTCACCCACTCACACTGGTAATTTGTTTTTCATTTTTCCTATGGGATCATCCCTGGCTTCCGCTAACTACTTATCTAGTCTGGTCATAAGGTAATGATATCTTTTAATTTTCTTCACCTCATGAGGGTAGGGGTGAAATTTTAGCATCGTTGATAGAGAGACAAAAAGTTTTAGTGTCAGTCTGAGTTGAGGTTGGTTTATCCAAAATTTTAATATTTCCTTCTTTGATACATTTCATGGGACCCTTAACCACTCTGCCTTAGGAATTTTTATTCAACTAGAAACAGGTACTATCTACTAGGATGTGATTTTTATCTGAATGATCCAGTACTATTGTACTCATACCTAGAACATTATTATCTATACATGGATAATGGTTTTAAATATGAGGGAAAACTAGGTACATTATTCACCCCATATATCTATAATTCTCTTTCATAACTATCTTTAGGTAATGACAAATAATTAGTTTCAAAGATGGAAGACTTGACCACACACCATTTGGATCAAACTGAAAGGATGTGATGACTTGGTACCCTGGTAGGGAATGTTTTATTGATAATAACTCATATTTATACTCTGGTTTTGTTTGAGACTCAGATTTCTAATTGTTATTCAACTAAGGAGTCATGTTATGATGTGTGACCCACATGTAATTCAATAATAATTTCTGAAATTAATTTTCAAAATGAAGACATTGAATATGGGAAAACATCATGTTATGCTAATATATATTGTTATCACACATTTAGTTTAGGTCCCTCATTTGATTATATACCTACTCTAGATGATGACAGTAGTAATTTTCATGTTTTTGGTGTATCAAAGATGGAACCTTAATGGTTGGAGGATGTACGTGATCCGAATAACTAAAAATTCCACCTATGGTATTTTTTCTTGTGGAGTATGGATATTACAAATCACCCCCCTAATCACCCTAGGATCAAGAAATTTTGTTTAATGACAAGGGTGTAAAACATATGATGTTCTTTGTGTTGTGTAAACCACACCCACCCTTGGATTACGGGTAATTACATGAACTTTGGTTGAGAAAAATATCTAAAAGAAATGTTCTTTTTGTGAGGCAACCCAACCACTCTTCTCACTCCTATCCCCTTAATTTCTATTTTTATTAAACATGTGGTGTGTATATTCATTCCACACATTATGTAGCAATAGTTCACTAAAACGCGATTGAAAGAAGAAAAAAATGATGTAACACACCATGTGGACCTACATTCATGGAATTCACATCTTTTTTTAGTGTTTATTATGATATAATATTTGGTATAATTATATAATAATTAAGTTAATATGTAAGAATGATTCATGTGTTGATGGAAAGGATGTTGGAGTTTATTTGAGCCACCTCTAGTATATATCGTTCTATACCTACCTTTGTTACAAGATTCATTCTTTTGAATCCCATGTTTTATGTAAATGATGTTTCAAATGTTTCAAAAATTTAATAAAACCATTTCAAAATAAAAGGAAACTAATAGTATAGTTTAATTTTATGGTATATTCATAGCTCACAAATCCAAAAGACATGGGTTCGACTCCTACTAACTAGTTCAGTTCCATCATCTTTCACTAAAATAAAATCACACAACATTTATTTTGGTAAAAATAGAGTGTGACATGATTTCATTAATAATTTAAAACTATTTCATTAATAATTGAAAAAATATTCAGAAATAAGAAATCCCCTAAGGGTAATGTTGGTTGATTGGTATATTTGTATCCCAAGGTTCAAAAGACCTGGGTTCGAACATTATTAATCTCCCCACATCACCCCAATCATTCAATAATTAAAACCATAAGATGTGTGTTATCCTTTTACTATGTCATACTAGAACTGTACTTTAAATAATAAACTATAATAAAACCTATAGTACTACAACCTTTGACCCAGTGGTTGAGGGATTGTGTTTAGATTGGATGATCACCATTTTTAATCGTGCCCAAGCACTAGAACGATGGTTATAGTTGTCCTTTTTGAATTTCAGAAAACAAAACATGTTTTTATCTAATACAGTACGTGTATAGGTTTATTATCATTTGTAAATATGTATATTTTTTTATTATTTTTACAAATAATAATTACTCTATATTGTTTATTATGATAACCATATAATTATTATTAAACAAAAAACTACATGGAATATCATCTGATGAACATGTTGTGTGTTCTGAATTTATAATCCAGGAGCCCTAACTAGGTTGAACCCATGTTGAGCACCCCCATCTCCCTGTTTTTTAGGCCTCTTATCTATGATACTTGAGAATCATCCCTCAAATCTATTGATTAATTTTGTTATTTCCTAGTTTTTAATCATCATTTCAATTCTTGATCTAGGAATGAACTTAAATACCCCTGATTTCATCATTTTGTAAGAATTTAGGGTGATTTGGTAATCCATAAGGAATTCGGACAAACCTCAGTACATGGGGATGATTGGAAAACACACACCATCCATTATATATACATATCCAAACTTTCCCTATTCTAAATTTTAAAATTACACGGTGTGTCTTTTCAGTGCATGTTGTGTACAGTACACTCTACTCGAACATTACAAAACCCATTCCCAAGAATACACTACCACTAAACCATGTTTCAAAACATGGCGTGTGACCCCTCTCTACATGCCATGTACCATGTTTTCCCCACTCTCAGTAGAGGTCGTGTCCGGGTACCTACACAGCTTGGAACCCATGTTAAAACACACTACGTGTAGATAGTATACATGCCATGTAATATCTTTTGTCCAAGAACATTCCCACTCAGTGTGTGTATCGAGAGTACATGGGTTAGAAACCCGATCATACTACGCATCTTGTACTCCTGATGCACACACCATGTACATTTTTCCAGGGTTTCTCACTTTTTTTATTTTATTTTTGTATACATTTATTTTTTACAATTTCTTTCCATTCATTTTAGATCATAAAATTTTAAAAAAAAGCTAGTGTGAAGTATTCAGTGCCCAAAACTGATAGTGATCCCCCCAGACCCCATCAAATCAGCGCTAGGAGGTCAATGTCACTTTTAGTGATAGATCTTCAGGTGTCACAGCTACCAACTTTAGAAATGTTTCCCCCTCTCCAAAAAAAACCCACGTCATCCGCATCAACATTTTTCCTAGTAGACAATGCTTCACCTTCTACCACTGCCAAGGGATATGGTGTAGCATATCCTGCTTCCAACATGACATAATTTGAGCCATCCATGAGAGTAGTGGTCCGTATTATGACTACAGCACCATCTACGATTTCAAAGACTATAATGCCAACTCCAGTATGAGAAACTCCACCTAATTCCCCCATAGTTTCTCCCTCTACATCAGCATCAAATGAACCATCACTTCTAGTGATAGAAGAGGTCCAACCTTAGCCTCATTTGTGCCTCATCTTCGGCAAGAACCATACCATGGAGGAGAGACTATGTAAAGTTTCCCTCAATCATGTCCAGATGAGTGGAATATTCTTTGACATTACCATTCAGTGGAATTTGGGTATTTGGGAGGAGATAGATGAGCTCATTAGGCACACCCATCTCTGTGACACTCTCCAAGTCAGCACTCCTACAATTAGAGATTTATTTTGGGAGTTCACTACTGCATTCATGATTGATGTTCCCACCTATTGCGAGACACCAAATGACATGGAGAATCCTATGAGATTTTAGCTGGGTGGAAAACCATGGTGTAATAATATAGATTGGCTCTTTCCAAGTCATTAGGGGTTCACCTCCCCCTTTCATAGTTTCATCAACCATGTGCCACAACTCCCTGAAAGAATAGTTAGGGAAAAAGTTTACTAGTAACCATGCGCCAACCATGAAACATGCACTGTAAGGACTTATTCTAGCTTCTTTTAGGTCTTGAAACACTAGAACACCCTATAACCTCCTCAAACACCCATTAAACATTTCATTTTCCATATTTAAGGTATTTAAATGATAATTTTAACAAAACATACATCACTATAAGTATGGTATCTTACAACATCTCCACATTATAATAGCTCTCCCTCAAGATACTCTCCTATGAATCACTGAGTTTCTGAGGTAAAAAGATTAGGCCACTGGGCCGGCATATCCATATTCCTCTCACAAGTTTTCTCTTTAACATTTCCATGATACCACAACACTCAAAACAAGGTCGTGGTCTAACCCCATAAGACTTTTTCTCTATGATCCACAATATTAAATGAATACTCCCCAATTGACACATCATCCTCAATATCAACATATTCAGCCTCAATGACATAAGATTTGTAGGGTCGATACTATTTAAGTTTTGACACAAGAAAAACATCATGCATTCCACCATATCAATGTGAACGATTCAATCGGTATGCCTTCAGTCTGATCCTCTCTAGCCTCACATACCTAGGTTCCAACATAATCTATTTCTGAATATGATAGGGACCCACCCTTGGTGAAACCTTTAATAACACACTATCACCCAAAATAAACTCAATAGTTCATCGACATTGATCCTCATATTTCTTCATCATAATCTGATCTATAGCCATACATTTCTAAATCAAATGAACTTGTTCTAATGTCTCCTTTATGAGATTCAACCCCAAAAACTCATGTTCTCCAGGTTCCATTCCACATAACAAAGATATACATGGCCTACCATAGATAACCTCATATAGTTCCATCTAAAATGTATATTAATAACTCTTGTTTTAGTAATAAAAAAAAAGTGCCAAGTACTTCTCCTATGATCCATCAAATTTTAGGACACATACCCTCAGCATGTCCTCTAGCACCTGAATAATATACCCTGACTTTCCATTCGTCTGTGTGAGGAATGTCATACTAAAAAATAGATAGGTACAAGGTAATTTTTATAACTACTTCTAGTAGCATGAAGTAAAATATGGATCATGTTATGATAATATAGTTCACGGAACCACATAAAACCACACAATCTATAAAATGTTCATGTCGCCCAACTAGTGTATGGTGAAGGTATCTAAGTTTGTAAATAAATGTACCACCTTAGTTAACCAATCTACCACTACCCAAATCACATCATTCTCCCAAGTTGACCTCAGAATACCCACCAAAAATTCTACCATGATATCATCCCTCTTCCACTCTGGAATGAGAAAAGGCTATAAAAACCCACCCGTTTGGTGATTCTCATCATTCACCTGCTGGCCAATATAACATCGTGCCATGAAACCTACAACCTCATTATTTATCCTTGGTCACCAATACTATCTATAAAGATCACAATAAATTATGGTTAAACCAGGATGTACGTCCCACTTTGAAGCATGGAACTCAAGAACCAACTCTTCGTGCATACAAGTAGGTACACTAAAATATCCATGAACATAAACAATCTCATCATCACCAACAATACAATTAGAATTTTAATCCCGAACTTCAATACTTTTCCTCAAATTCAAGCACTCCATATATTCATATTGAATTTCCTTGATCCATTTGACAAGTTTGGACTTAAATACTAAATATTAAAGGGCCATATACTATTTTTCATCCAGAAACTCTAGGTGAATCTTTAAAAACAACACCATCATCCTCCACTCGGAATTGGATTCATGAAATTCAGGGTTTTGAGTCATCAAACTCAAGGTATCTACAACACTTTTTCACTTTCTTGGTGTGTATACCAGTTTAAAATCAAATGACTATATGTACTCAACCCATCTTCACTACTTATTATTCAAATCACATTTGTAGAAGATGTATATAAGGATTTTTTGATTGGTATATGTGGTACACATATTTCCCAAAAAATATTGCCACCAACATTTTAAGTCACTAACCACTACGAGAATCTCAAAATCATGCATAGAGTAATTTTTCATGAGGCCTTAATTTTCATGACCCATATGCCTGAACCTGATCATCCCACATAAAAACTTTCCATATCCTAATACTGAATGTATCAAAAACAAAATAATACCCTTTACATGGCTCGGGTTGGATCAAAATCAGTTCGTTTTTTAACTATCTCTTTACCTCTTGGAAATAATTCTCACATGTCTTAGACCATTCAAACTTGATTCCCTTATTCTTCTTTCCCAAGAGTGGAACTTCTAATTGGGAAAATAATTTAATAAAATTTCGATAATATCCCACCAAACTTAGAAAACATCATTAATAAAACAAATTTTTAGGTTTCTCCCAAGATAAAACATCTTTCACATTTTTTATATCCACATACACACCTTCCTCAATGATTTGGTGACCCAAGAAGAGTACCTTGTTAATCCAAAAATTTACAATTCAGTATCTTTGGGTATATAATATTCTCTCTTACTGTACTATATGCAATATTAAGAAGTTTGGAATGATCATATAGATACTTCGAGTACCCTAAGATATCATCCACAACAATTACTAAAAATTGATCCAGGTACGGATGAAAAATTTAGTTCATTAAGTTCATAAATACTACTGGACCATTAGTGAAGATGAAGAGTATCATTATAAACTCATACAACTCATACCTATTGAATGATTTCCATGGTATATCAGAAGGTATCACACTCAAGTGATGATACCCCAATATCAATTCAATCTTTCAGAATATAAAGGCACCTCTCAAATGGCCAAAAAGATCTTTGATTCTTGGAATACGGTATATCTTCTTAACTTTTCTATAATGAAACTTTATATTATTGACACAAAACCTCAAGGATTCATCATACTTCTTGGAACATTACACTGGAGATCCCAAATTGGATGTACTCAAATAGATAAAAACCATTCCCTTTGGTGCCTCCAATTGAGTTTTATGTCCCTAGAGTTCTTATGGTTCAATTTTATATAGATGAATAGAAACTAGTTCTACACCCAAGAAAATTATATTATGAACTCAACATCTATCTTGAGTTGTTTCTATGAGAAATATTTAGGAAACACATCCTAAACTGATCCACCACAAGAGGAAATATTGACTGTTATACATCCCCATTATCAAGCATATGACAAGCCATTTGGGTTGTGAGTTCACCCAACTACTAACTAACTAGACCATCATGGCCAGCTCAGATATCCCATTCCCCATGGTGAACATAATAATTCCCCTCCATGGACATGAATGTAACCCAATGGATGTAACTATAAATATGGACCCAGTACATCATTATGTAATCAATTCCCAAGATCAAATTAAAACCCAATATCTTTAGCAGAACATCTTACATAAGAAATGGTACCATCTAACCTCAAGGGTACACTCCTTACATTACCATATATTTTCTTCTTGAAACTCTAATGGTGTATCAATAAACGTAAACCTACACATATATTCTACCTCTAAGACCAACACACACACAAATTCGGTTGATATAAAATAATTTGAGGCACTTATATCAAATAAAGAACTACCTAGAATGGAATCTATGATTATATTACCTCAAACTGTTGATGGTTATACCTCACCACCTCCAAATGTACGATTAACTTCACAACTATAGCCTATCCATCTACCATGGGATCCTATCTATGTTCTTGGTGCTTCACTACCCTATAGATTAGAATTTCCTTGTCCGGGAAAACCACATCCGTTACTTGGACTAGTGAATCTAGTATTCCTCCAATTAATGGACAGATATGGGGTATCTGACCCCCTACTTACTCTCTGTATTGAACTTGATCCTCCATTATCACCCAAATTTTGAGGTTTCTGACAAAATATATGCACATTTCCCATCCTTCTACACACTAGGAACTCAACTAGTTGTTAGGGACATTGACCTCGCATGTTCCCTAGCCTACTGTACTAATGGCATAAAACTCAATCACTACCCAAAGAGGTTGGATCACTTATTTGACTACTCTATATATCACCACCCTAGTAACAACTATTAAAAAATCACATCCTATTATCAAATGTTGCACTAATGGATTTCCCAGCATGAACCACATTTCTACCACAAGAATCCTCCATGAGGTTTCCTTTTGAAATCCGGGCCTAATTTAACACCTCCACAATCCTCTTTAAGATAAAGATATTCACCTTGTACATGGTCTCATGTCTATATACATCCTATAAATGTCTCATCATGGATACCACATACCCTACCAAAAATGGAACAAAGGGTTGAAATACGGTGAAGCAGACACCATAATCCATCACTTTCATAGTCCCATGAGTCAAACTCATAAACATTGCAGCCTTCTAATGCCTAAAGGTCTTTGGATATAAATGTTATATGAACATTTCCTAGAAACTCTTCCATAACATACCCTCCACCAACTCATTATGAGCCAAGATATCCAACAAATTCATTTCATGTCCTCTCAACATGTAAGTCGCCCATATGACTCTCTTCTTAGGAGGAGTCTTTGAGTGATCAAGAACTGTCTAGATGGACTTTATCTAAAACTTGACTACCTCAAGTACACCCTCTACTATAAAAGTTAGAGGGTTTTTTAGTTGAAACTATCTATTCATCTCAATCATACATGGAACAATATGATATAGATTCTTTCCATCATTAGCATAAAATGAGAAAATTTCCCATACAGCTACTCCTCTACACTATTACCCTGGATCATCGGGGTTTCTTTCTCCACTTCTGGTGTATCATTCTCAATGATATCCCCTTATCACCAAATTGGAACATGTACCTATGTTGGTATTTATCTACAATTCCAAATAGGCATCATAAAACACATAGTAAGAAACATACAATGTTTTCACAAATTAAGGATCTCCACTAGCCATGAAAAACCCATTCTTCATACACTATCCCCAACAGACGTAGTCTCACCTCTACCACTACCCTTATCCATCCCTACTATGGGTCATGAATAACATGGGGTATGATAATTCATAAAACCTCTTGCCTTTTCATTAAACATCCATTTTAACTATTTTCACTTTTACAACATAAATAATTCTCTTTTAGGAACCTTCCCATATTTAAAAACTATTATAACCAAAATTTTAACCCATTTATAAATTATCATTAGAAACTATCCATTGAAAATTATTCAATATTATATCCGTTTTACCATTTACATCATCTTTATTAGATACCAATTTTTTGAAATTTTTTAATAAAATGAAATGAATTATATCTCTCATGTCCCACACGTCATCCCCATGTGTGTGCCTATCATGATGCATTCCAACAATATCCCTCAGTTCCTAAATTGATGCATGAATTCACAACCTCATACCATTTTGACCCTGATAAAAATATAATATAATAGTCACATGACACAATAATTGCATCACCCAATTGTAAAATGTGATTCAACTATAACAACACACTTCAAGAGGAACAATCACACACATGGTACTTAGATTTTCTCTCAGACAATGGTTAGATAATCCGAATCACAATGAAATTTTCAAGGACCAAAACATCCCATTGTACCATCTTCCATGCCCAATTAGTATGATAATAATAAAGAAAAACTCCTTGATACCATTTTCTAACATCCCCGCCCTGGAAGCCACTAAACCGGTTCCCCAAGTCGGGTTGCAACATGACATCATGCACGCCTCCTTGTATGCCAAAAGCTGTCGACTAGAAGTGAGGGTCTAATAAATAATATGGGGAGACTAAACACTATTTATTATAGTAATCAACATCAGATAAAGTAAAAAATAATGTAAATTGTAAATAAAAAATATGCATGCATTGAAAAACACTTCCCAAAATTGGGTAGATTCCCACAACCAAATAGTAAATATGCTATGCCATGTCATAGAGTATCAAGTGTTCAGAAACCCAAAATAAAGGAACACTGAAGATCCAAAAAATGGGTAATGGTTCCATGTCTAGATCCTTCTTCCATGCACGGCCCGTCCCTAATATACCTTCTAGCATAGGGTCATTTCCATAATCCTAACCTATGACCATGAAATCTTCTTAGGTACCCAATGGTGGCCAAAGAATAGTGTGATCATACCTCAGTAGCCCAAATAAATGGTTTCTACATGATATCTACTCTAAAAAAATAGAGTATTCAAGTACCAAATGAATGAAATGATAAAAAAAGATTAATCATGTTCCATTAGTTATCAATAATCACTTAAAAACATTTTTATCAATTCTGCCAAGGGTTTGGAATTTTCATCAATTATACTCTATCCTCTATCGGTCGACTAATATACATAAGGGGATAAGTTATGTTACCTACATCACTAAGAATAAAATTTCACAAAAAATTACATCACACTTTCCTTGGATCCATATTCTAGGTAGTCTCATAAAATTTAACAATTTGGGGTATAGATCCTAAGTCTGACTCCCAAACCTGTGCACTCTAGAGGAGGGATTTAGAGACTCATTCTAACCCAAAACATGGGCATAGAACCTCAAACCAATAAACCACATACAACTGAGCCATTTATACATGATTATATAACCTTTTACCACATATACCATTTCAAAAAACATAAATAGTGAGTACACATACCATTCATCATTTATATTTCATTTAGCACATATATCAACTTCAGGTATTAACCCATTACACATTTACCATTTAAAATTCATACATTTTTATCACATTAAGATTATAAAAAATTCCCCATTTATGCCACATCATCAATTAAATACAGATAAAATCAATTTCATTTCACAATTCATGTTAACCAATTATACATTATCTCTTAGATTTCTGTCATCAATATATATTAACATGATAAACAAAACAATCATCAGGTCAATCTATTAAACCCTATAATTCCATATTTTATAACCCAATACCAAGTACACAAATACATCACACCCTGTGGTTCACCTCTATCCAAGTCTATTAAACCTCAATGCAACCCATGGGGATTTTGAGGGTTTCAATTCCACAATTAATCAATTAAAACCTAAATTCTACAATGTAAACCCCAAAGAACCACACAAAGACATCAAATAAAAACCACATGTACATGAAAACACAAAACGACCATTGGATATAAATTATATACCTCCAACATCGTTTCTACATAAAAACACTTGCTTAACCATGGCCTTTTATTTGGGTTTGATCACCCTTCAAATCCCAACCCTAAGATCCATTATAAAAAAAGTGTTTTAGGGATTTATAAGAGGAATAAAACTATGAAATACCTAATCTAGAAAAATGAAGGAATATTATCCTCACCTGCAGCTTTGATCCATACCCAACGGAGCTCCAAAATGATTAGAAATGAAGGATATCTTAGGAAGCATGGGAGAGGTTGTTTTGTGACACTTTTTGTTGGATGAGGAATGTGGATAAAATTGGGCAATGGATCATAAATCAGAAGGGAGGATGATGGTAAATTACCACATTTTTTTATGGGGAACATGGTTTTGTAGCACAGTTGGACAAACTATGCACCAATTATGTGCCACCCTCTATTCAAGAGGGGTTCAGGTTAGATAGTCTCCTAGGGAGCCTACACGGTTTCAAAAATCATGTGGTAGTCATGTAGATTATTTCTGTCAAAGTCTACGTAGTTTCACCTCCCCCTTTCATTCTTTAATCAACCATGCACCACAACTCTAGGAAAGCATAGTTTGGGTGCACAGTTATGACTAATAATGAAAAATTTGTGAAACATGCATTGTTTGGCCCTGTTATCCCTTCATTTGTGTACTGAACCCCCATAACACCCTTGAGACTCCTAATAATCCTAGTAAACATTTAATTTATCATATTAAAAGTATTTGAACAATAATTTAAACAAAAACATACCCCACCAGATGTATTTTATCTTACATTATCTTACCCATATATTTTATGTATTTTATAGGTTAACCTATGATATTTCAAGAACTCAATTGAATTTAAGTTCTCAAAATGGAGAATAAAATAAGAATTAATTATTTTAGTTTTTTTAATATATTAATATCCCAGTATTTAAAACACACTAGACCTCTTGATCTTTGGGTCATAATTGTTAGATATTTACTTTTATGAATCATATTATAATATTTGTAAAAGTCTTGGCTCTATATAGTTGGTATCTGAGAAAGTATGAGTTATTTTTAGAGATCATATCTATAATAATTTAGTGAGAACTATATGGATGATTCAACATGTAAGAAAATATCCTAGAATGTTAGTGATGAATAGAAATAGTGCATTATAATAAGTTACATCCCTATCTATATAATACACATAGATGTTCCTCTATAATGATTGTACCTAATGGTAATAAATATTAAAAGGGATCATCGAGCATTGACTTGATCATAACCTTGTGAATGAAAAATAGGCCTTATTTCACATGTTGTTTAAAGCTCCTTGGGAATAGGTTTTGGTGATTTAAAAAATCTTTATGAACCATTATGAAGGGATTGAAAAAAAATTAGGTTATGAATCCAAATAGAAAAGATTACAAGGGATATTCTATATTGATACCATGTGACTCATAATTCAAGATATAATTATCCTTTATATGTTATTAATTAAAATTTTATTAGTTTCCCTTTTTATATTTATGTATTTTAATATATTTTTTACTATTTTTAGTTAATTGTGATAAATAGGATATATAGTTCAAACAACCAACAAGATTGGAAATTTGATGACTGCCTAAATTATATGCCTAACATTATGTGAGAGGGAGCTAAGAACTTCATGTAAAACTATATCAACTATCTCATTTTATGAAAAACAACTAAATTTATAAGTAATTACCTCCTCCTATTACGAAAGGGAAAGTTTTAGTCGATTATTTTATGAAAACAAATAACCTCTAACTTTAGTGGATCTTATACTCCCCTCATCATGGAACAATATGTTAACTCCATTGAGAATATATTCTCCTTCCTTCAAAGTTCAGAGAAAGATAATGCTTTTTTATTTCATTGAGGTAGAATTCGATCTGTGGGGGACACTGATTGAGAACCAAATGTCTAAATAATATATTGATTACGTGGAATGATAAGGCTTCAATGAAATATTTTTCAACAAATATTTTTCATGAACATTCCATCTAAGAATATATATCAGAAGTTCCTTAGACAGAAGAAAAAAAGAAGATGGATTTTTGGGATGTATAAGGGATACTACATAAGGATTTCAAGGTATTCATTTAGATTTTTTATCCAAACTAAAATTAAAGTGGAGCATTTATTTAGTGGGTAAAGAGAAATCTATAAAATTAATTATAAATCTAGGGATTTGAAAAATATGAATAGATTTTATATCATTCTCTAAATGTTGAGAAAGTGATTTGTGATTCTCAGTAGTGTCATGGGAGTGGGGAAAAATCACAAAATTGAGTTTTATTCAAGAGTATCAATAGATAAATATCATAGAGTAATGAAAATAAAACATACCAAATGAAAATATTATGGGAAAAAATACCCTAAAAACAATTATAAGGTAATTAGAAGATATTTCAACTGTGGAAAAGAGGTTCATCGTGATAATTAGTGATGAAGGGAAATAAAGAAACCCACTTATGTGGAAGAACAAAATAAGTTTTAGATCAACATTTATCCTATTTTTTATTATTTAAGCTACATGTAAAATAATAATTATGCCATCTAATACCCTGGGATAACAGGTTTTGGAGAGAATCCTTGAAAAAAAACTCCACATACTAGAGAAAAAGGTAGGTTATATGATATAAAAAATATGTTGGATCCCAAAAATTATTTGATAACAGGTATACAAATTATTCCATCAAGAATAGAGAACATACTACTTGATTCTATTTCTACACATTATTTTATATCGTGAATATTTAGTGGAACTATTCAAACACCACCTCAAAACATAGAGGTTGTGCTATCTCTAAGAACAAAAAATATAGTAATTCATGTGTCCAAATAATATAAATCCACTCCATTCAATTTTTTTGATTGAATATTTTAGAAAATATCATCTTACTTTATCTTGTGGAGTTTTATACTACATTGGTAATGGATTGGTTGTCCGTATATAAAACCAACATCAACTGTCAAGAGTGGGGGATCACTCTACATGTCCCATGTCATTATAAAATTTTATAATGTGTAAGTAGAAGTTTGAATCTTCCCTAGATTATTCTTTTAAATCAAGGATATTATTTTCGTATGAGAAATCATATATTTCTTAAATAATTGAAACAAAGGATAAAATCTTGTTTGAAGACAAGGCTATTTTGAGGGTTTGTACTAATGTTTTCCTCAAATAGTTTCCATGTCATCCTCTAGAATAATAGGTTGAGTTATCAATTGAACATATAACTTGATATCTGCCCATATCAATGAAGGCTTAAAAAATATGTACTGTTGTGTTGGAAGAGATAAAAATGTAGTAACAAGATAAAATGGAAAGGGTATTTATATTACTATGTACATTACTATAGGATGTGCAGGTACTCTTCATCAAGATGAAGGATGGGTCAATTTACCTCTTTATTGATTATTGTGAAATCAAAAAATCATGATAAAGAACATTTTTCCTATAACATAAATAGATGAATTGGTTGATCAACTATGTAGGGACTATTATATTTCTAAGGTGTACCATCTGTCGGTATATGTCACGACCCGACCCTACCATGGCTCGAGCCGTAACTACCACAAGCCCGCCCCCATAGGCCAGGGGATGGTGACTAGCACCAAAGGCAGAACAACTCGGGGAGGCCTTTTCCTAAGTACCTGTACACACACACACAACACACTCAATGAAAAAGTGCAGAGTAAAAGAAAAGACAAGCAGAGTAAAGTGCAACTACTATATATAAACCACCAAAAGTGCATCGACCTCTAAATAGTACAAAGTACAAGATGAGGATAAACTAAAAAGAAAAGGGAAAAAACATGCTCCCAACCAATAGTGCCACAACCCGGTTATAGGTAAAACAATAGTAAACAGCTAGAAGGGTTACCCACCTGGAACCCGACAATGACCACCGCACGCGGTCCAAGCTCCCGAACACCGATGCTCCACTAAAGTCACGACCAACCTATCTGTCGTCTGCAAGGGCACACCAAGTGCGGGAAAATCCCAAGCAGGGGTGAGTATAAAAATACTCAGTAGGATACCCCAAAGGCTTGAGGTAGAAATAAAGGAGGTACCGAAGGGTGAGCAGTAGAGCGAACAGGAAAAGTAATGGAGTCCAACCGAGGGTGCAATAAAGAGTAACAGCTCAACACAACAAGAGAAAGGTAGAAGACTTGTCCTAACACAAGAATCTAGGAACGGTGAGAAGATGCACTTCTTGTCGAGCTTTCGCTGCCTATAGCAGGGGAGTAGACTCATCCAACCATGAGAAGCTAGACGTGGAAAGCACGTGGCATACCCCGCGTGTCTTCGCCTCTCCTGGAAGGAGAGAAACCAAACCCAAGTAGTGGGTACCAGAACATGGTATATACAAATCCATATGCTCTGTCAAGAATCCCGAACAAGACCGTAACAGGATCTACATACCATAGCTCAGCCCAAGAAAACGAGTAGCCCACAATCCTATAAGAAAACACCATCGATGCCCAGCATCCTGCATGTCTTCCCCGAACTGCAAGACAAGGGGCTAAATCACCTCACCTCAACACTATCCGCTTTGGGCGGCACTGACTCTCCCACACGGTTTTAGATCACGTCACAAGAACGCGTCTCCGTGGGGAAAGTGCCCCTCATACTTGAGAGTTCTAGGGAAAGTCAAACCACACCTCGTCACTGCCCTGCAGTCGAGAGGTCTTCTCAAAGTCAAAGTTGTTCTATCACTGACCCATACAACCAAGGGTCCCACTCCGGTGATCACGGAGGAAAGCCATAGACTAGCCTAGTAGAAATGACAGAGTCTGGAAAATCAACGGGTGTCCCACTGCCCAGCCCTGCTGGAGGGTAAACCATAATACATCATCCGGCGACCTACTGCCCAGCCCTGCTAGAGGGTAGACCATAATACATCATCAAGCAACCCACTGCCTAGCCCCACTAGAGGGTAGACCTTAATACATCATCAGGCGACCCACTACCCAGCCCCACTGGAGGGTAGACCTTAATACATCATCAGGAGACCCACTGCCCATCCCTGCTCGAGGGTAGACCTTAATACATCATCAGGCGACCCACTACCTGGACCCGCTGGAGGATAGAACATAATACATCATCAGGAGACCCACTACCCAGCCCCGCTGGAGGGTAGACCTGGAATAAGATGACAGGCGACCCACTGCCCAGCCTTGCTGGAGGGTAGACCTGGAACTAGACGACGGCCGACCCACTGCCCAGCCCTGCTGGAGGGTATACCCTAAGAGGTCTTCGGGTAACCCAATGCCCAGTCTCTGCTGGTGGGTATACCATAATAGAATCGGGTGACACACTGCCCTGTATTTGCTGGAGGGTAAACCCTAGATGTCGATGAGTAACCCACTGCCCAGCCTCGTTGGAGGGTAAAACTCAGAACTGCTCTGGCCATCTCTACTAAAGGGTAAAACATTGGCCAAATTAACACGGTGTGGGTATCTCGCAACCACCCAACTCCAGAACAACTCACCCAAAAGAGGTTCAGCGCCTGTTCCATCACTGGGTTTCAATAGCACCGCTACCAGCCGATCCATCGAGAACGAAACCAGGGGGAGACCACTCAACCCTGCTGTTCAAAAAAATGAGCACAGATCCATGGGAAAAACTCCACCCTACTGGTCAACAAACGAGCACAGAGGCACCCTCTACATCGCGAGAGGTCAAGTACGCAAAGCAGAGCTCGACACGTATCTGGGGCCCACACGACGTGTGGCCCCAAGTTAACCCCAACCAAGCGCACGAACGTCTCAGGTAAAAACAAGACGTACCTCCAACCGCTCTCATATAATCCCAAAGTATACGACATCTCCAGCCCTATGGCTATCATGCACCCGGCACCCAACGTCAATGCGAAGGCGTGACGCAACATCTCAAACTTGCCACCACAACGACTGAGGTAAGGCCAACCACATTTTTTAACTCACACGAGAGGGCACACGATCACACGCCAAAGGTTCTATACAAACACGGTGAGAATAACCGCCATTAGAGCGCCTTTCACATTTCCACATTTAAAAAGATCACGCAAGAGGCTCTGCGCAACCAAACGGATCGCACCGTTGTAGTCCTCACAGAAAAACATGTGAGATCGACTACTTACTCACCTCCAACGGATATCCGACGGAAAAGTCACCAACATCGTCTCACGCCCGAACGACATCCCGTGATCCCGAGCCTCAGCCCCGAAAACAGTCGGGTGCATCGCACCACTGCGATCCCCTTGGGAAAACACTTCAAAAACACAACTCACTTGAGTGCAATGGATATCCGGAGAAAAAGATGCATTCTGGCGCACTGCACATGATCGGTGCCATGTTGGACCCGCATCTCAGTCTCGAAACTCAACGAACGGATTGCATCATTAGGATCCTCTCCGAAAAGCACACAAGATGGACTATTCACTTGTCCAAAACGGTTGCCTGGTGATAAAGATGGAAAATCACCGTCGATGCCCAAACGGCCCTCGTGGGCCCTGCACCATCGTACCGAATTAGATTGGACGGATTGCACTATTTCAATCCTCTCGGAAAAACATCCAGAATCAACTGCTCGCACGCCCCGAACGGACGCCCGGTGAGAAAGTCGCTAAACGCTGCTCGCAGCTCAAAGACGGGTCATGGGGACCACGGCTCAACTCCGGATGCAATGCCTGAAACCATTTTGGAAAGCTTCTCCCTAGCGTCAGGGTCCCAATGCCACTGACGGCGCTCAAAACAGACGTCGGACGCGTCCGCGCTGTCCAAAGCAAGATCCCCTGAAGGAAACGACAAACCACTTAAAGATGTGTCGCGCCTCCGAGCCCCTTGTTTCGGGAATTAAAATTCCTTGAAACCATCTCAAAATACTCGGCTTAACTCAAGGAATGTGTCTCTACTGATTGCGCATGAATCCGACACCTAAGATACCTTTTAGAGGCGTTTTAGTGTTTTTATCGGACCGAAACGGGGGTCGGGCCGGTTTGGCCGGCTCACCCCCACCCAGGACCGGCGGTCCGCGGTGCACCGTGCGGACCGCCCCAAACCGCCCGAACCGGCTCGGCCGGTCCTGCTTCTCCAACACGGACCCGCAATCGCAGGTCCTGTCTGCCAGATGGGGTCCAGAGACCCTGGTCTTCTCCAACAGCGGCAGGCCAAAGGTCTGCCCTTCCCCCGCGTCGCGCCCCGCTGGCGCCGGCCACCAACAACCGTCGCGACCGGCGCACGAAGCCCCTGCCGCCCCACCTGACACCCGCCGCGCCGGCCTCCGCTGCCAAGGTCCCCAGCCGTTGTGACCTTTGACCGCCCTAGCCCATGCCGCCGTGACCGCTGCCTCGGAAACGCCGCGTCGCCGCCTGGACCTCACCGGACCACCGGAAAACCCCTCAAAACTCCTAAAATTCCCGCAAACTTCGGCAAACGTCTACGGGGTCCTAGGAACTCTGTTTTACCAACCAAAACAAGGGATGGAAAGAGAAAAAACTATGCTACGCATTCATGTGGTTCGTTCGAAAATCCAACAACAATTAGAGCATATAATTTACATTCAAAGGAGGTGTGGAAAAGAAAAACGCAACAAGACCCTACCTCGATGGGGTTCGCCTGAAGCTTCACCGCGATCCGTCAGAGCCGCGCCTCACCGGAGAGGATAAGGTGATAGAGGAGGGCTTCCTCCACCATTTTTGGGAGCTGTTGGCGCCACGGGAGAAGAGGGGAGGAAGGGGAAGTGGTGTTTAAGGGTTTGAAAAGAAAAAATTAAATTAATTAAATTTTAATTAATGTAATCCTCAATTTTAACCCACATCCGAAACTTTTGGAGATTTTGAAATTTACCAACCCTTGGGTAAAAACCATATCCTGAGCACAATGGTGGTCTCAGAATTTGATTCCAAGCTTCCATTCAAAAGTTATTAAACTTAGTGCCCGAGGCCGCCAAATTACGAAAACACCCCTGGGGCCATTTTTCACAAACAGCCCACAGCCGTGAAACTTATACCCCACCTAGGGTAAACGGCATGCTCCGAACTCAAAGGTGCCCTCAGTTTTCTAATCCAAGCCACCGTTTAAGAGATACTCGAGTTTAACCATTAAACGAATTAATTAATTAATTAATTTATCTATTTAACGTTCTAAAAGCGAGCGAGGGGTCCAAACATCCCGCGCTGACAAGTTTTATGTCGTTCCTAGGGTAAACAGCCCATTACGGACCCATCCGTACACTCGGATCTATGATATGAAGCACCGTTTTGGAGTTATCCCATTTATTTTGTGTTTCCAGTGTGAACGCACGGAAAGTTTAATTCCGACCACTCTGGGGCTCGGTATCGCACGCCGTCGGAAGGCACTGGTCTGGAATATCATCAAAAATATTCCAAAGTCATTCACAGAAAAAACCAAGTTTTTACATCATTCTCTATTTCAAGATTTTCGTCCCTGAAAAGCAAAACTAGGGAGCAACAGAGGGTAATAAGCCCACACCTGGCTTTCCCATACCCAGAAGAACCCACGCACAGCTCTGCGCCACCGCACAGAGACCAAAGGATTGATCTTTTCACGTGAGGTCGGCCCTTTCTGATGTCGTTCATAGGAGCACACACACTTCTTCTCAGGTGAGTCACGTGGGAGACATCACGCACCCAAACCAACCTTTGGGGTTAGGGAAAGGCGGTAGGGAACCTCGCCATCCCTCTGCACAGTCTCAAACGGTCCGAAGGACCTCGGGGGTAGCTCACGTCCCCGACCAAACCTCTATGTCGCACATCGCGACTGGAATCACCGCTCGTACTAGGAACAAGGACCGGTGATTCCCCCCTTTAGAATATCGATATGGTGGAACACCCAAGGATATCCGGTCATGCAAGATTCCACAACTGAGGCTCTCTTACATGCTCAAAAGTCGAAGGAGTCGACACCATCCACTAGAGAAAAAAGGTCCCACGCCTTTTACCTTACCAGCACAGGGTTACACCCGACGCCCCGCGTCACCCTCGTAACACATCAAACAAGGGGCAGGGAGGAAAGCAGTTCACACAGAGAGTCTAACAATTCTACTGCAAAAAGGTAGAAAAGCTATAGAGAATACCTCTTATCACCTAATGCTCTACAGGATCATAGATATCCAAAGCTCGTTGCTGTCCGCGGTCCCAACTGTCAGCTCTCGGAGCCTAACGTGGACCACCTAGTGGTGATGGGAAGACCTTGTAACATCGTCCCCCACCTCCAGCTCCTCCTTCTCCTCTGCTAGCACCACCTCTCTGGGTACTACTCCGATCACAGCGCTGCCTCTGTCGTGGTGGTGCACCTGCTGCCTGCCCGAAGCTCTCAGCAACTCGGGTCAGGCAGTCTTGTGACAAGTGACCTCGCCCATCACAAACATAGCACCAACTCTCTCTGGGCTGCACTGGTTCCCTCCGGCGCCACTGTGGTGTACGACCACGCCCCTGAGTCTGGTTGTCAGAAAGCCACCTGCGTCGAGGTCCTACTTGCCGACGCCCGCTAGCTGCGACAGATGTCTCAGCTCCAATGTGCCTGCTGTCACCACCAACTCCAAAACGTGACAGGAATCTCTCTGTCACCAGTACATGCTCTAGCACCTCGGCATATGTGTAAATTCCCAAGGGTACTATGACAGCACGAATCTCTCGGCGGAGACCCTACTCAAACATCTGTGCTCGGAGGTTTTACTCATTGACCAAGTCCGGGTAAAAGCGTGCACGGTCTGCAAAACTAGCTGCGTACTCGGCCACCGTCATCCCTCCCTGCTGAAACTGTAGGATCTCCTGAATCCAAACGGAGTGCAATCATGGGGGAAAAACTCCTCATGGAACAACAACTGAATGTCGCCCCACGAAAGCGACGACTCGTCAAGAAGATGAGTCACCAGACTCCACCAACGCCGAGCTGCTCCATGAAAAAGGTTGGCTGCCAAAGCCAATCTATGATCTGTCGGTGTCTGCACAAGCCTGAAAAGGCAAACCATTGTCTCGAGCCAAGTATCTGCTGTCTGAGGGTGTGGATCACCACTAAACCTTAGCGGTCTCTGCTGCTGGAACTCACGGAGCGTGCTCAAGCTCAGCCTGCTCTGGTGAAACTTTCTGCTAATCAACAGGTGGGGGTGCTACTACCGGCCCACCCGGAGAAAGGGGTTCGCATGATGGGTCCGGGACTGTGGCCTCGTAGCTCACAGGGTCGTCGTCCCGCACCAAAGCTGGTATCCTGGCTGGCCGTCTTCACAGAGACATCCCGAAAATTATCAAGGAGTTCCGCGGTCAGATGAGCATTTATGTATATACCAATAATAACGATAGGGAGATGACTCAAGAAGGACTGTCAAAGACTCGATCCTATGTGATGCACAAACCAATTTTCCCTGTAACAAGTGTCTCAGCATGCCGAGTCGACAAGCGGGTTATCAAGGTCCTGGTGAATGGATACGTCGGCCGCCACACCATCACTGGACTCCCTGGACTGAGAGCCGCTCTCGAGACACGTTAGCACTATTGCCCCAAATCCCAACAAATTCTTCTTTTAGGGACATCTGCACAATGTCCCAAGGAACGAACCACCTCTGATACCACTTTGTCACGACCCGACCGTACCCGATCTCGAGCCGCAACTACCCCAAGCCCGCCTCCATAGGCCAGGGGCTGGCGACCAGCGCCGAAGGCACAACAACTCGGGGAGGCCTTTGCCTAAGTACCAGTACACACACACGCATCACACTCAATGCAAAAGTGCATAGTAAAAGAAAACACAAGAAGAGTAGAGTGCAACTCCTATATACAAACCACCAAAAGTGCATCGACATCTAAACAGTAAAAAGTACAAACTGAGGATAAACTGAAAAGAAAAGGGGAAAAACATGCGCCCAACCCAAAGTGCCACAACCCGGAAATAGGTAAAATAATAGTAAACAACTGGAAGGGTTCCCCACTTGGAACTCGACAACAACCACCGCACGTGGTCCAAGCTCCCGAACTCCGATGATCCATGTAAGTCACGACCAACCTTTCTGTCGTCTGCAAGGTCACACCATGTGCGGGAAAAGCCCAAGTAGGGGTGAGTATAAAAATACTCAGTAGGATACCCTAAAGGCTTGAGGGAACAACAAAGGAGGTACTGAAGGGTGAGCAGTAGAGAGAACATGAAAAGTAATGGAGTCCAACCGAGGGTGCAATAAAGAGTAACAGCTCAACCCAACAAGAGAAAGGTAGAAGACTCATCCTAACACAAGGAGCTAGGAACGGTGAGAAGATGCACTTCTCATCGAGCTTCTGCTACCTATAGTAGGGGAGTAGACTCATCCAACCACGAGAAGCTAGACGCGGAAAGCACGTGGCATACCCCGCGCGTCTTCGCCTCTCCTGGAAGGAGAGAAACCAAACCCAAGAAGTGGGTACCGGAAGATGGTATATACAAATCCATATGATCTGTCAAGAAGCCCGAACAAGACTGTAAGGGGATCTCCATCCCGTAGCTCAGCCCAAGAAAACAAGTAGCCCACAATCCCAGAAGAAAACACCATCGATGTCCATCATCCCGTACGTCTGCCCCGAACCACAAGACAAGGGGCTCAATCACCAAACCTCGACACTATCCACTTTGGGCGGAACTGACTCGCCCACATGGTTTTAGATCGCCTCACAAGAACGTATCTCGGTGGGGAAAGTGACCCTCGTACTTGAGAGTTCTAGGGAAATTCAAACCACACCTCGTCACTACCCTGCAGTTGAGAGGTCTCCTCAAAGTCAAAGTCATTCTATCATTGACCCGTACAACCAAGGGTCCCGCTCCGGTGATCACGGAGGAAAGCCACAGACTAGCCTAGTAGAAAGGTCTGAGTCTGGAATATCAACGGGTGTCCCACTGCCCAGCACTGCTGGAGGGTAATTAATAATATGATATCGGGTGACCCACTGCCCAGCCCTGCTGGGGGGTAAACCATAATACATCATCTAGTGACCCACTGCCCAGCCCTGCTGGAGGGTACACCTTAATACATCATCAGGAGACCCACTGCCCAGCCCCGCTGGAGGGTAGACCTTAATACATCATCAGGCGACCCACTACACAGCCCAGCTGGAGGGTAGACCTTAATACATCATCAGGTGACCCACTGCCCAGCCTCGCTGGAGGGTAGACCTTAATACATCATCAGGTGACCCACTGCCCAGCCTTACTGGAGGGTAGACCTAGAACTAGACGACGGCTGACCCACTGCCCAGCCCTGCTGGAGGGTAGACCTAGAACTAGATGACGGGCGACCCACTGCCCAGCCCTGCTGAAGGGTAGACCCTAAGAGGTCAGCAAGTGACCCAATGCACAAACTCTGCTGGAGGGTAGAACCTAATAGCGCCGGGTGACCCACTTCCCAGACTCTGCTGGAGGGTAAACCCTAGAAGTCGATGAGTAACCCACTGCCAAGCCCCGCTGGTGGGTAGAACTCTGAACTGATCAAGCCATCTCTACTAGAGGGTACAACACTGGCCAACCGAACATGGAGTGGGTATCACACAACCACCCAACTACATAACAACTCACCCAAAAAAGGTTTAATGCATGTTCCATCACTGGGTGTCAATATCACTACTACTGACTGATCCATCGAGAAAGAAACCAGGGGGAGACCACTCAACCCTACTGGTCAAACAAACGAGCACATAGCCATGGGAAGAACTCCACCCTGCTGGTCAACAAACGAGCACTGAGGGACCCTCTACGTTGCGAGAGGTCAAGTACGTGAAGTAGAGCTCGGCACGTCTCTGGGGCCCAAACGACGTGTGGCCCCAAGTTAACCCCAACCAAGCGCAGGAACGTCTCTGGTAAAAACCACACGTACCTCCAAGCACTCTCGTATACTCCCAGAGTATACCACGTCTCCAGCCCTAAGGCTATAATGCACCCGGCACCCAACGTCAACGCGAAGGCATGACACAACATCTCCAACATGTCGCCACAACGACTGGGGCACGACCAAGCACATTTCTTCACTCACACCAGAGTGCATGAAATCACACGCCAAAGGTTCTCTGCAAACATGGTGAGAATAACCCCCATTAGAGCGGCTTTCACATTTCCACATTTAACAAGATCGCGCAAGAGGCTCCGCGCAACCAAACGGATCGCATCGTTGTAGTCTTTGCAGAAAAACATGCGAGATCGACTACTTACTCACCTCCAATGGATATCCGATGGAAAATCCACCAACACTGCCTCACGCCCAAATGGCGTCCTGTGATCCCAAGCCTCGGCCCCGAAAACAGTCGGGCGCATCGCACCATTGCGATCCCCTAGGGAAAACACGTCAAAAGAACAACTCACTTGAGTGCAACGGATATCCGGAGAAAAAGATGCATCCCGGCGCACCGCACATGAATTGTGCCATGTGGGACTTGCATCCCGGTCCCAAAACTCAACGAACAAATCACACTGTTGTGATCCTATCGGAAAAGCACACAAGATGGACTAATCACTTGTCCAAAACGGTCGCCCGGTGATAAAGATGGAAAATCACCGTCGACTCCCAAACAGCCCTCATGGGCCCCGCACCATCGTACCGAATTAGAGCGGGTGGATTTCACCATTGCAATCCCCTCAGAAAAACATCCAGAATCGACTGCTCACACACCCCGAACGGATGCCCGGTGAGAATGTCGCTAAACACTGCTCGCAGTTCAAAGATGGGTCGTGGGGCCCACGCATCAACTCCTTCTGCAATGCCCGAAACCACACTGGAAAGCTTCGCCCCGGCGCCAGGGTCCCAACGCCGCTGACAGTGCTCAAAACGGACGTCGTACGCGTCCGTGCCGTCCAAAACAAGATCCCCCGAAGGAAAAGACAAACCACTTAAAGACGTGTCGCGCCTCCGAGCCCCTCGTTTCGGGAATTAAAATTCCCCAAAACCATCTCAAAATACTCAGTTTAACTCAAGGAACGCGTCTCCGCTAATGGTGCGTGAATCTGACACCCGATCTGCCTTTTAGAGGTGTTTTTATCGGACCGAAACGGGGGCCGGGCCGGTTCGGCCGGCTCACCCCCACCCTGAACCGGCGGTCCGCGGTCCACCGTGCAGACCGCCCCGAACCGCCCGGACTGGCTCGGCCGGTCCGGATCCTCTAACATGAACCCTTAATCACGAGTCTTGTCTGCCATCCGGGGTCCAAATACCTCGGTCATCTCCAACAGCGGTCGGCCAAAGGCCGACCCTTCCCCCGCGTCGCGCCCCGCTGGCGCCAGCCCCCGACGACCGCAACGACCGGCGCATGAAGCCCCTACTTCCCTGCCTGACGCCCGCCGTGCCAGCCTCCACTGCCAAGGGCCTCTACTACCGTGACCTCCGACCTCCCTAGCCCACGCCGCCGTGACCGCTGCCCCAGAAACGCCGCGCCGCCGCCTGGACCTCGCTGGACCGCCGGAAAAACCCTCAAAACTCCTAAAATTCCCGCAAGATTCGGCGAACGTCTGCGGGGTCCTCGGAACTCCGTTTTACAAACTGAAACAAGCGATGGAAAGGGAAAAAACACTATTACGCATTCAGGTGATTTGTTCGAAAATCCAACAACAATTCGAGCATATAATTTAGGTTTGAAGGAGGTGTGGAAAAGAAAAACGCAACAAGACCCTACCTCGATGGGCTTCACCTGATGCTTCACCGCGATCCGTCGGAGCCGCGCCTCGCCGGAGAGGAGGAGGTGATGAAGGAGAGATTCCTCCTCCATTATTGGGATCTTCTGGCGCCAGGGGAGAAGAGGGAAGGAATGGGAAGGGGTGTTTAAGGGTTTAAAAAGAAAAAATTAAATTAATTAAATTTTAATTAATTTATTCCTCAATTTTAACCCGCATCCGAAAATTTTGGCGTGGTCAAAATTTAACCTCCCCTTGGGTAAAAACCACCTCCCGAGCACAAAGGTGGTCTCGTAATTTGATTCCGAGCTTCCGTTCAAAAGTTATTAAACTTAGTGCCCGAGGCCGCCAAATTACGAAAATGCCCCTGGGGCCATTTTTCACAAACGTCCCACGCCCATGAAATGTATTCCCCTCCTAGGGTAAACGGCACTCTCTGAACTCAACGGTGCCCTCATCTTTCCAATATGAGACACCGTTTAAGAGATACCTGAGTTTAACCATTAAAGGACTTAATTAATTAATTAATTTATCCGTTTAACGTTCTGAAAGAGAGCGAGGGGTCCAAACATCCCGCGCCAACAATTTTTATGTCTTTCCTTGTGTAAGAACCCCATTCCAGACCCATCTGTACACTCTGATCTCGGATCTGAAGCACTATTTAGGAGTTATCCCATTTATTTTGCATTTCCAGTGTGAATGCGCTGAAAATTTAATTCCGGCCACTCTGGGGCTCGGAATTGCACGCCGCCTGAAGGCGCTGCTCTGGAATGTCATCATGAATATTTCAAATTCATTCACAGAAAAAACCGGGTTCTTACAATATATCACTAATTGATGGTGAAGAAGGAAGATATTCATAAAAATAACTTGTGAATAAATATTATACACTATAATTTCATAATGATTCCTTTTAGAATCACTAATTCTCTAGTAATATTTATATAGTTAATGAATATACACTTTATAGATTACCTATAAAAAAATTTTGGATTTATTTATTGATGATATTTTGTTATAATCCAAATGAAAAGAGGATCATGAAAGATTTTGATTACTATGTAAATGACATTGAAAAAAGAGAAATTGCACGAAAATTATTGTAAATGTTAGTTATGGATGAATCAATTATCATTGTTGTGGAATATTATCACTATATAGGGGATTTATGCGGACCCCTATAAGACAATGGAAATTGAAATGTTTCCCAGAATAGCATATGTAGCATAGATTCATAGTTTCCATAAAATAGATGAATATTATTGATGATTTGTGAGAATATTCTTATTATTTTCAAGCCTGATAACCGAGGTAACTTAGAAGGGGGTAACTTTTTTTGGACTAATGAATTTGAAGATATATTCAAGAATATGAAGAGGAATATTATCCCTACAATAGTATGTATACTACACTAAATTGGGGAAATTTTCAGGGTATATATCAATTTTTTAAATAAGGGCTTTTCTTGTGTATTGACAGAGAATGATAAGGTTAATCATAATCCTAAAGGCAGTTGAATGTTCAAAAATAGAACTATCTAACACATGATCTAGATTTGGATAAAATGATTTTTTCAAAAAAAATCTAGTGAAATAGTCTCTATGTGGAGAAGTGTGAAACATATATGGATCATAATCACCTAAAATAGATATTCACATAGATAGAGCTTAATATAAGCCACTGAAGATGGTAAGATCTAATAAAGTTCATTAAATTCTCAATCCATTACAATCATGTGAAAGCAAATGAAGTGGCAGATGAGCTATGTGAAAAGTAACTAGAAACATTATCACTGATGAGAATGGATATGGGTCCAATATTCTTAGAAATGATAAGTATTTAGATATTAGTTATTCAGGAAAGAACATCATCATTCCTTTCTCAAATCATTGCCTATAAATCCCTTATAAAGAAGATAAAATATGTTCGAAAATTTTATGTATGGATTAAAAAGACATTGGGAGCTATAATAAAAGGAAAATCCTTAGAGTTAAAAAATTATGAAGACTGAGTTTTAAAATTTGATTCATGGCTATGTGTACCATAAATTCATTAGATAAAGAAAGAGATATTGGATGATTCATATAATTCTGCCTTCTATATATACCCATGGACCATGAAGATGTATTATGATCTATGAGAACACTATTGGTGGGAAAATAGAAAGAAAGAGATCATAGAATATACATAAAATTGAATGGTTTGTCAAAAAGTGAAGTATAAAAGTAACAAGGTCTAGGGTAATGATGCAACAATTACCCATACCTATATGGAAATGGGAAAAGATCACCATGGACTTTATCACTAATCTCCAATATACATTAAGAGTAAATAATTCCATATAGGTTTTGGTGGATCATCTTAAAAAGAATTATCAATTCATATTAATTCGAGAGGACTTTTCACTTGATAAACTAGTAGGGATATACATCTGAGCAGTGGTGAGGTTATAAAAAACACCACTATTGATTTTATCTAATCGGCATATGAGATTTACCTTCATGTTTTGAAAGATCCTCCAAAATGATCCAAATATAGAGTTGAACATTAGTATGGATTTTCACTCCCAAACTAAGGGCTAATCTGAGTAAAATATTCAATCATTAAAATTCATGTTGATACCATACTCGATTAAATTCAAATAATAATGGGATAAAACATATTTCTCTATCATGTTATCATAAAATAATATATTTCAATCAAACATCCAAATGGATCCTCATAAATACCATTATTCGAAGAGATATAGAACTCCTATGTGTTGGGATGAAGTTGGTATATGCAAGTTTTTATGACCTGAAATGGTTTAGTAAATGGTCAAAATGTTCCAGACCATTTAGTGAAACGTCAAGACTTTTCATAGTTTATAGAAAAAATATGTTAAAATTCATGAATGATATATTCAGTTTGAGGGTTGGGATAAAGTGTTTCTCTAAATATCTCCATGGAAGATATTCATGATATTTGTAAAGATGGTAAATCTAAACTGTTGTTAAATTGAACCCTTTTAAGATTCTTGAGATTATAAGAGCTATTTTTTGTCAACTAGTACTCCCACCAACCATTTCTCAAGTACATGATGTATTCCATGTATCACTCTTAAAGAAGTACATACTAGGTCCCTCGATTGTATTGAATTTAGAGGTGATATATATATAAAATGATCTTTATTATTAGGAGAATCTAGTAAAGATATTGATCTATAGATAGAAAGATATACGTAACATGACAACTCACCTGTTTGAAGTACAATAGAAGAACAATAAAGACTAAGAGCCAAATTGTGAACAAGAGGAATCCATGAAGCATAAGTTCCATAGCCTACTTTAACCTGAGTATGTAATATGAAATTATAAGGGTGAAATTTCTTTAGAGAGAGAATGTAAAACCCAAATATTTTAAAAATAATTCTATATTTGAAAGTGTATACGACACATGACATTGAGTCTAAAACAACTATGATTATTTAAATTTGAGTTTTTTTAACCTAGAATTAAATTAGAATCTCGGAAAAGTATTAACCAATTTATGAAATATATATGATTCTTTTAATGAATATAAATTTATTGAAAAATTCTTAGTAAATAAGTACTAAATTTTTAATGACTATTTTATTTTTCAAAAAATTATGTTTTATTTTTATATATTTTTGTGAGAAAATGATATAATTAATTTAAAAATATTTTATAAAAAATATTTGATAAAATTAACTTCATTAATAAAATAAAAATACTTAAATTAATGTATAGAGACATTTTATGATTTTTGTAAATGATTTATTTTTAAATGAATAATGAAAATTATCGATTTTTCAAATACTGTCATTTCTTTTTATTAAGACAAGTAATTTAAAATTTTATTGTATTTGGGATTTGGTATTAATGTGAAATATCAATTCTTTTATTTATAATAATATGTTTATTTTCATTTTAATTTTTAATTTTCATGATGTAGTATAAGTTTATTTTTAGTCTTAAAAATAGGGTTTTCTACAAACTATTTTTATATCTATAAAGTTTTTCCATTTGGATTAATTAAAATAACCCTTTATAAGGAAATATTTAAATTAAATTAATATAATCTATATCTATTTATATGAATTTAAATTCATATAATGATTATTTAAAGTCATAATGTTAATATACTATCATATTTTTCTTGCAAAATGCAGTTTCCTGAAAAACCTATTTTCGTCATATTCTATAGGTTTAATTTTAAATCAAATTCAGCCACTTATATGGATCGAAATTACATAAAATATATTCAAAATTATGAATCATGATAATTTTAATTATTTTATAAGTTCAAATTAATTTTTTCATAATTAATAGTAAAAAAATTTAAAATATATTACCATGGTTGAGATTAAAATAGGTTTATTGGGGTTAATTAATATTAATAATGTTTAAAATGACCTGAATATTTTATGAATCCACATTAGATGGTTTAATTTAATCATTGAATTCAAAAAATTCTAATATGAGATATATTTTAATTATTTTTTAAAAAAAATTGATTTTACTTTATTTTAAAACATTGAAAAAGTACAAGTTTGCCACTCCCTATACTTATAAAAGGACACCTCCTCTCCTCTCCACTATAAACATATAAATCTATTTGGATGATCCAAAAACTACACAAATACCTTAATTTCATCCCTTACCATGTGTTAGATTCCTTTTATTAATTATAAACTCATCCATCAAATTCTTTTGGTGAAAACCTAAAGTGGTGGTCTCAAGAAGAGGTATTTTTCGTAACTGGTCATTTTTTATTCATTATAACACCTTTATAAAATATTATTCATCCAATATGATATAATAAAATTATTGTATCTTATATACACATTTGTTTTTATGTTAATTTAATAACATATATATATATATATCTTCACTTCCATAAAATGGGAATTTGAAACCATCGTTCATATGTATTGTGGACTACCTCCTCTTAAATTGTTATAATTAATTTTCCATAATCAAATCAATAAGATTTTTATAGTGATGGATTTAATTTATATAAACAATATTAATGAAATATTTATCATTCTGGAAAAGTAAAATATAAAATATTTTCTAACCATTTGTGTGCACGTGTGGATTACAACCTCCATGAATCACATGGATGGTATATGTAAGTGTATTTAGTGAAATAATATTATATTCATAATAAAATTATTATTATATAAATATAAAATAACACATAACTTATTTCCATCATGAAATTTGAAAAATGGAAATGGCCCTCATGCGTATGTATGTCCTACCGTCTCAATGATTTTAACTTTGTTCATTTTTCATAACAATTATTAATGGCTTATTTTAAAATTATAAATGGTGTATAATTTTTTAATTATTTCATTATTACAATTTTTATGATTAATTAATAATATATTTTACCTTAGTAAACTTACCAAAGTGATTTTGGACATATTAGATGAATATCATAAAAATGATTGACACAAACCTAAATAATAAAGCAATTGAATATAACATGAATATTAATCCTAAAAAAATTATTAATAAATTAAATGATTTGTATAAGCTTACTATTTATAAAGATAAATAATATATGTGATGAGTCATAATCAAGGTAAGGGATATGTCTAAACCACAATTTTCTTCAGGTTAAGGTCATTCTCTCTCTAACTCACATTTACTCTCTTTAATATTTTTAAATGCTTCTAAATTATATATAGGTGTGTCTGTGTGTGTCACATATATACAAATTATATTCTCCATTTATTTTATGGTCTAATTCATTTTAAAATTTCTTTTCACAAATACAACCCATTCCATTCCTTTGGTAATATTAGTGTTAATTCGTTAAGATTGATTCCCTTTTGTGGAAAATATATGCATGTACATGTTTTATTGGGTAAACCCATATAGAACTCCGATGCATTGAGTAAATGTTTTGTCTCATGAAATTTTGTGTATGAGATTAGGGTCTAAACCTAATCTATTATAGTATTTTTTTCCACCGTGTGATATTCTCTAAGGAGTTAACCAAGACTCGTTTTTATGTCATGTTATTTGTTTCTACCACTTTTCTCATGTTGTTATGATCTTATGATACCAATTTTTATATGTTATGACTCCATGTGATTACTCTTGAGTCTTATATTTTATGATATCATGGTATAAATTATACTTAGATGTGGTGTTTTCTTATCATGTATATTCCATTATTCAGCTTCATAGGTCACCAATTTGTTTATTTATTCCCAACATTATCTTATGTAGTTATAAGAGATAAAATTGATTTTGAATATTATTATGGATAACAAAGTAAGGATGTCATTTTTTGTTCCCTTTCAATTTATTATGAACCAAGTCTTCGAAATACACTAGAACATGTGATTTTTGGGTTTTATTTATTGGTTATTTGCGTTTAATAATAATGTAATATTTTGTGTAATGGGATTGGGTCACTATAGAACCAATCCAAAAATGAATACAGTTGAGGGTTATTAAAAAAAATCTCAACTGAAAAACTAAACCAAAATCTGTTTCAAATGTAGTTGAACATAAATAATGGATTTATACTATACATAAAAAGATAGATTAAATAGAAAATAACTTTACAAGGGAGTTTTTTCCAAGGCCTAAAAATAATACTTTTATAGGAACCATTTTCCTTTATATAAATAAGATAAATGTGAATGGTTAAGTATTGAGGAAAAAATATTAACTAGTTTACATGGGCTAATATCAAGTGAAAGACATTTGTTTTTAGAAAATATTTCTACAACTGTATGACTATAATATAGAGAGATTCTTATTCTAGTCATAGCTCATGGAAAATATAATTTTTACAAAAATAGATGTAAAATTATATTTCATTACAATATATCTTAAATAAGAATAATTTATTGGGAAACCTAATCATTTTATCTATAATTAATAAGGAAGAATAGTTTAAAAAAATAAAACATTATATAGCTTAAAATAGTTTAAAAGTGATTAATACTCAATACTAGATTAATGTTTAAGGAATCTAAAGTTTTCAAATGGAATGGATGAAAAAACCCTATATATAAAAAATAACCCAAATTTACTCTCATCATTATTATCTATATTAATGACATTATATTTATAAGTGATTTGGATAATATTTGTAATGAATTTTCAAATAAAATCAAGTATAAATTTGTTTTGAATTTTTTGGGAGAGATGACCTTTTTCTTGGGATTGAAATTTATATAGAGAGTTAATTACACTATTATATATCAAAACAAATTAAAAAAATGATATTGTTTTGAAATAAGGATTCAAATCCATTTTTTACTCCCAAATTTATCATCACCAAATTGATTAAATATGAGAATGGAATGAGTTTCAATTAAAATGAAATCCAAATAATTTTTGTAATCTTTCTATACCACCCAACATCAATTAAAGATATTTTATTTATAGTAACTCTTCGTTATAGATTCCAATGTTTTCTAAATGAATATCATATACTGGAAACAATAAATATTTTTTTGATATATTAGGGTAACACACAAAATTTTATTTTTGTATAGAAGTATAAAATATTTTCATTTCTATGATCTCACTGATGTAGATTAGGTATGAATTTTTATAGATAGGGAAGTTTATATCTAGTGTAGCCTTCTTCTATGGTGAGAATTGAATTATCTGGAATAGAAATAAGTAACAGTCACTTGCTCTGAGCATATAAAATGCCAAGTACATCATGTCCATGTATTCATATACATAGATATAGTGTTTAATGATACATCAGATGATTTAAAAGAAGTTGTTTAGAAACCATTTTACATTTATTTTAAGAACATGAATGTATTATATCTCAAAAAAATCATGTGCAGTACTGAAGAACCTAGTATATTTCTATAAGGATCCATTTTATTAAACAAATGGATGAAAGTAGTGATTTTAAGATTTATTATATTTTCCATAAGGAATATATTGAATAAATTTTTACAAAGGCTACTTCAAGATAAATATTTGAAGATATTAGGTTTAGAATTCATATTCAACCTTCTCCTCTTGGTTGAAGATATTTACCCCCCCCCCATTATTTAGTATATCATGTTTCGAACAGGTGAGAAAAGTGAAAAAACTCTTTATTCAAGTGGGAGAAAAGTTTTTTAGAAGTGTATTCTATATTCTCATTTAATGCTATGGTTAATTATGAATGGGGGAGTCTATTGATAGTGAGATGTTAATAAGTAATTGAGGTGTAACACCCATGTGTGATGTTGATTATTAATTTTATTTTGTTAATTTGTGTTATTTTTTAATTTTCATAATTTTCTGTGTTCTAATTTTAAAATTTTTATGGGTATAAATTATTTCATAATTAACCAAAATGGTCTGGAAAAACATTCAGTAACTCTTTATGTAACACCCCCCCATTTTTTAGTTTCCCTTTTATTGTGTTTTTTAAAGATAAATAACACTTAGATTTAGTTTTGGGAGTTTCTATATGTTTGTGGAGTGTTTTAGAATAATTTCTAGAGATTCATGGGTTGAGAATAGTTATAGGAGATTGTATACACTCTATAGAAAACTATACAAGGAGATATTGGGAGTCGCTGGGTAGAATCATGGTTGGTGATTGGTTTTTATAAATTTTATGTTCTCCCTGTAAAATGTTTTTGAGATGGGAGTATCTAGAAAGTAGAAACACATGGTCAGTGCATGGGTTTTCAGATCAAATAGCACAATTGTAGAGCTTTCTAGGTTATTTCCTATATCTTGAATGCAATTAGAACATGGTTTGTTAACATACAGGATAATCGTGCGACTTGTATTTAATGGTGCCAAAAATTTGATTTTTACACTAATTTCACTAAAAAATTATCATTTTTTCTATTATCCAAGACTTTTAACTTCTATTATTCCTTATGTGTTCTAATTAGTTTCAATTAATTTAATTACTATTTTTTATGATTGAAGGTGCATTGGATCACTAGAATCGATGGTAAGTGTTTATTATTTCATATTCTCTCTATATATAGTCATACATTCTCTCATGAATCCATATATAAAATATATTGATGATATGTCTATATTATATAATTTTTAATATGATAATATATTACAGAGATTTATAAAGGGAAGAAGTTTAGAGTCCTGATCTATTTGTTTACCTATGTCATTATTCATTTGGTTAGTCATTTATAGGTTGGTAAATTATTTATCACACCTATATTTCTATAATTAAAGGGCATGGATTTCCATATTTATTTTATTTATTTTTCTATATAATACCCTTTTTTATTTTTATTATGAAATATGGGTTTTCATGGATTTATATAAATCTTATTGCTAGTTTGTTAAGTAGTTTTCATTTCAATGGAATTTTTTTAAACCTCGTGAAATACATGTCTTAGTGGTATCAAAATGAAATTAGCATGTTAAACCATTTATGAAAATTTAAAGGAATTGCTGGGTCTGATAAAAAGGAATTCATGTAATATCTATCATTTTGATCATATGGTATTTTAAAATTACTTTATTTTCCAAATGCAACAAAATGGGATACTTGGGTAATATCACCCATAGATATTTATAATAATTCAATCAATAATTTTTATTAACCCAATCTATTTATTTTTTAGCTTGTTATTATTTATGAAAACAATGAAAATTTAAAATTTTATTTTGAAAATTGTGGAAGGGAAATATTAAAGTAAAATATAGAACTAGTACATAATGGTTTTAGTGAAGAACAGTCAAAGTACTATGGTTTTGGTACATGGGTTCTTTTATTACAATTTTTTTTTTAAATTAAATTTAATAATTCATTTTATGAAACCTAAAAATGAATTTCTTTTTTAAATTTATTGTGTGTGTAATTTAACGTGCCTAGGAATACTATATGGCACACCATATCATACCTGGTCTTATAGGTGAGTGGAAAAAACACCTCAACTGAGAATATAATATCATAAAAACCTAGCCTCTAACGTATCTTATTTTATCCCTTCAGGCACCCTCAACCCCACTGTATGAAGAATTTACCCATAATAAGGGATAAGTGATGGATGAATTTTGAAATAATGAAAATATATGGATTTGAATGTCATGTTCTGGTGGGAAATAGACACACTCGTATAATTTTCTCACATCCACTTTAAATACAATTAAATCATTTTGAAATTAATTTGAAATAATTAAAGAATTCCATGATTCCTCCCCTAAAGCTAGGCCTTTGGTAAATCACCTTCCATATCAAAGTATAAGAGATTACAATAAAAAGAGGGAAGTGATAAATATTGAAATTGAAAAAATAAATAGATATTGAGATGGAATAATAAAAGAGGAACACTTTTAAAAAAATTATTATTCATTAAATGGGAAAATAAATTAAAAATAAAATACAGAAAGGAAAATCGAAATAGAATAACCATATGGGAACATTAGAAGAACCCTATATTGTTGATTTCTTTTCATCCCCCAGTACTTGTTTATAGGACTCAAATGGTTCTATGGGTGTCATAAATGGATCAATAATTGTGTTTACTATAATAACATTTCATTATGGATTCCTAAAATGAGTCTTTGTCATTAAATCCATCAAATATGGACGTTTATATATCAAATATAGCACAAATATATTGTAAAAGTTGGTTTTACGATGTAAAATCATTAATGAAGCACCTGGATATTATTTTAAAGTGTGTAATTTTTTGATGGAGTATCATGGAATAAAGTAGATGTGTCATGATGTGACTCAAGTTATGTAGCTATCTAATTTCCATTTTTACTTACAGTTAGATTTATGCACTAGATTATTCAGGATTAAGGTCATAAATTCACTACTTATGATATAAAATAGTTTTTCCAATAGATTCATCCCATCTATCCCTTAATTCTTCAGTTATGAGCTTCAAGATTGGTCCTTGACCTGTTGTATGTCGTGGTACATCTTCATCATCATGAATTCTTCAATTTAAAGCTCTTTTTTAGTCAAACACTGTACTCGGCCATAAATTATAAAAAGAATAAAATAACAGCATCATTAATCAATTAAATTATATAAACATTTTGTTTTATATTGAAATAAGAATGTAAAATATTCTTCTATCAATTCCCAAAGAATTAGAATATAATTCTCCTCAAGCATGTAACCCCAACAACATTTTCAAAGTAACTTCATATTACCACTAAATAAATTTCACAAAGTAAATTCATAAAAAGTTTTTAAATGTAAAATAAAAATTCAAATTTCCTATAAAATAATTTATCAAACTCCCCAATATTCAATGAAATAGTTTTAATCAGGAATTTTACTTTCCCACTTTTGAAATAATAACACTCTTCATTCCTTCAATTTTTATTTCAGGATTCATCACTAATGTGCATTCTAATTTCAATATACATCACACTAAATACTTTTTACTCATCTATCATGGTAATAAATGTAATGAAGTTTTTCTCATGTCAAATACCATAGGAATAAAGGGAATCTAACATATCCTCCACGAAAATACATAAATGAAATTTAATCATGAGATCATTAAATTGTGGTTACTATGGTTTGTGGGTAATGAATAAAATAAATCTCAAAAGTGAGGTTGGACTCTTTATCAACCTATATGATGTAAAAAGATGTTCTAAATGAAAATACTCCTATAATGATGATTATTTCATCTCCCAACCCCTAAATCGTAATATAGGTATATCATATAAGTAATCATTGTGATTTAATTTCCCTATCTTAATTTTTTCTGTTTTTTATTTCTCTTTTTTTCCTTTTCTTTTTGTTTTTTGAAACATTTACTTAATAGTAATATCATATGACCCAGCTAACTCATTAATATCAAAAGATCATCATTCGATAAATGGTGATTTTGGATCATCAAAATACGCATTACATTTTTTTTATTTTTATTTTCTATTTTTTTGGTTGAGAGTTGAATAATAGATTAAAATAAATGATAACATGTACACTCCCAAAAATCACATAAAAATCCCCCAAAAAAAGTTTCCAAAATAAATAAAATCCATATCTATCTTGTATTATCTCTCCCTAATACTTAGTCTTTTGAATATCATGAAACATACAATGAGTAGGGTCAGAATAGATATTGTAGGCTTATAACATGACTCATTTACTACCATGGTTATTCATATATTATATTGAAAAAAAAATTTGATGTCAATATTGGTCCAAATATAAAGGTCTAAAAAATAAAAAATGTATCAATTAAGTTAAAGATGATTTTATTCAGTCATGGATTCCAAAATAAGCTATGAAAGTTCTATAGGAAAACATGACTAAGTATTTTAAGAAAGATACTATAGAAATAATGTGAAATAATGTTTCAAATATTTTCTCAGGGATGATAACCTAGGTCTTGTGAAAATTATGTGTTGAAATTAAAAAAACAATAAAAAAATCCACATCAATTTCATAAATTAAATTCCTAGAAAATATATGGATAAGTTAATTTTAAAAAATCATCTTATTTCTAAAACATCATGATTTTTATAATTTACCCTCACCCCAAGCTTAACTCTCCTCATTAATTTTACCCTTTTCACTCTTCTAGTCATTTCAATAGTGAAAGTTAAATCATGGGATAATGGTTATCTTAAAGAAATTGATTCTACTATTATAGAGTTCAATTGGTGCATGAAATTTTAGTTTTAAAGATCTAAAACTACTTTTAAAAATATAGAGTAAAATAAGATAATATATTTAAACTCATACACTCCAATGAAATAATTCTCCATGTAAGATTATAAAACCTCTAATTTTCCATTTTTAGGGGAATTTTTATTTCATTATCATCATTGACCTATATAATAAAATCACACATTAATGCACAAGGACCATGTTAATGTAATATCAATTATTAAACCTCTAATTTTTCATTTTTAGGGGACTCTTTATTTTGTTACTATCTTTGACCTATATAATCAAATCGCACATTACGGAAAAAGTACCACGATAATGTAAGATCAAAAATATTGTGGGATAAATTTACATAATAATTTATTCATTAACTAAGAATTGTAGTTAGAATAGATATAAAGTGAATAAGATTAAAAGAATGATAATCCATGGTTTAGTCTCCCAAGTGGTCCCTGGGTTTATGAATCCTTCTAGAAGGTAAGTATAAGATAGTATCTAAATTCAAATGGTTGGTGGGGTTTTTATGATTGGAAAAACCAACCTTTCTTCTCTCTAGTTTTCAATTATTCTTCTTCTTTGTAGGAAAATCCAAGGAAAAATTACACTATATACATATCATTTATAATGAGGTATAACATTCATATTAAAGATAGGAGGAAGTATATATCCTAATACTTCTTCATTTCTATGTTCACAACATCTTTATTGCTCTCAGGTGGTTTCTCCAAGTACGCTACATTAAATGAAAGTTCAAAGTGAATTATAATGTGTAGTTTTAATAAAAAAAATTAAACATGGATAATAAATTGAAAATTACTCACCTTTTTATAGGAATCTTGTGTCTTGGTTTCTTCATGTAGGTTCACTTGTATCTCTTCATTCCCTCTCTATAAACAATATACTATCTTTAGGGAGCATCTTGTGTTCCTCAATAGGGGAATCTTCTTTTTAATCATCTTCCTAAAATTAAAAATATGATTTAGTGGATTCTGTAAAAAAAATATTGGGGAGTGAAACAAAATTCATTCTTGATAAATACATTAGTTATAAAGTTCAACAAATAATCAAACCCTGGAGTTGGTTCTACTTAAAAAAATTCTTAGGTGGAAATAGTCTATTGGAGTTTATTATCAATGGATATAGGAAGGAAGTCAAGAACCTCTATTATTTCATCAAATTCCACCACTTGTGTAGTTTCATTATCTTCTATTTTTATAGTGAGGTATGTTGGCTCTCATTATTAAACTTAATATTGGATAGGGAGATGATGTTGGAGTTTAATTTTTTCCATATTTCTCAAAAAATTATCCAAATTTACTTAATATCACTTTTTAAAATCAAAATATGAGTCTCATAATTTTTCTCCACTTTCAATAGTTGAGTGAGGTCAAATGAATCTTTTTGTACTTCCACTTTTACCTCCTATATTTCATTAATATCAAAGATGAGTGATTAAATATACTCTAGTATTTGCTCAGTTTCTGGATCTTTTTCTTGTTCGTGTTTCTCCAATAATACATGAACATATTCAAAAACCCATTCATCTTTTTAGTTTATTTTTTTATTTCTTCTATAATTAATAGCACCTGGGATATGTTATAATAAACTTTTTTTCCCTGTGAGTAATCTATTAATGAATAATAATTTAAGTTCAAGTACATCAAGTAAAATGAATTTTTATACTTTATTTTAGTATAAAAAGAATATTATTTGACCAGTTTTGAAATTATTACTATCTCAAGAAATAACTTATTAACACAAAGAAAATGGTTTCATTTTTGATGTTATTTTCTATTGGTGTTATAAAAGCTAAATTATTTTCCAAATAAAGTATAATAAATGAACAAGGTTGTCTCAATTGAGGATATTTTCTACAATTCAACCACTGCTTTAAATTCACCTGATCTACATCTTTTTTTAATAGTTTATGAAAATAATGAAATTGTTTATTTAATTTGGTAAAATATGGAATAAATATTTTAAAATAAAATAAAAATGAAATACAAAATGATTTTAAAGAAGAATAGAATTTGTCCTCATAGAATATTGAACTCTTTATGAATAAATATTACTTCTTTTTATATGAATATTCAATTTATAACATTCTTATCCATGTGATAACCATAAAGGGTTAGTGTATTTAGAAAATTTATATACAAACATATTATTTCATGAATGATATTAAGAATCTAAAAATGATCATCTCATATAGTAACCTTCATAGGCATACCCTACCTAAACCTTTCTTCACCATCTGGGGAAAGGGAAAATAAGAAATTTTGATATCATGTTCTCCATACCAATAATCATGAGGAATATCAATCGATGATATTATTAAATCATAACATAATAATAAGGGTATAAGATCATGACCATGAATTAAATTCATCATACCCAATCTGAAAAAGATCATAAAAATAATTTATGGTATATAACATTTATATTTTGAAATAAATAAATCATATGAATTATAAATCATCATAACTCATTCATGAACAATTAGGTCATGTAATAGATGTGAGTGGTTCCAGCATACATATAAAAATAGTTTCATATGTCATTGTTAACTATCAAGTCTAATAGATTCGGCATCAAAACTTGTTTCTTTTTATGGATCAAGCACATTGGCTTGTGTCCCATAATAAATCAAGACCTTTAAATTGTTTCCCACAATGGATCAATCACTTCAACTTGATTCCCGTAACTATATCATGATATATAACACTTTACCAAATTTATATTGACATTGATACATATACTATGAATCACATAATGAAATCCCTACATATATATGCCAAAATATCATAAAAACCATATTATTATAACCCATTAAAAGAAAATATGATCCCTAATTCCCAAAATCTTTTCATAAGCCATGAAACTGGGTTTCATAAACCTATCAGCATCATAAACATAATTCCATACAGAAAAATAAAAGTTATTTTATCATCAGATAAAATCCTCTTTAAAACATAATCAACACCAATGGTTGTTTTCATTGATAAATACAAATACTATTAAAATATCATTAAATATATTTCTAATGAAAATTCCCATTTCAATTGAAAATCGCTTTTCAAAATAAAAAAATTTATAAAATATTATGTATGTTTTTTAAATTGAAAATAATCTTAGAAATATGTAAATTAATATTAAAATTATTAATTATTCATGATGGTGGGAAAATATTTTCATTCTTTATAATTTAAAAGAAAACATTACTTTATTATTTTTATACAAAAATAAACATATATTTTTTCTGAAAATGACAAGAATAATCCATGTGAATTTTTTTTAAAAAGTATAAATTTTATTATAATTAATTTAAAAAATCATCGGAAAAATATTAAAATAACTCATTAAAACATTATTATAAAATATGGAAATGGAAGTAAAATTTTTTATACTAAATAATGAAATAAAGACCAACTTCCTTAAAAAAAATTGTTTCATCACTTAAATAATTAAAGTGAGGAAAATGATTGGAAAATGTATTTTATCCAAAATAATAAAAATAAAATTAAATTAAATGGATTCACCATATAAGGATCCTATAATTTTTTTTATTTAAATTCATGTATTAACAATCTCGATTAAAATTGGATAAGAACATAAATCTCTTCCCTCAAGTGTCTCCTTTCCTTATTTTCATGAAAACTGACTATACAAAAAATAAGGATTTATTATACATGATTTATACAAATTTATTAATATATATAATACCATTTATGATTTATTTATGAAATCTTATCACTCTTTTATTAATAATTTTTTTTAATCACTATTTTGGGTGGTAACTGCTTTGTTTTCCCAACCATATTTTAGTTCAGAAGTCCCAGTATATATTACATGATCATGGTTCCATAATTTACATAATTTTAATCATGTCATAAAAATAATATATTATCATTAAATATATTTTTTTATTCATTCAGAAAATTTTGATATAGAAAAATTTATTACACTATTATTGGAGACGATTGGTATTATGTATGTGGGAACAGTATTTCCATTTTTCAACGGATGGAATAAATGAAAATTAAATAATAAATAAAATTTATAGGATTGATATTATATCATATATATCATATAAATTCATTATATCTGTCCTTATTATGATCCAATTATAATCTTAATTAAAAAAATAAAATCTCCTCGTGGAGATTGTAAAACACACGTACGCACAAGCAGCGTTATCATTTTATAATGGTTTGGAATTTAATTAGGTAAATGAGAAATTATTATTTCATAATTATAATTATATATTTATAAATTTTAAACCCAATATAATAACAATTCATGAAATATTTTTATGGAAAATTAATTGTATCACTATGTTGAGATGGTAAGCCATGAGTACTCACGAGAGATACTTCCACATCACATTTATTGGGAAAGATGGTAGATAACAATGAATTAATAATCATAATAAAATTTTAATATATTTAATATATTTATTTTAATAGTTTATGATAAATAACATGTATTTATATGATGTAAATTAGAATTAAAAATAAAATGATCGGTTAAGGCGATTACCTCTTCTTTAAAATAACTCTTTTACATATCCTCTTAATGATACTATGGTAGTTATTTTAGAGAGAACAAAAAATATAAAATGTGGTTAAGTGTGTTTATAAGGTATTTTCAGATTATTTTTAATCTATAATTCTTAATTTGGGGTATAGAAGTGAGATAGGAGGATCCCTTTTATAATATAGCTGAGGGGCAGTTTAGAAATTTCTTAAAAGATTAAAATATAATAAAGCCATTATCTCAATCAAATAACTCAAAAATTCAAGTTATTTTAATATAAAACGGGATAGGGTTGTCATACCATCATCCAATAAAAAGTTTATAGGATTTAGTGTCATTTTTAATATTATATGTTTAATCAGTTACTCGGTTGAAAAATTTTAACCTTAATCATTGTAATGCCTTTTTCACTATTAAAGTATTATAAGTTTACATATAAGCTAAAACTTAGCTCATAAATGTTAAAAGGATCTTATTTTTTGATAAATATTATATTAATTTTCCTCTTTAAATATTTTTATTATTTAAGAAAATAGAATATTATTTTTTAAAAATATTAATAATGTCCATTTTGACACTATTAATTTAATTTAACTTAAAATATAGAAAGGAAAAGTGTGAATTTAATATAAATAATAAAAATGACACTAATATGTCTTATTATCCTATAATATTCTTGGTACACATTAACTTAGTCAAATTATATCACTTTTTATATTTTTAATATCATTTATTATATTTTTCTATTAATTGAATAAATATGGATTTGGTGTTGTGTAAGAATTTAAGATAATTATTTAATACCTAAAAACTATAAATAAATTTCCATAATAAAAATATTTTTATTACTTTCAAAATATAAATTTTTATTCATTTATAACATACTTTTTTCTATATGGATACATAATATATATTTAAACTAATGGAGATAAATTTTGTAACTTACATTAATTTAAATAATATGTTGATCATTTTCTGGTAAAAGTATTCATTAAACAAATACAATTTTATCCTAAGGTGATAAGGGTAAAACTAAATTAATCAAATAATATTCATAATTTATAATTACAAAATTATCACATATTATTAATCTATATTGACCTGGTTTACCCTTTACTGAGGTGATAAATTTTACCATGGTTACTATTTATTTTGACCAAAAATAAAAGGGTATTTTTTACCAATTTTTAAAATCCTGATTATTAGTACGGAATTCATTTTATCAAATTCAGTACCAATAAATAGGCAAATTAATATTAAAAATAAGTGTGAAAAATGTGATGAAAACTCTTATTTAGAAAAAGAAATTTATTAATCATAAAAAATGATTTATTCTTATCTCATGCAGAGGAAAATAATAAATGAACTTAATATATTTAATTGAATATATAATATATAAATTTCATTAAAATCATTTAATAATAGTGATTAATTTATTTTATTAATATAAAAATACATTTTTCATGATAAGAAAATATTTTTCAGTAAAAAACATCACTTTTATTTTAAAATAATATTTATTTTCAATTTATTCATTTAATAACCAATTAATTCTTTTTATAAATGTTTAGGCCATATATTTTTCATAATTTAGTTTTTAAAATTTATAAATTTAAAACTAATTGTTAGTTTATAACTTGAACATAATAATGTTTTAATAATATATAGTAGTTCATTTAAATTTAGTGTTGTGTCTAACATAATATATCAAGGAAATAAAATTATTTAAAGGGAAATATTTTCAAAAATATTGGGTTGCTAAATTCTACCCCCCATAAAATGAATTTATCCCTCTAAATTCATCATTAAATTTAAAATAAATTAGTATATATTGTTTTCATTGTGTCCTCGAGTTCCCAAGTAGCTTCTTCAAATCTATGGCTTCGCTTGAAAATTTAACCATGTGAGTAGTCCTATTTTGTAGTAATTTATCTAAATAATCCAAAATTTATATCTATTTTTTCATTGTAAAGACCATTCCCTAGTGTTTTGAGTTCTATGTTTAGTACATTTTAATGATTGATTATGTACTTCATTGGGATAGATAGATTGAATACATCATGAACCTGAGAGAGGTTTTCCTATATTTTCTAAGCTATAATCTCTTTTATATACCGAATCATGAATCTCAAAAGGGCTAATATACCTTACGAACATATTTCCCTTCTTAGTGAATCTAATAAACTTCTTCCAAGGTGAAATTTAGAGCAAAAACTTATCACTAAATTCAAATTACAGATCACATTTCTGGATGTTTATATAAATATTCTATCTAATTTCAACTACATTGATGTGTGGATGTATAGTTATAACTTTATTTATAATTTCCCCAGCTAGATTATATCATTATATATTTATTTCTTCAAATATATCTTATAATTTTGACATATACTATTATTTAGATAAATTTCTTCATAAGGATATATATGAATTATTTAGTGAAATCTGTTATTATAAGAAAACAAGTCTAGAGGAAGGTGTGGATCCCAAAAACCCTTAAAATCCCTAGAACAAGATATAAGAAATTATTCTAGTATTTGAATGGTTTGCTCATACTGACAATTTGTCTTATGATGATCTTTCATACTCAAACTCAACTCTGTATCTAGATCCTACTGAAGGCCTTTCAATAACATTAAGGTAAACCTCATATCTCATTCAAATATGATGGAAACTATTACTACATGCAATATTACCACTCACTTGGTGTATATTTTGGAAAATTGGTCAATAGGTAAATTTTATCTGATTTTTGTAAAGTGTTACATATTTGTAAAGCTATAGAATATAACCCATATAACATTATGGTAATTAGATGTTTTGGGGAGTCCTATAACAAAATCCATGATATTATTTTTTCATTTCCACTTTGGTATGAGTGATGGGTATAACATTATTCTAGACTTCTATTTCTTAGTCATAACATTCTAACATACCAAGCACCAAGATATAGACTCTAAAATATCCCTTTTAACTTTTTACCACCATAAATACTATTTTAGGTCTACATATATCTTTTTATTTCTTGGATTGATATACAATGATGAACTATGAGTCTCATCTAATAGCTCCTTTTCCAAAAAACTATTAATGGGGCCTATATATTATTATTGACCCATATCATTCCCCCAAAATAATGGTTCAAATCCAGAACATTTTTTACCTTATTTAGTTTTTACACATCTTCCTTTTGTTCCACATTAATCATTACATAGATAAATGTTTGAAAATTTTTATGAGAAATATAATATTTATCTCTTTATATTAAGATTTCTAGATCAATACATTATAAATCCATAAATATTAGACCTTTTTTATCCTTATCATAGAAATGATAACATGTTCCTTTGGATTAAAATCAGCTTCCAACTTGTTCATATTCCCATGATTGTAGTGTTTTGAGAATTCAAAATCATTAACTTGCTCCAAGAATTTACTATGGATCATATTCAACTCTTTCTAAGTGAATATTTAATTTAAAATTTTCTATTCATTATATATATCACTCATTTCCCAAAAAATATAATTCTATTATATCTTTAATGTAAAAAATTTTACAACAAACTCCAAGTTGTGGATTGAGTAATTTTCCCCATGATCGTTCAATTGGAGAGAGTCATAAGCTATCACTATATCTTTTTTCATGATAATACATCCTAGTCCTTTCTTTTATGCATCACAATAGACCGTAAACCTTTCACCACTATAGGGTAGTAAAAGAAAAGGTGCACTAACCTACATTATTTTCAACTCCTTGAAATTCTACTAAAATTCATCTATCCATAAAGAGAGTTAATATTATAATACATTCATATAACTTCTTTTCATATGAATATTCATTACATTATATAAACACATGTCTGAGGAGTGTAATAGTTTAGTTCCTTTGGAAATGTGGATTCATAATCTTCTAACTTGGTGAAAGATCATCGACATATCCTTTAAATATCTTCCCCTTTTGTAATCCTACTTAAAAAACATTATTAATAACCTAGAGAAATGAAACATAAGAAATGATGAGATTATATTATCATTAAGGTTAAAAAAAGGGAGACATGTAAGCATAACATGAACATAAGGGTATGAGGAAATAAGAATACCTTTTCAAAAAAATACCCTTTATATTAGAAATAATAATCAGTAATTATGCAATAAATATTGGAGGTTAATAATACATTAATAATAAGAGAATAAATGCACATGATCCATGATAGCATATCACAGACATAATAAAATTTTTTTTGGCATACACATAATTATTTAAAATCATTTCCAAATTGGCCCAACCTCACTACCAAGGCTATCATAGCAGACAAAGTAATTTACTATACAATGTTCACTCCTTGTTCCATCCCTATATTACTATATCTAGTTCACTACTCATTTAAACCCTATTTTTCTATACTGGGTTCACTCACCGTTACATCCATGTCTATCTCCTGAGATATAGAAATATTTAACCAAGTAATTGGAGGGATATATAGGTCCTACCCATCACTTGATGAGAACTATATTTCTATGTAGAACAAGACCATTAAAATAAAACAGATCATAAACCATTAAATAAAATTTTTATCATAATGATTTAATTACATGATAACCCATGGAAAATATATAGTTTTCAAAAATATTTCATCATATCATAACCTGTAAAAAATATATTCTTTCATAATAATTTTATCATTGTATAACCTATGGTAGAATAAAGGGTTTCAAAAAAATTACAATCATAAATATCATCCATTCAAAGAAAAAATATAAATGGTATCCTTGGATCACATACCAAGTAATTATTAAACTGTATTGAATGATTTCATCTTATATGGAGTAGGATTTTGATAGATCAATTGGAACATTTCTTAAGGAAAATTACTGTTGAAAACATATAAAGTAATATTTGAAAATCATTTTTAAAATATTTTAAAAATAATTTTTTTTAAATCCTTTTACTAGAAAATAATATTTTAAAACATATGAAATAATATTATAAAATTCATTAAAGTTATTTTTAAAAATAAAACATTTTTAAAATCCATTTCATTGAAAATAAACATTAAAAACTTATAAGGAAATATTTGAAACTCATTTGATTTTTTTAAGAATAAAACATTTTAAAAATAATGTTCCTTTAAAATGAGTTTAAAATGGAATTTAAAAATATTACTGGAATCATTTTTATAAAACATGGGTTTGGAATAAATCATATTTCTAATCGAATAGAGAAATAAAGCTAGATTTTCATTAAAAATCATGATTATTCTAAGTACTAAAAGTGTAAAATTGTACCGTAACTTAAATATATCCTGAATAAAAAGGGGTATTATAAAATTCATGAGACATTAGGGGAGAAATATCATGTTATTTTTTTATGGTGATCATAATCATAAAAAATCCTGATAAACGATGAGATTGTAACGTAAAATATTCACCCCTTTGGTAAACTTTAATCGTAAACCTAGTGAAAGAATAATATAAAATGGAACAAAAAATATCATGAGGATATATAAATACAATATATTACTTTTAAAATGGGACGTATATAAAAATAATGAAATAATATAGGTTCATATCAGAACATACATCTCAAAGAAAAAAATTAAGACAAAACACTTTTACCGATTCGGTAAATTTTGAGTTATAAACCCCATGGAAGTAGTATAATAAAATTGATATGTATATAAAAATAATTTTTATGGTAATATTTATAAAATTAAATTCATGTTCCATTTATACACCACATATAAGAAAGAAGTGGTGAATATAGCATGTGTCTCGCAAAAGTAAAAAGTGAGACACAAATACCTTACCTTAAGTCTTGACTTCCTTCGTACATGTTAAAACCTCCTATATAACAATAATAAGTACATTATAAAACTATCCTCAAATAATATTCATATATATATTATCTTATATTATTTTATAATGAACATTTATTACCCTTTTATTGACAATTTCATGTTAATGTTTTTTGGGTAATAATAACTTTGTTTTTCATATATGTTTTGATTTGCTAATTTTTGGTCCTTTCAATTTGATCATGGTTTAATAATCTCCAGAACTATAAAAAATTTATAAATATAATATAAACTATATATATATTTATAGTAACTCATAAAATTTACTAATAGGAAATTAAATACATCGTTTAAGGATATGGAATGTTGTACGTATGTATGGATGATGTTTTTAATTTTTCTGTTGGGTTGAATGAAAGAAAATTAATTGAAATGTATTATCATTACAAAATCATTATTATGTAATATATATCACAACTATTTATTAATCTTGTCCATAATACATTCCATTTATTTTATGAAAAAATCACATTACTACCTAAGTCGATAGTCCACCGTACACATGAATGAAGTTATCATATTCCTAAAAAATGGAAAAAATGAATGTGTATGTGATATAATAATTAATAAATAATAATAACAACATAAATATCATATATATCATATATAAATTGTATTTCCATCATTATTCCCAATTTTGAAAGGTGGTAATGGAAAATATGAATAACATCAGTTCGTGAGGCGGTTATCTGTGTCACACATGAATGATTATTTCATAACCCATTTGATTGAAGTGTGTGTGGTTGTAGGTAATAACCATAAAATAACAACATATTATTCTATTTAAGAAAATTATTTTATAATATAATCATGATATTAAAATAATTTGAGGGGTTTTTAGGAAGAAATAAAACAAAAAATATTCGTTAATGAATCTGACCTCTTCTTCGGGTATCTCCTTTTAGTTTTCACCAAAGGACTTCCTTGGTTGGATTTATGCCTAATTTATGGGTTCCATTATGAGTTTTTGGAAGTGGATAATTGATTTGGATAGTTATTTTATAATTCTAATGGCTTGAGAGATGTTAATATGAGGGGACAGTGATTTCCCTTTGTAGTTTAGGAGGAGTGGAATTCTTGTAAGTACTCAAAAATATTCACTATTTAGAAGTCAATCATATCTCAAGTGGATACAAGATTTATGACTAATGTATTTTAGGTATTATATAGTAAATAAATTCCTCCACTACATAATAAAACAAATGTTTTAAACATTTTTTTATTAACATCTAATTTTCATTAATTTTCACATTTTTTCATTATGTTAACTAGTTTTATAACCAAATTATTTTATCCTCTAATGCTAAAATAAAATTATTATCAAGATATAATTTTCACCCCCAAATTCTATGTATTATATCTATTTTATAAATTGTAAATTATATGTCTATTGGAAATTTATTTTAACATAGGTGCATGTAACTTTCAAAAACCCCTCTTTAACCTGGACAACTCTAATAGAGTATTTTTACTATTTATGGGTTAATATGATCATAATAAAATGTAAATTGACCCATTAATGGACTATATTTGTTATTTATTATAATTTTAAAATAAAAAGGAGTAATATATAGTTTATTTAGTAATTTTAAATCATTTATTAAATGTCATTTATTATAAAATAACATTAATATCAATTTTGACTTTTTTATTTTAATTTTAATTTAAAAAATATCATGAAAATGATGTAATTGGAATATATTATGTTAAAACCAATGTATGACTATATATTAATATAAAAATATAAGGTAACACCATAATTAATTCAATTTAAGTCACTTTTAATATTTTTAATATTTGTTATTTTAATTTTTTTTATTAAGCAAATAATTTCTGATGTAGCGTTTCTTAATCATTTTAAGTAATCATTTCAACTCTAAAATTTAAAGATAATTTTTTTTGATAAAAATAATAATTTATATTTACAAAGGATAAATATAAAAATATATATGTTGTTTTTGTCCCTATACAAAGGATTTATATATATTAAAAGTAAGAAAGGTATATGTTTTATAGTTTTCAATACATGACATATTATATAGGTCACTTTAATGGAAAAGTGACCCCAAAACTCATAAAAAAGGAAAAAAATGTTATAAGGGTATAAATATTTCAAAAAAGTGTGATTTTTAATGTTTTTAGGTATTTTTACCCATTATCTATTACGTATAATCCCCTGATAAACTTGTTTTTACCTTAATTGTGGAAATAAATTTTCACTATTTTCAAAAATCATTACGGTAAAAAAAAGTATGTTACTATTTTTATATAATATAAATTATTCTAATTCTAAATATAAAATCCCTTTTCTTAAATTCCATTTTCATAAGTGGAATAATTTTATTTAAAATTAATCCTACATACACGATGAGAAAGAAGGTTTTTAAAGGTTAAAAGTTTACAATGTTTTTATATATAATTTCAATGTGATATTGATTCCAATGACCTAAATTTGATTAAAATATGTATTATTTATCTAATAATACATTATTACTAATTTTAAATACTATTTATCTTTATACATAAATTAAATGAGAAGGCAGATTTCAATTAATATTTATAATTGTTCACTATTCATAAAAAATGAAACACTTTAGAAAAGTATCATAAATACATCCCAATATAATTTTAATATTACTCTTTATAAAAACATTTTTTTTCAAATTTATTTTATAATTTTTTTAAAAATTATTTTTTAAATTAGTGCATAATAAAAAAGTGATGTAACATGGTTTTTAGAAAAATATGGTTTTAAAGTGTAAAATTAGATTAATTGTTATCTATTTCCCATAAAACATATAACATGAATATTTATAATTTAATTTGGTATACGATATAAAATTTAATTAAAATAATTAATGAAAAGTTATTAGGTTAATTTATTTATATAATACACACTTGTGCACATAATAATAGTTTTTTGGAAAAAGCATTCCTTTTATATTCAAAAGGGGTTAATTTTAATTTCTTATTAATTATTTTCCAATGAAATATATAAACTTGTAAAAATCATATTTTCATAATTTATTTAATCATATTCATACCTAGAATTCAAATTTATAGTTGATAACTATTATATCAAATAATAGTAAATAAATAATACATCATGTTTGGTTTAAACGTAGTGTTGTGTGTAATACAAGAAAAACATAGAATTGTGTGTAATATATTCCAAAAATAGTATTTCATGTAAGAAAAAGTAAATTTATTTTTTAATGTGACGTAAAATATAAAAAATATGAAATATATTTGAAAAAATATCACAAAATCTAATGGTGTTACTTTCCATAAGAACTAAACCCCTTTCAAAGTCAATTTGGTGAGTGGATTAGACAATCATGATAAAACACTCACATAAAATCAATATTATCCACCAAATCTAAGAAAACTATTAATTTTGGTTACTGTGGTTGGTCTATTACATTTCTTAATAACTTATTTATTTTAAGGATCTACTAATATACCCTCACGTTATATTATATGACCTAATAATGATTCCTTCCAAATTACAAAAGAACACTTGGTAAATTTGGCATAAATCTTCTCCTTCGTCATGGTCTTCATCACAATCCCAAATTGATCTTCATTCCATTCTTTTAAGTTTTAATATATAATAATATGATCTATAAAGAGTAACCTAAACTAATTAAGGTAATATATAATTATATTATTCATTAAATTCCTAAAGATAACAGAGATTAGTAAGACCAAATTGCATCACAATAAATTCATAGTGTCCCTACCTTGTAAAAAAATTTATTTTGGGTATATCCTCATTATACACTTTGAATACATGATATAAAAAATCAATGTTAATCTTGTAAAATTCTTGATCTCTACATATTTGATCAAATAAGTCATAAATACATGGGAGATGATCATTATTATTTATAGTGATCTTGTTAAGTTCTCGATAATCAATTAAAATATGCATTGACCCATATTTATTTCTGTAAAAAAATAGGTACACCCCATATTGACACACTATGGAGTATGAATCCATTATCAATATTCTTCTATAATTTATACATAAATTGTTGAGGTTTAATTTTTTCTATTCTATAAGGATTTTTTGAAATAGGCATAACACTATGTATGAGTTATATTGATAACTCAACTCTATATATTAGTGGTAGAAAATGTAATTCTTATGGAAATACATTAAATTTTTTTTTAAAGTAGTTGTGTACCTAATATTTAGTTTCTCCCTAATAATCTGAAATATATAACCATCATATATGGGAATTAAGGCCCACAAGATGGAAAACATTTCCATTAGAAGTTCATATTCATACTCATATCGATAATTGAATGTATGTTCATTTGGAATATGAAATTTAACTTCCATACATTGAAAATTGAAATGTGATCAATAAAAATAATTCCAATCCATTCCTAGAATCACATAAAAGTAAACTAAAGGGGAAACCACGAGATTTTTAGGAATAACTTTCCCAAAAACATCTATCAAATAAGGACTATAGACTTGAGATGTGAATTTCCTACTATTATGTGTTTTTATAACTATCTCAATATGTAATTGTCATTGTGACACCGTGATATAATTAGGAAATTTTAAAGATATAAAAAATCTATTAGATCCCAAATCAAATAAGACATTAGTTATTCTACATTGGTTGATAAGTGTATATTTATCCACGTCTTTCTCATAATCCACTTTGGCTGTTATGGTCACATACTATTTACCTTTTTCATTGGGATTAAGTATTTATTGGTGATGATATAAAAACCCTTCATATTCATGCACTATTTGTAATAATTATCATATTCTTTATATTTGAAGCATTAGACCATGGTTGGTGAATTATTTTCCATATTCTTTTCTTACATTAAATTGGCCATTGTATTTATCCCCTTTAGACATTCACATACATTATGATCCACCATTCTACATTTAATAATCCTCCTAGTTATATTAAATAAGTTCACTATATGTTTCTTCCCACTGTTTTAGTAAGTAGATGGAAGTAATTTCTTTTTACCATGTGATATATTCAAGGTTCACGGGACTTTACCTTCCATTTCATTTTAAAACCAAGGGAATTGTGGGAATCTGAAATTTAAATTTCTACATTGAGTGAATGTAGAACAATTTATCCACATCTACTAAATCCAATTATAGCTAATGATTTTTGTAGACTCTATTTCAAATCACCGAAGAATTGATCAATTTTACTTTTAGGGATGATAATTAAACCCGAGGAAAACCTTGTAAATCTTGTAAAATTTCCTTATAGTAACCAACTGATTCATTATTATTTTTCTTCATCTCAATCGATTCCTTATTTATCCTTTTATATATAATATTAGTAAATAGCTTAGTTAATAATATCCCTTTAAACTTATACCAATTTATGTATTTAATTTTATCTTGTTGCCTCATATTCTTAATAAGATTCAGCCATTGTTATTCTTCACCTTATAGATGATAAATATCTAGGACAACTTTTTCATGTCCGGAGTAATGAAAAATAGAAAATATTTTCTCAATGGTGTTGATTCTTTAATTATCAAGAATTAGATTAGAGGATCCACAAATAAAATGTGGTTGTTTTCCATGAAATATTTAATAGGGTGTCATTCACTATTTTAATCATTTGGAAACTCAACATGATTCATAGACTAATAATGTTCTAAAAGAATAACAGTGATATTATATATTCCATATCCCATAATATTTGGTTTATAATATGTAAAATCATTGAATTTCCCATCAAATCCAGCATTAACATGATTCCTTTAGGTTATATCCATTAACAAAAACTAGAAAACCATATTGAAAGAAATAATAATCATAGTGAAAAACCACATAATGAAGAAAAAACATGTTTTGAATGTCTAAATAGTGAAACCTTATTCTATAAAACCTTAGTATTAACTGAGGTTATTAAATAATGTTATCAAAACATTAAGAATTTATCCTATACGTGGACCTATCCCCATGGTTTTCTTAAAAAATTTATAAACTGATATCTACAAATATTGAAAAATCCCTACTTTGAAAACCACTATAGTAGCTCAAAAATTTCATGCATAAATATTAAATATTTTTAAAAGAATATTCATTTCAAAAAATTATGATCCAAAATAGAATTTTAATGTTTTAGAGTTTCTGGATAGTAGATATAAAAAATTCTTATTTCATGAAAGGACTTCAATATCTCACATAAATATCATCCCATAATGTACTCTTCATAAGTACACCCGAATTGAAACATTTTTCTTGACCTTGGGAAAGGAGACATAAGAAATTTTGTGATAGGATGCTTTGTAAGGGTAATCATGGTATATATTAATCCATGATCATATGAAATAATAATATAATTGTAAGTGTATATGATCATGACCATATCTTACATTGTTCAATATTCATTCTAAACGTTATCATAAACATGAGTTACAACAAAAAACAATATAATTTCCAAATATGTGAATCGTAATAATGATAAATCATCCTAACTCATTATTGAAATATAATTTCTTTTCATAAATGTGTGTGGAACTATAATAAGTATAGTAAAAATTTCGTATGTCACAATTGGCTGCCAGAATGATCAGATCGGTCATTAACACATGTTTCATATTGTGGATGAAGCACATTGACTTATTTACTATAACAGATCTCAAAATTCAATTAGATAAAAATATGAGTTATATTAATATTTAGATCAAAATAATTTATTCATAATTGCACTATTAAAATAGGTGGCTGAATTTTAGTTTTCAAAATTTTATTTTAAAAGACATTAAAATAAACAACATCACAAACCTCTTTAAGTAAAACAACCAGATTTTGAATTTTCCCTTAGTCGAATTAAAAAAGTATTGTAATCGGGATTTATTTATATGTATAAGAGTTATATAATCCAAATTTTAGTAATTATGAAAAATAATTTGTAAATAAATATGAATATGATGTTTAAATTTCTATTTCATAATTATCACGAAATATATTATTGTTAAAAAAATTAAATAAATAGTAACATAATGTAAAAATGACTTAAAATTTTATTAAATGAATAATTTTTTTTTATCATTATGTGTATAGTGTACACTAACCTTGGAAAATATATCCTTTTTATACTTATATTAATGTTTGAGTTTCCTAAGTAAGGAAAACCCTCGATATGAATATCAGCTTTGTCTTCCTAGAATTGGAATCCCTTAATCTGGTGGATCTAGGCCTCTATCTCACTATCACAGAATACATCAATAAATAGTATCATATTCATTGTATTCTTATCCTCATAGGCCCTCAATCATAATCACGAAAAGTAGACACATGAAGAATTGACAACATAATTCTTTAGGAGAAAACATGAAAAGGTTTCCTAAAGAACACTAAAAATCTAAATTTTTTTCAAATACTAAGATCAACATGTTAATTCATGGTAATCTTCAGATATATCATGAAAATTTGAAATTGAAAATCAATAAAAAAGGAGAAAACCTTATAAAATTACTGGGTATTTATAGATGACTTCCAAATGGTCATACTCTTCATTCAACAGTCATACGTTTTTCGAGTTCATCACAAAGACAAGGACATGTGGATCTTGATAGATCATATTGATATGACATAACATAATTCCCAATTTAATTCTATTTTCTACCATTACAGTGTAAAACATATTCCATTAGGATTGAATAAGTTTTTCCACATTCAAATTGTAAAAAAAGTCTTTCTGATTAACTTCCTTAATTCTATCAATATAATGTTCTCTAAGAGTAGCAATATAATGTTATTAGCACTGATATTAGTCAAGTAGTTAGGACTATTTCATTGTTGTAGTTACGATAGAAATTATAACCTCAGGAACTGATAAAGTTTATTTCAGTTATTCAGATACATAATCATTACAATAATCATAAAGACGAAAAAACTATATACTCAAATACATAAGAACTTATCCTAAGAATGGTAAAACAAAATGTTTTCTAAAAAACATTCCAAAATACTTTGGGAAAAATAAGGTTAGTAATTTTTTATTTAATAAAAAGTTTTTTATTTCCAAATAAAATTAATGTAAAAGTAAGAAGTAAAACTTTTGACTCAACAATATCATCCTTTTAGAAATTACAAACCACAATACTTAAATGAAAAATAACTTTAAATAAACATACAGTAAATGTTCTTCTATATAATTTGTATTCAATGTTATCTAATAAAACATTAACTTCCACTTAGGTTGTAACCCTTTTGAATATTATGGACAGTATGATACTAAATATTATTAACTCCCCCATAGAATAAAATCTCCCCTAAGTAATGTATTCTCCCCCTTAGAGTAATGACTCTTATTTATCAAAACATCTTATTTATAAAATATTACTCTTTGATATAACTCCCCCTTTATAAATAATTTTTCTATAAATAATAAAAATTCTCCCTTAAAAGTATATTTCTCCCCAAAAAGAATATTCCACCCCATTTGTGATTTTCAAGAAGAATTGGGAAAATTCATGAGTTTGCTGAAAAATTAGTGAGTGGAAATGAAATAAAAAAATATAATTAATAAAATATTCATCCATAAAAAATAAATGAATATTCCATCAATCAACATTGGAAAACATTAAGACAATAATCATATTTGGATGAAAAGAATATTTCAATTATAAAATAATCTCCAAAAACCAAGTACAGTAAGAGTTTAGTAACATATTAATATTTTTTCATCATAGAATTCACTTTAGATTTCAATTTCATGAACTTTGGGCATTCATCCTAAATAATTTATATTATTTCATCTTAATACCAAATCATTTATTAATTAATATGATGTTTCTTGTATATTTATTTTCTTTAATACTTAAAAAAATTAAATTATTTTATATGATATTTGAGTCCAGTTATCTATAACTACATATATTGAATATTCCCAGTTATAGATTTTATTTCCTTAGTCTAATTATTAGTTTCACTTTTGAAGTCTTCCAAAAACATCAACCTTTCTTCTATTTTTTTTTTGTAAACATGTTATATGATTTATTATAATGTTTGAAAAACTACTTCACATCTTCAATATTATCATCATACAACTTGATATTGGTATTTATTTGATAAAACCACTTTTCAAACTTGTTTCATTCCTTCTTATATACTTGATAACTTTCTTATATAACATTAAAATTTGATTCATTTTGAATCACTCTTTTAGTTATCACCTTCAATTAATCTGATTTTTGGTCAAGTTTTTAATAAATAATTTCTTTTCTAGACTCAAGTCATAGAGAATACAAAATAACACCTTCGAGTCTCTACAAATCTTGAATAATATAATCAACTCATGAACATTTATCATATTCACTGAATTTTCTTCATCTTTACTAATTTCATGGATTTTAGGTCAACTGGTTCCGAATTCATTTACCTTTTATTTTCCTTTATAAAAATTCTTAGATACTTTTTCATCAACTTCCTTGTTGTGAGATAATTCAATAATCTCTATATAATCATTATCATATTATACCTTTTATCCTTATCTTTCTTCAAAGATGATTTGGATTATTTCTCTATAGATTATTCCTATAATCACTTTGATATATTTCTCTTTTATTGAATTTGGAAGTAAATTGGTGTGATGACCCAGACCCCCCTTGGTCCCTTCCTTTGCCAAAATCCGGATCCTTAAGGGGTACGGATCGGTGAGACCGATCGGTGCGACCGATCAGTGAGACCGATCGGTGAGACCGATCGGTTAGACCGATCGGTGAGACCGATCGGTGAGATGGATCGGTTAGACCGATCGGTGAGACCGATCGGTGCGACCGACCAGTGAGACCGATCGGTGAGACGGATCGGTGAGACCGATCGGTGTGACTGATCGGCGGAACTGGCCGACGTCACCCGGCCTTGCCAAGTTGTTCCAGTAACGCGCACAAAAGTTTAATTAAATACTGAATCGGCTCATGAGTCGGTTTAAACCACTCAGCACCTTTAATGATGAGTCAAGCCGCATGGTCAACCCATGACTTCCACGTCTTACGCGGTTCAGCATTTTTATCTCAACCGTCCCCGGCTCTTATAAATTAAGGGTTAGGCCGTGGTTTCCCCCTTCTTCGATCGTGGCTCTTCTGGTGCATCGGGACCGCCGCGTCGTTATCCGTAAAGTTCCGCGCCCCCGGCCTAAACGTCGATCATCTATCAACAAGTAGGGAATTTCTTTCATCTCTCACTTTTGTGTATCATGCGGGGTGGGCGTTATTCTTGTTCTTATGGAATTGGTTGAACCAAACCTTAATGAAGATAATAAACGATGTTCTAAATAAAGAAGGGGAAGGGGTTGTGATCGTTGTTATGCTTTATCTTGTGATCATCCCTTTTTGTTGTACTGGTTTATGTTTCTGAAAATTGAGGCCGTTGGTGGTCGTTGTATGTGCACTGATGAATCCCCTCGTGATGTTTTAAATGGGTTGCTGATTTTGGGAACTCCTGCTGTGAAATTGGTTAATCACGTATATCCGGCTGAATAAGTTGAAAGCACCAGGATCAACCCTTCCGTGATAACTCCCGGTTAGAACACACGGAATTTGAAATCATGGAGTGTGTTACGTCTTTTAAATCTGAAAATCCCTGACTTGTGTTGGTAGTGGTAGTTGGTTGTTTTCCCTTCAGGCCGATTGCTGGAAATGTGGGAGGGGATGGGATCCCCTGTTCTTTTTATACTCTCGGTGGCTGTGTGAATTTGGGGGATAGGATCTCCTGTTGGTATGGATTCGGTGGTTGTGAGTTTTAAATCCGAGTGGTTACTTAAAATATCATAAATTTGGGAGAGATCCTCTGTTAACAGAACCAGGTGTGAGTGTTTTGGTTGATCCTTTCTTTTGACGCTTTCCTTGGTTATGCTTATGGTAGTTGCCCAGTAGTGCTTAAAATTAATTGAACATTTTGACTGAACGTGAAACAAGAATGGGACAAATGGTTTTGTGGGCACGGGTCGTGAACTGTGACTTGGGTGCAGTGGTGTTGTGTTCTGTAGGTTGGCTAGGAAAACCTAAGCTTTGGGTGAGTGTTTCTTACCTATATCAATACTTGTAGCATTGTGTTTCTTATTCGCGCCCCACCCAAGTTGAGCACTCAGTGCCGAACACCCCCATTTATGGGGGAAGGGTGTTTTTCCCAACACTATCCTTAGTGTCTGGTTATTAGCTCCTTTTCTGCTCCCTTTCTCGGATAGCCCAAGTATCTTCGGGCAGGCTGTGATGGCCTGAAGTCCATTATTAGCTCAAGAACCTTCGGGCGGGGTGTTGTGGTGGTTGGCCAGGTGTGTGCGGCAGGTGGTTTCCCAAGTGTCTTCGGGATGAGGCCCAGGTGTCTTCGGGCGTGGCGGTGGTTGCTCTGGCCTAGGTGTTTGCAGGCATGGTTACATGTGACAGTTGAGCCCCAGGTGTGTGCGGGCGGGATTCGGCAGTGGGACTGTGTGTGGTTGTGGCCCAGGTGTGTGCGGGCGGGATTCGGCAGTGGGACTGCGTGTGGTTGTGGCCCAGGTGTGTGCAGACGGGTGTGGCAGTGGGATTGCGGTGAGAATGGCGGGATTGGTCCAATGCGTAGGATGTCTCAATAACCAGTGGGAAAGTGGCGCGGGGTACCCAAACATCGATGTGCTCTTATATATATATATTACTTGACTTGCGTTATTTGGGGAGCGAGCCTTGGTGAGGCCTGGGATGGATAGTTTGCCTTGTTAGGTGTTTCGTTTACTCTTTCTCACGGGACTTTAGTAAGTTCCCCCACTTGTGCACGAGAGTCTTGGTTTTCCCTACTGAGTGTAGTTGTATGCTCACCCTAGGTATATAAAACTACTTTCAGGTTTCCAGGAGGACTTCGGGGATCACGCAGGACCTTACTAGCTCGGACTTTTGGAGCAGTTGCAGTTGTTTCTCTTTTTCTTTTGGTACTTACCTTGTAGTCACCTTCTTGCACTTTGTGGCTTTCACTTTTGAAACATGCATGTGGGAATGGTTTACTTTTGGCTTTACTTTTCTTTCTACCTTGGTGTTTTCGGGTTTTCTCCTCCTTATCTTTCGATCCTATAAAATAAAAAGGGTAATGCCTTCCATTTGCGAGGATTTCCTATACCCTTGGTGCTAGTCGCCACTCCGGGACCTATTGAAGGCGGGTTTCGGGGGTCATTATCTCTCCTTCAACTTAAAGAAGGAAGGGCCTGGCAATCTGCTGACCCTTCCCTCCTTTTGGTGAAGGCGGGTCATGACAGAATGGTATCAAAGGCTGATGGTTGAGAGATAGGAAGGAGTCTGGAGTTAGGCACAGTAAGGATTGCATGGGATGGTAAGGCAACAGCGTTGGATGACCTTGGTGCGTGAATTAGGCCAGGGAAGACCGGCTAGGACACGGGATTTTAGGGCCCCCTGTGATCCGATGCAAGGAATCTGGACCTACCGAACGACCAAGTGAGGCCACACTGATTGCAGGGTAGAGACCCTAGGAAAGGTACATGCATCATAAATGACTTGTGTTCTTGTGTTTCTGGGATGTCTTGGGAATTAAAAATAAATTAAATCTTAATAAGTTTTAAGAACGATTTTCTTTGCACTACTTGGGCTTAGGCTTTCCTTTTTACCTTGCAGCTATGGCACCTGGAAGGCGACCACGTGTGGTACAGGCGATCGAGGCCCCCGAGACTGCCTTGGCCAATCGGCAGAGAGCTGATCGAGAAGAAGAGGACGACCAGTGGCAGAAGACTCTTCGAGCCTTCCAGCAACAGGCCCTCGAGAAGTATGAGGGCAGCACCTCCGATATGAAGATGGAAGGCTGGCTAGAGGAGTTAGTCATAGCCTTCGGCCTGATTTGGGCCCCGACCGAGTACTGGGTTCCTCTGGCTGTTATCCAGATGTGAGGAGCGGCACGTCAGTGGTGGATACTTCACCTGGGGAGTAGGAAAGAGTCTGAGGTTGCTTGGGCGGACTTCGAGAAGGTGTTCCGGGTGGAGTTCCTCTCCTCGACAATGAAGACGGAGAAGAGGCAGGAGCTACTCTCCCTCCAGCAGGGGAGCTGGGGGTGGACAGCTACACGCCGCAGAGGCAACAGTTCCAACAGGGCCAGAGGTTGTTCGAAGTACGATCAATGTGTTTAGCACTCTTGCTCATGCTTTGTTCGATACCGGAGCTTCGCACTCCTTTGTTGCACCCAGTCTAGCCCGTGCCTTGGGTCTAGATTCCGAGAGACTTCCAGTGCCCCTAGTGTTGAGCACACCAGTTGGAGGTCAGACCGACTTGCTGTTCGTTTGTCGGGGATGTAGACTGATGTTAGACCCACATCAGTCGGTTAGGGATCTCCTTCTGCTACAGATTCAGCCGTACGATGTCATCCTAGGCATCGACTGGCTATTTTCTTTGTGCGCCGTCATCGACTGTTTCCAAAGAAGGGTGGTGTTCTCTGGTTTGGACGGCCAGCGTGTTACTTTCACCGGCGAGCAGAGCTGTCCGAAGGGAAACATGAGGGAGGAACCCCTCCTCTCCTTGTTGACCGAACTGACGATAGAATCAGTAGATGTGGAAATGGTGTAAGTACCAGAGATCGTTCGTGAATTTATGGACGTCTTTCCTGAGGAGGTGAGGACTCTACCCCCTCGACGTGATATCGAGTTCGGGATAGACCTGCATCCCGGCTCTCGACCAATCTCGATGGCTCCTTACCGGATGGCACCTTCGGAGCTACAGGAGTTGCGGATACAGATTGACGATCTGATGAAGAGGGGTTATGTTCGTCCAAGTGCGTCACTGTGGGGTGCTCCAGTCTTGTTCGCAAAGAAGGCAGATGGTGGCCTCAGGTTGTGCATCGACTGCAGGAGGCTGAATCGGGTAACGATCAAGAATCGCTACCCTCTTCCGGGGATAGATGATCTTTTTGACCAGCTGAAAGGGGCAGGATGGTTCTCGAAGTTCGACCTGCGGTCTGGATACCACCAGCTGAGGGTAAAGGATAGCGACGTCCCGAAGACGGCGTTCAGGTGCAGGTATGGGAACTTCGAGTTCGTGGTCATGCCCTTTGGTGTTACGAACACCCCGGCCGTGTTCATGGGGCTTATGAACTCCAACTTTCGGGAGTACCTGGATCGGTTTGGGGTGGTATTCATCGACGATATCCTGATCTATTCAAGGTCAGAAGAGGACTATGCAGAGCACCTGAGGACAGTTTTGGAAGTCCTCCGACAGCACCAGCTCTACGGAAAGTTGTCAAAGTGCAAGTTCTGGACACGAGAAGTGCACTTCCTCGGGCATGTAGTGTCTGAGCAGGGGGTAGCAGTCGACCCATCAAAGGTTGAGGCAATTGTTTCTTGGGCAGCACCCAAGAGTGTGGCGGAAGTCTGGAGTTTCCTCGGACTGGCAGGTTACTACCGGAGATTCGTACCCAACTTCTCCCGAGTAGCAGCCCCATTGACGGCTTTGACCAAGAAGGACCAGGTTTTCGTGTGGAGCGAGCAATGCGAGTCGTCCTTCAGCTACCTAAAAGAAAAGCTGGTTAGTTCCCCAGTGTTGAGATTACCAGAAGAAGGGATGGCCTATGAGGTATTTTGTGATGCTTCAGGACAGGGCCTGGGATGCGTGTTGATTCAGCAACAAGGGGTGATCTCTTACGGGTCCAGGCAGCTACGCCCCCATGAGTGTAACTACGCCACCCATGACCTGGAGCTTGCAGCGGTCGTTTTTGCGCTAATGTTATGGCGGCACTACCTCATCGGGGAATGCTTTGTGGTCTTCACAGATCACAAAAGCTTAAAGTACATCTTCTCCCAGCAGGACTTGAACTTGTGACAATGGAGATGGGTAGAGTTCCTCCAGGACTACGACTTTGAAATCTCTTATACTGAGGGCAAGGGCAATGTGGTGGCCGATGCCTTGAGCAGGAGGACGCAGAAGGATGCGGTCCGAGAGTCGGCAAATGCCTGGAAGGCAATGGAGGAGTTGGCTTCCTTACACCTGGATACGAAGATGGATAGTGGCAGAGGCTGCCTATATCAGATGATAGTGCAGTCATCTCTGTTTTGACAAGTAGAGGAGTCTCAGTGGGGAGACCCCGAGTGCGAAGTGATGCGTGATCGGGTTGACCAGGGCGATGCTCCGAGAGAATGGACAGAGGATGGTCAGCACCGGATGCTTTTCCAGAAAAGGTTGTTTGTTCCAATAGTGATGTGTGGCAAGGTTCTCAGTGAGTTCCACAACTCACCCCTAGCAGTGCACCCAGGAGTTACCAAGATGTACCAGGGGCTGAAAAGGCAGTTCTGGTGGCCCGGAGTTAAGCGAGCAGTGGCAGAATTCGTGGCCAAATGCTTCGTATGTCAGCAAGTGAAGGCTGAACACCGGGTTCCAGGCAGCCTACGGCAGCCTTTAGCTGTTCCCGAGTGGAAGTGGGATGACATCTCAATGGATTTCGTCACGGGACTACCCAAGGTCCAAGGAGGGTGCGATGCCATTTGGGTGGTGGTGGACAGGTTGACGAAATCAGCTCACTTTCTGGAAATCAGGGAGTTAAGTACTGTAGATGCTTTGGCACGAAAGTACGTGAATGAGGTGGTGCGGTTGCATGGAGTTCCGAGGTCTATAGTCTCAGATAGGGATGCACGGTTTACCTCACGAATCTGGAGAGGATTGCAGCATGCGTTTGGCACCCAGTTACGCCTTAGCACTGCTTTCCTTCCCCAGACAGATGGACAAACGGAGCGAACCATCCAGACCTTGGAGGATATGCTACGGGCATGTGTTCTGGACTCAGGAGAGTCGTGGGTGCGATACTTGCCTCTAGTAGAGTTTTCCTACAATAATAGCTACCACTCTACCATCGGTATGGCCCCGTTTGAGGCATTGTACGAGAGGCCATGCCGTTCACCTGTGTGTTGGACCGAAGTAGGAGAGGCAGGCATCCTTGGCCCGGAGGTAGTTCAGAACACAACAGAGAAGATTCAGCTCATACGGGAAAGGATGAAGGCGGCCCAGGACCGAAAGAAGTCGTATGCTGATACCAGGAGAAGACCCTTGGAGTTTGAGGTTGGAGACCACGTGTTCTTGAAGGTCTCCCCGCGGCGTGGGCAACGGAGGTTCGGCAAGGGGGGTAAGCTTTCCCCCAGATTCGTCAGACCCTTTGAAGTGTTACGGCGGGTCAGCGAAGTGGCTTATCAGCTACCGTTACCTCCGCCGTTGCTAAGGATACATGATGTCTTTCATGTATCCCAGCTCCATCGTTATCTTCATGATGATTCACACGTCCTTGATTGGGGTGAACTGGACATCGAGGATGACGTAACCTTTGTGGAAAAACCAGTGATGATTGAGGATCGCAAGGAGAAGGTGCTTCGTGGGCGAGCTATTCCCTTGGTTCGTGTGTTGTGGAGACATGGCGGGCTCGAGGAGAGTATGTGGGAAAGGGAAGCACAGATGCGTGCCCAATACCCAGAGTTGTTTTGAGCTTTGTTCCTTTTGTACCTGTTGTGGTAGAACGTTTGACTTTTGGCTATGAAATGTACTGGGTTATTTCCTCTGTTGTGTGTGAAAAGCCCCGACTAAAGGGAAGAGGGAACCCGACCCCTAATCAAGACGCATTAAGGTGGATGCGATTGAACCCGTGCGGGCGAGTCAGTGTCGCCCAAAGCGGATAATATCTTGACATGGGGGAGGGAAACTCCCCAAACACACATGACCGGGCTGTTTCGCATGGTATGTTGCTTAGTTCTTGACAGGAGAGTGTTTTTAGTTAGCAGAGGTTCACTCCTAAGAGGTATCTTTCGAAGATGGTTGTTCGGACCCTCTCTTTCCTTCTGGTTTGTTGTGATTCTCGAGGACGAGAATCGTTTAAGAGGTATCTGATGTGATGACCCAGACCCCCCTTGGTCCCTTCCTTTTCCAAAATCCGGATCCTTAAGGGGTATGGATCGGTGAGACCGATCGGTGCGACCGATCGGTGAGACCGATCGGTGAGACGGATCGGTGAGACCGATCGGTGAGACGGATCGGTGAGACCGATTGGTGAGACCGATTGGTGAGACCGATCGGTGAGACCGATCGGTGAGACCGATCGGTGAGACCGATCGGTGAGACGGATCGGTGAGACCGATCGGTGAGACGGATCGGTGAGACAGATCGGTGAGACCAATCGGTGAGACCGATCGGTGAGACAGATCGGTGAGACCGATCGGTGAGACCGATCGGTGAGACGGATCGGTGAGACCGATCGGTGAGACCGATCGGTGAGACCAATCGGTGAGACCGATCGGTGAGACCGATCGGTGTGACTGATCGGCGGAACCGGCCGACGTCACCCGGCCTTGCCAAGTTGTTCCAGTAACGCGCACAAAAGTTTAATTAAATACTGAATCGTCTCATGAGTCGGTTTAAACCACTCAGCACCGTTAATGATGAGTCAAGCCGCGTGGTCAACCCACGACTTCCACGTCTTACGCGGTTCAGTGTTTTTATCTCAACTGTCCCCGGCTCTTATAAATTAAGGGTTAGGTCGTGGTTTCCCCCTTCTTCGATCGTGGCTCTTCTGGTGCATCGGGACCGCCGCGTCGTTATCCGTAAAGTTCCGCGCCCCCGGCCTAAACGTCGATCATCTATCAACAAGTAGGGAATTTCTTTCGTCTCTCACTTTTGTGTATCATGCGGGGTGGGCGTTATTCTTGTTCTTATGGAATTGGTTGAACCAAACCTTAATGAAGATAATAAACGAAGTTCTAAAGAAAGAAGGGGAAGGGGTTGTGATCGTTGTTATGCTTTATCTTGTGATCATCCCTTTTTGTTGTACTGGTTTATGTTTCTGAAAATTGAGGTCGTTGGTGGTAGTTGTATGTGCACTGATGAATCCCCTCGTGATGTTTTAAATGGGTTGCTGAATTTGGGAACTCCTGCTGTGAAATTGGTTAATCACGTATATCCGGCTGAATAAGTTGAAAGCACCAGGATCAACCCTTCCGTGATAACTCCCGGTTAGAACACACGGAATTTGAAATCATGGAGTGTGTTAAGTCTTTTAAATCTGAAAATCCCTGACTTGTGTTGGTAGTGGTAGTTGGTTGTTTTCCCTTCGGGCCGATTGCTGGAAATGTAAGAGGGGATGGGATCCCCTGTTCTTTTTATACTCTCGGTGGCTGTGTGAATTTGGGGGATGGGATCTCCTGTTGGTATGGATTCGGTGGTTGTGAGTTATAAATCCGGGTGGTTACTTAAAATATCACAAATTGGGGAGAGATCCTCTGTTAACAGAACCGAGTGTGAGTGTTTTGGTTGATCCTTGCTTTTGACGCTTTCCTTGGTTATGCTTATGGTAGTTGCCCGGTAGTGCTTAAAATTAATTGAACATTTTGACTGAACGTGAAACAAGAATGGGACAAATGGTTTTGTGGGCACGGGTCAAGAACTGTGACTTGGGTGCAGTGGTGTTGTGTTCTGTAGGTTGGCTAGGAAAACCTAAGATTTGGGTGAGTGTTTGTTACCTATATCTATACTTGTAGCTTTGTGTTTCTTATTCGAGCCCCACCCAAGTTGAGCACTCAGTGCCGAACACCCCCATTTATGGGGGAAGGGTGTTTTTCCCAACACTATCCTTAGTGGCTGGTTATTAACTTCTTTTATGCTCCCTTTCCCGGATAGCCCAAGTATCTTCGGGCAGGCTGTGATGGCCTGAAGTCCATTATTAGCCCAAGAACCTTCGGGCGGTGTGTTGTGGTGGTTGGCCAGGTGTGTACGGCAGGTGGTTTCCCAAGTGTCTTCGGGATGAGGCCCAGGTGTCTTCGGGCGTGGCGGTGGTTGCTCTGGCCTAGGTGTTTGCATGCATGGTTACATGTGACAGTTGAGGCTCAGGTGTGTGCGGGCAGGATTCGGCAGTGGGACTGCGTGTGGTTGTGGCCCAGGTGTGTGCGGGCGGGTGTGGCAGTGGGACTGCGGTGAGAATGGCGGGATTGGTCCGATGCGTAGGATGTCTCAATAACCAGTGGGAAAGTGGCGCGGGGTACCCAAACATCGATGTGCTCTTATATATATATTACTTGACTTGCGTTATTTGGGGAGCGAGCCTTGGTGAGGCCTGGGATGGATAGTTTTCCTTGTTAGGTGTTTGGTTTACTCTTTCTCACAGGACTTTAGTACGTTCCCCCACTTGTGCACGAGAGTCTTGGTTTTCCCTACTGAGTGTACTTGTATGCTCACCCTATGTATATAAAACTGCTTTCAGGTTTCCAGGAGGACTTCGGGGATCACGCAGGACCTTACTAGCTCGGACTTTTGGAGCAGTTGCAGTTGTTTCTCTTTTTCTTTTGGTACTTACCTTGTAGTCACCTTCTTGCACTTTGTGGCTTTCACTTTTAAAACATGCATGTGGGAATGGTTTACTTTTGGCTTTAGTTTTCTTTCTACCTTGGTGTTGTTGGGTTTTCTCCTCCTTATCTTTCGATCCTATAAAATAAAAAGGGTAATGCCTTCCATTTGCGAGGATTTCCTATACCCTTGGTGCTAGTCGCCACTCCTGGACCTATTGAAGGCGGGTTTCGGGGGTCATTATCTCTCCTTCAACTTAAAGAAGGAAGGCCCTAGCAATCTGATGACCCTTCCCTCCTTTTGGTGAAGGCGGGTCGTGACAATTGGGATGTTGATTTCATTAATGATTTAAAAGAAAACTAATTGAATTGAGTTTTTTTATGATCGTCATTTTCATCTTCTTAATATTTTTTTCATCCCCATCATCTTTATTCTGTTTACCCTCTTCATCTCCATCAGCATCATTATCCTCATTTACGTCTTCTACTTCTTCAAAATTTTATTATATTTAATAATATTCCCTACATTAATCTTCATCTTATTTTCTTCATTTATCAACTCTTAAAACATATTCACCCATTTCAATAAGAAACTCTCGTTGTAGTTGTGCTTCATTTCTGGAATCTTCTTTCCTAACTGGTACCAATTATGATGGATTTTCATGAATAATAGGTATTCATTCTTCACTAAAAAATCTATCATTTCCTTTATCATCCACCAAAGTAATATAGGTATGGAAAATATAATTTTCATTGAAATATAATATGGCATCCAAATTTACTTGATCTTTCTTAGTGGAAGGTTTTACCAGAACCACATTATAGAAATCCTTTTCACCTCAATTAAAACATTTTCACATAACTTAACTTCATATCAATTCTCTTTGTGATTCCTTTTATTTATTTCATATTTCAATGTATTGGCAGTATGAATCCTTAAATACATGGCCTCTACTAGTTTAATTCTGATTACTAGACCACATATCTTCTCTTATTCTTTATTTTTCATCCACTCCTCATAAACATCATCGGTAATTTTGTTTTCTTTTATTTCATATGATTTGGACACTCAACATTCATTTTAGTCTTATCCTTACCCTTTTCATCTTTCTTTGAGGTTTATACTTCTAAAGCATTACCACTGGGTTTCTCAATAAACATATTTTATTATTTATCCAAAATAAACCTCATTCCATTTATTACATCATCACTAATGTAAAAAATATTCCTTCTATTTAGAATTTAATTATTTGGAACATTAAATAACATCATGCATTTTACTATTAATTTGATTAAAAAATATTGAAACATAATGTTTTTTTACATGATGTCTTAAAACATTATGTTTTTTGTAATGAATGATCAATCTGATAAGAATTATCTTTCTCAAATTCACTATATAAATTAGAATAAAAACATTAGATACCTTAAGAATATCTCAATTACCTTTCATTGGAATAAGAAAATATAGCATATATAGGTTTATTACTCAATTTTTCAGAGTTAGATGGATAAAATTTTGAAATTTTTCATTATGATAAAAAAATATAATATTCTTACTTATTCTTATTAAAAGTACCAAGATCATCTAAACATTGGTGTAATGGGAAATGACCATCCCCTTCAGACAGTATTACAAATATACTCAAATCCTATCTATAAGATATCTTGTATCTATAATATTTCATACCAAAAGATAATTTTTAAAATATTTCTTCCTTTATAAATTTAATATAACCATAAAATATTCTAATGATATCCGGGTAAAAGAGATCAGAACCTTTTAAAATATTCTAAACACAAAGAGATCCCCACCCATGAAACATAATAATTTTTTTCAGAGTAGAATACCATTAATCATAAAAGGATCTTTCCACCAACCTTCCTTTCGAAATAATCCAATCGGTTTAATCCTGATAAAAAGACATTATATTGATACTGATACTATATCTAGTGAATAATAAGTAAACATGTTTCAGACTATAATATTTAAGATCAGCATGTACTCATAGTAGAAAAAAATGGCCAAGAAGTGTGGGATAAGGGGGTTCCCTCTTTTATAAAGGCATACAGGTGATGGTTCAACGTCAAAATCATAAAAAATTGGCTGAGATTCAAGATCTTCTGACCTAATAGTTTAAATTTATCTCAAGTATGATTTAAAATATATTTTAGCTTTCTATGTTTTGAAAAACATATCTTATTGGAGTTGAATATGATTAAACAAATTCTAAAAAAATATTTTCATAGTTAATAAAACTAAGAGTAACAATAACAATAAAAGAATTAATCATAATGGCATGGTAAAAAAAATATAAATAATTGAATAATACCTTTCATAATTGAAATTTTCATCCTTATAATTATTTTTTCTTATTAGTTTTTAGTAAATATGATAGATTTTATTACAAAATATATTTCCTACAAATTTGTTTGACAAAATTCTAAATATCATACTTTTTATAGAAAAATAATAATGATATTTTTATTATAAAATATAATGTTAACAATTTTATTAGAAATATGAATTATGATATTTTTCAAATCCATAAAATAAAAAAAATACAATAATTATATAATTTTTTTACATTTTTTAAGTCCAAAAATCCAAATAAAAAATGTTCATATAAAAAATAAAATTTTGAGAAAATAAAAATATATTGCAAAAACATAAAAAAATGTAACCCCCCTTTGAAAATGAGTAACATGATGTAAAGAGATGTGTAAAAAATAAGTATATGTGAATTATTACTTTATGTTGATAATTTATAGCTTTTGTTTAATATATTCTAATTTATCAGAAGGTAATGGTTTTGTAAAAATTCCATCAAGTTGTTCTTACATTCCCGATGAATTATAAAATGACATCTTTTTCAAGTGTGTGATCTAGAAGGAAATGGTGTCTTATATATTTTTATTTTTATTATTTAAGTTACGTTCTGGATTATTTTTTATTGCAATGTACCTTGTTTTACAACAAAGTAATTGAGTTTTAGTAAAACTCAAGCCATTGTTAGTGAGTGTTAATTGCATCCACAACATTTGATCACAACAACTTTGAACTACCACATATTTAGCTTTATTAGTGGAAATTAGTGTAGAGTTTTGTTTTATAAAAGGCCAAGAAACTATTGATCCTCTTGTGAAATGAAAAGTTCTTGAAGTGATTTTTCTCTTCATTCAACAACAACCAAAGTCAGGATCCGAAAAAAAAATTAATTCAAAAATATTTCTATAAGAATATAAAAGTCCTAAAACTATAGTTCCCCTAAGATAATGAGAAATTAATTTTACTTATTTAATATAGTATTCCTTTGGAATATCTTGATGTCTTTCAAATAATAATAGAGAAAGTATTAAATCTTGTTTACTAGATTTTATGTATAGTAAAATTATTATCATTTCTCTAAAAGTCTTTTGATCACCTGATTTCCCAGCCTCATCAAGATCAACAGTATTTCAGGTAAATATTGGAGAAATAACACGTTTAGTATTTTTATATCCAAACTTTTTAGTTTGATATTAAATATACTTATTTTTTGATATATATGATCCTTATTATTTTTGTAATATATAAAAACCAAGGAAAATGTTAACTCGCCCAACATACTAATCTCAAATTCCCATTTCATAAGATCTATAATGGAATCTATTAAAAAAATTTAGTTTATCTCATTATAATTTAATCAACATAAGTTTAGACAATAATAATATTTTTTTAACAAATTTTATAAAAATTATTTGATGTTCATCTCCCTTAAGAATGTATTTTTTAATAATTTTTTTTAACCTATCATACTAAGCTCTAGGGGTTTTTTAAGTAAGTATAAGTTTTTAGTAAATTTATAACGTATTCAAGATGATTTTTATTATCTAAAATAGCATTTTTTTACAACATAAACTTCTTCTTGACCATATTTTTTAGGAAAACACACATCACATCCACTTGAAAAACATTTAAATTAATGAATGTTGCAAAGGATAATATAATATGAATGGCATCATTCCTAGATATTGGTGCATATGTTTCACTCTATTATTTTATTTGTTTTTAATTATAATATTTTTCAACAAGTATATCTTTATTTCTAACAATAATTCCATTTTCATCGCATTTGTTTTTAAAATGCCTTTTTAATCCAATTATAGAAGTTTTTTAGGTCCTTAAACTAAGTTATATGCATTATTCCTTTAAAACTAATTTGGTATATCTTTCATAGCATTAATCCAATCCTTATCACCTAAAGCCTCGTCCTGATTCTTAAGTTCCAATTATAAAAGATATCTAGATGTTCTTTTTCATTCTTCAAGGAACTTATAGTCCTAACTGGTTGATCTACCTAACCAATGATACCATATCTAAGAAAATTTATATGAAACAACTGACTTGGGTTTTTAAAAGGTTGTTCTTAAACATAAGGTAAAACAAATTCCTAAAGAATAACCTCAGAAAAAATTTATTGACTTATATTCATATGAGAAGAAGTTTCTAACAATGGTTGAAAATTAGTTTTTAAATAACATCCTTGGATGAATATTGAGGTTCTTTAAGAAAAGGATTAGTTTCATCAAACATAACATGAACTATTTTCTTAATAGTATAAAATTTTTTATTAAAAACTTTATTTCCCCTAGAAGTAGTGGAATAAGATAAAAATATGTGTCTATCATATTTTGGTGGAAATTTTTTAGTTTTCATATTCAGTAGGAATACATTACATCCAAATACTCTAAAGTAATAAACTTTAGGTCTTTTTATTGTCCACAAATCATAATGGGTTTTATTAAGAAAATTTATATTTAAAACATTATTTATGTTATAGAAACTCATACTAACTACTAAAGTCCAAAAAATAGCAATTGAGTGTTCACTGAACATGGTTCCTGTTATTTACTGAAGAACTATATTTTTTCTTTCAACAATAACATTTTTATAATATGTAATATGAGTTGAAAAGTTATGTTATATACTTTTCATACTATAAGAAGTTTTAAAATAGGAATTTACAAATTCCCAACAATTTTCATTCTAAATCATTATTAGGGGAATTTTTTATCCTTTTTAATGTTGGCTACAAAATTTTTTAAATAACAAAAATCTTTAGGTTTCTTTTTGGGAAAATAAACCCATGTGTATCTAGTGTAATAATCACCCATCTCATATACATAGCATTTTCCTCTAACACTCTCTGTTTTTATAGAACCAAATAACTCCAGATGCACTAACTAAAATGCTGCAGTAGTTGAGACTTTACAAATATATTTAATTCTTGACTTATATTTCTTACCATATTGACAAGGGTCGCAGACTTTTGATGAATAAAACCTAAGTTTAAGAGGATCCTTAATATGTATTTTCATAGTCAACATGGATTACATTATATGATTATGTTTAGCTAATATTTTATTATATAACCATGACTGATCTTCTATTTCACTAATGCAGGTATGCCATGGGTTGTATAGTCCTATAAGTTAAGAGGGTAAACATTTTCCTGCTGATTGGAACAAAGAATGAATTTATCCTTGGATTTATGAACTAAAAATATATCATTCATAAATTTTACATGGTAACCTTCATCGCATAATTGAATTATGATTATAAGGTTTTTCTTAAGGCCATTAAGAAAACATTTGAAATTAATTATTCACCATGAAGAACAACATTACCTATATAGATAATCGCTCCTTGAGAATTATCTTTGTAAGTAACTCTTTCACAGTACATCTGAAAAATCACATTAAAAATGTATTTGTTACTAGTCATATGTCTTGAATAGATACTATCCATGTACAATGTATTCTTATTTTTGGTACTATCTTTGTTATCCAGAAAAAAACATTTGTATTTAAGAACCTGGCTCTTTTTGGGTCAGGTAATGTTAGAGAATAAAATTTTAGGAATCAACATTTTTTGAAAAATTGGATTTTCAGAAACCTATATATTGGACTTTTTATAAAGAACTGTTTTTCTTGCAATAGAAACCTATTTTAACTTTATGAAAAAGGGGCACTTTTTTGAATAAAGAAATTATTTAGGAAAAATGGTTTTCTATAAGAATATAACATTCTAGAAATATTTCAATGAGAATAAATTTGTTTATGCGTTTTATCAAATATTTCTTTACCGATTGTAATGTTTTATAAATGTTTCTTCAATGAATAACTTTTATATGTTAATCTTACAACTAAATTGTTATCCATTTCTATAATAGTTTTGGGATTATGTTTATCTAAACTAGTTTGTAAACTATACTATTTAGAAATTACTTTTTCTATGTCATCAGAAATAGTATCCTTATCTTAATTATCCTTATAAATATATTTATAAATATATGATATTTCATTTTTCAACAAATTTATCTTTAAATTATCCTTATCATGTATTTTTTATAACTTTACAAATTTTCTTATATAAATGTTTTGAAAAATGAGAAAATTATTCATAATAATGTAAAGTATTATCTTTACTAGATGATGATGATTTTTTATTCAAATATTAAAAGAATTTCACATTAGGATAATTGATAGTTGAAGACATATTAGTAAGGATATCGGCAGTTCATAACACTTCCATGAAAAATTTTATTTCCATAGGAACATTTGAAAAGAGAAATCAGTTCATCTACCTAGAACATTCATCATCATAATTATATTTAGAAAAATAACATACACAAGAACTCTAAGTTTCAAAAGTCATTAAAAAAAATTCTCTTAGATTTTTTAATATTTCTTTTCATTTATTTCAGAATTTTTAGCCACTCTTTCTTTCCTTTTTCTTCTTTGGACAATGCGGTCTGATATATCCTTCTTTATTCCATTCAAAACAAGTGACTTCATTTTTATAATCACTTCTATCCTTATTTCCATTATTTTAACAATATTGAAAATCCTTATTTCTAATAATATTTTTAATCCTTCTAGGTATATTAGCTAATTATTTTTCAAATTGCTCAAAAGTACTAGAATTGGATTGAGTTATAACATTGTTCTTTCTTAAAATATTTAGAATTTTAACAATATATTGTACTTTATAAAGTGAGCTATTAGAAAAAGAAACTTCTATATTTTTCTTTTTTCTTTTTTCAGCATCTCTTTTTAATCTTTCATCACACTATATAATGGTCCCAATTAGATCACCAAGAGTAAGATTACTTATCTTTCTCATTTAATCAACAATAGTTTTCTTTTATTCTCACTCATTAGGCATGATATCTATAATCTTATCCACAAGAATTTCATCATAAAGACCTTTATGACCAATATCCTAAAAATTATTTATGATTGTTATAAATCTCTGATGCATCAAAATACTTATTCATCAGGTATACAATTGAAGGTTTGATTGTCATATCTTCACATTTCACTTATAGTCTTTTCAACCTTTGTAGTTCCAAAATTTTTAAACATCTAACTTTCTCCAAATACAGTTGGCTTCTTCACAACATTAAATATGACTCTATATACTTTTTTCATGGATAAGAATAGATTTTTTATAACTCTATAATTAAACTAATGTTCTTATTTCACATTATTAGTAATAGAAGTTAATTCCTTATCAGTAATTTTATAATTTCTATTAATAATTCTAAATTTGTCAACCCTAGTGTAAATAACAAAAGTTTTTATCATATTATTATAGTTTTCATAGATAAGACCATCAAAAATTGGCGGTCTATTGGTATTTTGATTATTCATAGATTCTATATTAATTCCATCCATATTTAAAACAATGATATTATTTTTTCACAATAAAAATTAATCTATCAAATGTATCAAAAAAAATTTATAATAAAACATTAACAACATGAAATTGTAAAGAAAGTAAAAAAAGTTCAGTAAGTAAATGAGAAATCTAAACCTCTACTGATACCAATTTTTGGATATAAATTTGAGTTATATTGATGTTAGGATTGAAATAATATATTCTTAATATATCATTACAATAGGGGGATTTTAATTTCACAAACATTGGTTTAAAAGAGTTTAAACCAAACTACTTCACAAGCCTATTTAAGTAAAACTATCATATTCAAATTTTTCCCTATGTCCAATTAACAAAGTACCATAATCATGATTTATTTTTACATATAGGACATATAGAATTGTAATTATAGTCATTAATTTAAAAAAATGGTAAATAAATATGAATATAATGTTTCGCATTCTTTTATATAAATGTAGGAGAATAGATACTTGCAAATAAATGAGTAAACCCATAACAATGTAATGTAAGAATAAATTATAGTTATTATCAAAAAAATACACCTCTTTTATCCTTATGAGTATGGTAGACACTAAAATTGGACAAACTTATCCCTTTTTTAATATTTATATGAAATCTTTTCTTTCCTCAGCAAGGAAGGCCCTTGATACAAATATCAACTATGTCTTCCTAGTGATAGAATTTCTCGATCTGAAGGATCAGATTCTCTATCTCATTGAACCCATGAGCCCTAAATAAAGATAACCATATTCTCTATCTTATTATCCATTGAATACCTTGATCATAGTCACAATAATATGATGCACAAATAAAATAAATAAAATCTTAGGGAGACAACCTGAAAAGGTTTCCTTAAGAACTCCAAAACCCAAAAATAATTAAAAAGACTAAGAAAAAAACGTTCATGATCAGTAGTAATTAGAGAAATCACACAAAAGAGAAATTTTAAATCAATAATAATGATTCCAAACTCTTTGAATTAATGGGTATATAAAAGTGATCTTCCAACGGTCATATTCTTCTCCCAACTATCATATTTTCTCCAAGTTTTTCACAAGGACATAGACCCCTAGAAATTGAAACCTCGTAATGATATAGCACGATATAATGTCCAACATCAAATTTTCACACCATTATTATGTAACAATTATTCTACTATGATAGAAATAATTTTTCTATTTTCATATTATAAACATGTTCAGTCTAAGGGACTTCTTTAAGTCTATCAATATAATAATCTCTATGGGTATCAATCTAATGTTATTGTCACGGGTATCAGTATCATTGTTAGTAATTTTTCATTATGATAGTTATGATAAAAATTTTAACTTTTTTAACTGATAAAGGTGAGTCTGATTGATTGAATATATACTCATTACTATAATCATAATGAAGAATAATGTTTATACTACAGTACATAATAAATTTTTCTATGTATGGTAAAACATAATTCTTTCTACAAAACCATGATAAAATAATTTGGAAAAATAATGATAGTAATTATATATTTAAGAAATATTTTGTGATTTCTAAAATAGAAGGATTTGGAAAATATGATTTATAAATTCTTACTCAACAAATTTTACTTGTTTCCCATAATAAATAAAACAATTTGAATTGTTTCTAATAACTATCTCATGTGATATAATTCTTTACCCAATGCATTGGAGGGAGATATAGGTCACATTCACTATATAATGAATACTATATATAGATTTATGTGCTCCATAATATCAAAAATATACATCATATTATCATATCATAACTCATGAAAAGAAAATGGATTCTATTTTTCATCAAATCATAGCATAGACTATCCAGAGAAAGAACAGAGATGGTATATTTGGATCTAATCTAAAATTAAAATATAAATAACACCAAATTTTATTTTCACTGATGAATAGAAATAATATTAAATTATCCTTAAAAATATTACTAAGCAATTAACCTTTCTATTTGAAAATAACTTATCAAAAATAGAAAATTTCTGAAGGGTTAGGGAAAAAATTCATTGAAAATAGTCATAGAAACATTTTAAGTAATATTCAAAGTATTTAATATAAAATATAGTGATAAATTCCATTCATGTTTCATAAGTTAAATCAAAACATTCCTTTTATATTTTTTCTAAAAAAATAAAAAGTAATTCATTCAGAAAATGAAAAGAAGATTCATTATAAAACATTTTGTAAGAATTAGAAAATGGATAAAATGTATATAAAAATCATAAATAAATATTAAAATCATTCTAAAAAAAATTATAAACTATGTGTATGGATGAAAGGGTATTTCAGACTGAATAGAGAAATAAAATTGATTTTTCTTTAAAACACAATTCTGATATCTTAAATAATTAAAGTGAGGAAAATTAATATAAAATATATTTTTGTAATAAATAAAAAAGAATAATAATAAAATAAATGGTATTCATAAGATAAGGATAATATAATTTTCTCAATATAAATTCAAGTATAAAAAATCCCAATTAAAATATTATTGAAACATAAATACCTTATCTCAAGTCTCACCTTTCTTCATTCATTTTCAAACCTATGGTATAATAAATGTAAGTTTTCTATAAATGTATTATATAAATGTACTCATATATTCCATACCATTTATGATCTATTTATGAAATATTATCACATCATTATTAATAATTTGTTATTAAAATATCTATTCTATGTGATAACTACTTCATTTTTCCTAGCATGTTTCAGTTCAAAAGTTCTGGACCTTATACAATGATCATGGTTCCAAAATTTTCCAAATTTTAAAAATGGTATAGAAAAATTTTATATTCATTGTATAAATATTTTTAATCATTCCTAAAAATTAAAAATAGAAAAATTTATTACACCCTCTATGGAGATGATTGACTGTATGTACGCATGACCGCTTTTTTCTTTTTTCAAGGGATGGAATAAAAGGAAGGTATATAATAAATTAAATTTGATGGATAATTATTATATCATATGTATCAAATAATTTAATTCAAGTTATAATTTTTACCATCCATTCATAATGAACATTTAAAATAAATCAAATCACTTCGTGGAGGGGGTAGTTCACACGTACACATGAGCGGCATTATCATTTTTATGAAGTTTAGATGGTAAGAAGGTTGATATTATATTATTATTATTATATTGTCCTAATTATATCATATATAAAATTTAAACCAATCATAAAAACATCCCTGAAATATGGAGAGGGAAATTGAATTGTATCGCTATATGGAGATGGTAAGTTGTACGTACGCATGATAGATAATTTTACTTACCATTTGATGGAAAGAGGTTGGATAATGGCGCATTAATATTAATTATAACACTTAAGTATATCTAGTATACTGAATTTATTATTTTTATATTTGTACCATGGATTATTGGGTGTCAAATAAAGTAAAAAAACAAAGTGATTGGTTAAAGAAATAACATATTCTTTCAAAAAACTCCTTTGTATCTACTCTTAAAGATACTTGGGTTGCTCTTTTGGGAAGACTATAACCCATATAGTGTAGATAAGGTAGCTGATAAGGTATCTTTGGAATGTTTAAACTCATCTATAAACCTCAAAGTTGTGTAAATAAGTGTGGTTGGAGGTTTCCTTTTATAATTTAGGTGAGAGGCACTTTTGGAATATCTTATTAGATTAAATTATAATAAAGCAATTCTCTACCCTAAATGCCTCTAAAATATAATAGATTCAAATACAAAATGGGTTATTATTGTAATAACATAATAAAATAAAATTTTATAGGTTTAATTTCATGTTAAACCTTATCATTCCAAATAACTACTTGGTTAACCAATTTTAACCTTAACCGTGTTGACACCTTTTTCTGAGTTAACGTGTTATATTTTTACGCATATGGTAAAATGAAATTTAATAAATTATTGAGGGATTAAATTTTAAACTATATATAATCATCCTTGTCTTATTTTATTATTTTAATTATTTTTAAATAATTAAATAAAATAATTTTTTTATAAATCGTTATTAATATTCAGTTTGATATTAATCTTTTAATTTGACATAAAAGACATAAATACAATGTTTGAATTAGAATATAATTATTCCAAAATAAATTGATATTTCAATTAGTCTATAAAATTCATGGAACATGTTAAATTAGACAAGTTATATCACTTTTGATATTTTTAATATTATTTATTTTATTTTTACATTAATTTAATAAATAATTTTTTGGAATTATGTATGAATTTAAGGCAAATATTTAATAACTAAAAATTATGAATAAATTAAAATAATTAAAATATATTATATTCAAATTATAAATTTCAATTAATTCATAACTTACTTTTTTCCTATGTGGACGCATAATAGATATTTAAAACCAAGAGAGTGACATTTTGTAACTTTGATTGTTTTAAATAATATATTGGTCATTTTTATAAAGAAGTGTCCATTAAGAAAATAAAATTAATGCCAAAGGTGATAATGTTTTATTTCCATTCATCCAATAAGACTTATGAGGAATAATTATATCCTTATCACATTGTTTTAACAAATATTAACGTGAATTATCCTTTACCAAGGTGATAAATCTGGCCAAAAATAAAAGGGACCCATTTACAAATTATGAATCTTATAATTATAAATATAGAATCCATTTTATCAATTTCAATACCTATTTAATGATTACATGGAATATAGGCTTAAGATATTACATGACCCGAAGGTTTTAGGGAATTCAACCAGACAAAAATTGCAAGGAATTGCCCCACTCCAGCATCTGCATCGTGATGGTAGTTCTCAACCTTCGCATGGTCATATGGCTAGGATTCCCATACTAGAATTGGTTAGTCCAGATGGTGTAACCATACCCGCTAATTATTTCATATCCAATTGGTTTTTTTCTGGTGAGTTCACTTGCTCTGAATCCTCCTCTAGGGATGCTCTTTTATCTTAGAGTCTATCTGGGTAATTTCAATGATCATGTGGTCCAAAGGCCTTGGGTGGCCCAAAAGCCTTACTGACCCAAATGCCATGGTGGCCCGAAGGCCTTAAGGACTCCAATCCAAAACTAGTGGACCAAGGTGTATAGTTCAATCCACTACAGTACCAAATAGTAACTACTATGGTACATAATATAGTACCCCACATAGTGTTACTACAGTACCTACTACAGTGTCCTAGAAATATGCATCCCCCGGGTTTCGAACCTGGGTCTCATGGATGCACTTAAGGAGTCCTCACAAACTAGGCTGAGGCTCATGTGCAATCTAGTTCAATACCTGTAAGTTCCAAAAATTAATTTTAAAATAAGCGTGAAAAACATGATAACAAATGCTTTTTAGAAAAATACAATTTTTAACCATAAAATTTTGATTATTCTTACACCATTCATAGAAAAACATTACGTGAATTTTAAAAAATTTAGATAAATTTATAATATATAAATTTCATTAAAATAATTTATTAATAGTGATTCATTTAATTTATTAATATACAAATACATTTTTCACATTAAAAAACAATTTTTCAGAAAAGAAATGTCAATTTTATTGTCAAATAATTTTTATTTTCAATTATTATCATTTTATATCTAATTAATTCATTTTATAAATTTTTATGCCATATATTTTTTAATAATTTAGTTATTATTATTCATAACCACTAATGGAATAGCTAGGTGATAACCATCATATAATAATATTGTAATAGTATATCATGATTCATTTAAACTTGGAGATGTGTGTAATGCAATCTGTCGAGCAAATAAAATTATTTAAAGGGAAATATTTTTCAAAAGTCTCAGGGTTATACAATCCTAGGTTTTTCTTGTGTGGGTTTTTTCATTATTTGAGGGTTTTCTAAATTCAATTTTATATTATATTTTTTAAAATCGTATAAATGAATTAGTTTTTAAATTTATTTATTCTATAAGATTAGCATGACTTGGAAACTTCTTAAATACACAAAATCATATCTCATCCAAAAGAAAACTAACATAAACACCCCATCCAAGGGTTTAATTCCTTAAAAACCTTCCTCCACCCTGTCGTTTTATTTATTTGGGTATCCTAAAATCTACTATATGAAGAGTTTACCAAAGAAAAGGGTGGGATTTATTGTGAATTAAAGAAAATATATTTATTTTTAAATCATTATATATTGGATGGCCCCTAAAATGGTGTAATTATCTCACATACCCCACCAATATATATAAAATATTCAAATTAAAGGGAAATAATTATTGAAATCCTTGAATCCTCTCCCAAGGTCGTTCCCCAGATTAGTCACATTCCAACACAATGTGTAAGAGATTATGGGGGATTGATTGAAGAGATAATTAATGAAATTGGAAGAATAAGTATAGATAGAGATTGAAGAAGATGGGGAAATGCATTTAATAAAATATGATTATGAATTATATAGTGACAAATTGAAAACAAAATATAGAATGGAAAACATAAATAGAATACTCCTAACAATGTTGTAGCCAAACCTTGTATTACATATTTCATATCAATCCCTCCTAACCTCTTTTTTATTAGCCACAATCATTGATCGAGTTTTCATTAATGGAAAAATAAATGAGTCTAATATCATCACAGGTCATTATAGATTCGTAAAAGGGGTCTATGGCATTAAATTTATAAAATATGGACGTTTTTGTGTCCTAATAAGCACATTTATGTAGTAAAGACATTTTTATGGTGTCAAATCCTCAAGAAGAAACCTAGGGAATGTTTTAAAGCCTGAATTTAAATCCTCTAATTTTTTAAGGAGTGGATTGGTTTGATTCATATGTATTACATCATGACAAATGTTAGTCAGCTCCCAGATCTCCTTCTTCCCTTATGCCTTTGATATATGACCTAAATTCTTTGATATATAAATCGTAAAGTCACTATTTCAGACATAAAATAATTTTTTCAATTAGATTGATCGCCAATTTCACTTTAATCTGTAATTTTGATCTCTAATATTGGTATTTGACCTTCCTTATGTTACGGGGCCTTATCTTCAGGAATAATTCATCACTTTTAATCTCTTTTTTGTTATACTCTTTAACATACCATAAATCACAAAAAAATGAATAATAGAATACTTAATCAATTAAATATCATAAATATTATCATTTATAATAAAATATGAATTTAAAATATTGGTATTCCAATATGTTCTTAGAATACATAGTGCTTCCAATTCATATTTTATTTTATAAGGACTTGTTGAAAGAAACATGGTGTTCAAGGTGGAATTGAAAGGCACATATGATTTTTCAACTTATGATGACTTAGTGCAAGAAGGATCACCTATTATTAGTATTAGGGTTTTCATTTGTAATGCATCTGTGTGTGAAATAGTGATGCACATGGATGGTTAATCCAAGTGGAAATAAAGTATGAATAAAGGGTTTTAGTAAAATTGTTTCTTCTTAAACCACTTTTCTTATAGTTAACTATTTTGATATTCTCACCCTAAATTTTATATAAATTGTGTGATAACTATTTTCTAGTCTTTGTGGTATGTGTTGGATTTTTTTTGTGGATTTCCTACTGGGAATGATTTCTACCTCCAATAAATGGTATTATTCTTGATAAATCCATTATCATGGTATGTTATCTAAGAGATTGGATTTTCCAAAATGGAGATGTATAGGATAAAAATATGTATTTAACTTCTTTTTGTTCGACATAAAGTTACATTGTTAGTTTGGGTACAACAAGAGTTTCAAGACACATCTAGGTTTTTCATCACCTCATTATTTTTGGTATTATAGGATGTGATATTTTTATCATGAATTAGTAAAAGAATCCCCACTAGGAAGACATCATTCATATTATTTTTTATCATTGATTATTTGGAAAGGAAGGAATGGTATCCCTATTTGCAGACATTGATACATGTACTTAACATTATACTAACAGTTTCTAAGATATGGTTTCAATAACATGGTAAGTATTCCTTTTATTTATTTTTTTATTTATTTTTGAATGAAATGAATTGTGTTATGTCCTTTTTATTGTTTTATTATCTTAAAGAACATGAAAATTATACAGAACTGGAACCTAAATTAGAAATGAATTTAATTACTAGTAGTCAAACAATTTCAAATTAGAATTGATATTATTTTAAGATATTTTTCACTATTTAAACCGAGTACATAAATGAATAATTCCATGTTTATAATTTTTATTTAGTGTATATTACATATTGCTTTATGTGTATTGTGAAAACCCGTTATATTTGTTTGACTCATTTGTATTTCGTCTAACATTTTAATATTTTTGTGCCATAATAAATGTTAAATTAAATTTTTTGATTTCAAATTGTGATACTTCTTTTGTACTATTAGATAAAAAACAAGATATAATTTTGAAATCTTATTTCCTTCGTTAATTTCATGATATGTTTAACACAATTGAAAGAGTTATTTATTTACTGTTATATTCGAAATTAATAAATAATTTTTTGTATCATAAGTATCATAACATATAAAATTTTTACATGATAAATTTATTAGACTATTGTAATGTTTCTTTGGATCTCATATTATTATTATATCATGGGATATAAATCAGGCTAAAAATGTAACTATTTTTTGTCAATTTGATAAATAAAATAAAAAAATCATTTTCTTATTATTTTCTATAATTTATGTAATTTTAAAATCATGTGGGTTGAAAAAAAATAATGTTTTAATATTTTAATTGGTATAATTTGTTTTAATTTTTATAAAGTATTTTTCAAAATTTTCAATTAAGAGTTTATTGGTTATAGAAGCATGTGAAATTTATGATCTGTTAAAGTTTATTTGTTTAATTTTACAATCTACATTGTTTTATTTCCAATTATTGTTTATAATGTCATATGCATAATATTATTAGTATAAGTCATTTATTCCATTTCTATAATATTTTATTAACCCTGATTTAATAAACAATTTTGTCACTATTTACTGCATATTTGATTATTGGTGAATTTGGTGTTTCTTATTGGTGGTTCATTAATTTGATTGCTCTTATTGATGTCATTTGAATAGATGATCCATGTTTTGATGACATTTTGTTTTCCTTTTTCTAATTATCAAAATTATGTTGGCATAATTTGTTTTATAAAGGTTTTATGGATTTAAAATTGGTTTTACAAAAAATATTCTCTTCAATTTTTTATAAATATTTTTAGACATTCTTGATCCAGCTAATACTAAATTTGGAAAATATCTCTATTAAGTATATATTGGGGTAAACGGTTTCATAAAAATAAATCCTTTAATATTTTCAAATGTATAATTTTCTTATTTTTAAATATTTTTTATTATAATGTTGGGATTTTGGCAGATAGTTTTAAGGGACATTTGTAGAAAATATTTCAAAATGGTTTTATAGGGGCCCAAATTTTAAGAAAAAATAAAAAAACATTCTTTAATAGTAAATTAAACTATAACTTATAAATTTTTTGTTTTTTCTGGAAACTTGTGATGTATTATTTTGGTTCTTAGGGAAATTTATTATATTAATATTTAGTTCATAGAAACATTTTCAGTGTGTCGGAATATAAATTAATGACTTATTGTTCCCAAGAAGATGTGGTTACATATTTCCCTTTAATAATGGTGTTGTTTGTTATGGTTTATTTGTTACCAATAATTGTTTGAACATTACGTTTGATTTTTTAGTGTTGTTATTGTTATTCTGATTATTATTCAGGCAGTGATTTTGGGGGTTTCTATTTTCATTGCTTACATCCTAATGGTCTACTTGTTGTACTTATAATTATTTTATTTTATTATCCATGTTGTTAAAATAATGTCTTTTCTTGGAAATAGATTTAATGTGTGGAATAGAAATGGTATTTTAGTTGGGATTTTATATATCATGGGCTGAAAATTTGTATCATGGGTAATGGGATATCCCTGAACCAAAAATTAGTGACCGTTTTCTTTCCTTGTTAATGGTATATCATGGGTAAAATTCTCTATCATCCTTGTCTCTTGGTCAAAATATAGAAATACCATGGTTCCATGAATTCAATGAAATATTTATTTATTTTTAAAGTTATTATCCAAATATTCTACGAAAATGGTCATCCTTTTTAATCAAGTAGACATCAATTTTTCTCTATTTGTATCAATTATGGGTCATGGGTAAGGGTTTAATGGGGATTGTGTCTCTAGTTTAGGGTCAATATATTACTTTACTGTTTTTAGGGTATTGGGTTTAGTATGTTATCTTCTAAATATTTATAAATGAGTGATCTATTTTCATAGATGCATCGAGGAATCAAACCCTTAGTGATTGGTGGGTTACTCTAGTTTGTTGTTCATGTACTCTTATGTTTAGTCTCACCAAAGAAAGTTATTAATACAAATCTATATTCCAGATTGGTTGTGTATTGGTTATTTACTCTCCCTAGTCTTTAGGAATTGTGTTTTAGTGTGTTTAATCATGGATAATTCACAGATCAAACCACTAGAATGGTCTTGGATAAAATGGGCAAAGAAGATTCCATTATTTCTATTTTTTGGATCTCATTCCCACCTTAGGGTGACTAAGTCTATGAATGTTCATTTGTAGAATCATAATTGTATTACCATATTTTAAAACTTATGTTCGGTATCTCTAACTACTGGCGAGGGAATGAAAAATCTATCTCTTTTGTATCAATCCAAAATTAGGTTCCTTCTTAAGTTAGGAAAACCATTAGTAGACTATATATTCAATTGTTCGGAAGGAAAACATGGTAGAGAATGACACACACCAACCAGTGTAAATGTTTTGATGATTATATAACCCTTTATTATGTGATTGGTTAATTATCATTGAATTAGAAATATCTGGTCTTAAGAATATTTTTTCATTAAAGGTTGTAACGGTTGACTCATATAGTCAATTTTTTTCATTCATAGTCAAGGAATAATATATATAATATTCATATCATTTGATATAATGAAGAAATGAAGACCTTATATCATGTTGCAATTAAAATATTAGTTTATAGAAACATATTTCTTCACTGGGTTACTGGTTAAGGCACTGAATTTTGGAAATTTGGGTTATTCATGAATATAGGTTACCATATTAGATTAAATGGGGAAATTGAGTAGACTAGTTATCGAGGTAGATCTTATTGATGAAAATTAGTAGTTTAAGAAAAGTTGTATTTCTTATGAAATGATTTAATAGGTTTATAATTCTATATTTATTCTTAATATGGCCTTATTTTGGTAATAATATCATCATCCCTACTGTTTTTGAGTTTTCTATGATGTTATTTTTCCCTCTAATGATAATCAAGGAACTTGATTTCTTGAAAACAAAATTTGGTTTATATATCTTCACCTAGGTAATTAGTGGAAGTTAGTTTTTTTTGTCAGTGGAACACTCTAATATCCTAAAACTTATCAATAGGATTTTTAATTTTCTGACATTGAATTATTTATTATATATGAAACACCCAATATTTTTATCTTCTTACTGTCTATCGGTGAGTCAGATTCTAGTTGCCTTTTTCTTATTCTCGTGTTGTTCTTAATCATATTGATCCAATTAGTATTCACTGGCATTAATACATTTTCCTAACCATGATAAAATCTTATCATACTAATGAATAAGTTTTTCATGTTAGTGGTTCTAGAAGAGGTGAATATTTGGAAAACACTGGGGTCAACATCCTTTTATACTTGATTACTTGTTTGAATTCATTCAACTTTTCTGCAAAACTATGGCTTTCTATAGATGGAAATCCTTATGGTTAGAAGCATTTAACAGCCATGTCTGAATTTAATTTACCCTTTTATTATGTACATTGATGTCATATAATACTCTAGTTGTGTTTTGTGAGTTTCTAGATAGTTTTGTGGTTTTTAAAGTATTTCTAGATGTTCACAGTTTGATAATGGTTAGAAGAAACTATGAATCCTCTATAAAAAATTAATGAAGACGATGTGATTCCTTAGGTAGGATAAAAATTAGCGAATGGTTTTTCCAAAACATGGGGGTTCCCAGAAAAACTATGTGATATGGGAGAATTTAGAAAGTATAAGTGCATAATTAGTGCGCAGTTTTTAAAACCTTGTGACTCAATAATGTGTCTCGTTATGTGTCATCAAATAGTATGTGTGCGGTTGGCATATAGTGTGTTAAACTATTCATCCTAACCATATAACACACATTTAATTGTACTAAAATTATATTTTAACTCGTATTTTACTTCTAAAAATGTCATTTTTCTCATATTCTCGAAGGATCGCAAAAATTCTATACATTACTAGGTTTTCTAGGGTGTTTTGATCCAATGACTGATTTTCAGGATTCAAGGTGAATTAGAGCTTCAAAATCTATGTTAATTCCATGTACTTTCTTGTTCTCTATAGATATTATCATCTTCTATCTCAGGGATCCAATGATATATTCTATTAAATATACATATTTGTTCTATGATGTGTATTTTGATGGGATATTTTTGGGATATATAATGTAAATAATTTTTAATTCCAGATCTAGAAGTTCATTTATTCTATTCACCATTAGCATCACAAATTTAGAGGTAGGTCAATTATCTATCAATCCTAGATTTATATAATTACAAGTCTTGGATTTAAAAATTTAATTGATATGGTTTTCAATATAAAATCATTATTATATGTTTTTTTATCTTGGATTTGATGGATTTAAGTAAATTATATTCCTTATTTGTTAAGTGATTTATATTTCAAATAAATTTTTTTAAGCCTTATAGAAGCGTAGTTTTAATGATTTGAGAATGAAATTGTTATCTTAATTCTTTTGATAAAATTTAAAGGAATTTTTTGGTTTGATAAATATGAAATTATAGAATATGGTCTTGGAATACATGGTGGTATGGGTTTACATTGTAGTGTATGAGGCCTCTATGAAATAGACTTGGTGTTCGGTGTCGACTAGATAGTCACATAAGATTTATCACCTTATGATTAATTGATGAAGGATAGATCATAACTAATGTGTTTTTAGATAATAATTTAAAATATATTTGTGTTTGTGTGGGTTACATTGATGTGTATTCCATTTGGAAATAAATAATTAACAATGTGTTTTAGTTTAGGTTTTCTATCATAAACTTTTTTTCTTATGGTAAACCATTTTGATATTTTCACCCTATGTTTTATATAAACTTTTAGAAACCATGTATGTAGTCCAAGTGGCATGTGTGGGAAGATTTTTATTGAATACCTATTGGTTATGATTACTCACACCATGCATATTCACTTTTGTGCATAAGAAAATGTTGTTGAACATACTACAAAGAAATAGAGATCTTCCACTTTTCAAGCTGACCATGGAGGATTCTTGGTCTTTGGTTTTGAATATTGGATCTTGGTGGTTTTTATTCATTGAATCATGATGCTAGTATCATGTATGGAACTATGTCTTCCTTTCTGGGATTGTCATTTGTTAGTCTTATTTTATACTATTTTAGGCTGCTATGTTTTGTTTCTTTTTTTTCTTTTTTTTCAATTATATTTCTTAAATACATCATATACCACTATTTTTTTGTTATGTGTTTACCATATTATTCTAATTTCTAGTAAAATAATCCTATAAAATATTATATTACCTTGAAACTTGTTTCCAGTATTTGGTGTCCTGGGGATACCACTTAAGGTTAGTAGTAACTCTAAATCTTACCAAACCAATGGGTAAGAGAAAGGATATTATATCACAATTGAATTTTCCACATTGTAGCATCATTTGGTATGGTCAGAACATTATGGGACTTTTTAATTATTCTTTAATTTTCTAATGATGGTGTTTAGTATATTTAGATATTATTTTAAATGACAATCATGTTTTACATGATTTTCATTTCAATGTAAGTATTTTTACTGATTTTATAACATATTGGAATTTTTTTATTTAACTACACATTCGTGTGTATTTAAGATTGCATATATGGATATTTTTAAGGGTATTTAATGTGATGAAAATTTTATTGGTCTTTTAAATAAATTTTCTAATGTTTTCACATGAAATTCCAAGTCATAATTTAAATTAAAATTATTAGAAGATTATTAAATGATTTTATTTAAATAATTGAGTTTCAAAAATAATTTCTAACTATTTGGGTCACAGTTTAAATAATATAATAATTCCTATGATTTTAAAGAGGTTTTATAAAAATAAATTAGTTGATTCCTTGATTGTATTTTAAATAAAAATGAGAAATCATTTTATAGTAATAGTTTGGAAGACATATTTCAATGTGCTAATAGAAAATATTCATTTTAAATATAATTTTAAATTACTAGAAAAATGCTTCGCATTTCTTAACGATTTTAGTGATTTCATGTTCTGTACATTAAGTGGTTTATAAAGTGTGTGTGTTTTCATGAAACCCTCTTGAGCCCCATATTTTATTGATATAGTTAATGGAACTTTGGGGGAATGTTTTATATTTTTTTGATGTGATGAATTTATGATTAAGGATTTTTATTGAGTTGGATTGGAATTTGAGGGTGGGATTATTGTTTAAACTTTTTATTTTTTAGTTATTCTATTTTCTATTTGATCACCCTTTTTATGATTGATCATAAGAACCTAAGTGGGTAAGTTGGTGTCTTGACCTATGTTGTAATTAATAATAACACACTAATATTGTCCCATATGGTCAATGATAGGGCAAGATATGGTGTTCCATACTGATAAGGTAGGGTGAAGGATAGTTGGGTGGTTTGTGATAGGACAAAATGTAGTCCTATAGGTTATACCATTGACTAATTCTAGGACAGGATGACATTAGGACCTCTGGTCAAACCCGTGACACAAATTACATTGGTTAGTGGATTAACATAGGGGGATTCTTTCCATCTTTAGATTTCCCTATTTTCTAGATCTACATGGTACTTTTGATTGGATACTTTTATTTCCTTGTTTTTATTAAATGGAAAATTTATTTTATTTTTCTATATGTTCATACAATGTTTGATGTTATTTCTAAATAACTTTTAGAAATTTTTTTTAAAAATATACTTCAATTTTAATAGGTTAATTTTTTATGGTTTGTGTGATTTTTTAAAAAATATTTTAAATTTGTTGTTTTCAATTAATAGAAATAAAGGGGAATGTTTACAAAAACATTTTTTTTATATTTGTTTTAAATTGAATTAAGTATAAAAACCCCATATTTTATTAATATATTTCAAACTAGTTTAAAATAGAAAAGTTATTAAGATTTAAACATGTGGCATGGTGTGTGGTGGTCTATATAGTGGCCATATTCTCAATCCTATATAACATTTCAGTTCCAGGCTCCTATCCTATTCTTATTATCTCTTGGGGTTCATTTGGAATTAGTGATAATTAGTGGCCTATAATGAATGAGGTTTGTTTTTGTTTTATTTGTCACATCTAATGATATATTTTTTCTTTATGATTTTTTAAGACCTATATTTATTTCTCTTATAAATTTCTACGTGTGGCCCATTAATTTAGTTCTTTATTTCTTTCAGTTATGATTGTCGATGGATTTGTATTATTTCATGAGGAGACTCTGTGATTTAGGTAGATGGTTCCTATTGAGGGATATTAGGGGTTAAGAGGAGGTATACATGCTAGCTATGGTAGTTATGAGGTTGAGTTTATGGATCATTCTAAATATATGTGTATCTTTTAATTATTTATGTTTTATTTATAAATATTGATTCTTTTTTGTATGGATGTTTATATATATACAGGTCATGCTAAAATTTTATTTTAAATTTATTTATAATTTTACTAATATTTAGTTTACTTTATGGGAAATATTTTCAACAATGAATTTGTTTCATTCCTTTTACAATTATCTTCATATAAGGGGGTTCGTATATTCCCCTCAAGTATTTTATGGTCCGGTTTTTGAGTCCAAAATATGTAAAACTTGTGTTAGTTTGTAAAAACATGTTATAAGTGTTTAGGTTCTTCTAGCTACCTAATTTTTATAATTCCCTATATTAATTGGGAATTAAGGGTAGTGTGGTGTTAGGTTATAGTAACACAAGATGTGAATGTAGGGTAGATTTTCAAAAGAACTGTTCTATTTAGTTCCTTGATTTTCCATGGAATTATCATACTATGTCTTGGATTTTGATTTTACTTTTGATTATTTTTATGTATTTGACATAAAATTATGTTTCAATTCTTAATGAATGATATGTGATTTGGGGGCTTCTATTGAACTTTTAGTGACGCTGAATGAAGAAATGAAGCTACGCAGCATGCTCCTATGATATTCCCAACCAAATGGATCCTTTGTTGATGGTTATAATGACCCCTAAAAATAAGAAAGTAGTTTTAAATTTTATTTTTCTCTTATTGATGACCTATTTTAAATTTTTGAATCACTCATAATATAAATTTTCACTAGTTTTATGGGAATTAAATATGTTTTTAGTTGTGTTTATTTTTAATAGAATGGTTTTGATGTGTTGAATTGTGTATTTGATTTTCTTTTATAGAATATATTAAATGTTTTTTGTCTACAAATAGGGTTTTATTGTTTTATAGAATTTTTTCATTTTCAAAACTAGTTTTAGCTGTTTATTTTAATAGGTATTTATTATTTATTAAAGGATGTTTAAAGATGTTTTTTTTCATTATGTGTTTTGAGAAGAATGTTTCAGAATAAAATTGGATTTTTATGGAAATTTTTTAAAATGATGATTTATTATTTAAAAATTACTTTAACAGATAAAAAAATTTAGAAAATGGTATTTTTAATTGAATATATTATTTTAAATCTATTAATTAAATTTTAGTGTTTAATAAGAAAAAAAGTTTTATAATATTTTTTGGAGAGTTTTGTTTCTGTAATTTATGAATTTAGATTTTCCCCTTTATGATGGTATTATTTGGTTCTGAATTATGAGACATAAATTGAGTGTATTAATATCTCATGTTATATTGTATATATATATATATGAATGGATAATGTAAATGGTATAATTAATTTAAATATTATTCTCCTCTTGGTGAGTTTGTTTCATTTATAGAAGATTTTTTCCTTGTCACTTCCTATACTCTAAATATAGTGGTGGATTTGGACACTTTTTATTTTAGAATATGTCTTTGGACCTTTTTTTGGGTGGTTGTAGAACCAATTTATGATTGGTAATTTAGTAGATGCTTCTTTTATTTTATGTAATGAATGTGTTTTTTATTGGTGTGTCACATAATTTGGGAATACCATTTTTATGTTTGTTGTTTTTAGGTTCTTGAGGTGATTTTTTAGTGGGATTCTTTCTTTGGGGTGTTTTTGATCAGTTGTTATAGAATGATGGTTTATAATTATTTAGGATGGGTATGTTTGTGGTTTATTGCGGCCTTGAAAATTAAATACCATGGAAATCTAAGCTCTAGTATCTAGGATTAGTATTGCCTTTGGTGAGCACATGAGGGTACTGGATCCTTAGTTGGTTTATATGGGATTATAGCCATGTTGTTGAGGTCATTGTCTATCTAGATGTATCACGATGACCTAGGTATAAACCTCATGTTTTCTTTTTTGATATGGCTAGAATGTTTGTTGAGTTTTATTTGTTTTATCCTTGGTTTAGTTCCTTAGTAAATCTTGAGTCTTATGATGGACATAAGATCCTTAGACTTATAGTGGAATCAAGGATCTTAGTGGAGTTTTCTCTCAATGTATATAAATTGGTTGTTGTTTATATTTTAAAATAATTCTAAAATGGTGTGGATACCAACATTAGATCTCCATTTTCTTTCATACAAGTCCTAGGGTTGGTGTTTCTGGTTAGGTTGTGTTCATGGAGAAATCCTATGATTATTGATGACCGGTTTGGTAGTTTTTAGGATTTAAGATTGATAGTTTTGTTAATGGATCATGTTGAATGTCTCTCTTCTGGTTCAATAACTCTTTCATTTTCTATGACCAACACATATAATTAATGGAATTAGACTAATTTCTTGTGATATAATTCCTTGTACCTTGAACTGAAGACTTGTTGGGGTTAGAAACTACCATGGTGGGAAAAATCTTCACACCCACATGTGGAAGTAGTTTTTAATTTAATGTAATATTGTAATATTATGTATTAAATTCATGTTTTTTTTAATTTAGATTATTTTTGTAGTATTAATTTAACATTTTTTTGTTTTTATAAGTGTTTCAAAGAATAAAACAATACAAAAATGTACAATTGGATCTACCACATTGAAGTTTTATTCTTTATGGTCTGAACAAAGTTTGTAAACCATTTTGGGACATAAAGTAAATAGTTTAATACCTTTAGTGATAGGATGTGAATTTCACAAGGTTACAACAAGATTTATGAAACAATTTGAGTAAATTATTTTTGTTTCCCATTTTTTAGGTTTTTATTTTTATCTATTATTTTCATTTTCATTATTCTTTGTTTCTTATTTTTTATTTCTTACTTTTCCCCCTTTCTTTCTCCCTATGTCTCAACCCTCCCTTGGCCAAATCCCATACATTAACTCTCCTCTCTCTCCTGGTCTTCAATATACCTTCTCCCTCAGGAATAACCCCCAGGTGGGCTCCCCTTCTTCCATGTTTGTGACAACCAGGAATCCTCCCCCTCTCCCATTATTTCAAACTAACCACACCAAGGATGCACACCTCCTACTCTACCCATGGTGAATTTATTAAGATTATTTGTGATTTATGGTCTTCCCACATCCGTAGGGTCCCCTCTCCCCTATCTATCTCTTTTCTCTTTATTTTATCTCTTCTCCCTTGCTATAAGGGAATTGGTTAAACCATGTATAGGGTTTCAATCCAATTTTTTTATTTATTCTTGATTATATGGTTAATAAAGTTATATTTTTTCTATCTAGGGTATACCATATTGAAGGAGATACATTTAGAACCTTCCATCATCAAATCTATGTAGGTTTTCCCCTTGTTTTTTCTTTTAATTTGAGAACCTCGAATGGATTGTGATTTTAAATTATACTTTAAATTTAAAATTAATGTATTTTCTATATTTAATTATTATTTGGAGTGAAAACAACGTTTTATTTTATTTTAGTTTAAATTTTAGTGTTCTAAAAATATTGAAAAATATTTGAAATTGGTTTTATTTAATTTTTAATGCCTAGTGTATACTAAATTTCCCATTTGAAAATTTAAAATTGTATTTAAATTTATTAAAAAATTGGAATTTCCACAAAAATAAAATGTTGTTACTTGTAATTTATAGTGGTACTTGAAATTATATGTATTTGTAAATTAATTAAATATTTTATTTAAATAAAAAATGTGTTTTAAAAAATAATTACTCTCCATTTTGGCAACTATTTAGATTATAGAGTGATGGTTAAGGTTTTAAATATGTTTCCATAAAAAATTAGTTGATTGTTTGATGGGATTTTAAATGAGTTTGATAAATATTTTTAGATTAATATTTTTGAAGTCAAGTTTCAACAAGATATTTTTAATGATTCATTTGAAATTGAATTTTAAGTTACTAGAAAAAGGTTTTCCATTCTGATCCCATTTTAGTGAATGTCATTTTTAAACTTCAAATTTTTTATATATTGTGTATCTGTGTGAAAAACTCGTAAGCCCTATCTTTTATTAGTATAGTTGGTGGCTATTAGAGGTCTATTTTTTTATGTGATTAATGTATAATCAGGGATTTTTCTTCGAAGGAATTTAAAGGAGTGGGTGGGATTATCATTTATAATTATTAATTTTTAGATATTCTATTTGATTATTTAATCACATTTTTTATCATGGGAGCTTGAGTACCTAAGTGGGATTCTAGAATTATGCTACACTATAATGTCACAAGATACTAGTGTACCTATAGTTAGTGATAGTAATAGATGCAGTGTGTCATTCCAAAAAGGATGGGGGCAAGCCAGTTGAGTGGTTTATGATATGATGAAATATAGACTGTCAGATCAGTCTTTTTAGAAACAACTCTGAAAGACTCAATTTATGTCCAAGGATAGATCCCATAAAAATTATTCTTTTTTTGGATTATCTTAAATGGATTCAACCTTATTTTTTATATTCCATTATATTAATGATATATATGGAACCTATGATTGGATACTTGTATTTCCTTATTTCATTTACATGGTTCGTTTATTTTATTTCCCTTTATGTTTATCTATCATGTGTTTGGTTTCAAAAAAACTTTTGAAAAATGTTTTTAATGAATATTTAATTTGAAATAGGTTTTTAACATTGGTTATGTTATTTCAAAATAAATGTTTCAAAGTAATTATTTTTATTTACCAAAAATTAAGGAAAAATTTTATAAAACCCTTTTGAACTGATATTGTTTTTAAAAATAATTATGTATAAAAAACATATATTTCATTATATTATTTAAAACTAGATTAAAATAACTATTTTTTTAATAGTTAAACATGTGGAAAGTAGTTTGGCAGGCTATTGAGTATATGTATACTCCCACCTATATCACATTTTAGTATCAATACCTTATCCAGATATTATTTTCTCAGTGAGTGTATTCAGTGACAACTCTAGTTATTGAATGATGTGGATTGAGTTTAGTTGTTTTTTATTTATCACATTCATCTAAGTGTTCCTATTACATGTTTTTATAGAACCCACCATTATTTTCATAGATTTTGTATCAAGCATCTCTTTAAATGAGTTATTTACGGATTTCAATTATGATTATTATTGGATTATAATATTTTATGTAGATACTAGATGATTTAAAGAGTTTCTTCATGATGAGGGATCTTGTGGGTGAGTAGAAGAATGTTTTCTTGGTGAGAGAGTTTGGAAGGGAATTCAAGGTATCTGTTTATATCTATTTATATATATTACTTGTTTTGGTTTTTCTATATATCCTACTTTTTTTCATGGTTGTTTGATCTATGTAATCATCCAACCTAAAAAATTAGAAATATGTTAGTTCTTTTACTTTGATTTAGTTTAATTTTGGGGAAAAGTCATTTGAAATTATTTATTATTATTTCTTTGATTCTTTTTTCATCTTGGGTGATTGGGAATTCCCCTTGGGTATATCATAGCCCGATTTGGGCATCTTATATTTGGATGAATTGAGTTGGTTCATTACATGAGGGGGTTCATTTATATCACCTGATTGTATGTTATTAACTCAAAGGGATATAATTATCTCAAAAACATTACATTAGCTATTTATGTGGTTGAATACACTTCTCATGTGAGATAGGTTATTATTTAATAACCCTCATTTTTATTAATGTATCTGGAAACTAGATATGAATATTTATATAACAATTGATTGATGTTTACAAAAAATATAAAATAGAGAGATTGAAGTGCTCCTATATTATTTTATAGTGTTCTTAATGGTTTGAATTTATTCTCAACGATGTATGAGAATTATGGAAGCTAATTTGGATGTTTTACAAGCTTTTTTGTATGTTTTGACTTGTTTACTGGTGGATAAAAATTAAAACGAAGAAATTCTAAGATTACAATGAAATTTTGGAAAATTTTATTACATTTTGTACATATGTTTGATATATTGAATGAATTATTCTTTTATTCAATAAACATTTCATGTGATAAATTGATGTTTGAGGGAATTTACTTGAACTCTTCATGAATTTTATTGGCTTCTATATTCGGTCAGTTTCTATGCATGATTGATCGACACACATTTATTCTATTATAGAATGGGTTAATGTGTCTTCATGTGGTTTCTCAGAAGTGATGTGTGGTCAATAATGTAATAATCAGTAAATACATTTAGTTAGTGTTTGGAGCATATTATATTATATATGCAGATATATAAGGGCCATTCCAGACATATACATAAGAAATGAAGAGTTTCATAATGCTACTTCATGGTATTATGTGATTTATTAGGGCTATGTTGGATCATTTTATGAGATATGAACCATTCAAGTGTATTGGATCTATGTCTATGTTTGGAAGAGAATATAATCCTTTCATTGTTCACTGGGTGAGAAGATTATTCTCGATATATTAATGACCCAAGAGGAAGATCCTTAAGTGTTTCTAAAGAAATTATTCCAACAATAGTTCATTATCATCTTGTTTTGATCATTGAATATATAATGGGATACTTATGAACATGGATTCAGTATGATGCCTTTATTATCCACTTATAAGATATTATAAAATTTAGTGTATAATTTTTTGAGCAGTAATACTTAAACATATAAAGGATTGGGAACCCACACAAGGTCCAAATACTATAAAAGCTTATTATCCTTATCTTTATTATTTGTTCAATCCATATGGGTGTGGTAGATGAAATATCATAAGGGGTTGTTATCTTAACATAGAGTATATATTTATTTTAAATTAAAAGAAATAATAAAATACGAACATCACTGATTCATCTAGATCTTCTCTCTGGTAAATCAATTTTTTGGGTATTTTAGTATCATTAGATTATATCCCCAATGAATCGTAAGAATGATTAATAGATGTTGAACAAGATGAGAAACTCTTGTAATGAAAATGTATTACATAATACTTTCATATGATATCACATATAAAGAAATTAAAAATTTGATTGGTTAATACCAATGATTAAATCACCCAAATATTTAAATCATAATAGCATTATATGTAAATTTATAATACTACTTCATGAAATATAGATCTTTTAGATATAGAGATTAAAATTTAGGCAAAAAAATAAAATTACTCCATTAAAAATTATGTAGCATTGTGTCAAAAATGAATTTATAAATAACTTTAAAAACTCCTTTCATGAGGTTTCAAGAATACTTTTAAAACATTTTTTTTAAAATAATTAAAAATATTAATATATTAAAAATAAACCACATTTATGTAATCATATGAGGGGTGGATGATAATATATATATATATACATATAAGTGGAATGAAATCCCTTTTTAATGATTCTAAAGAAATATAATTTTCTGTTAAAAATCACTAAATAATGGGAATATATATTACTTTGGGAAACCATATAAACTTTTTAAGGAATATAAATCATTTATAATAGTCATGATTGTGGGAAAATGAATTCAAATATAAATTATTTAAAAATAGATTATTTTCAAAAAAAATTAAAGAAATTAAAAAATTAATTTTGTGGAAAATGGTAAATATAATTTTTTTAAACATTTGAATGTAAAGTAAAATATATTATAAATTTAACATAAGAAATAATTTTTGTTTAAAAAATAAAAATATTAATGAAAAAACAATATGGATATAGAAGAGAATGATTCTTAATCAAAAAGGATAAATACGGTCAGATTTACTTATAAACATTTTTTTAGTTGGTTTGAGTATCACAGTTGGCGAAATAGAAATAATACTTCAAAACCCCATAAATATCCAGATAAAAAATATGGGGTTTATTATATAAAGAACATAAAAATTTCTCAATATAACTGAATACATAAACAATGGTAATTAAAAATGGGACATGAAGATAAACCCCTTGATGATCATATATTTTGATGTAAGAATAAATCATTTAAGTGATTATGTGAAAAAAAGTAAATCCATATAATTTTTTTTAAATTCCTCATAAAAATTAAAATGACATAACACAAATAATTTTATCATACAAAATTTATGGATAAATAATATAACCTAGTGAAAGGATTTCGAATTAAAAACCTTTTACCTCATACTTATTCTTAGTTATACATGATCTATCCTACTATATAATAAATTTATATTTGTTATAAATCTATATAATAACAATATTTATATGTATATTTATAAAAATAATTCACTTTAAATTTATTATTACATTTTTAGTAATAATTATTTGTTATAAATCAATATTTTTATGCTAACTATTTAGTTTTCCATGCATGTTCTAATCTATTGGTTCTTATCAATGGACCTCATTTGTGGTTTCATTATATCAAGAATTTTAATGAAGTTTTAGACTATTGTTTTGTATATTTTTAGTGTCCTGTGATGATATCATGGAATTTATGTTTAATATTTACATGGAAACAAAAATAGAAACCTTTGTATATAAATTTTGATTCAATGAAATGAATTGATGATATTAGGGAATAAAAATATTTTTATAAGAATTATATAATATTAAATACATCCTATATTCACAATAATTACATGATAAAATATATATTTAGCATTCCTTAATAATTTATCATATAAACATTACAACATCCTTAATATATGTGGTAAAACCAACCTAAATAAGAGTGTTTTATAATGACTGATTGAGTAAGAAAATAAAACTTCATAATGATGGTATAAATTTTAATAAATCTTAATTACGTCTAAACTATCATATTTATATATTAAATACATTTTTAGAACCATGAATGTTCTGTGGTTATAAAAAATTAAATACATCATTCATGGATGAACTCAAATACCGCGTTTTCATTTTTATACGTTTGGAAATAAAGGGAGCTAGATGATGGTTTATCATTCTAGAATCATAATTTTTTCATAAATATAAATAAAACTCATTTAATATATATTTATACCCATCTATGTGATTTTATGATGAAAACAATATGACATTCATGGAGGTCTTAGTATGTACGTACATGCAGGAAGCAATTTCATTTTCCATTAGATTGAAAGAAGAAAGATAATGTTTGTCCCATAGATATAATATTATGAAAAATTATACTAATAAAACAAATTAATTATTTTTAAGTGTTAAAATATATTTAAAGGAGGTGAAGAAAACTGAAACTTGAATAAACATAGTTTAGATTATTAACTTTTCCTTGGATATCCAACTTCGTATTTCTTTTTAAGCCTTCTTAGCCATGTTTTTTGTTGATACAATAACATATTGGTCATTTTAAGGGTTTTGTAAATTTATTTGAAATTATTTTGGTGGATATATGGTTCTAAAAGTGTGTGTATAATTGAGAGGTTAATGATTACTTTAATAGGTTACAGGGGTCTAACTTTTTTCAATATATATAAATTTTAAATAATATGAATATATTTCTGATGGTAAATTGGAACGAAGTGGATTTTTTTTTAAAATTGGATAATTTAGGTAGGAAATAAACTCATAATTTAAAATTTATACAAGATTTAGTGATATTTTTTTCTCCACTCTTTGTTTAAAAATTTCCACATTTTACCATAACCACGATGACTAAATTTCAACCTTGGAAAATTAATTTTTCGCATAAATTAAAATGGAATTTTAAAAAAATTATTATTCTAAAATAAAATATAGAATCCATTTTATAAGATTCAATTTATTGATATGTTAAAAATTAATTTTAACATATGTTCACGTGATGCGATGAAAAACTATTTTTCAAAAAATATTTTTTCAAGCATAAAAATGAATTTACCCAAAAATAAAATATGGAATTTATTCTCATAGAATTTAATCGTTTCTAGATATATAAATAATTTTTATTATTAATTTACAATAAATAAAAAATCAATTATATCATTTTGAATACATAATTAAAGGAAAATAACAAAAATAGTATTTTTTGAATAAAATATATCATAGGTTCCAAAACTAAATCATGGATTTCCAAATTCTACATAATATACATAATGATTTATTTTAATATTTATATATATTTATTTCATGAAAAATGATTCATATATTTTTAGGTGTTTCTTATAGAATAATTATGTTATAAAAGTTACAATTTTTTTAAAAATAGTATTTTCTTTATTCACCAATGATTCAAAAAAATTAGAAAAATAGAAACATTTACCCTAAGATAATTTGAAAACGATGAATCCATAAATAAACATCATTTTTTCAAAATACTATTATAAAATTTATAAACTTATATTTTAAATTATATATATATATAATAAAAACCGTGTTTTTAAACAAAACATTTTCAATGTTGAATGAATAGTTAAACTACTATTACATATAGTTTTGTAATCATTATTTGAATGTCATTAATTTATTGTACAAATAATTACTAGAATTTTATCAGTACACATTATTGAAATCATTTCCTCAAAAGTATTAAATATATCAACAATATATAATTTATAAAAACAATTTCTCTATAATTAATAATATTTTCCTACGTAATATAGAACCCTTTTATTTTAAAAAATTATTTTTTTTTAATTTTTTTCCCTTTAATTATCGTGTAATGTTTTCAATTTTTAATTATAATAATTAATTTTTTACTTTATTTTTGTTTTTCATGTATCTAAATTTTTTATATATACTGTTTTTATTTTAATGATAATACATACTAAAATCTCGTGGGGTTACATTCTCCTACTCTAAAATAAATTACAGCATCATAATTTAAATTTGTTGTTACAAAAATGAATCCTTTAGAAATTACCATTGTTACACCCCTAAAAAGTTAAAGGGATAATGTACTAAATGTTTTTACCTTTGTCAATAAGTTGTTTTGTTATTTTTAGAGTCCTACCCCCATTTAATAGACAATGGCGTAGAGTAGTGTAGGGATGGGAGACCTCATGGGGGGTTTCTTGGGGTGTGTGTGAGTAAGGAAAAAGTGGAGTGAGAGAACATGTGTTAACCTGTGGGGACTTTCACTACTCTAATAATCCATTCAGTGATGTAGTTGATACCCAAGGAGTGGATAGATATATCTATTCGACAACTAGTGGTTCTTTGTTATCCAAGAGTAACATATTAAACATATAGTGTTCTTATGCTATCAACATGTCATAGTTTTTATAGTGGTATCAAATGCAGTACCATCAAAAAGTGTAGTATCACTACTTGGGTTGAAATTTAGGGTCTACAATGGGGGGATAATATAACACCCCTAAAAATGATAAAGGGTTAAATGGATAAATGTTACTAACCATGTCAATATTCTATGCATTAATTTTTCTAAGCCTACCATATTAGAACTCCATAGTTATGTGAGATTTTCCTAGATTAGTGATAGGATAGTGAACTTTTTGTTTATTTCCCAAGGTGTGTGTGAGTGAGGAAAAGTAACACTTGAAGTACACATGTTGACCTGTGGGGATAATCATTAGTATTTTCATCCATCAAGCATTTGGGTGGGCCCCAAGGAGGGTATACCACATTTTTTCAGGAAAACTACCAGTTCCTGGCAAGCTAGGACCTAACAACCATATTAAAAAGGTGAGGTGCCTATACTTCCAATGGGGACATGTTATTATAGGCATAATCCTAAGATTGTGATATTTTATTTCTAAGTTACTACTTGGAAACATATTTTTTTAAAATAAATCTTTCTAAAACCATGAATGATTCATTATAAGAATCATGCATGTGAATATGTTTTCAAAGGATTACATTAATAACTAAGAGATATTTTCAATATAAAACACAATATATATATATATATATTTCACTTTCATGATTTGTATGTTTTATTTTACAATTTAAATAGAGAATATGAAAAACTATACTTTATTTTTTCCATATTATAAGAATAATTTAATCCTTCAGTAAAATTTTGATCAGTTTTCCTCTTTTGATACTTCTCATATTTTGAATGATAAAAAAACCATGAATAAATATTCAATCCTAAAACCCAAAAATAAACATCAAATGGATCATATGATTCAAATAAATTAAAATTTATTCCTCCTATATTTAATCATTTAGTAAAACAAAAAATGTTCAGAACATTTCAAGATAATAATCAATATGAATAAACCTTCATGTGAAGAATTAATATAATAATTTCAAAAACATCAAAAATAACACCCAAAGTTAAAATTATATCATTACATAAATAAACTTCCTTTAAAATATTCAATATTTTCCTTAAAAAGTTTGAAAATAAAAAATTATAAATATTTGATCACATATTCTTCCATGACCAACTTAACATTTATCTTCAAAACAACATTTATAACTCATAAAGTCCCATTCCATAACCAAATGTTACCTAATCATATATTCCCAAAAAATAAACTAATTTTTTCCAAAAGAACTAGAATCACCAAGAGATAAGTCCATAAAACAATGAAATGAACATCATAAATTAAACTTAATGTTTATTCCTTGGATAATATCAACCACTTTAATATAAAATCTCATATTTTCCAATAATTTCTTATTCAGCATAATTCTAAAATATTCCAAAAAATATGGTAAACCCTTATCCCAATTAACCACAATAACCCTAATAATAAATCATATATTAACCAAAAGAGTTATATATTCCTTAAACATGTATTCGTCTTAAGAACCATTAAAATTATCCAAAAACATCATTAATCGCCTCAAAATCGAATCACATAATACCTCAAAAGTGGTGTATTTTCCTTTGAACTTATAATCACCCATTAACTTATCAAGGAATAATGGAATCAAAAACACTTATACTATCTTTATATAATTACATCATAACCTATAAATTTATATAAATCCTACATTGAATCTAACAGACATTCCTCAGACCCATACACCTAGATATAGTTCCAAAAACATTCCCCTTATATATTATCCATGTGTAACACCTTATAACAAAAAACCCATAATTATGAGTTCAATTGAATTTATTTCACATTATTACATTCCAAATGTATTTTATAAAATTAAGAAAAACATTAAAAACAATGTAAAAAGTTCAATATAGTTTACATTTTTTTCCATAAAAAAGTGTTCTAAAGATTACACTTATGTTTCATTCATGACACTTCTTCATCACTCAATGTGTGTCACCAATGACCATTAAATAATTCCTGTAAATACTTCATTCCTATTAAAATTATCTAAAAATATTGGTAGATAAAAATAAATCTTGGCACAATATATAAAAGAATTGAAAACCAATAATTCCTTTTGAAAATTAATAAAATCTATATGGAAGTAGGCCTTTTAAAAAAATAAAATTTAAACTTAAATAATCATTTACTCACTCAATACACTTATTTTATTTAGAAAATTTATTGATAAAATATTTTGTATCTTTAATATTGTAAAAAAATCATAACTCATGAGGGTTTACTAAAAACATTAAAATGTTTACTCAGAAACAAACCTTTCACCTTTATAAGTTCATAAAATTTCATTTAAATAATAATATCATTTTCTTATATTATGACAAAAAAATCCTTAGTTTTTTTTGAAATAATATAAAATCCATATTGGCCTCATGGAAAATTTTCAATATATCACAATTAAAATATCTCTTACAATAACCTTTACAAATGGAAAACATCCACGGTTAATTCCATTTTGTCTCCTCTTAGAGAAAATATCATTAATCAATGAATTTAAGGGTAATATAAGACATACTTATCATCATATATAATTTTCATGAACCATATTAGGAGAAAATAATATCTCATTATGATAATTAATCTCATACAATTTAGTACTAAATCTTAGGTGTAAAAACACTTTTAATTACCTCTAAAATGAGCAGAAAAACACCCCTTTTAAACAAATACCTATAATTTCTTAAAATAATAAAAATTGGATATTATTTGAAAAAAATATATAAACTTTTATCAGAATGTTAATAAAAAATAATTGTTATAATGTATTAAAAAATTTATCATGTTGTAAACGTTAAAAACATTCTCTTCACACTTTTGTAAATAAATTCAAAAATAACCATACTGAAAAAATTAAAAATATGAATTTATAAAAATTATAAAAATAAATCAAAAAATATGTGAAAATAACCTTTGAAAATATATGAATTATAAGAAAAAATATTTTTAGTTCATTTATAATAACAAGAATATATAAATCAATGAATTTAAAACATTTAAAATAAGGTTTTACTGAAAAATCCATTATGACATTAGTAACATTTAAATCAAAACAATTTTGAATTAGGGAATGTGATATTGATTTTAAACCACTATAATTTAAGGATATTAATGATAAAATACATCCATATATATGTTTACATTCTACATAAAATAAATCATGTGGATGAAATTGCATAAGTCTCAAAGGAGGGAAAATGAGATGAGAAATCATTTAACCCATGACCTGACTCACCATGTACTTCTTTTACATTATTAAATAAAAGAATTATATTAATTATATAAATTATTTAATACCTTAATCATGTTAATTACCATATTATTATTCCTTTTATTTTATTTATAGCCATGTATGTTTTAGTTTCTAAATAATCTATGTTTATGTCGAATGTTTTGAGTTCGTTTTGTCCATAACCTTTAAAATAGCATAGGTAGTGTTACCAAAGTCAAATTGGACATGGTTAAATCATTTAAAAAATAATAAACATATTACAATTTTATTTTCAAAAAATTAAATATTCATTTATAACCATCCAGTTAAGGGGTCCTAAAAAAGAAAATATATCATTTCATTGGGGTGGTTGTTTATACATACACATTAAAAGAGTTTTAATTTTTAAAATGGATGAAAAGAAAAATAAATATAATAAGAATCCCTTAAATAATAAAAAAATATGTTAAAAAAATAATTAAATCCATCCTTATGTCTAGCTATGTGAGGTGGTAATGAAAAAAGTAATACATCATTCATGGTGGTGTTATTCTATACGTACGCATGAGCGGCGCATTCATTTACAATTAGATTGAGAGTAAAAAAAGTTTTCCTATCAACATAATAACATATCTATATATTAATAATGGTAATATCATTATATTATGATGGTTGTTATATATTTTAAGGGTGAAAAATATGAAACAAACTTGAAATAATTCTGTTAAGACTTGTACCCCCTCCTTGAATATTTTCCTTTGGCTTACACCTTAAGCCTTCTAGGATTAGTATTTTCATGAGACCAGTACCTATAAGATATTAGGAGTCAAAATGGGGGGTATGTAGAACTTTATTGAGCTATAGTACTCAATGTTTGTGTATAATTTATGATAGTATGTGTATTTTTATACACTACTACAAATATGAACTCTAACAGTGTGAAAATGTCCTTTAACAGTGGTAAAAAAGCATTGTTAATCACAATGTTAAAAAAGGGGGTCCTTTATCTATTCTAAAAAAGCACTGATAAAGAACCCCATTTATCATTTCTTTTTTTGTGATGATAAATGAACTATTTTTCAGCACTATTTTTATCACTAAAAAAGGGCTGTTATCCTACAATGTGATGTTTATTTGATAGTACAACCAACCTACTATTTAAACAAATCACATCCAGTATAAAATTTAAACAAAACACACCTAGAAGCAAACTGAAATTTAAGAAAACTGCAATCTAAACAACACAAAAGAACCAAACATTCTATTTACATTTAACTGAAATAAATAATACAAATCTATCCACCAATGGAATGTAAAAAAATAAACACTATTAATAACCTATCAAAAAATGTTTTAGATAATTATATTTACAATTTTCCAATAGACATTTGAAAAAATTAATATTTCATTTTCGACACTCGTGATCCCCTCTCAAAAATCTATGCTCATGGTATAAGTTACCAAACAAATTATCTCAACCTAAGAAAAACATTTCTTCTATTTAAGATTACAAATGTTATGTTAGTAATACTATAAATAAATAAATTCAACATTAATATGAAAGAACACATTAATAAAATGTCAATATTTAATAAAAATTACACATTTGGAGTTATACCGGACACACCATGTGTCCTTTTCTAGTGGGGTTGATTCCTACATGTTACAAATGAGTTATGGATAATTGTACAAAAATAGAAAAACAACCTGAATGTGTTTTATAAGTTTTGTGTATGTCACTTGTTCTTTTGCTAAAATTAATGGCAATTTTAAATAATGACACATTTAGAGTTATACCAAATATATTGTTTGTCGTATTGGGATGTTACTGATTTCTACCTATCAAAAATTACTAATGGATTGTTTTCCTAAAGTATCAAAACAATATGAATGTGTTTTCTCAGTTTTCAGTACATTAGTGGTGTTTTTTTACTAAAATGTCATTTCAAACTGAAAACATGCATTTGGAGTCATACCAGTCACATCATGCAATGGTTTGATATGAGACTACTTCATACACATCAAAAATGACTTTTTAATTTCTATACTAAATTAGCAAGACAATCAGAACATATTTTTTTGGTTTTCATTGAGTGACATGTTTTGAACTAAAATTTCAATTTTAAACTGATAACGAATACTTTTAGATATACTGATCACACCATGGCTTAGTTTGAGGTTTGGGAGACTCTTTCATATCAAAAATGACTCATGGATAATTTTATTAATGTATCAAAACAATCTGAATGTGTTTTCTTAGTTTTTAGTATGTCAAGTGTTGTTTTTACTTAAATTAATGTCAATTTTAGTGAAAAAGAGAAACTTTGAGTTGTACCAGCCACACCATGTGTTGTATTGGGGTTCATCTAATCCCTACATATCAAAAAATACTGATATATCATTTTCATAAAATGTAAAAGAAATATGAATTTATTTTCTCATATTTTACAATGTCTCTTGTTGTTTTTACTCAAATTAATGTCAATATTAAATAAAAAGATACTCTTTGAGTTGTAACAGTCACACTGTTTGTCTTATTGTTGTTCAGTTTACTTCTACACATCAAAAATGACTCATGGAATGTTTCAATAAAATATTAAAACAATCTGAAAATATTTTCTCAGTTTCAATTATGTCTCTTGTTGTTTTTACTAAAATTATTGTTAATTTTAAATAAAATAAGACACATTGAGTTGTATCGGCCACCCTGTGAGTTGTATTGAGGTGTGACTGGTCCCTAAATGTCATAAATGACTAATATATTTCCTTCCTAAAATATAAAAACAATCTAATTTTTTTCCATTTTTCAGTATGTCACTTGTTGTATTTACTTAAATTAATATAAATTTTAAATAAAAATAGACAACTTGAGTTATAATGGCCACACCATGTGACTAATTGAGGTTAGATTGAATCCTACACATTAAAAATGATTCATGCATTGTTTCCCTAAAATATAAAAATAATCAAAATGTTTTTACTTGGTTTTAAGTACCTCACTTGTTATTTTTACTTAAATTAATGTCAATTCTAAATAAAAGGATACATTTGAGTTATACCAACCACACTATATTTATTATTAAGGTGATAATGATACCTAAACTTCAAAATTGAATAATAGATCTTTTTCCTAAAATATCAAAACAATCTAAATGTCTTTTCTCTATTTTTAGTATGTCACTTGTTGTTTCTACTTAAATTAATGCCAATTTTAAATAAAAAGAGACTCATTTAGTTATAATATCCACTCCATGGGTTGTATTGAGGTTTTTTTGACTTTTATATGTCAAAAATGACTCTAGGATCTTTTTTCTAAAATATCAGAACAATTTGAATGTGTTTTCTCATTTTTGTGTACCAAACATGTTGTGTTTACTTAAATTAATGTCAACTTTAAATAGAATGATACACTTTGAGTTCTACCAACCACACCATGGGTGGTATTGAGGTGAGACTAATCCCTAAACATCATAAATGACTAGTATATCATTTTCGAAAAACATCAGAACAATCCAAATGTGTTTTCTTGGTTTTCAATATGTCACTTGTTTTTTTACTTAAATTAATGTCATTTTTAAATAAAAAAGAAACACTTTGAGTTGTAATGGCCACACCATGCATCATATTGAGGTAAAGTTAACACCTACATAACACAAATGACTCATAGATTGCTTTCCAAAAATATAAAAACAATCAGAATACATTTTTTTGGTTATCAGAACGTCACTTGTTGTTCTTAATTAAATTAATGTCAATTTTAAATAAATAGAGACACTTTGAGTAGTACTGAATACACAGTTTTTCTTATTAATGTGCAGCTAATTCCTATACGTCATAAATGACTAATATATCATCGTACTAATATATCAAAACCATATGAATGTTTTTTCTTGGTTTTCAGTATGTCACTTGTTTTTTACTTAAATTAATGTCAATTATAAATAAAAAGAGACAATTTGAGTTATACCAACCTTCTTAGAAATAATTTATAAAACTATTAATAATAAGATAAGGATATGAAACATATGAAAGGGTGATTATAAATGTTCAATTAGTGTAAACCATGGATATATTACTAATCATATAAGTATAACATGAGCATAATGATGTTAGGAAGTAATATTAACATTAGAAATTCATACCCAATATATAGAAGTCGCATCTTCATACTATTTATTTACCTTTGATCATATGTTATGCTTAAATTTTGTTTCTGAGTGCATCTATATCATCTTGTGAATATGAGTCCTTGTTATATGTCATATTAGTACTAGAAAAATATAAATACATTAAGGATTAATAAATATTTTAAATGAATTGGTAATTATCTTCGAAAATAAATATTTAGGCATGTTAATTTGTTCATGGAATATGATCTCTCTCAGTAATTTACAAACATAATAACCATAATATTTTCCATTGGTTTGTTTTGGAAGCTGTAGAAATGTTGAGGATAATATGTAATTTGATTTGATATGTGTTTGGATAGTGAAATATTATTATATATACCCTAATACTTATCCAGTCATAGTACATGTGTTCTTCCTTGTCCTTATCCCCTCATCTCATTGCTTTTTTCAGATGATAGTGATGCACCACCCTATCATAATAGAATACTCATTAAAAGAAAAATATAAATTATATAACTTGATGTTTAGTTCTAAAACGTTGGATGTAGTGTATTACAAATGGTAAAACTCTATCATGTGTGGATGGTTTACTGGATATCCATGCAATGAATCCAGAAAATAAATATTTGGAGTATCCAAATTTATTGCAATGAGAATCCAATGCTGCATAAAAACACAAAAAAGAATAATTAATTAAAGAAATTAAAATAAATTTTATATAACTAAATTATATAGTCTTACCCCTATATCATTGGTATTAAATAGAGTCTATCATCTGAAATTTTTCTTTCAAAGGATTTTATTAGACCTGCCATTATTTCATCCTTTTTGATCAGTTCTATTTTAGCTTCTGCTATTGAGGTGACATGAAGACTAATGAGTGTGACCTTTTCCCATGACTAAATACCTTCAACTATTTTTCATATAAATTCTAGCCAAAAATATGAAATTTATTTACTCATAATTAACATAGTATATCATTTTTTGGAAAATGAAATTATGATAACATACCTCATGTATACATTTACAACTGAGCCACCTAGCCAGTCATAGTTAATTATTTCAGTTACACTCTCAAGACCAATGAAGTAATGATCATTCTCTCCATACATATTTTCTTCAAATTCAATAATGTGGGTGCCACCATCTTTTAACTTGGTATCCACATGAGCCTTGAATGATAGTAAATGTGGATATTGAATGGGTTGGGTAATTGTGATTTTACTATACCTCTTTGATCGATTGGTTGACCCTTTATATTTTTTTGACAAGGTATTTCATTTCATCCTCTTCTCTTTGTCTATATGTAATAACATTCATTGGTTTGGGATTTTTTCATTAATTTCTTATCGTTTATCTTGAAAAGTAAATTGGAAATGAATACCTCCTTGTCAACAACATTCCTTTTTACAAGATGTGATTGCTATGTAGTGAATGATCCAACAGCTTTTTCAATCGTATTAATATCTTCCCCTAGAATTGGTATAGGTAGATCAATGATAGGATAATGGGCTATGTTGATCAACACTAACACCAGAACTTTTGGAATTGGTCTGTTGTGTAGCATGTACTTTGGAATATTGAACATCGTATCCCTCGCCACAAGGCGATGGGTGGGTGTTTCTAGATATAAATCATAGTCATTATCACCTTTTAGATTAGAAATATAGGAAAGGTATTTGTGTCTATCTAATTCACACATCATAGAAACATTTATTAGAAAATTGATGCGTCTACTAAGGAATCTCTTTGAGGGGAATGGCTAGCTCTATAGCAGATGGGGCTATGGTGGGAACTTCACGCGGTGTCAGTTGTTATGTTTCTTCTTCTCATTTCCTATCCCTCATTAAAATTTTTATTATCTCCCTATTCCATTGGATGTGTCCATCGAGGGTTGAAATTTTTTCTCTCATCTGTTTTATTAACTCACTTTGATAATCCCATAGTTTTTTTCTCAAAATATGTTTGGGGTGTAACCCCAAAACTGGCACCTTTAACATGGTCATACTGTTCTGGCTTCTTCCAGGACACTAATTGTTTGTGTTCAGTTGGAATAGCTTTTTCTGATTCCAATGACTATATCGGATAGAAAATATAGTAAAAGAAGTGATCATTGATACATAATAGGAAAGTAAAGAAAACGATTATTATGTAATACATACACATTATTCCCACACTTTTATGTGTTATCATCTATTAGTATCTCATATTTATTTACATGTGCCTCCTTCTATAGAACATGGCATGGGATGGAAGTGGCTTTGGCATTCAAGTCATCAAAATGCATATAAATATAGGAACATAATTATGGTCTTGTTTCTTGTCACATAAAATTATTACTGTAGATTTAAAATATGTACCAATTTTTTTCATGTGAAACGTACCCCTTCCTTGCTTTACAATAGTGGTACACTGGTGTTCCTAATTATTCCTTATTTTCATCACCCAGTTGTTGCTTCATAAATATAAAATTTTCAATAAAAGTTATTAACCAATTATCATCAAACAACGTATTATTGGACACATTGTACCTAAAAAGACACATCTGCATGACATCTAGTAAACGGATCCCTCACTTCTTGGGTTATCAGGTGTGCATAGATAAGTGGTGGTCATGGGTTTATTTTCCCTTTAGAATCTTTAAGATGGTGTCTTGTTAAGATTGTGAGAAATCCTCTGTGAGTCCTTCCAGAAATCCTTAATACATGCTTCTTGTGGGATTCATCTACTATAAATCCACTCTGTAATGTATGATAAAGAGTAAGTAAATCTTTAAATATATTATTTTCTAGTAAAATAATGAAATTATATCATAATGTATACATAATCTCTACCCACATCAACTTATTAAGCTCGTTCACAACATGGTGCCACGAATCTATGTCAATCGCCACACATTTCTGAGCGACGATTCCAATATAACTGTGGGACATGGCCTTATTAGGGTTAACATGATGACCCCACACATTCCATCTAACCTCGTATTTGATACCTTTGTCTTCCACCTTAATAATTTTTTCTAACATCATCAAACTATGGTGCTCTATTTTTTTTTTGCGATCTCAGTCTACTGACACCTAACATTTCCCCAACATCAACATGGTAAATATGTTCCTCTAGAGCAGTGGCATCGGCATGTGTATATGGTTGTTTTACCTCTACACTGTGAGCAGCAGCAGGTTGAGAGACCTATTTTTCCTCGAGATTTGGAGCACCAGCACGTGAAGAGGTCATTATCTTCATGAGTGATTTAAATTTTTATTTAGAGTACATAAATTCAGAAACAAAATGAATAATTACATGAGATAACACAATATATATTAAGAAAAAAATGTAACCTGATTATTGAAATACCTTTTTAAAATGCTGTAGGGATTTGACACCCCTATCGATGATCCAAATACCTTCTTTGTGGTATCCTATGATGTAAAAAATGTCATCGACATTGGGACTGCTTCAAAATGATTTCAACATCCCAATGAAAGTGCCAACCTTGGTTGAATTTTCATCTAACCCTTCAGGATTTTTGGTCAATAATAGAAGAATTGACCACTTTCAGTTTGTAGTATTTGTAACAAAAAATAATTGTACTTATGATGATTCTATTATAAATGATTATTCATTGTACCCTTCTTTACTGAAATCAACTTTCATGAATCCTAATTCATGTGTTTTAATGGAACTCTTTTATCAGCCCACTTTCCTTGAAATTTTTTCATTTTTAATGTTATATAATTGAACTACCATATTTGTTTGATGATGCCAAATTATGACATATTTGCGTGAATTGGATTTTTGTCATTATTACTAGAAACATTCATCGCATCAGCCAAGAGTATAACTCCACTATTTTTCATCATACTATCTTTATCATGTTCATTTGTATATAACATATAAACATTAATTACATAACCTTTGTAATATAATAAATTAACATTTGGTCATCCATCTAGCCATTGAAGTCATTCTAAAATTGAATCTAGATTTTCATATAACTCCTTTAAAATATGGTCCTGAAACCATCATATAAGCTATAGATTATGTGTATTTGATATCCATATTTAAGTCTGTGATTGATTCAAATACCTAATAATTTATTTTTGCATTTCGAAATATGGGGAAACCTATAAAATTTTATGAAAAATGTAAATATGTGCCTGATACTAATCTGTAATATTGATTATGACAACATCTCTTCTAGATATTCCTTCACCCATACACCACCTAGTGTGATGAGATTTGGATATACCAATTATTTCCACATAGGACTGATACTTAGTACAGAAATCAATGGATTCCTCAAAAATATATTTCTCTGTAATACAACCCTTTGTCCGACTTCGATTTTTGATGTACCCTTTCAAAATATTCATATACCATTCAATGGGATACATCCATCTATAGTGTACTGGAATACATAGGTGAATCTCTCTAACCAAGTGAACCATCAAATGAACCATCATATCGAAGAATGTCGGTAGGAAGAAAATTTCCAATTCAAATAATATGACTGAAATTTATATTTCTATACTCGGATGTTTTTATGGGTTTATAACTTTGATGAACATAGATTTGAAGAAGAAATAGAGTTTTTTTAATTTATGATGGACATTCTAGGGGAAAATGAAATGTAAATCCTTAGGCATTTGATCTTGCATCAAAACATTGCAGTCATGTGATTTCAGACACATTAACTTTAAATTGGTCATTGACATGATGTTCTTGATATTCAATGAATACCTATCTAGAACCATTACATCATTCAAGAAGATGAAAAACTCATATATCTTCTTCCTGGAAATATTTTCTGTACCAAAAAGAAGAAAAGTTCATTTTTTCACCCTTCACTGGCTCCAACTCATCTCGTATTCCCATGTTAACCATGTCCAACCTAGCCTTATTCCATCCTTTGTTTTTTTGGGTGCATTTATCAACATTTTTACTATATGATCACATACATTTTTTTAAATATTCATAACATCAATAATGTGTTTTATGTACTAATATTTCATGTATGGTAATTCAAAAAAAAACTGAGCTCCTCTCCCAAATTGTTTTTGTAACTTTTTTTATAATTATTTATCAAATGTAGTGTCTATATCATTTACTTTCTCAAGTAGTTGATAAACTATTAGCATAGATGGTGAGGTACTTTATTTTTAAATTCCATTGAATGATTTTGTACGAGTTCGATACTTATTTCTTCGGTGTAGAAATCTACAATGTCCTGCAAACAATGTTTTCGATGAAAGCTTCAACCTAATTGACGGTGTACCTTGTTCACAGATGGGACACCCATGAGTTCATTTAATGTTATATCCTTACAAATTTCCATAAGCATGAAATTCATTTATTATTCTATAAACCATGGATCTCAATGTGAAATCTTCATTTCGGTAAGCATCGTACAACATAACACCTGAATCCCATAATAATTATAAATCCTCAGTCGATGGATCCAAATAAACATCAATATCATTACCCAGTTATTTTAGTCCTAATATAATCATAGATAACATGTTGTGTTTTTGTTTTATGCATAATCATGGTATCAAGTTATAATTTATCATCATAATTGGCCATGTATTGTGAGTGCTTCTTTGAAAACCAAAAGGATTCACTTCATCTGAAAATAATGCAAGGTGAATTTTTCTCTGCTCGTTTCCAATGTTTGAATAGTCATGATCAATTTTAATCCACTAATGAGATTATTCTAGGTGACGTAGTTTTCCATGTTTATTTCTATTGCCTGTGTTCCACATTAATTTCCCTACAGTCTCCTCACGTCCAAATAGGTGCATGAACCATGGAATTATTGGAAAGTTCCATAAAACTTTCATAGGATTGGATTCATCTTTATTGTATCGAGAATCACCACACTTTGGGAATTATATAAGTGATTTATAGTCCTTTTGAAATAGTATATAGTCATTTGGTCAGGCATGTATTCTTCCAGATACCATTCCCATCGATCAAAGCATTCATTTGACGTTATATGTTCTGCGTGGGAGCTCATTATCTTCTAGGAACAAGTCATTCAAGATGGAAATTAATTATATAATATTGTAATCACTCTATACATTTCCTTATTTCAAATTATACATCTTAATTAAAATTGAAAATGCTGTAAATTTCGTGCAACCACCATACAATGGAATCTTTTCACAACTTTTTAATTGCTCAAAAAATTTTGTGCAATTGCGATGTTCATCTTCAACTGCCTTTTTCATTTCCTCAATATGATCTTCATCATCATTCACATATGTAATCACATCCTCAATACAATATTATTCATTATCCACACTTCTAATCATATCATATTATCCATAAAATGTATGTTTATCCCACCCACTAGCTATATTTTTATTCCAACATTTATAACTTCAATCTATTCCGTGACAGATCAAGTGTCATTCTAACTCTTCTGGACTAACATGTCTTGAATAACAATAGTGTAAATAGGGATAAAGGGTTTGAAAAGGTTCTTATGCACTATATTTCAGAAACTTGATGAACTCTTTCACTCCATCATCATATGGTTTTTTCAAAAGATCGGAATCCATCCATTCTTTATTGAAATCCATCCTATTTGATTCAGTGATATTAGTATTTAAAAAATTAAATACACAAAATATTGAAATACAAATTATAAAAGGATTAAAATATATATAGAATTGTATCCTCCTTTTAAAACCATTTATCAAATCACAATTGAAATCTAATTAAAAAACAACCATTTACACAAAATCTTCTTTAAAATGACATGCCCTTTTAAAAACAAACCAATCAGTTTCAAACACTCTTTCTCAAAAACCCAATTCATTTTTTTAAATTAGTCATTGAAACTTCATGACCTAACAATATTTATCATTTAAAATGAATAAAAATGCTCTATATTTTAAAATGTTTCATTTAAAACTTCACACATCCCTTGTTAAGATGAAACCAGTATTACATAGACATTCAAAACATTCACATCCCTTTTTGAAATCCAATCAAATGAGTTTAAAAACACTTGGAATGCAACCTATGTCTATGCCAAGTGTTTAAATAGTTTTAAAATTATTAAAACCAAAAAATATATATATTCAACACATATAATTTTTTGATAAATATTTAAAAACACTTGAATCATTTTAAAATAACTACTTAAGAATTTTCAAAAAGACATAAATCCCAACACAGTCTCTTTACAAAGGTAACATGAATAAAAAACAACCAACATTTTATAAAATATAATTCTATAATAGTTTTATCATGAATCTCATGAATAAATAGTATGAATTCTATAGTTTACTCTCGTAATACTACAGGGGAGTGAATAATTGTAATATAGAAACCCTAAGTGTCACTTGACAATGAAACTTTTGAACATAAAGTCGTATTTCTTTAATGTGGGTAACCATATTCCACTTGATGTTTCAATCATAGAATAACTATGTTTAATCCTTCCAATATGGTACATTTTTAAAAATGTTCCCCTTCTCGAGGTTATACATTAAGTAAAATTTAAAGGACTATAGTTACTCATATATTCTCCGCTATCAATTGTTCATTTCACTTTGTGATTAAATATATTTCATACACATTTTTTAGTGTATTCCAAAAACACCTCATGGAATGCACCAGTATTTCAAAATCTAGGAATGTATTTGGGAAGTTTGTCATATGTGTTCTTAATTGTTTGGACCCATAAAAAACCACATGACCATCCTGGACTTGAACTATTTAAATCTTGACTCTTGATACATCAAAATGTAATTCATACTCATTAATCAGTCATTTATGGTTAATATTGATGTTTTCATCAATCTCTAACTAAGATATTAGAAGGATCTATCATGAACATATATGAAATGGAACCATGCCACATTCTTTTTTAGGGTCTTTTTAGTGATTCCACTCAGGAAGAATCCTTGTTGACCCTCTGGTAATAAAAGTGAACCCCTAAAAAAATCACCTTAAAAAAATATCATTTCATGTTATATGTATTCATATGAAATTATTGTTCTTCTCAATGATTATTCCAAAAACACCTCTATCACATATTTCTTTTGCATGTTTTCCCGATTTCTTATAGTAAATATCAATTGTTCATCCATTTTCACCGACTTCCAAAATTTCTTAGAAGTCTCCCCATTGAGCATGTAGAATGTTTAACACCTGTATCATGTCCAGCAAAAACCTTTCACTTTTGATGAATAGTTAATGTCACTCTTACTTTTCAATGAATGAATATTACATTACAAAAACATGTTCTCAATACAATGAGGAGAAGTAATTAGTATATCAACATTAAAAAAATCCATATTTAAAAAACCATAACTTTTTTCATTACTTTGGGACTACTTACCATTACACCATCCACTTTTAAAAATCATATCTCAAATATTACCACATCTAAATGATATTTCACTATAAACTTCATATATAAAACTATGAGGATATTCTTTGGAGCCTCTCATTTTGGTTGAAATAATCAAAAAATGAGTAAGGATTCACATTCCAAATTGTTTTCATGCTTGAAGACTAAATCATGGGGACTATAGTACCATATTACTCTTCAACACATGAAAAGAACTATGATACTATACTAATACATGGTATGATTTTCTATAGTCTATTTTCTATAATCTTCAAAAATAATTTATAAATGACATTAAAAAGACTAGTCACTCTAAAATTCTTAACTAAACTCATATCAGTAACCTCTAGAATAAAAGTGATGAGAGTATCATTATAAGTCTTAAGAGAATTCTTACCTCTCCAAAACTCATTCATGAAGTTAACAACATCAAGTCCCAAAATAGCCTAGAAAATTTTAAAAAAATCATAAATTAAATCTATGTTAGGTACTTTTGATGGATGTATCAACATAAATTCCATGACACACAACCATGCCGACAACTACAACAACATAAAAACCAAACAAACACAATTTAAAATTTTACAAAGCATCCCTTATTCAATTTCATTTGTTAATTCAGGGGTTATCATAAAAGTTGTATCATTATGGGGAATTCATTCATTAGCATTGTATATGTAAATTACCAGTTTCCATATTAAAATTTTCAACATGAACTAAAAAACATTCAATTCATTTATTGTGCAAACAAGGACCACCAACAGTCATGATTTTTAGCAAGGCGTTTAGCCCATACAAATCCCAACATCACCATCAGTATGAAACTGTAATAATATGAAAACAAACCCCATTTCCCTTTCTATTTAATTATCCAGTTCTTATCTTTTATTAGTGTGGCGCAATAATAAACCATTGGAAAGAAAGAGTAAAACCATCTGAAATGATACATAAGAAAAGATAAACTATGGAGAATTCTCACCTCGAAAAACTTTTTCAAGTAATCCGTGATCCGAAGGGCAATATTGGATGCCCACACTCGAAAACCACACCACTAGAAATTTGGATCAACCTATTCTTCACCATAATATTATCAAAACAATGTATAAACATGAAACTCAAGTGAAACTGCAACATAGTAGAAAATTATGGGGAAAGAACAAGAAGAAGTAGATGGGAAAGAGGAAAAAACTCACCATGGGGGTATGGTTCAACGCACCAAGGAGTTGTGTTTGTGGTAGATGATAGGCGTGAGGTAGAGGATTCATTCGGTGGAGGAGAGGCACACATTGGAGGTGTAGAGTGGAGCGATTCATGGCAGAGTATAGGTGCGTGCTGGAGGAGAGGCAGACAGAGGAGGAGAGGTGCATGGTGGAGGGATTCACAGCGGAAGAGAGGGTTGTGGTAGAGGAGTCCTCCAATAGAGGAGAAGCACATTGCGGATGAGAGGCATACAGGGAAGGTGGATTCATGGCAGAGGGATTTGTTGTGGAAGAGGAGTCGACAGGAGAGGACGAGGAGGAGGAGGAGGAGGAGCCGGTAGGGATCGGCATTCATGAGAGCTTAGGGGTGTGTGGAAGGATGAGAATGTTACAGTATCTTTATAAAACCTATGAAACTTTTATCAGAGCTAGATAGAAAGTACTGATAATGTTCTGTTTTATCCATGCTAAAATAGAAAGTGCTGATAAAAGACACCTTTATCAGTGCTTTTTCACGCTGATAAAGATATGCCTTCATCAGTGCTAAAAACAATGATAAAAGGTGACTTTATCAGGGCTATATTTTTAATGTTGATAAAGAAACATTTTATCAATGCTTTTTAGTGCTGATAAAGTCTAATTTTTATCAGTGATAAAAAAGCACTGATAAAGTTAAAACATTAATAATTTATTTATATTATTATATATTTATAAAATTATATATATGACAAATATATGTTTATTTCTTTTTAATTATAACTATAAATAAATATATTTATTTATATTTATAAAATTATAATTTAAATAACTATAAAATTATAAGAAATATACTTATTATATTTATAATTTTAGAAATATATAAAATAAATATATTTATTTATAAGATTATATATATAATTGTATTTCCTCTAATTTTATAATTATTTATATTAATATATATATATAATTATAATTATAAATGATTATATATTTATTTATTTAAATAATTTTTAAATTATAACAAATTTATATTTCTAATATTTATAATTTTATTAATATATTTATTATAATTTTATAATTATTTAAATATATATATATTTATTTAAAACTATAAGTATAAATATTTGTATTTATTTATCAATATATTAATATATTTATAAATATATTTATTTAATTATAAATAACATTATATATGAGAATAATAAATTTATTTTTTATAAATTAATAATTATCTTATTGAGTATATATTTATTTATATTTATAGCTAATAAATATTTATTTATTTATTTGTAATTAAAATTTATAATAAGTAAATATTTATTTATAGTTTTAATTATATATATATTTATATATTAAAATAATTCTAAATTTAAAAAATATATATTTATAATTTTTTAAACATATTTAATTAATATATTAATTATAATTTTTAACTTATTTAAATATATCTTCGTTTATTTCGAATTATATTGATGACTATTTAAATTTATTTATAAATATTTGTATATAAATATATATAATTAATATATTTATGAAAATTTTATAATTATTAAATATATATATATTTATTAGGAATTATAATTATAAATAATTGTATTCATCTGTAAATATTTGTGTATAATTATAAAAATATTTATTTAATTATATATTCATAAATATATAAGTAGAATAATAAATATATTTATTATAATTTTATAATTATTTACATATATATATTTATTTATAGTTATAATTATAACATTACCTAAATATATTTATAAATATTTGTATATAATTATAAGCATATATATATAGAATTTTAATATATGTATTTATTGTCATTTTACAATAATTTAAATATATATATATATATCAATAATTATAATAACAAATAAATATATTTAAAAAGTATTTATAAATAATTAAAATTTAATAATTATAAATATAATAATTATATTTATTATTTAAATATATTTAATGTATTTTTATAAGTATTTTTTAGTACATATTGGTATATATGGGTAACATCAATTAATCATATGCCTGGTAAAATATACATAATAAAAAACGAGTCGTTAATGGATAACATGAATAATTAGAAGAAAATAATGTATAAATAAGCATTCATGATGATATATAACATATATACATGCATGATCAATATATTTACTGACAAAATTCAATGGAAACACGTATATATTTAACAATTATAATATAAATATATATTAAAAAGTATTTATATATATTAATTATGAATAAAATAAATATATTAAATATAACGAAGATAATAAATCTAACAAATCTATAAATAGTCTAATTAATTAATCTAATAAATCTAATAAGTATAAATCAAATAAATCTATAATAAATCTAATAAATCTAATAAATATAATACATCTAATAAATATATTTATTATTTGGTAAAATTTATTATAATATTGTGATTATTTAAAAATATATATATAATTATAATCTTAGAAATAATTTTTGAAAAACATTATATATATATATAAACACCAAATAATTTCTTTTCATTTTCAAAATAAAGAACCTATTTTTTGGCTAAGTGGGGACCTTACAACTTCAAAAATGCCAAGAAAATACAAAACACATTACACCATTCAAATAACACATAACGCCATACGAAAAGCAGAAGGCGCCAAACCAAAGTGCAAATCACGCACAGACAAATTCAAAAATCAAACCAGCACACGTCAGCATCATCACTGTGAGACCCTCGAGCATCGCACCCAACACAACAGTCACCATCATGGTCATCCCAAACCCTATCGCCGGTGAAGACCCGGGCAACATCGACGACATCACTGAAAGGATTCACAAACCTACGGTCCCTTCTTCAACTGTGCCATCATAAACTCAACTCAAAAGAAAAATTCATCTTCAACCACTGGATTAGAAAAACCCAATCCATAATCCTCTTAAACTCCACCATCTGGCCTCCTGTCTCTACCAAAACACACTTCAGAACTAATCCTCCTTCGTGAAGAATTGGTCTCCCAGCCGGCATCAAAAACTCAAATAAACACAAATTCATAGGTACAATATCATCGCCGAGGAACCACGCCCCAACTAACATAAAATCCTCAACCCAACCACAAAATCAACAAGATCCAGACCATCCCATTGCCAAAATAATTATCTCAACATCATGACAACAAAACCGCATCCAAAATCAATGTGTACACCTTTATCAGTGATTTTAGCTAGTGTTGATAATGCCCCTTTAATGTCCCAGAATTTCTGTATAATTTTTTTATAAAATTATATGGAATTATTTCGAGACCAGTCACTAAGAAAGCGTGTGATTTCGAGGCCCAGAGTGCCTAGAATGATCTATTGAAAAATTTTATGCTTTAAATAGCGCGTGTGAATGGGTTTCCTAAAAAAAGGAATAACTCTTAAATTGGTTTGATGATCAGAAATATGAGGGTAATGTTGTGTTCGGGATGGAAGGTTTACCATAGGCCCAACTTAAGTTTCGTTAGTGTATCCCTCTACTGAGAAAACTCGTAAATGGAATAACCATAAACAAAATTATTAAATAAAATTATTTTATTTTTCAAATTCTTATAACTCACGAACGGTGACTCGGATTAAAAATCTGAGACTGCCGATGAGCTCGTGTGGGTATGCTTTCTTTAGGTAGATCCTAACATTGGCCAACGTGGGCCCATAGAGCAAGTTAGTTTTTTGGATGTAAATAAAATAATTAAATAACAATTATTTTATAGTTAAAATTTTATAACCCCTAAACACTAACTCGGATTAAAAATTAGAGAGTATATTTGAGCTCGTGAGGGCATGTTCCCCTTATACGGAGCATAAACATGATCGGCTCGGGTTGTGGGTGAATTTTATTTTTTTTTTTGAAATTTTTTTAAGTAATGCTCATTAATCATGTGAGTGCGTTTTTATAACATTTGAACCGGTGCTCGGATCGAAAATCTGAGGGCACCGTTGAACTGAGAATGTCGGGATTCACCTAGAAATGACTTAACTTCAACCAAAAGGGGTCATACAGAAATGTTAATTTTCAGACTGCTCAGAAAATAATTAAATTTCTTAAAAGTTTATTTTATTTAATTTTCTCACTATTGAATGGAGGACGACATCACTGTGGTGTAGCGATGAGGCAATGATGAGGCACATTAAATGAGGATCCATAATGGCTCATTGTGAAAGCATAATGATACAACGTCACAGCATAATAGAAATGATGCGACGTGTTTCATTTTGTTAAACAAACATATTGAAGAGTTTCGAATTAAACCGCAAGAAATTCTATAACAAACCTCCTGTGAGAATCATCTCTAACAAATAATGAAAAAAGATGGAGAAATGTCATCGACTTTAACATACCCTAAATAATGATGTCGGGAAGCGACAAATGACATCGACCTATTGAACCCTTGAGGATGGAATGCTTTGGAAATGAACATCAAATCTAGGTAGGGGTTTGGAATTATTTAATATTTTTCCCATTCCTTTTCTGAATGACCAATGCAGATAATCCCATGAACAGGTTGATCTGTGGGTCATTCATCCTTGCAGGAGGGTGTATTTATTGGGGATTTTGGCACCGGGATTAAATTTTATCTATTAGAACTATAATTTCAAGCCTCCCCTATTTTAAAACTCTGACATGGAGAGCCCAAGATGGCATGAACAAGGGTCGACAACCCTCTGTTTTTGCGTTCTTCGTGGCAGAGAAATAAAAATTGTAGCAGGGAAAGATTGAGTCCTTTACGGGGAAGTCAGAACCCCGCAGAGGCTATAGGCATAGACTAAGTGGATATCGGGCCGCCGTCGATGTTGGTCTTGTGCTGATGATCGCAAGTAGGAGGCGGCGCTACCCCAGGAGCTACGTGAGGGATGGAGCAGCCAAGGTATTCCCACCACCCTCGAGAGGCGGTGCTCTCTGCACGCGCTGTAGTGGTGGAGGGTCGCGACCATTGACCGTGGAGAATGGTGGGACGTGGCACCAATGTGGTGCCATGTGGGAGGAGTATCCAACAATCGTGGACTACATGGATTCAACGTACACGGTCTTGACCACAGGCTTGACCGGCACGGCCGGCTGTGCCAGTCATAGAGTATACACCTTCAGATACGCCATTCGTCCGGGACAAAGGGAATCGGTCTTCTGTTGGAAGATTGGCAGGGGTGGGCTTCCCCTAGTGGGCCATGCTCGAGCCAGTGGGCTAGACCCATGATGGCTGGCTGAATTCGCACCCTTCGGGCCAGCCTGGATGAGATCGGGTCATCGGATGACGCGACAGGCTAGACCCGCGGCCAAAATGGGTGAAGTCTAGTGAGGCCCATTGGGCTAGGCCCATTGGTCAGGCTGGACTGAACCGACCTAGGAACAAACCAGGCCAGGTCAATTCAATTTAATTAAACTAGGGTATGTGGGACCCTCGATCTCGGTTGGTCGAGTCGGTTTGACCAGGTCGGACCGGGCCCAGACGCAACCAGGCCCTGTTTACTGAAACGTCAATAACTCGCAGATCAGGTATCTGATTGACACACCATCTATATCATGAGGACCCTTGCGACAAGGTGGTCCTTCCGATATATTCTATGGGAGTTTTGGTGGGGTTTGTATATTGGCTGGGTTGGACCAAACTCGAATCTAATTGGGCCCTTTTTACTAAAATTCCCATATCTTATAGATCGGGCATCCAATCGACGCACCGTCTGTTGCTTTGGGACCCTTACAATGAGAAAATCCTTGAGATTATTCTATGTGGGACATTTTGGTGTTTGAGGAATGACCAATGTATTTAGATGTAGCCATGTGGATCCTTAGTGGTCTGGTAGACGAGCAGCAGCCGTGTGGATCCTTTGTTGCCTGACAATAGAGCAGGATCCATGTGGATACTTAGTGGCCTGACAGACGAGAAGTAGTTGTGTGGATCCTTAGTGGCCCTATAAATGAGCATCGATTCATCAGGTATGAGTCCCTCAACAGTATGAAATGTTCATCTCTATGGTTGATGAACCTTCTTACTATGATTTAGATTGTACCTGGTGTGATCTATCCTTGATTTATAGATTTTCTTTGTGGTTGATTTGTTGTATTTATCCTAATGGGACTAAGGTCGTCTACTGAGTACTGTGTTACTCACCCCTTCACGGGATTTTCCCATGCGTGTTTTGTCTTTTGTAGACAACGAATGTTTCAACGGTGGACTTGGTTCCCTAGGAGCAGGAAAGGCTCAGTAGGACCAGGCAGACATGATGTACTAATTTAGCTTTCAGTAGCAACACTACTCCTACAATCAGGTGATTTTTTTAGAAGATGGATATCTGGAGTCCCTTTTTTAACTTCTATGTTTTCATTTCTTTTGTTGGGTTTGAATTCTGGCACACTAACTCTCAGTTGTACTTGTTCTCAGCACTTTTTTCTATATACTTGTTTTCCCCTTTCAGTTTGTGGGACATGGTTTGTCATGTGTGTGCATACAGGTACTCAGGAAAAGGCCTCCCACTTTTAGGTGGATGCCTTTAGTGCTAGTCTCCAACCCCTGGCCTTTGGGAGGTGAGCATGGGGAACGTCACAGCATGGGCCCGGGGGGAAGGGTCATGAAAAAGTGGTATTATAGGGTAGTCGATTCTACCAGATGAACTAAGAGTTTTTATTTTAGATGGGGGAAATAGTGTTAACAATTTTGAGTTCGTATTTCAGTCTGGGGAGTCCAGTGTTGGTTTGGTGGTCGACATATCTATACAGCAGGACCTTGAATTATGGTTTTTGACTTGGTACATGAAAAAAATTATTGCTTGTGTTTTGGAAATATTCTTTTCCTGGTCTCTTTTGAGTCAACTCACTTGGTATAACTTATTAACAATGGTTTATCTAGATTCTCTTTCAAGATGACTCCATGTAGAGAGCCATCTATGATTCGAGTGCAAGGTGATGACGATGGTCCATATAATGATGGGGCTATGGTACAGGGATCATTGCCTGAGATGGTACATTCAGGCAGTGTCTTAGCAATACCACTTCCCATTGTTCAAAAATTACTACAGGAGCTACCCATAGAGGACACATGTAGGCTTAGTGACTTACACGAGTTTTAGGGAAATATACCCATCATATTCCGAGGAAAACCCTACTCACAGGAATCTATGAACTTGCTTGAGGTGGTGATTGAGTTTCCATCCATCCAAGGCACCATTAGGTCATATGGAGGTCTAGGAAGTGAGCCTTATACAAGTATCAGTAGGGCAATGTAAGGGTTTAGATTACCAATATCATTTGATGAGGTGACCTTTCTTTGGATAGATCTTGAGAACCTTTCTTAGAGAAGGGGTATCTTTTCATAAAAAGGCTAAGGGGTGTGTATTCCCAAGAGTTTTGACAGCTTTGGAAGGATGACATGTCGGTATCAGAGTATTCATCAAGGCATACCGACCATTACAGGTACTCGATGAATATGATATGATCGGTGCTTCATGGCTCAGACCTCTGAGTGAGATGTGTTTAGGGACATCTAATCCTGCACTATTCAACATTTCATTCCTACTTATGTTAGTGTGCTATAGTGAACATTTGTGGGTGAATGTTCTTTGGATGAATAGATACATCTAGTGAATGTTAGTAATGGAAAATTAGGAAACTGATACCAGTCTTGGAGACTTAGATGTTGAAAAAGATTCAGTAAGAGGAAGTGATAGGGACAAATGAATCTACAGGGCGATAGATGCGAAAGAGGATCTAGTAAAGCATCAATAGATGGTATATATTTTGAAATGTTACAACCACCACCCCAATGTGGTCCCCACTAGGCCCATGGAGTTAGAGGGCAGGGGAAGGGAGTAGCTATATGTGGTCAAGGAATATGACCCAAGGGCTCTATGAATGATTTGTAGTATAGTCTGTTTCTACAACTAGCTTCAATATTAATATAGATAGCTACTAATCATTCCTTCCAGTCTTGAATCATGTTCAATACCTAGAGTTTCTAGTTAAACCGTTGACTTGATATATACATATTGAGATACATATGGGAGGAGACTCAATAATCACACTTATACTGATAGTGTGATATGACCCTTGAGGAGATAGTTTCATATGGTTCTCCTAGTGCAAGCATTGAGGCCTTACGACATTAGTTTGGGTATGGACTGGTCATCCACAGTTCATGCACAGATTCACTGTTGAGACAGTAGTGATGGATGGAGTTCCTCCAGGACTATGACTTTTAGATTGTTTATACTCATAGGAAGAGGAACGTGGTGGATGATTCACTTAGTAGGAGGTCTAGTTTGAAACTACTAAGTGAGGTGACGATGAAGCTAGCTGTAATGTAGATATCTGTAACACCCGAGACTTTTATAAGAAATTTTTTTTATGTTATATAAATCATCAAAGTAATCTTTCACTACACACAACACTATCTTGGCTTGCTTTACACGCAAACACAACCTTCCTCGATAGCTTGCGTTGTACGCAATACCGAGTTTCACTAAACAACGATATGCTATTAAAATATTATTAAAACTAGCCGTTATGAATAGTAATAACCACTTTTGGAAATTTGATAAATTTTATTTTTCAAAATGGACTTCATTTTTGGATTCAGAATATCGAAATTTGCCTAGGGTGAAATTTTTGTATTTTTCTGAAAACTTTTAATTTTTGATGAATAGTGAAAACACTGGGTTACTATTTAAAAACCGAATTTTTATTTAAATAAATATTTATTTTATTTAAATTTATTTTAGGTCAAAATTTATACATAATACCTATATAAGTTCAATGCAATTCATTGGAGTCATTTTATAATAATTTTAGATATATAAAAATTTTATTGAACTTTTGACCGTCTTTTACCCACCTCCTAGGAGAATTTACAAATTTACATAAAATATAATTTTACCAATTCTGTGAGTGGAATTTCAAAAATCCGAGAGACAAAATTGATTTCAGTAAGTAAAATGTCATTCAATGAGATGAAAATAATTTTTTGGTAAACAGTAACTTTTTACTTTTTTTACCACGGTTAAAAGTAAATAGGGTAATTAAGGGTATAAATGTTATTATTATTACCCTAACACATGTCCTAATTCTATTGGATAAGTGTAATTATGCCGAAAACAACCTTAGGAATAAAATATGACCATTTAGGCCCACTTAGATTAGATTAGGACATTTATTATTAATTTATTTAAAGAAGGGTTAAAATAGTTAAAATCAAAGTTTAATAATTAAATCATTTTTAATATAGGGTTATACATAAGATAAATTCGACTATAAATATTCATTAGAAAGCTAAAAATATTTCATACAGAATTATATTTTATTTGTAATTTTTAGACATTAAATAATTTAATTTACATATGACACAATGATGATGCAGTAATTATCTTATTAATGAAATATTGACATAAATGATGTTATAAATACCCAAATAAATGTTATTTGAGACTTTTTATGAATTAAAATACTTTTTTGTGTTAATATGACATGTTAGTATTGATTTAATTCACTTTTTTAGAACAAATATTTCTGTTATGAGTTTCACAAAAATCAATTACCAAATAGTAACAAAATAGACATAAAATAGTTTTTAAAACAAATATTATATTATTAATTGTTATTTTATTCCTAAAAATATAAGGTTCAGCATAATGACTTAGATAAGGTTATATATATTAATAATAAACAACTTTGGGTTTGTTTGTCTTGTTATAGTAAGTTTATTAACCTTATAGTGTAAGAACACAAAAAGACACGGTAAAAGTAAAATTATTTAACTTAAAGTTAAATTAAAATGATAAGGTTAAAATAGGAACCTAAACTTGTCTAAATTATATTGGATGAGAGGATTTAGAACCATACCAACCTTAGCTTATAAATAAATCAATTTGGAGCTATTTGAAACCGAATATGACTTTATAATAAAATAATATTTTAAGTTTTTCCAAAGGTGCCCCTCTCCTCCCTTATAAAAGGGAACCTCCTCCCTCTCTTCCTCACACCACTTTGATCCTTCATGCTCGGAAAACCCCTGCCAAATTCTCTTCTCCACTTCCCTAGAAACATCCTAGAGGTCCTGTTCTTTTTCAATGACAAATTTTAGTGCCCTAAAATGAGGTCTCAAAGAGGCGCTTCAAAGAAGAGGTAATGTCTGTTACCGATTCTTTCAACTTTATTTCTTCTTCCAATTCTTCTTAATTAGTTGTTTCATTATGAATTAATAACATCAGTATAATTCATATACTGATATGTTATTATAAGTATGAAACAACCCTATTTCACCATCTATCCATCCTACGGAAAATGAAATCATCGCGCGTGCATACGTACGGAATACCGTCTCCACGCCGTGGTGTAATCTATTTTCCACCACCACCTTACTTGGATGGGTATAATGGTTTAAATAATGAGTATATATGATTATTGTAATGTGATATTGATTCTGAAATAGTATACATACACTCCAATACAATTCCACGATCATGGGACCGATATCATCACTCGTGCGTACGTACAGAATACCGTTTCCACGATGTGATGTGACTCGTTCTACATGATTTTCATTGCATAATGATTACATAAATGAATTGAGTGAATAAATATGATATATATTACACTAATACCATTCTGTAAATGAGTTATATATAACCTAAAAAGAAGAATAAGAATTTATTCGAAAAAACACGCATAAGAACAAAAAGTAATAAACACCCGAATAACAAGTAACAGTGAAATATTACTAATAATAAGCTAAGAATATGACCATATATGATATCATAACAATGAGTATGATTCTGGAATAAGTCAATGACATTATTTAAATCAATATACATGAGGTTCGGACACTAACGAAGCAAATCGGACCTAAGGTAAGGGAAAATCTCACAATCTCATTTTTATCCGAGATTGTTTATACTTAAGAATTTACTGGGGAATATTTATCATCCACATCCATGTTTCCTTAATATGTAATATTTTTTCCATCCACATACAATTATTTAAATCCAATTTTACCCTTCTGTGAGTTTTAAGTAAATGATAATAAAGGAATACTTTTGTCGTTTTTCGTATGAGGTACTTTTTTATTTTTCCGGCCAAAGTACGGGAAGAATGTTTTTTAACTTATACGGCATGAATGGATTTTTAAAACATTATTTCCAAGAATATTCCCTTAAAAGTTTTCAAGTTTATTTTTAATCAACTTCTTTTAGTTTAGAATTGTATTACATGTTAAGAAAGGAAAAGTGTTTTTGAAGTAGAAAGGATATTTTCCTCAAGAATGGAGTTCAAGTGTTTTATCAAAATTATTTTCCATCTAAGATAATAAAGGGTTCTGTTTCTATCCCTATTATTACATTGATTTGATTATGTTGTGATGGAATTATTTTTATGAATTCCTTTATCTTATATGAATTGTTTTATGATGTCACGATGTTTAAGAATCCCATTTTTATTACATGGGTTATGCTATGATGTATGGTTTATGATTTTGTGGCACACATAAGAATGGTATCATTATGAGATGGGTGGGACCTATATCTCCCTCCAATGAATTGGGTAAAGATTTTATATCTCATGATATAGACATGGATGGAACGGCAGGTTAAACCGGTTCAGTGAAACAGGACTGAAATGAGGAGTGAACTCGGTTCAGAAATGGAATTTGTCCACTAAGATAGTATTGGCAAAGAGTCTTGACTAATAAAAATTGATTCTCTATAATTATGTGTGTATGCCACAAATCTTAATGTTTTAAGTTATAATTATTGTGATTACTTTTCACTACCATGATTTATCCCACGTTATGAAATTATGATCTCTTTTGCAGGGTAAGATTTCCAAAATGTTATGTTCTTATGAATATGATGTGATTGATATTTATTTTGTTTACCCTTACTGCGCATTTGAGCTCACCCTTTTGTATGTTTTCTTTCCTCAAGGTCAGGAAGAAGGTTATTAAGTAGGATATGCCAAAAGGGACTCTAGATATGATGAAATAAATGGGAGACAATGTAGACACTTTATGAACCAGTTGTTTATGTTCCCCAGTTTCTAAAGACATTATACCTATACGGTCCTTTCATGGTTTTGTTATAGGTTGTAATAAGTGTGCCTCAATTTTGAAGTATTAAAAATGTATGTAAAGTATGGGTCGTTATAGTTGGTATTAGAGGCATAGGAGGTAGGAATGTATCCGATCCTTGGGAACTCTCACATGTGAGCATTGGACGAAGCATGGCTCTCCGCCCAAGGGCTTCATGAGGAAATGGATGCCACTAGGGATGGTGGTGTGTCCTGCCCAGGGGGTGTAGCCACCTGTGGAGTGCCCTGATAGGTATCAATTATAGTCCACTGGAAGTAATTCCAGACCGTTATAGTTGGTATCAGAGGAAAGGTATAGTCAACCATTGGAAACTAGTATGTGAAAGCCTTAGTAAGAATCCTAAGGATAAGTCTAAGAATAGAACACAATCTTATTGTTTTAGAAATGTCCATGAATAACCTAGGATAAGGCCTTAAGTGTGAAATTTTATTCTTGATTATGTGGGTTTCCTATTATAATTAGTGTTTCTCACACTATTCTTCTTGGTTTTAGTCAATGGTTGGAACTCGAAGGAACCGTGTTAATGCGGAATGTGACGGGCAATGCAATGATTGTCCTCCTGAGCAACCAAACGTTATGGGAGCTGGAATGAAAAATCTTGTAGCCATGCTCACACAACTTTCTCAAGCTATGAATCATGTAGGACTTCCAAATGAGCAAAGGAAGGAGCAACATTCTGTTGAATCCTTCATGATACAGCGTCCACCTTCATTTAGCGGGTCTACTGATCCATTAGTTGCTGAACAATGGATCAGTACTACTGAAAAGATATTTTCAGTTCTTCAAAGTTCTGAACATGATAAAGTCATCTTAGTAGTGTAGCGTTTGGAAGGTGATGTTGATCAATGGTGGAATATTATCAAGAATACGAGGAAAAGAGATGAAATTGAGTCCATTGAATGGGACGAGTTCAAGAACTTATTTTTCAATAAGTACTTCTCTCGTATTCTCCGAACAAAGATGGAGAAAGAGTTTCTTGAACTAAAGCAAAAGGATGATGAATCTGTTAGTACCTATGAAGAAACTTTTACAAGACATTCAAGGTATGCTTCTGGTATTACTATCCAACCTGAGAGTAAGATTGATCGATTCTTTAGTGGCTTAAAACCAAGTCTTCGAAGGGCGTTAGCCATAAGGAACTTCAATAGCTACTAGGAAATCGTTCGATGTGCTCACAAAGTTGAGATGGAGATTGGAGTAACCCATCAGTCATATGGGTTTGATAAGAAGAGGGAAATGGAATTCAAAGGAAAATCTAAAGAGCACACTGAAAAGAAGATGAATTTTCCCTTATGCTCAATGTGTGGAAAGAAACATGGAGGGAGTTGTCTTAAAGGGACAAGTAAATGTTTAAAATATGGAAAGGAAGTTTATCAGGCATTTGAATGCCACAATGATGGGAAGAAGAAGTCTAGTGATGCGAACAAATAAAATGATACACAGAGTGCACCTCCTACACTTCAATGTTACGAGTGCAAGGAAATGGGGCATTATTCCAATCAATGCCCTAATCCAAGGGTTTTTTATGATGATCGACGTCAACAAACTCTTAAGGCTAAAGACAAAGGAAAGTCACATGCAATTACTATCAGTGATGTGGAGTACGATAACGAAGTGGTGAAAGGTACACTTACCATCCACTCTAAAGTAGAAAATGTTTTATTTGATTCTAGATCCACCCACTCTTTTATTTCTAAAGAATTTTCTAACAGTATCACCGTATTACCTCAACAATTAGATGTTGAGTTAGCTGTGAGAACCCCTAATGGCACAACAATCGCATCAAAAGTTTATAATTCTTCTCTGATTGAAGTTTGTGAGAAAGTGCTTCCTGCAAATCTTATGATCCTTCCTATAGTGTAATTTGATGTGATTCTTGGCATGGATTGGCTTTCTTTATATGGAGCTCATATCAATTTCCAAAGAAGGGAAGTTACATTTCATATTCCAGATCAATCTATGTTCATCTTTCGATGCAAGGATGAATGTAACCTTCCAGTGGAAATTCCTTCCATCTTATGAGTCTTGATTCCACTAAATGAAGGTTATTTATCTCAAATGGTTGGTGAGAATCTAACGATTAAGAATATGCCCATTGTACAGGAGTTTGACGATGTCTTTCCAGAGGAATTACCGGTTCTTCCACCAAATCGTGAAGTTGAGTTTTCAATAGAACTCGTACCGGGTGCTTTACCTAATTCAATGACACCTTATAGAATGGACCCAATTGAGTTGTAGGAATTGAAGAAGCAAATCCAAGAGAATCTTGATAAGGGGTTCATACTCCCTAGTGCGTCACCTTAGGGAGCACCTGTTCTGTTTGTTAAGAAGAAAGATAAATCAATGAGACTCTGAATTGATTATAGAGAATTTAACAAGATCACTATCAAGAACAAATATCCTCTCCCATGCATTGATGACTTATTTGACCCACTACGTGGAGCTCAATACTTTTCCAATATTGTTCTTCATTCAGGGTATCTTCAATTAAGGGTCAAAAGGGAGGATATACCAAAGACGGCTTTCTGTACAAGGTATGGACACTATGAATTTATAGTGATGCCATTTGGTCTTACTAATTCCCCTACTATCTTCATGGATATGATGAATAGATTCTTTAGAGACTATCTTGATCAATTTGTGGTAGTCTTTATAGACGATATTCTTTTATATTCAAAGAGCAAGGAATAACATGAAGATCACTTGATAATTATATTGAAGACCCTGAGAAAGGAGAAGCTTTATGCCAAATTTACCAAGTGTGAATTTTGGCTTCAAAAAGTTTCATTTTTGGGTCACATAATCTCAAAAGAGGGTATATCTGTGGATCCAGCAAAAACAAAGGTTATCGAAAGATGGTCGAGACCAACAACAGTAACTAAGATCCAAAGTTTTCTTGGTTTGGCTGGATATTACCGAAGTTTTGTGAAATATTTTTCACGATTATCTAATCCACTCACCAGGTTGACTCGAAAAAGAGTTAAGTTCGTGTGAATGGAGTAATGTGAAGAGAATTTCAAGGAGTTGAAAATAAGGTTATCCAGTACACCCGTGCTCACACTTCCTTGTAGTGGAGAAAGCTTTGTGATCTACAGTGATGCATCCAAGAAGGTATTGGGGGGTGTTCTTATGCAAAATGATATGGTGATAGATTATGCCTCACGACAATTGAAAATACATGGGCAAAGTTACCCAATTCATGATTTGGAGTTAGTTGCGGTAATATTTGCATTAATGATTTAGAGGCATTATCTTTATGGAGAAAGGTGTGATATTTATACTGATCATAAAAGTTTAATGTATATTTTCACACAAAAGGAACTGAATATGCACCAAAGAAGATGGTTGGAGCTAATTAAGGATTACGACTGCTCAATTCATTACCACCCTGGGAAAGAAAACAAGGTGGCATATGCATTAAGTCGACAAGACCATGCCAGTTTATCCATGATGAGGATCACAAAAGATCCAATATTTATGGATTTACAAAGGATGGATCTTGGAATTATAATGAAAAGGGAAAAATCGTATCTTTCTCAAATGAATGCTCAACCATCTGCACATGTGAAGATTATAGAGGCACAGAAAGAAGATATAGAGTTACAAAAGAAGGTGAGAAATGTTCCTGAATTCAACCTTTAATTTGATGGGATAATAAAGTTTAGGAATTGGGTTTGTGTTCCTCCCATCCCTGAATTAAAGAAGGAGCTGTTGGATGAGGCTCATAGTTCTTCATTCTCTATTCATCCTGAAATCACGAAGATTTATAGGGACCTGGAAGAGTACTTATGGTGGGATGGCATGAAAAGAGATGTTGCTGAATATGTCTCTTGATGCTTGGTTTGTTAGCAAGTTAAAGCTGAGAGACAGAAGTCTAAGGGAATGTTACAACCATTACCCATACCCGAATGGAAATGGGAAAACATCACTATGGACTTTATCACTAGACTTCCTAAAACATCCAAAGGAAATAATGCTATCTGGGTCATAGTTGATCGTCTTACAAAGTCTGCACACTTCATTGCTATTAGAGAGGATTTCTCTCTAGATCATCTTGCCAGGATATATGTAAAGGAAGTGGTAAGATTTCATGGAGTACCACTTTCTATTATATCTGATCGGGATCCGAGGTTTACCTCAATGTTCTGGCAAATTCTTCACCATACTCTGGATACAGAGCTGAGTTTCAGCACTGCTTATCTTCCTCTGACAGACGGTCAGTCTGAGAGGACGATTCAAACTCTAGAAGATATGTTGAGAGATTTCTCTATGAATTTCAAAGGTGGTTGGGTTCAACACCTACCTTTGGTGGAATTTTCTTATAATAATAGCTTTCACTCCAGTATTCAGATGGCTCCTTATGAATCTCTCTATGGAAAGAAATGCAGGACTCCAACTTGCTGGGATGATGTTGGGGAAAGAAATCTATTAGGACCTGATCTTGTTGATGAGATGGCAGAAAAGGTCAGATCTATTCAACAACACATAAGAGTAGCTCAGAGTCGACAAAAAATTTATGCCAACAACCAAAGAAAAGACTTAGAGTTTGAAGTGGTTGATAAAGCGTTCTTACAAATATCTCCCTGGAAGAGGGTCATGAGATTTGGAAAGAAGGGAAAGTTGAGCCCTAGGTATATCGGTCCTTTCGAAATACTGGATCGTGTTGGGAAGGTAGCTTACCGATTGGAGCTTCCACCGAATCTCTCTCAAGTTCACGATGTGTTCCATGTATCTCTCCTGAGAAAGTACATACCTGATCCTTCACATGTACTCAGCTCAAAAGTTGTACCATTGGAACAGGATCTTTCTTATGAAGAACAGCCGATAGAGATTCCTGATCGTAGTGAAAATGTCCTACGGAACAAGACCAATCGCTTGGTGAAAGTTTTATGGAGGAACCACCAATTAGAATAAGCTAAATGGGAGCTCGAGGATATGATTAGGGAGAGGTATCCTAATTCGTTTGTTACACGTGATGAATTTTGAGGGAGAAATTCATTTTAAGGGGGGTAGAATGTAACACCCGAGACTTTTATAAGAAATATTTTGTTTTTTTGTTATATAAATCATCAAAGGAATCTTTCACTACACACAACACTATCTTGTCTTGCTTTACACGCAAACTCGGCCTTCCTCGATAGCTTGCATCGTACGCAATACCGAGTTTCATTAAACAACGATATTCTATTAAAATATTATTAAAAATAGCCATTATGAATAGTAATAACCACTTTTCGAAATTATATAAATTTTATTTTTCAAAATGGACTTCATTTTTGGATTCAGAATATCGAAATTAGTCTAGGGTGAAATTTTGGTATTTTTCTGAAAACTTTCAATTTTTGATGAATAGTGAAAACACTGGGTTACTATTTAAAAACAGAATTTTTATTTAAATAATTATTTATTTTATTTAAATTTATTTTAGGTCAAAATTGATACATAATACTTATATAAGTTCAATGAAATTCATTGGAGTCATTTTATAATAATTTTAGATATATAAAAATTTTATTGAACTTTTGACCGTCTTTTACCCACATCCTAGGAGAATTTCCAAATTTAAATAAAACTTAATTTTACCACTTCTGTGAGTGGAATTTCAAAAATCCGAGAGACACGGTTGATTTCAGTAATTAAAATGTGGTTCAATGAGATGAAAATAATTTTTTGTTGAATAGTAACTTTTTACTTTTTTTTACCACGGTTAAAAGTAAATAGGGTAATTAAGGGTAAAAATGTTAGTATTATTACCCTAACACATGTCATAATTATATTGGATAAGTGTAATTAGACCAAAAACAACCTTAGGAATAAAATATGACCATTTAGGCCCACTTGGATTAGATTAGGACATTTATTATTAATTTATTTAAAGAAGGGTTAAAATAGTAAAAATCAATGTTTAATAAGTAAATCATTTTTAATATAGGGTTATACATAATTTAAATTAGACTATAAAGATTAATTATAAAGATAAAAATATTTCCTACATGATGATATTTTATTTCTAATTTTTGGACATTAAATAATTTAATTTATTTATGACACAATGATGATGCAGTAATTATCTTATTAATAAAATATTGACATAATTGATGTTATAAATACCCAAATAAATGTAATTTGAGACTTTTTATGAATTAAAATAATTTTCTATGTTAATATGACATGTTAGTATTGATTTAATTCACTTTTTTCGAACTAATCTTTCTGTTATGATTTTCACAAAAATCAATTACCAAATAGTAACAAAATAGACATAAAATAGTTTTTTAAAACAATATTATATTATTAATTGTTATTTTATTCCTAAAAACCTAAGGTTCGGAAAAATGACATAGATAAGGTTATATATATTTATAATAATCAACTTGGGGTTCTTTTGTCTTGTTATAGTAAGTTTATTAACCTTATAGTGTAAGAACACAAAAAGACACGGTAAAAGTAAAATTATTTAACTTAAAGTTAAATCAAAATGATAAGGGTGAAATAGGAACCTAAACTTGTATAAATTCTATTGTATGAGAGGATTTAGACCCATCCCCACCTTAGATTCTAAATAAATCAATTTGGAGCTATTTAAAACCAAATATGACTTTACAATAAAATAATTTTTTTAGTTTTTCCAAAGGTGCCCCTCTCCTCCCTTATAAAAGGGCACCTCCTCCCTCTCTTCCTCACACCACTTTTATCCTTGAAGCTCGGAAAACCCCTGCCAAATTCTCTTATTTACTTCCCTAGAAACATCCTAGAGGTCCTGGTCTTCTTCAATGACCAATGTTTACTGCCCTAAAAGGAGGTCTCAAAGAGGCGCTTCAAAGAAGAAGTAATGTCTGTTACCGATTCTTTCAACATTATTTCTTCTTCCACTTCTTATTGATTAGTTGTTTCATTATGAAGTAATAACATAAGTATCATTCATATAATGATATGTTATTATAAGTATGAAACAACCTTATTTCATCATCTATCCATCCTACGGAAAATAAAATCACCGCGCGTGCGTACATACGGAATACCGTCTCCACGCCGTGGTGTAATCTATTTTCCACCACCACCTTACTTGGATGGGTATAATGGTGTAAATAAAGACTATATATGATTATTTTAAAGTTATATTGATTCTGAAATAGTATACATACACTCCAATACAATTCCACGATCATGGGAACAATATCATCGCTCGTGCGTACGTACGGAATACCGTCTCCACGATGTGATGCGACTCGTTCTACATGATTTTCATTGAATAATGATTACATAAATGAATTGAGTGAATAAATATGATATATATTACAATAATACCATTCTGGAAATAAGTTATCTATAACCTAAAAAGAAGAATAAGAATTTATTCGACAAAACACGCATAAGAACAAAAAGTAATAAACACCTGAATAACAAGTAGCAATGAAATATTACTAATAATAATCTAAGAATATGACCATATATGATTTCATAACAATGAGTATGATTCTGGAATAAGTCAATGACATTATTTAAATCATTATACAAGAGTTTCGGACACTTAAAGAAGAAAATCAAACCTAAGGTAGGGGAAAATCTCACAATCTCATTTTTATCCGAGATTGTTTATATTTCTGAATTTACTGGGGAATATTTATCATCCACATCCATGTTTCCTCAATATGTAATATTTTTTCCATCCGCATACAATTGTTTAAATCCAATTTTACCCTTATGTGAGTTTTTATTAAAAGATATGAAAGGAATACTTTTGTCGTTTTTTGTACGAGGTACTTTTTGACTTTTCCGGCCAAAGTACGGGAAGAATGTTTTTTTAACATATACCGCATGAATGGATTTTTAAAACATTATTTCCAAGAATATTACTTTACAAGTTTTCTAGTTTATTTTCAATCAAATTCTTTTAGTTTAGAATTGTATGACATGTTAAGAAAGGAAAAGTGTTTTTAAAGTAGAAAGGATATTTTCTTTAAGAATGGAGTTCAAGTGTTTTATCAAAATTATTTTCCATCTAAGATAATAAAGGGTTCTGTTTCTATACCTATTATTACATTGATTTGATTATGTTGTGATGGAATTATTTTTATGAATTCATTTATCTTATATGAATTGTTTTATGATGTCACGATGTTTAAGAATCCCATTTTTATTACATGGGTTATGCTATGATGTATGGTTTATGATTTTGTGGTAGACATAAGAATGGTATCATTATGAGATGGGTGGGACCTATATCTCCCTCCAATTAATTGGTTAAAGATTTTATATCTCATGAGATATACAAGGCTGGAACGGCAGGTTAAACTGGTTCAGTGAAACAGGACTGAAACGAGGAGTGAACTCGGTTCAGAAATGAACGTTGTCCACTAAGATAGTCTTGGAAATGAGTCTTGACTAATAAGAAATGATTATCTATGATTATGTGTGTATTCCACAAAGCTTCATGTTTTAAGTTATGATTATTGTGATTAAATTTCATTACCATGATTTATCCCATGTTATGAAATTATGATCTCTTTTGCAGGGTAAGATTTCCAAAATGTTATGTTCTTATGAATATGATGTGATTGATATTTCTTTTGTTTACCCTTACTGAGCATTTGAACTTACCCTTTTGTATGTTTTCTTTCCCCCAGGTCAGGAAGAAGGTTATTAAGTAGGATATGCCAAAAGGGACTCTAGATATGATGAAATAAATGGGAGACAATGTAGACACTTATAAACCAGTTGTTTATGTTTCCCGGTTTCTAAAGAAACTATACCTATACGGTCCTTTCATGGTTTTGTTATATGTTGTAATAAGTGTGGTTCAATTTTGAAGTATTAACAATTTATGTAAAGTATGGGTCATTATAATATCCTTCATGGATGATGATGGATAAGAATACCTATATTCAATGACTTTCACTCCCCCACTCCTTCTGCGAGTTTGGGAGGAACAACTTGTCGGTGATGATGGTGAGGCCCGATGTGCTCATATATCCTTAGGACATGATCCTAATGGATTTTTGATAGGTGGACATCAATCATTCCTTTCATAGGATGCACCATTATACCAGTGATATTACAGGACAAGGTGTTGAGGGAGTTCCATACTTCCTCTTTGGAAATACATCCGGGTCTAGAAAAGATTTACCGGGATCTCTGACATCAATACTAGTGGCCATGGATGAAGAAAGGGATGGAATACTTCATTTCACGATGCCTCAATTGTCTGTAAGTGAAATTTGAGCATCATGTTCTGGAACGCTTGCCACAACCACTTGAGGTACCAGAGGGGATGTGGGATGGTATCTTGATGGAATTTGTGATGGTATTACCATGCATGTCCAGGGGTCATGACTTTATCTAGGTGATCGTTGACCGACACACCAGGTCGGCTAACTTCCTACCCATCTGGGATTAGAGATCGGTAGAGGGCTTGAGACACCTCTATGTCCAAGAGATAGTGTGGCCTCACGAGGTTCCTTTGAAGATCGTCTTAGACCATGATGCACGATTTACATACTGTTTGTGGAAGGGGTTGCAAGAGGCGTTCGGGGCTCAGCTGCACTTGACCACAGCTTTTCACCCCTAGAAAAATAGTCAGACGGAGCAGACCATACACACCTTGGAGGACTTGCTTCATGCTTGTGTCTTATTTTTTGGTCTCAGTTGGGAGGAAAACTTACCATCAGTGGTGTTTGCATACAATAATAGCTATCACTCCACTATTGTCATGGAACTGTTTGAAGACTTGTATGGGCGGCGATGCAGATCACCTCTTTGTTGGACAGTCCCAGGGGAGTCAGCACTCATGGGCCCAGAGTTGGTACGGGATACCATTGAGAAGGTGTAGGTCATTCGGGAGTGTATGAGTACTACACAAAGCAGATAGAAGTCTTCTGCTGATAAAAGAGATAGACCAATGGAGTTTGTGGAGGGAGACCATGTTTTCTATCAGGTCTCACACCGATAAGGATTACGAAGATTTGACCGGGGTGGAAATCAATATCCTAGAATCATTAGAACCTTTCATATCATGAGTAGAGTTTGTGAGGTGGCATACTACCTATCTCTTCCCCAACATGTGCACTGAGTGCCTGATACATTTCACATGTCGTAGCTCAGGAGGTATGTGTATGGTCAATTGCATGTCATTGATTGGGGTGAGCTGGACATTAATAATTGGGTGAAATTTGCATATTTCACGTTGGAGATAGATGATCGACAGGAGAGGGTCCTTCATGGATAGTCGATTCCTCTAGTATGTGTTCGGTGGCAGCACAGGAATCTCTAAGAGAGCACAAGGGAGTGGGATGCTCATATTCATTCTCAGCATCCCCACTGGTTTGATTTGCCTTTTTTGGATTTAGGGGATGCAAAGCCCAAATGTGGAGAGAATGTAATGTCCCGGAATTTTTGTATAATTGTTTAAATTTTATGGAATTATTTAGAGACTATGCATGGAGACAACATGCGATTCTGAAGCCTAGAGTGTTGAGTCAATAAGGTTTTCCTTATGACTTTTCCATTCCTTCTTGTTTTGAAAATCACAAACACCTTATCTTAAGGAAAATTGCTTTTATAAGAAAAATTGCTTTCTTAAGGAAAATTGCTTTTATAAGGAAAATCGCTTTTATAAGAAAAATTATCCTTATCATATTTTCATCCATATTTTTCTTAAGTATGATATTCGGATTCATTTTCTCGCAATCGTTGAAACTTTGATATAAAGCATTCTGTTTTAGGATTCGGATTCTGGACAAGAACTATAAGGATGTTTCATTCGGAATTCCGGATATGAACACTGACTAAGTTCTATTCCAGATTCAGGATACGAATTCTGAAGAAGAATTCTCATTACGAATTCTGATGAAGAGTTCTCATTATGAATTCTGTTGACGAATTCTCATTACAAATTCTGATGACGAATTTTCATTACGAATTCTGTTGACGAATTCTCATTACGAATTCTGTTGACGAATTCTCATTACGAATTCTGATGACGAATTCTCATTACGAATCCTGATGATGAATTCTCATTACGATTTCTGATGACGAATTCCTATTCCGAATTCTCATTCCGAATTCACCTATTAAACAGAATTTGAGTATCTTTGTTTTATACACTCTCAATTAATTCAGACTCCGAAAAATATCTTTGTTTGACTCCGAACTTTTATATTGCTTACACTTCTAAATTTTTCCTACTCTTTACTATTGTTCCTTACACTCCGAACCTTCACTCTGAAGTTTTCATTCCGAACTTTTATGTTAGAGTTTAAAACGATGTCGTACATTCTGTTACACTTGTTTTATTATAAAACGATGTCGTCTGTTTTGTTATAAACTAACCGTTGTCTAAGTGACACGTGTACAGGTCCCTCCGATCTTTAAGGAAAATATGACCGTTGGAGAAGGAGCCGACCTTACCTATAAATAAGAGCTCATTTGAAAGAGCTCGTGGCTGCTGATAGCTGATGAAAGTGCTGAAAGGCTAACTAATTTTCTTGAAGTGATTTATAGAGAGAGAGGCTCTTATTAACTCTCAAAGCTTCGTGCGACTCCGAATGTTGGTGATTATATTCGAGGGCTTCCGGGGATAGGAAGACAGAGGTGCCGACTACCTTGAAGTTCGAGGGCTTTCTTGCTGAGGAAGACAGAGGTTTCCAACTACCTTTAAGTTGAGGGCTTGCGGGGGTAGCAAGATGGAGACTCCGATCTTCGTATCGAGGGCTTACCCTGGTGTGGGTAAGACAGACTTGCTTGAAAGTATAAATCAAGGGACCTTTATCCAAGGTTGTTGGATACCCTTCTCTTTGGGTTAAAAGACTTATATCTTGTTACTTGTAGTTTTACTACTTGTTTATATTCCGCTGCATTTTCTATTATAAGGAAAGTATAACTTTCTTATACTTTCTTATTTATACTCTGTTTCATTTAGATTCTATACGCTTTAAGGTAGAATCTCATATTGTAATCATTTGTTAAGATTCAATTTCCGGAACCATATTTCTGGAACCCTCATTCGGAATCTCTTTCCTAGTTTGCATTCGGTGTTAAGAGGTGTTGTGAATTTTCTTAGTTTAACTTTGTTAAACATAGCCTTTTTCCTTTTCTTAAGGAAAACATAGTTATTCTTAACTAGCTTTAAAGGTTCCAAAAGAATTTTTAAAGTATACAATTCACCCCCCCCCCCTCTTTTATATTGAGCATCTACATCACTATTTCGATCCTACAATTGGCATCAGAGGTTGGAAACCTCATAATCTATACCAATCCTACATTTGGTATCAGAGCAGGTCTCTGAAATACTTGTACTCACATACATGTTTTTCTTGCTCACTTTTTCATTACGAATTTTCCCATTCCGAAATTTTTCCTATTCCGAACTTTTCCCATTCCGAACTTTGTTTTTACGATTCTTTGCTACTAACAAGTTTGTGTACAAAGTTATTTTAAGTATGGCAGGAATTAATGTTGGATCTATTGAAAATCTGAATCCTACAAGACCACCAATATTTGATGGTAATGACTATGAATACTGGAGAGATCGTATGAAGACTTTTGTTATCAATACTGGAATAGACAACTTTGTTATGCTTACTGGTGATTATAAAATTCCTGACAAGGAAGTCAGAACTTTTACTAACCAGGAAAAGCAAGAATATCAACTAAACTATAAGGTACGCAATACTTTACTATGTTCAATGACCAGAAATATATATAGCCAAATTTATTCTTGTGAAGCAGCTAATTGTATATGGAAGAAGTTAGAGGTAACACACTTTGGGACTTCTATAGTGATTCAGACTAGAAGAGCTATGCTTAGAGCTGAATATCATGGTTTCAATTTTCCTTATGGAGAACCTATCTGTAAAGTTCAACAAAGATTTATGACTATTGTCAACAGTCTACAATCAATGGGAGAAAAAGGTTTAGATGATGAAGCTCTTGTGGACAAGATAATTGACATTATGCCCAATGAGTGGGAATCCAAGAGAACAGCTATAGATGAGAACAGGAAGGTCACTCAAATTACTCTTGATGAATTATTTGGAACTCTTATACAACATGAAACAAGAATGAAGAGAGATGCTGACAACATCAAGAAGAAGAATGGAAATGGTACTATTGCTTTTACTACAACTTCAAATCATATGAATGCTAAGACTCCTGAGAGAGTAACCAGATCCAAGTCTAAGAAAGTTATTTTCCAATCCGAATCTAGTGAGAGTGAAGTCTCAGAAAATGAATTAGCCAATCTTGCTCGAAGGAGGAACAAGATAGCTGGCCAGAGAAATTCTCAATCCAAGTATAAGAAGAAGGACAGGAAAGATAATAAATATGGAGAAGTTACTTGTTATGAATGTAAAAGAGATGGACATATTAGACCAGATTTCCCTATGCTCAAAAAGAAAGAAAGGAAGGAAAGACATTCAGATAGAAACAGAAAGAACTATTATAAAGCCAAAGCTAAGAAGGTCTTGAAAGCTAATGACACCTGGAGTGCCAGTGGTGGTGACTCTTCAGATGAATCTTTTGATTATGAATCTTCAGGAAAGAAGAATCTTGGTCTTATAGCCAGATTACCTATTGATAATCATTGTCTTATGGCTAAGGTACGAAATGCTGAATCATTGACCAATGTTTCTTTAAATTCTAATGATAGTAAGTATTATAACTCTTCTGACGAAGAATCATCTTCTGATGAGGAAAATACTTTACCTACTTATGAAGAAGTCTCTAGGTTTGCTGAACTTCTTGAGATTGAGAATTCCAAACTCAATAAGAAACTTGATAAGGCAAACTCTAGGAATTCTATTCTTACAAAAGAGATATCAGATCTTTCTAAAGATTTTGATAAGAAAAATGCTGATTTTGAAAATATTTCAAAAAATCTTGAGGAAGTAAGTTCTGAGAAGAACAAACTTTCTAAAGAGTTAGAAAAAGTAATTTCTAATAATAATGTTTTTGAGCCTAACTCTAGTTCAAAAACTAATGATTTTGAGGATAAAAACTTGGTTGTAAAACTCAAGTCCGAAATTTTTTCCTTAAAGAAGTGTTTATCAAACTTTACCCATGGTAAAGAAAATTTTGATAAGATGTATTCCCAAATACGACCTTTAAGAAATAAATCTGGATTTGGTTATACCCATGAAAAACCAATTTTCAGTAACAATTATTTTGTTCCTCAAAGTGCCCCATTTTGTACCAAGTGTCAATGTGGTGGTCACTGGGCAAAGAATTGTTCCTTAAACAAAACCCAATCTCTAGGATTTCACAAAGCTTACTTTTCTAAGAAAATGTGGGTTCCTAAAATTTTATTATCTGGAAATATCAGATCCAAACAAGTTTGGATTCCGAAAGTCTAATTTTCTTCTTGATTTCAGGAAAATAAAGAAAGTACCAGCAACAATACATGGTACATGGATAGTGGATGTTCCCGGCACATGACTGGTAACAAAATCTATTTTGAAAAGATTATCAAAACAAATGGAGGAAAGGTAACTTTCGGAGACAATGCTAAGGGAGAGATTGTTGGTATTGGTAATATTGTTCTTTTAGGTAAAACCTTGATTTCAAATGTTCTTTTTGTTAAGGGTCTTAAGCACAACCTCATTAGCATAAGTCAATTATGTGATGAAGGTTACCTTGTGAATTTTAGGAATGATAAATGCTTAGTTCACAATTCCAAGGAAGAATTTATTCTCTCAGCCAATAGGCAAGAGAATGTCTACACTTTGAACCTAGAAGATCTTAGAAGCCAAGATTTACCTTGCCTAAGTGCAATGGAAGATCATTCCTGGTTATGGCATAGAATATTAGGACATTGTAATATGAGAAACCTATGTAAACTGTCTAAAAAGAAACTAGTTAAGGATCTACCGGAGCTTAGATTTGATTCTTCTAAAGTTTTTGATCCTTGTCAATATGGCAAGAAACATAAATCTAGTTTTAAATCAATCGGTGAAGTCTCAACAACTGATACATTACAGTTAGTGCACATGGAGGAGAATTTCAAAATTCTGATTTTGAAACTTTTTGTAGTAAGAAAGGTATTACTCACAATTTTTCAGCACCTAGAAATCCTCAACAGAATGGTGTAGTTGAAAGAAGAAATAGAATTCTTCAAGAAATAACTAGAACCATGTTGAGTGAATATTCTATTGCTATAAATTTCTGGGCTGAAGCTGTAAGTACTGCTTGCTATACTATAAATCGAGTTTTTATTAGACCTTTTCTTAATAAAACTCCTTATGAGTTATGGAATGGTAGAAAACCAAGACTTTCCTACTTCAAGGTTTTTGGTTGCAATGTATTCATTTTGAATACTAAAGATAACTTACATAAATTCGCACCAAAGTCTGATTAAGGAATTTTCTTAGGATATTCCACAACTTCTAAGGCTTATAGAGTTTTTAATAAAAATACTTGTACTGTTGAGGAAACAGTACATATAAAATTTGATGAGTCAGATCCTTTTGTTTTTAAACCATCTCAACTTACATCTTCGGATGTGTTTTCAAAAACTGATTATCAACCTTTGATAGAAGCACCTTCTGATAAGGATAATTTTCTAGAAGATACTTCTGAAACGTTTACCCCAGAAGACTTTCTACCCTATGTTGATGAACAGGTTTTACAAAACCCAAATCATGTGTTTCTTAAGAATCATCCCAGTGATAGTATCATTGGTGATGTAAACCAACCTGTAAGGACTAGAAGTTCCTTAAGAAATGAAGTAGAACATCTAGCATTTCTTTCCTAATTAGAACCTAAAAGCATTGATGAAGCTTTAGGTAATGATGATTGGATTAAAGCCATGCAAGATGAACTAAATGAATTAGAAAGGAATAAAGTCTGGACCTTGGTTGAAAGACCTAAGGAAACTTCTGTTATTGGAGTAAAATGGGTTTTCAGAAATAAATGTGATGAAAATGGAGTCATTGTTAGAAATAAAGCTAGACTTGTTGCTAAAGGCTATAATCAGCAAGAAGGAATAGACTATGAAGAAACCTATGCTCCAGTAGCTAGACTTGAATCTATCCGTATTCTACTTGCCTTTGTAGCATTCTTTAATTTCAAACTTTTCCAAATGGATGTAAAATGTGCTTTTCATAACGGTTATGTTCAAGAGGAAGTTTTTGTTGAACAACCTCCTCGATTTGAAGATACAAAACATCCTGATCATGTTTTTAGACTTACCAAAGCTTTGTATGGCCTTAAACAATCCCCACGAGCATGGTATGATAGACTCACTAGATTTTTGCTTCAAAATAACTATGTTAAGGGAAATGCAGATCCAACCCTTTTTATAAAGAAAGAAAAGAAAAATGTTCTGATTGTTCAAATTTATGTTGATGACATTATATTTGGTTCAACTCAGCAATCTTTGACTGACTCTTTTGCTAGTATAATGAAATCTGAGTTTGAAATGAGTATGATGGGTGAGTTAACATTTTTCCTTGGTTTTCAAATTTCTCAAAAACCAGAAGGAACCTACATATCTCAACATAAGTATATTAAAGATCTTCTGAAAAAGTATGGTTATGACAACACTAAGAGTATAAGTACTCCCATTGGTACCTCAAACTCTTTAGATCTTGATGAAGCTGGGAAACCAGTAGATCAAACATCTTTTAGAGGTATGATAGGAAGTCTACTTTACTTAACATCTAGTCGACCAGACTTAATGTTTTCAGTATGCTTATGTGAAAGATATCAATCCAATCCTAAGGAATCTCACTTAAAGGAAGTAAAAAGAATTTTTCGCTACCTTAAGGGAACCATGGATCTAGGATTATTTTATACTTCTGGAAATGATTTTGTTCTAAAAAGCTTTTCGGATGCTGACCTTGGTGGATGTAGAATGGATAGAAAAAGTACATCCGGAACTTGTCATTTCTTAGGAGATTCTTTAGTTTCTTGGTCCTGCAAGAAGCAACATTCTGTAGCACTTTCCACTGCTGAAGCTGAATATGTAGCAGCTGGAAATTGTTGTGCTCAAGTGTTGTGGATGCAACACACACTCACAGACTATGGCTTGAGTTTTACTAAAACTCAAATTTTGTGTGATAACACAAGTGACATTGCCCTAAGTAAAAACCCTGCACATCACTCTCGTGCAAAACACATAGATATTAGGCATCACTTTCTTAGGGATCACACACTCAAAGGAGATATTATTCTTCAGTTTATCGGAAGGCAAGATCAACTTGCTGATATTTTCACAAAATGATTGCCTTCTGATAGATTTTAATATATTAAACAGAATTTAGGAATGATAACCGTAAGGTAATCTTTCTTAATTAACTTTCTGTTGAAAAAGTCTCCTTACAGTAATAAACTCCTTTTCATAGGGGGAGTACATTTAATTTTTTGTTTAACAAAGTTTTTCAAAATTTGTTTTCAAACTTTTCGGAACAAAGATTTCCGGAATGGAACTTCCGGATCTAAAATTTTCCAGAATGGACATATTCATACAGAATACTCCTGGAATAGAAGTGTTCGTATTGAAAATTTCTGGAATGGAAAATTACGTACTGGCAGTTTCATAACCAGATTTTTGTACCGATTCTTTTCATAATGTGTTTTTCGTACTAACTTTTTCATACTAAGTATTTTGTACTATTTTTTTTATGTTTTTCGTATTGACTTCTTCGTACTGAGGTTTTTTAAAATTTGTTTTCCGTAATTATTTTTCCGTAATAAGTGTTTTCGTAGTGAGATTGTTTTCCGTAGTAAACTTTTGAGAACTTTGTCTTTTCATAATAAAGTTTTTTTTAGTCATCTTTTTATATTACCCATTACGAATAATCCTCCTAATCCAATCCGAAAGGTATGATTTCCCTACTCATGTTTTCGTAGTCATATTTTACTTGCTGGAATTTTCTTGTACTATGTTTTCGGATTATAGTTTTCTTAATTCTTTGTTTTAATAAAAACCTCAAAAAGATCGGATTCAAGTTTTCAACCGTCAGATCTGATATCAGCTTATTCCAACCGTCAGATCAACCATGGAAGATGAACCGTCATCTCGTTGCCTATATAAAGGGAACCCAATTACTCGTCCCACATCGATCTCAAGCTCTCGCGTCTCGAATCTCTGCCTCTCTGATTTAAGGTCGTTCCAAACTTCAGTTTTCTCCATTTCGAACTTCTCAGAGGACTTCAGATCTGAATCTCTGCGGAGTTAGCATCTCAAAAAATGTCATCCACTAAGCCTATTTCGCAATGGTTAGTTTACAGAGAAAGGTTAGTCCATCCGGATTTCTTCAGCAACTACGATTCTCTCATTTCAAAGAACATTAAGTTGAATGGCTGGGAAGATGTTGCGGTGTCAAAAACCGGGAACCAAGATGAAGTATATTCAGACTTACTTGTTGAGTTCTATGAATCAGTTTCCTTCTTTAAGGAAGATAATAGGGAGAAGTTCTATTTTAAGTCTTATGGCAAGACTTACAAGCTTTCTCACACCAAGGTTGCAAGCTTGGTAGGGCTGTCTTATGAAGGAGAAGCCGAATTTATTTCACATGAGTTGCCAGACTCTAAGGGTAGCTTCGACAAGGAAAAAGCATTAGGAACCCTCAGACTGGCTGATGACAAGGCTCTGAAGATTTCAAGTCTATCCACAAACTTTTGGATTCTAGAGTTGTGGGTGCAAGGACTTATCGTACCGAGAAAAGGCGATAAAGACAGCTTGAAGAAGAGTGAGATCTATATCATAGATTTCCTGATAAATCTAAGGAAGTTTAACTTCATGAGGCACATTCTTATAACCCTTGAGAATCTTGAGAAAGGAAATCTCAGAGCTCAGATCGTAATGTACCCAGCAATATTATCAAAGTTGATAGTCTGGTGCCTTGAATCTTTCAAGGAAGCTTGCAGATCTAAGCCAAGGGTTTGTAAAATTTTGTTGGTTAGTGATGACACCCTTAAGAGGATGGATGTTGCTTTCAACAAGGAGATTGGTGAGTTCGTTGATTTGCCTAATCAAGAAGAAACGGTTCCGAAGGCTGCTGAACCGGAATCATCCAAACCAGTGAAGAAAAGAATGTTAAAGGAAGTTGCAGCTGAAGTCGAAGATCCTAAGTCTAAGGAAGTTCAAACCGCTCCTCCCAAACCAAAGAAGAACAAGACCTATCCTGATGAGGTAGTTACAAAGTGGAGAGCTGATAAAGAGAAAAGGAAAGTAGGGGATCCGCAGTTCGGATTGGACCCTGTGGAAGCTAAGGAATTAAAGTAGAGAACTGCTGATGAACTTGAAAAACAAGCAAAGGAAAAGAAGATAAAGAAGAAGATGTCAGAAGCCGAGGCAGTCCAAGCATTGTTAAAGTTTAATGAGATGGTATCTGGAAGCATCCCAATTCCGAGATCTTTCTCCCTGGAATCTCTACCTGAGACTCCAGGAAGAAACCTTGATTTTCCGGAAGAGACTACAGCTGAGTATGTTGAGCAAATTGAGTAGATTCAGCAAGTGGGAGAGGAAGAGAAAGTTGCTGAAGGAAGTGGTGAAACAAGAGATCTTTTGAAACAAGTTGATGATTATAAAGGATAACCTTCGGAACATCTATCACTCCAAACTTCAGAGGCTGAATCCTCTAAGTTAGTAACTCCAAAGAAGGATAAGAATGAGGAAGATGTTGTTCAGAAAGTTGTTGATGAGATTGTTCAAGTATCTACTGGGGAGCAGAAAACTCCTGATCAAGAATCAATTCTGAAAAAAGACAAGGGAAAGGAACTCCTTGTTGAAACACCAAAATCAGTGGCTAGCAAGAAAAGATAATATGGTGATTCGTCTAAAAGGAAGTTGGAGCTTATTGAGGAAGAAAACTCTCCAATCAAGATTTCAGATTCGGAGTCATCCTCGTTGGGGCATGATTTTGTTGTCCAGTCTTTAAAGAAGTTGGTAGGATCCATTCCGACATTCTCTAGTATTGACTCAAGATGTCAGATGCTCCAACATGCGTTGAATCAGAAAACTGACTCCGTATCTATGGTTATGGACAAGTTCGTTGAGATTGAAGCTCAGTTCAAAACCTTCTTTGTTGGTTATGAAGCTCATAGAAAATCTTGTTAGAGGATGACAAACTGGTCGAAGAAGACTGTGGAAGAGATGAGATTGTTTGATGAGTTTCAAGACAATGTTAAAGATGCATTTGAAACCGAGGACAAGAAGATAAATGAGTTAACTTCAACTTTTGAAGAGAAGCTGACAGAAGAAAAGAACTTACAGATTCCAGAAGTAAGAGATCTGAATGGGAAGCTGAATTCCGTTTCTCAAAACTGGAAGTTTGAAAGGGATCATCGTATTGATTTTGAAGAAAGGATGAAGGCTCAAGAAGAAAAGATCAAAGCCTAGGAAGAAAAGATCAAAGCCCAGGAAGAAAAACTGAAATCCCAAGAAGAAAAAATTGAAGCTCAATCCGAAAGAATAGTTGCCTTAGAGAAGCAAGCTGAAGAAGATCATAAAGACCTAAAGAAGATCAAGACTATTCTAAAGGGTCTCATGTCAAAGGAAAAAGATCCGAAATAACCAAATCTGATCTTTTTGTTGTAATTTTTTTCTTTGTTGTCGAGATTTCAAACCTAATGAAATTTGTGCCTCTCGTTTCTTTTGTTGTCATTACTAATATTTCAGGTACTTTGTTATTTTTTGTTTTCCATTCCCTCCAATTCTTTTTGAAAATCACAAAGGGGGAGAAGGAAAAGATCCTTAAGAAAAAGAAGAACTCTAATAAGAGTTTATCAAAGGGGGAGAAGAAAAAGATCCTTAAGAAAAATAAGAACTCTAATAAGAGTTTATCAAAGGGGGAGAAGAAAAAGATCCTTAAGAAAAAGAAGAACTCTAATAAGAGTTTGTTTAAGGGGGAGATTTTTAATTAAAGAAGACATTCTTTTCTATCACTCCGGAAATCTAAATACGATCCTTAGAGTTTCAAAGCCTAAGGGGGAGTTAGTCGTATTCATCAATATCCTTAAAGCAAAGGGAGATAATCCTTAATGTTTTTCTTTCTTCTTAGAATTTCTTTTTCGTAAGGATGTTTGTGCTTTCCAAAAAGGGGGAGATTGCTGAGTCAATAAGGTTTTCCTTATGACTTTTCCATTCCTTTTTGTTTTGAAAATCACAAACACCTTATCTTAAGGAAAATTACTTTTATAAGAAAAATTGCTTTCTTAAGGAAAATTGCTTTTATAAGGAAAATCGCTTTTATAAGAAAAATTATCCTTATCATATTTTCATCCATATTTTTCTTAAGTATGAGATTCGGATTCATTTTTTCGGAATCGTTGAAACTTTGATATAAATCATTCTGTTTTAGGATTCGGATTCTGGACAAGAACTATAAGGAAGTTTCATTCCGAATTCCGGATATGAACTCTGACTAAGTTCTATTCCAGATTCAGGATACGAATTCTGAAGAAGAATTCTCATTACGAATTCTGATGAAGAGTTCTCATTACGAATTCTGTTGACGAATTCTCATTACGAATTCTGATGACGAATTCTCATTACGAATTCTGTTGACGAATTCTCATTACGAATTCTGTTGACGAATTCTCATTACGAATTCTGATGAAGTATTCTCATTATGAATCCAGATGATGAATTCTCATTACGATTTTTGATGACGAATTCCTATTCAGAATTCTCATTCAGAATTCACCTATTAAACAGAATTTTAGTATCTTTGTTTTATACACTCTGAATTAATTCATACTCTGAAAAATATCTTTGTTTGACTCCAAACTTTTATATTGCTTACACTTCTAAATTTTGTCTACTCTTTACTATTGTTCCTTACACTCCGAACCTTCACTCCAAAGTTTTCATTCCGAACTTTTATGTTAGAGTTTAAAACGATGTTGTACATTTTGTTACACTTGTTTTGTTATAAAACGATGTCGTCTGTTTTGTTATAAACTAACCGTTGTCTAAGTGACACGTGTACAGGTCCCTCCGATCTTTAAGGAAAATATGACCATTGGAGAAGGAGCCGACCTTACCTATAAATAGGAGCTCATTTGAAAGAGCTCGTGGCTGCTGATAGCTGATGAAAGTGCTGAAAGGCTGACTAATTTGCTTGAAGTGATTTCTAGAGAGAGAGGCTCTTATTAACTCTCAAAGCTTCGTGCGACTCTGAATGTTGGTGATTACATTCGAGGGCTTCCAGGGATAGGAAGATAGAGGTGCCAACTACCTTGAAGTTCGAGGGCTTTCTTGCTGAGGAAGATAGAGGTTTCCAACTACCTTGAAGTTGAGGGCTTGCGGGGATAGCAAGACAGAGACTCCGATCTTCGTATCGAGGGCTTACCCTGGGGTGGGTAAGACAGACTTTCTTGAAAGTATAAATCAAGGGACCTTTATCCAAGGTTGTTGGATACCCTTCTCTTTGGGTTAAAAGACTTATATCGTGTTACTTGTAGTTTTACTACTTGTTTATATTCCGCTGCATTTTGTATTATAAGGAAAGTATAACTTTCTTATACTTTCTTATTTGTACTCTGTTTCATTTAGATTTTATACGCTTTAAGGTAGAATCTCATATTGTAATAATTTGTTAAGATTCAATTTCCGGAACCATATTTCTGGAACCCTCATTCGGAATCTCTTTCCTAGTTTGCATTCGGTGTTAAGAGGTGTTGTGAATTTTCTTAGTTTAACTTTGTTAAACTTAGCTTTTTTCCTTTGCTTAAGGAAAACATAGTTATTCTTAACTACCTTTAAAGGTTCCAAAGGAATTTTTAAAGTATACAATTCACCCCCCTCCCCTCTTGTATATTGAGCGTCTACATCACTATTTCGATCCTACAATTGGTATCAGAGGTTGGAAACCTCACACTCTATACCAATCCTACATGGAGTGCCCAAAATGATCTGTCGAAAAATGTTAAGATTTAAATAGCATGAATTACTCTTGAAAAAGTAGAATAACTATTAAAAGAGTGCCAAGATTAGAAATATGAGGGCACCTTTATGTTTGAGGTGGTGGGTTTACCCTAGGTGTGACTTAAGTTTAGTCGGCGCAACCCTCTGGGGAGAAAACCAAAAAATGGCATAACCGTAAATAAAATAATTAAGTAAATTTATTATATTTTTCAAATGGTTATAAATCATGAATGGTGACTTGGATTAAATATCTGAGACCACCATAGATCTTGTGATGGTATACATTCCTTAGGCATATCGTATCATTGGTCGGCGCAGGCCAAAGATGGAAGTCAGTTTTTTATTATAAATAAAATAATTAATAATTATTTTATTACCAAATCCTTATAACTCCCAAAAGGTAACTCATATTGAAAATCAAATAGCATTGTTGAGATCTATAGCGAATTTTCCTCTTCGGTGGAGCCTATCCATGACCAACACGGTTCAAGGGTGAATGTTATTTTTTAAACTTTTTTATGGTACGTTCAGTAAATGTGCGAGCGGGTTTTTCTATCTTTTGAAATGGTGCTCGGATCTAAAACTTGAGGTCACTTTTAAACTCATAATTTCTGGATTATCCTAGAAAGGACATAACTTTGACCAGTAAGACTCATACAGAATAATTAATTTTCAGGCATTTCAAAAAATAATAAAATAAGTTATTTAATTTAATTTTCTCACTGTTGAGTGGTGGACAAGGGTGTTGTGGTGTGGCAATGAGGTGATGAAGAGGAATGTTAAATGATTACCCATAATGGCTCATTGGGCAATAATAACCACTACTCTGATTCATAAATGAAACAACATAAAAGAAACATTGTGAAAAAATTATTTTTATTAAACAAACGCATTTTAGAGTTGAGAATTAAATCACGGGAAATTCTCTGATGAACCTCCACTAAGATTCCTATCAAACGAAGAACGAAAAACGCCAGTGGAATTTCACCGACTTTGACATACCCTGATGAACAATGTTGGGAATCGATGGATAACACCGGCCACTGAACCCTTGAGGACGGAATGCTATGGCAACAGATGTCAAATCGATGTATGGGTTTTGAATTATTTAATGTTTCCCTGTTCTTCTTTAGAACGACGAACACAAATCAACCCTTGAACAAGATGATCCTCGGATCATGCGTCTTTTAGTTAGGGTGTCTTTCTAGGGGATATTTTCACTGGGATTAAATGTTATCTTTTAGAACTAGAATCCCAAGTCTTCGAGTTTTAAAACTCTAACGTAGAGATCTTCGGCAGACACGAACAAGGCCAAACACGCATTTGTTTCTGCGTTCATCATAGAAGTGAAATAAAAATATAGGTAGGGTAATATTGAGGTATTTTTGTGGAAGGTGGTGCCCCAAAGAGTCCATATTCGCAGAAGATGTGAAGATTGTGCCACCAGAGCGGACTTGGTTGCCCGCAAAATGTGTTGTCGGTGCGACGCCACTAACTGGTGGCAGAGGGACTACAATGGTGGACGTTGGTATGAGTTGGAGCCACATGCGGGGCAGAGCATCCGATGATGGGTGGCCACTCTGGAGAGGCGGTATACTCGATGCGCTTCGTGGCTATGGAGTGTCATAACTAACGACAGGATGCAGCGCCAGCATGGCACCACATGGGAGGAGCGACCCTCACCCATAGACAATGTGGCTTTATCACACATGGTATTGACCACATGATTGACCAGGGTGGCAGGTTGTACCGACCGCATAGGATACCCCCCCCCCCCCCCTCGGATGCGTCACGCGTCCGAGCCAAAGGGAACCGGTCAGCCTTTAGCAAACCGAGCACGGGTGGGCTACCCCCAGCGGGCCAGGACAAAATCGTGTCGTCGGGCCGGACCCTCCACAGTAGGTGAAACCCATGCTGGCAGGCCGGATCTGTGCCCTTCGAGCTGGGATGGATGAGACCCGGTTTCCAGGCGACCCTACAGGCTGGACCCTTAGCAAAACCGGGCCGAGTCCAGTGAGGCCCATTGGGCCTGGTGCATTGGCCAGAACGGACCAGAATGACCCATACGCAAAGAGGGGAAGGTTTTGTTAGTCTAATTAAACTGGGGTATCTGGGACCCTTGGGCCCGGTTGGTTGGGTCAGTCTGACCAGGTCAAACTGGGCCCAGACGCAGCCAACGCATGTTTACTAAAATGTCAATAACTTGCAAACCGGGTGTCCGATTGATGTGCCATCTATGGAATGAGGAACCTTGCAACGAGGAGGTCCTTATGAGATAATCTAAGGTATTTTTGGTAGGGGATGACATATGGCCTGGTTGGACCAGACTTGAATCCAACCAGGCCCTTTTTACTAAAATTTCCATATCTTACAGACTGGGAATCTGTTCGACATGTCTTCTAATGCGTTGGAACCCTTACAATGAGACAATCCTTTGGGTTATTCTATGTGGGACATTGTTTACATTCAGGTACGCCTGATTTATCGAGCAATAGTCATGTGGATCCTTAGTGGCCAGGTAGACAAGCAGTAGCCATGTGGATGCTTAGTGGCCCGGCAGATGAGCAGCATCTGTGTGGATCCTTAGTTTCTCGGTAGACGAGCAATAGCCGTGTGGGTCCTTAGTTTCCCGGTAGACGACCAGTGATTCATCATGGATAAGTCCCTCAATAGTACTAAAAGTTCATCACTATGACCAATGAACCTTCCTCCTATGATTTAGATTGTACCTTGTGTCATTTTTCCTTTCTTTGTGCCTTTGCTTCGTGGTTTCTTTGTGGTATTTCTCCTTAGTGGACTGGGATCCCCAACTGAGTACTATGTTACTCACCCCATCATGATCTTCACCCACATGTGTTCTGTCTTGTGCAGAATATGGACATTTCGACAGAGGACTTGGTGGCCTAGGAGTAGGCGGGCCTTAGTAGGACCAAAAAGACAAGACATACTACTTTGAATTCCAGTATCTACACTACACCTACCATAATGTGTGGTTTTCAGATGATTCCTATCCAAATACCCTTTTTGTAATTTGAGGTTTTCGATTCATTTGATGGGTTTGTATTTCGGGCAACTCGTTTTTAGTTATACTTGTACTCAACACTTGTTTCAATATACTTGTTTTCCCCTTTAAGTATTTGGGACATAGTTGGGTGACTGTGTGCATACATGGACTCAGGGAAATGCCTCCCACTTTTTGGTTGACACCTTCGGCGCAAGTCTCCAACCCCTGGCGTTCAGGAGGTGGTTTAGGGGAATGTCACTGCACGGGCCCTAGGGGATGGGTCGTGAACCCCTATCAGCGCTTTCTTCTTAGCAGTGGTAAAATGTAGTGCTTCCCTTACCCATTTTGTGGTAGTGATCAGTGAGAACATTGGTATCCTTGTAAATGTTAAGAACTACAAAATATAATAAAATAATTTATCATGTAAAGTGGTTCAAATTTAGTCCTATTATGGATATAGAATATTTTAAGGACAAAATAAACTCATCCAAACATATTTTGAAAGGTTTCAAAGGTATTTTGAGCATTAACTTTTATATTAATCCCCTCTTTAACCCTTTTAACACATATATTGGTGACTAAATTTTTAATATAGTAACATTATTTTATAATAAAAAATGAAATGGAACAATAAATAATTTTGAATATATGAATTCTAATTACAGAATATATTTTAACGGATTCCATTTCTATAAGTGGTAGAAATGAATTCTAATATAAGCCCACCAAATGAATAAAAACTATTATTACAAGGAAAAAAATTATTTTTATGTATTTAGGTCAAAGTCTACTGGGTAGTGGTAATTACCAAGAATTAATTAAATTAATCTTAAAAATATAAAGTTTATTTTACATTATAATCAAGAAAAAAGTGAATAGAACCTTATAGACACACTATTAAATGTAAAGAATCAAAAATATTTTTTTATTAAAATATAAATTATTTTCCAAATGGTCAAGCATTGGTTTTCAAATTCAACATAATACTATTAACTGATTTATAGTAATCCTTAAATAAATATTTGGTTGATTAAAACGTTTTATATACTTTTATGTCATGCTTATATCATAATGTTTCCACAAAAGCCATCGTATTTATAAAAATAGTGTTTTCTACTTATCTCCCAACAATAAATTTTTTCATAAAAATTCAAAACAAAATCACCATAAGAAAAAATTTATGTGATAAATTAGAAAATTTAGTTTATTTAATCAAAATCAGATTCAAAAATTCAAAAAATTTTATTTTAAATGAAAATATATAAAATAATCAAAAATTTATTTTGTATAAAAATGATTCTTTTAAAAATTAATATCTTTTAACATTATTTCATATCATTTTACAAAGAGTATAAACTTTTTAATTTTAACATTAGATAGTAACTATGTATTGATGTTTAACTTTAATTTTAACAAATATTATATAATTTTTTTGTTTGTTTGTATATCTAATGCTATTCAATAATATATTTACTTAGAGTAATACATACAAATATATTAAGGTGTTATATTCTCAACCCTTAAATAAATTTCAACCTTGAAATAATTTTTTTCTAACGAAAAATAACAAATAATGAAAATTTTATAAACACATATATAGATTTTATCATGATATGTAATTTTTAAATCACTACTAAGAAAATTATTATTTCTTAATGAAACATTTATGAACCCATGTATGAATCATTTGAATACTCTTACTTGTGAATAATATTCCAAAATAATACCTTATAAGTGAGTTGTATTTGACTCATAAGAATTTATATATTTAACATCCTCTTTCTTGAGTGGCAGAATTATTTTACCCACAAGATAGAAATTATGATAAAATATACTTTCTTGATTTAATTCCATTCCATAAGAACAATTTCATATTTTGGTTGGGTTTTGAATAGGTTAACTCATCTGATTCATCTCATATTCTAAATGATAAATAACTATGAAGAATTTTTCATGATTGAATCACTAAAATTAACATTAAATATCCAATTATTAAATAATAAAAAAAAATTCAACAGAATCATTTCATAAATAAATATTTCTAAAATTCTTCAAAATATTATAGGCCAAATTTTAAAACCAAACATTAGAATTATTTGATTACATTTCATTCCAAAATAAACATAACATTTTTTCTCTAGATAACAACATTAACTTATAAAGTCATATGCCAAATATGTATTTTCCCTAAAAATATAATCTTCAAAATGTTTTAATCTTTTTTCTAAATAAATTCAATTACCATAAATCCAAAGTAAAATCATATATTATCTACATGTTAACTCAATCTTGATTCCATAATTATTATCAAACACTTTGACATAAAATTCCATACTATCTAAAAAATTCTTATTTACCTTAATTCCTATAATGTTCCCAAAATTATAATTACCCATTATCCCAGTCAACCATAATTAAATCTCCCTAATAAATCATAATAATCCTTATGGTTATCTATACTACAAACAAACATTCTTCCTAAAAACCATTAAAAGTATTATAAAATATCATTAATCTCTTTTGCATACAATCACATAAAACATAAAAAATGTATTTATACCTTCTAGCATACGACCATCCTTAAATATTATCATTCCTTAATTAAAATATCACTAAATAATAACTCTTAAAACAATTTATATAGAAACATTAATCATTAAACTTTCTGTATAAACTTTTACCGTGATTTTCTATCTTATTCTTTAGTACTTCATTCCTATAGACTAAAATGTGACTGATGTCTTCAGATTCATCAATTATATTCTAACCATGTATTCAACTTTAAAAATAAGAAAATTTATTAAAATTATTAAGAACTTTTATATTATATTTACAATTTCTTTATCATATTCATAAGACCTTACTAAACATGTATTCCAGGATCTTGTTGATCACCTTTATGAGATTTCCACCAAGGGAATAGGTTTTCATAAATCCCTAAGTCCTCACATTTTAAACATTCAATTTATACCTTGTGAAGCACTTTATTCTCCTCCATTTTTCTAACAAAACACTTTTTACCTTGTTAGTTTATTGCTCTATTACCTAATTTACCTCATATGGAACATCTTCTAGTTCTATTGAGACATTTTCCAAGCTGTTTCTTCCCACATTATTGACATGTAGGAAGTTGTATATTTTTCCCTTCATGAACTTTATCACCTGAACTTACATGAATATTCATTGTTCTATTATTTAGTGAATTACTAAACTCACTTAGTTTGAGGTTTTAATCATAACTCTAGATATCCATTTAGGTACGAACACTAGATTATTCACTCCATCTCATATCTTATTTTCATACTAATTATAGAAACCACCATAGTGTCTTTCACATGTACTATTATCATTGTTCCTATTGTTTCCAGTCTTTTTCTATAAAAAAATCTTTAGTGTGATTATAACAAATAAAATAATAATATACCTTCATATAAGGAGAATAAGTACTAAGATATCCTTAACAAAGTCATATATTAGTCAAATACTTTAATTCATCCAAAAATAACAATAATTTTTCATATCCTTTTAACTATTAACATTATAGAAGAATTTTAACATATGATCAATATTAAATTTATTAACCCATTGATGGTATCTAAAATTATTTTATTATCTTCATTTGATAACTTCTTATTCTCTAAAGTTATCTAATCTATTGCTATGATGCCTACTATAACACCATTTAACTTAAACAACCCATGATAATGAGTTATATAATAAGGGTTTTACATTCTTACATTTCAAATATATTTTTGGTTTATAGTTTTATAGAATTAGGAACACCATTACATAAAAAATCGTACCTTAATATAATGTGTATAGTTTTTAGATAAAATTGGTTAATATGTTTACACTCATGTTTAATTCAGGAATCCTTTTCTTTATTCAATCTGTGTCACTATTAACCATGATATAATTCTAACACATCCTCATTACCCATGAAAATAATTTAAAAATCTGGAATGAAAAAATAAATCTCATTAATTCGTATGAAACTAAAGGAAAACAATTAAACACTTTTAAAAATGTGAGAATCCATAAGGAAGTTTTCTGTCACGACCCATCCCACGGGACTCAAACGTGACTACCCCAAGCCCACCTTCCATGGGCCAAGGGTTGGTGACTACCACCTGAATGATTTTCCTGAATAGGGAAGTTGTTTCCTTAGAGATCAGTACACACTCAAAAAGGAAAACTGAAGTAAACAACCAACAAAGGAATAACCATTACATAAACGTACAACCACAATTACAATTGTAAACTGAAAATAGTGGGCCAGAATAAAAGCCCTAGTAACTGAAAATAATTTAAACATTTGTCGCATCTACCCTGGAGCTCTATGTGGGGGTTAGAAGCTATAATTCTGAAGTCTAAGAATAGGATCTTGACTGCTCACGTCGCACTAAGCTTCACCAAGTCCCAAACGTCCAAATTCTGCCTCAAAGTGTCAGTAGTCTGCACCAGACACACATGTGTGGGAGGATCCCATATAGTGGTGAGTATAAAAACTCAATAGGGGACCCTGAGACCCCAGAAGGTCTTTTATTAACATCACAAGATATACCAAAAAGTTAATATCACAAGAATGATCTATATCATGAAGCACAAAGAAAAAGAGATAGCTCACTCTAACGGTATAACATCAAGGTTATCGGGATAGGGATGACTAATTGTAAAGCCAGGTCATCCTATCTATAGTAATTATACTGCTAACCCGTATAGGTCACTGTATGCTAACCCATATTGGTCTATAGATGCTGATCTGTATTGGATGCTGGTGCGGGCCTGTATTGGTCGCTGGTGCTAACCCTTGTTGGTCGATCATGCAGACTTGTATTGGTCACTAGTGATGACTGTATTGTTCACCAGGGCATAATTATATTGGTCTATGGTAAAAATATAGGGATGATTAGTCATACAGGTAGATCATCCCACTCTGGAGTTTCTGATGTTGACCCGTATTGGTCGCTCTTCTTCTTCACCTCAAAGCCAACCACCGGATTTCCGCACGAAGCAAGACTAATCTCTGAAAGACTCTTCTTGTCAATCCATCATTAATATTTCTACTGGTATGAATTCATGTAAAAAACATACCCAAGGGACCACCCCTTCTTAGGGGTTCTAACTTGACAGACGGGGCGTCGATCGGACACCTAGTCTATGAGATATAGACACTTTTAGAAAAAGGGGCCGGTATGATTCAAGTATGATCCATCCCAGGACACATGTCAAAATATATCCAAACTCAACTAGAGTATCTAAAAAGGACCACCTTGTCACAAGTGTCTTTAGGGCACAGACAGTGCGTCGATCGGATGCTTGGTCTATTAGTTATTGGCATTTTACTACCAAGGGCCTGGTTGGATTCAGAGTCGATCCAACCGAGTCATACTCCAACGTTCTCCAAAACTCTCATGGAGTATCTCAAATGGACCATCTCACTCAGAGGATCTCATTTCTATATATGGGCTTTCAAATAGGTTTCTGACTCGTAAGTTATGGCCCTTTAAGCGTTTATGGGCCTGAGAGGGGGGTTTGGGTTCGGTCCGACCGACCCGGCCCGACCTGATCTGGGTTAGACCCAACTCAACCTGAACCAGCTTTGGATGACCCAGTTATTCTAGCCCACAGAACGACCTAGACCACCCTCGCTGGGATGGGCCACGTCGGGCTTGGTCTGCTGGGACACGGACCGGCCCAACCCGTCGGGCGACGCGTCCCATCCTGCTGGCGCGCTTCACATGAGGCATGCGGTCCGCCTACCAAATGGCTCAAAGGAGTCATTTAGACCCTTTAATCAGTGAATCCATATGAAACTACAACATGGTCTATGGGACCCGCGGGATGGCTTCCCCCTGCGTTCGTCGAGGCTATGAGCTGCGACTTCTTTAATGAGGAGTGTGACGGTGTGCCGCCTCCGCCTCTACGGCCTGTCGTTGCCGGCGGCCTGTTTGACCGCTGCGGTGCCACGCTCCTCCATGTCTAGAGAGCACCAGCCGCCTTCTACACTCTAGGTAGAGCTTCCACGGTGCTCCGATGATGCTCTGGAGCTCCATTTCCATTCCCGTCTATGTCTATGGGCCTCCTGGACTGTCGTCGTCACAGTGTGACCCTCTATCTTGCGTTTTCGTGGAATTGGGAAAAATGTCCCAGAAGAATGAAAAAAAAGGCAAGTATAGGAGGGTCTGAGCCTTGTTCGTTTAGCCATCTCCCTCTGTGATAGCATTATAATAAGAGGGATTTAATTATTAAACAAATTTTATAAAATGATGAACCTCGTTCAAATCTCCGGCAACAACCTCCAACAAAAACAATTAAGATGAATAGAATTGAGGAAAAATTCGGGAATTAAAATAAAACCCATGCCTCGTGATTCATTAGGGACGTCGCGGATGGTGGTGATTCCTAGTTCGAGGGTATTGCAGATGAAGGAGAAGGTTCACATGCTTCAGTGTTTGTTGTCCTTCGACCTTCGGATCGATCCTATAACAGGCATCGTCAATCCTCTGTTCTCTATCGGTGGAAGGTGTGGTGTCACTTCGTCAAGAGTTCCTCACTGAATGAATCCATGCCAAAACCCCACCCTGATATCCATTTAAATAGGATGGGGAGGGGTAATCAACGGCTTGAGGAATTAATGTGATTCATTATTTTACGTAATTAATGTCCCTCATTAATGAAAAATATTAAAGTGCCTCATTAATTGACATAATTAAAGTTTCTCATTAATTACGTGAGGGGTGGTTACGCAACCAAAGTGTAACCATGCAATTAACACCCCATAATTAAAGGTCTGGCCACCTTCGTGTTCCCCACCATCATAGCTCAACTAGTGGTAGGAAAAAGAAAAATAAATAATATAACAATTTATGTTATTTTATTATTTCTTTAAAAGTCACAAAAAATATCTTTTTTTTTCGACCAACTACAGTTGAAGTTTATATTCCATTAAGAAAATCCTCACACTTTGGATTCAATGGTGCTCTCAGATTTTATTTCCGAGCACCAGTTCAAAAGATAAAAAATGGCACCCGCGCATTTACTGAACGTACATAAAAAAAGTTCCAAAATTAATTCCGGGCACACCGGGCCTCAGAATCACACGCTTTCAATTTTTACAGACTCATAAAAATCAAAAATAATTAATAAAAATTTACATTTAATTTTCAAGTCTTTACATTTTCCCCACCATAGGGATTTACATCCTCGAAATCCAAACAAGGATACACAAACAAAGAGGGGTGTTGGGTATGCATATGAGCCTCTCGCTCCCATGTTCTCTCCTAGAGATTCCAATACCACCAACAATCTCACACCAAAGGAATCGATTCCCACGAATGACCAACCTCTATCGATCCTATATCTCCACTGAAAACTCCTCAAAAGACACCCTGGCGTCAATATCTAGCTTTCTATGGTCAGTGACATGATATGGGTCATGTCACGAACCAACTTGGGTCGACCCTAAACCAGTCACCTGATCTAGCCCGCAGAAAGGCCCGAGAGTTGTTCCTGATCCCCATGGTCGGTAAACTAGTTTCAGACATCAAAACATAACCGTTGGGAATGATTTGTCCCATGAACAAAACATAACCAAATAAATAAAGATTGACGATGAGGAAATTAAACTACTAGTAGAAAGAAAATAAATGTACATACCTCCTTGTGACCCTTTAGGTCACCATCCAACTCAGAACCAAGACTGCTCCAACATTGAGCAGGTGAACTAGGAACCTAAACAAGAAACTGAACCTACAACTCAAAAGATATAAAAGGTGTGAGCATCGAGATGCTCAGTAGAACTGCCTGAAATAAACAACTGAATCCAAAAGTTATCTTTTCTGAAGAAGTCTATAAACACATGTTTGAAATACAAGTATGAAAGTAGGGTTTTCACATTGTAAAATAAGCAACATGTTTTTACCATATAAAGAAAAACCATCACATGCTATATACCACTTCTAAAACCATTTGCCTTTTTATAAACAAAACCATGATAGAATGACCAAGGTTTTGCTAAAAGAAATGACTAAATTGTACAAACTGGAAAAAAACTAATAGGTATAGCTAAAATTAAACAAGAAATGTGAATAATTAAGTAACCATGGGTGATCCTAAACATCCCTAGAAGACCCCTAGATTTACTCGGTTCAGAATCACCTGTCGGCATATGGTGAAAATCCTAAGTCTATAACCAACTAGCCACCCTCACAGCAATTGAAGCCAGTGGCACTCCCCATCTGGCTTATACACCTATGAGTGAGTACCAACCCATCTAATCAGGGCTGATAAGAAACCATCACTCGATCAAATATAAGATTCTCAGGAACCCATGGTGGTTATAATAATATTGTGTAGGTAGGAAGGCCCTCGCACGCGTGACTCATCTCATCGCACCTGCCTTCCCCAAACATGGATGCTTCATATGTGTTCACCCATAAAGGGTTACCCTAGATAGGAGCGCCCCATATACTTATATACATATGCATACATGTCACACATACAAAGTTCCTACCAGGCCATCACATCATTCGGTTATCAAACCCACGTTATTAAACATTTGGAGTTGTAAATCGGGCCTTTAGTTTTACATAATCAAATTCCATTATGAAAACAATACACAAGATCTTCTGAAATAGCTCTAGGCATCACTTTTGTATTTAAAAATCAAAACGGGCCCATAAGTTCCACGTTTCAAAGCATTGACAGTAAAGTGTAGTGATAAAATGTTCAATTCCATAAAATCAAACCAAGTGTTGTCTTACACCCCACACTCAACAAAATATATACACCAAAATCCAAACTAGTATATACTCCTGGATTAATTTTCAAACCAATTTAAAGAACCACACGAAGAGACCTAAAACATTTAGAAAATAAGAACCGCTTATAAAACAAAATATTCAAAAAAATAGCAATTCGCTAAGATAAAAAATCATTTCTACAAAAACACTAAGTTCCATAAAACTAACCAACGCAGGACAAAAAAGTTCCATTAAATATTTCTATAGGAAAAAACCACTCAAGACATCTAAAAATACCATTTTTAGATAAATTCAGTTAGTTCCAACAAAGTTGGAAAGGTATAAACATGTGAAAAAATAGAGAAGCATCCAAAAATAATTTTTTGATCAAATCTTTCAATAGGAAAACACTACCATAAGTTATCTATAAACATAATATATGTGTAAAACATAACCTAATATTTAATTAAGAAAATACAAACATTAGATGGATTAAAATGGGGAGCAAGGTTATGGAAACACCTACACATAACCAAGGAACTATTTAAAATCTATTTTTAACACTTTTAACCATCATAAAACAATCACTGTAATGAATAAAATATCATGATTATAAAGGTGCGAATAACATTTATAAATTAAATGAAATAATTCAAGTGCATATGAAAAACTCTGGATGAGAGAAAGGATGGAAACGCCTACCTCAAATAATGGTCATTCCATGCTTTCTAAATCAAACAGCAGCTCGCTCGCACGCATGCACTCACTTCCTTAAATATATATATATATATATATCCTTAAAATGATTCATGTGTTCCCCACGCCATGAGGGAACACACCAATAGATGATACATATATCAATACTTATCCATACATGTGGAAATGTGTGTGCCCCTTCTAAACCAACCTCACTCCAAATGATAAAACCCCGGGACTCAAAAACAACACAAATCCCTAAAAATAAAATCAATCCAAACAAATAAATCAAGATACAATTTTAAAAAACTCTATAAAAATCACCAAGTTCCCGAGTAAAACCAAAATCATATTTTAGTCATTTTTATAAAACAAAACTTAGGGTAACACCCCCAAAATGACATCAATTTACTCTAAAAGGTCACCTCACCTTTCATAGGCACCCCAAGTTCATAAACACATAAACATAATTATTGGACCACACCAAGGACTGATTTTGTACCATTCAATCAATGCCAAAGCATTACAAAAATAGATATGAGAATACCATAGGGATGAGAATTATATTTTAAAATTATCAAAATAAGATTTGGAACATAAACAAGCATATGATCAAAGACGCATGAAGACATAAACCAGGAACTGACTCAAAACATATTTTTAACAAATTCCAAAATATTCAAGAACACTATAGAAGGGTAATTAAGGTCATAATGAAGTTATGAAACCAAAAAGTCGGCATAAAAATATACCATGCATGTCAGCGGTGGACTGAAATTGAGTCAATCTTCTTCACCATCAGCGGATGATGTTGGAACATGCAAGAAAAAGATCTGAGGAGGTATTTTCATACCCTATTCAAGAAAGAACACAACAATCACATAATATCCCAGCCTTAGGGTTCTGATAGAATTAAAAATAGGAACCAAAAGTGAAAAAATCACCAATGTGATGAAGGAGAAGGGGTATAAGGACCATACCTCAATGATTTTTTTGGAGAAACATGAAGAAATTGGAAGAAAGGTCGAGGAATGAAGGAGATCCAAAGAAGGGGGTCACATGCCACAAAAACTGAGTCGAGGTCTCATGCACGCCTACTGTAGGTTGCCATCAAGAGGAGGCTACGACCTTGATAAGCTCCGGCCATGGGGCACTAAAGGGAGGACAGGCCGTGGAGACTCGTCGTGCAAAAAAACTGGGGGGGGGGGGTTATAAGGGGGTGGTGTGGTGCTTCAAATAGGGGGAAAATAGGGTAGGGTCCATCGTGTGAGAGACAAGGGTAGGAGAGGCGGAGGCCGCCTGACCGGGGAGTAGGGAAGGGCGTCACGCACCGCTGGAAGGAGAGAGGAGGGGAGCCACGCACCATGTGCAGGAGGAAGAGATGAGGGGTTTGACCCACTTAGGGTTTACCTAAATAAACAAAAACAAAACAAAACAACTTAAAATAATAATAATAATAGTAGTAGTAGTTGTAATAATAATAATAATATAAATGAAAATTTAATAAAAAATAATACTAATAGAAATTTATTAAGAATAATATTAATACCCCTTTAATGATATTATTATTATTATATGAAAAAAAATATTATCATGGTGGTTTAAACATTTATAAAATTTATTTATTTTAAGTATTGGGCAACCACACATTCACCTGGACCGAATGCACGGGCACTGCTAATGTTACAGTGACCTTGCACTGGCTCGAGACCTAGAGAAAACATCAAAGCTTCAAAAATTTCAAACCCGGACCCAAACCCAAATCTGTCCAAAAGATGAGGGACTAAGAAAAGAATAAAATAATAGGCATCCGTGGTCAGGGTGTGATAATTCTCCCCACCACAGACAATTTATTCCCCCAAAAAGTCACCATGCCCATAGTTGACCCAACTTGAGTCCATGCCTAGATAAAATTGTAGATAACTGAGAGCCTCAGGGTGACCATTCCCAACAAACGTCACACTCAACCAATTCATAGAAGACCAAAACCTGATATTGAGGAGGGAACACAAGAGCGTTCTCCCCACCACAAGAATTCACTAACATGGAAACCCTTGAAACATGAACACACCACCCCCCATGGGAGTGAAACGTGAGAACTCCCAAATCTAACTCGTTTATTTTCCCCACATGGACCGAAAAATGTTCATGAGCCTTTTCCGAAAATCTTGCTATGAAACAACCAAGTAACTAAAGGATGAAAAATTAACTCTAAAGCTCCCATAAATTTCACGAAATGAAACATCCCCCTTACCAACATAGCTGAGACCAACTCAAAATCAGAACAGGTTAGTTTATTCACAGGCCTGACACCCTTCAAGGACATTGAACGATTTGGAAACCACGCAAAGAGCAGATAAGACCGCTTGGATTGTGGTGGAATGAACTCATCATGCCACCAAAAAAATGAGCTTACGACATCAATGTGAATAGAACAAGGAAATTTTGGATATTTCCCTCCCAAAGCTGAAAACATTTTCTAGATCAAGGTTCCACACACCCTAAGTTACTGTTGACTATGCACGAGCATCACCCTGAGACTTGTGGTTGGGGCCCTGAGGGTTGAAGAATCTCCTGCCTCACAGTCAAGAATTTTCATACTCCGCTCCTTAACTCCTTCCTCAAAAATGGCGCTTCTTTCAGAACTCTCCCTGGTGTTCTGAAAAGTCACACAGTAGCAGGACTTCAGAGGGATGTGAAAAGTCGGCTTAGAATGCCTGAACCGGTTAGACTAGTCATTTCCGAGAGAATGGTCAAACAATTTAGGAGTCGGTGTAGACAAAGATCCTTTCTATATAGGGAGCCTTCACAGAGCCGACCCCAACCAACTGCACATGAGACGTTAATGATGATGATACATCCCACCTTTACTAGTCCAGAATTGAACCCTAAAAATAACTCTGGGATGGTACAAACCTTAACTACCCTGAGATTTCCCAACAACCTAAAGACACACTATCTTTCCAAACTATACAACTACCTTTAATAGACTTCGATTACCTTGATAAGCAAGAAACGCAAAAAAAGAACTGGGAACTAGTCATAACTCATTGACAACTTTTGGAGGCTTTCTAGGTGGCATACTCATAACAACACAAAAAACACAATAAAAACTGGAATCAATCCAAAACTCAATCAAAGAAAAAATACAAGCTAAGGGAAACATGCCCATAATCAAAAAATATACGAACATAAGAAAAATCACTTTTCCAAAACTGTTATTTCTTTAAAATTTTAAAACTCACCTATGGCACCTTTTAAACTGTCACATGTTAGTTCATTCAATCTTTCTCACATCATCTACAAAAAATTTCCCCCACACACTCTCCATAGATACCCAATCATGATTGACCCTCCATAAATACTTCTAGGGATCAAATATCTCTTTCCCTAATCAAACCCAAAAACACACCAAAATGTTTCAAATCAAAACACTTTCTCTTTAAAAAAACCCACTTTACTAATTTCAAAACAATTTGGAAGAAACCCCCTTTTTATTTCAAAATCACTTTCATTTTTAACACACACTCACATCAAATGAGTTCAAAAAGAAAAAAACTAACTATAAACCATCAGAATTTGGAACTAGTGTTTGTGCCTAACTTGATGACATAGTGGTGAGATATGCCCCAAGTAATGCATAACACTAATAGGGCCTTAAACCAGTCTTCCAGACACCACATGGGTCACCACCGCATGTGAGGGTGCAACATGAACCAATTTTCCCCCCATTTTCATCCCTCAATACAAAATAACCAAAGACAAAAGTGTCAAACCCTAGACTACCCCAGGTAAATCTGGTCTTGTTACGAGTGGTGGTGATCAGGCACTGACCCGTAACCTACCTCCTGAGCCCCTACAATCCTAATCTCCTTCTACTGGACACCCCAAATAACAAGGGCCTCCTTTGATACCATTTTTTCATGAACCAACCTGGGTCGACCATGAACCGGTCACTAGAGCCGGCCTGCGGCAAGCCCCGAGGGGCGTTCCTAATCCCCACAGGCTGGAAACTAGTGTCGGGCATCAAACTCTAACCATTTGGAATGATTTGGCCCATGAGGAAAAGATAACCAAATAAATAAAGACTGACACTAAGGAAATAAAACTATCAGTGGAAGGGAAATAAATGTACATACCGCCTTGTGACCCTTCAGGTCACCACCCAACTCAGAACCAAGTCTGCTCCAATATTGAACAGCTGAACCAAGAACCTAAACAGGAAAATGAACCTACAACTGGAATGATATAATAGGCATAAGCACCGAGATTCTTAGTAGGGATGCTAGAAATAAAAAATTGAATCCAAAAGTTCTCTTTTCCAAAGCAGTCCATAAACACAATTTTGAAATACAAGTATGAAAGTAGGTTTTTCACATTTTAAAATAAGAAACATGTTTTTACCATATAAAGAAAAACCAACACATTCTACATACCACTTCTAAAACCATTTGAAATTTTATAAACCAAACCAAGACAGAAAGACAAATGTTTTGATAAAAGAAATGAATAAACATTACAAACTAGAAATAAACTAGTAGGTATAGCTAAAAGTAAACAAATAATGTGAATAATTAAGTAACCAAGGGTGATCCTAAACATCCCTAGAAGACCACTGGACATACTCGATTCAGAACCACCTATCAGCGTATGGTGAAACTCTTATGTCTATAACCAATTGTCCACCCTCACAGCAATAGAAACCAGCGGCACTCCACATCTGGCCTATACACCTACCACTGGGTACCAACCCGTCTAATCGGGACTGATAAGAAACTATCACTCGATCAACTATAAGACACCTCAGAACCCATGGTGGTTATAATAATATTTTGTAGGTAGGAAGGCCCTCGCATGCGTGACTCATCTCGCCACACTTGCCTTCCCCAAACACGGATGCTTATAATGTGTTCACCCATAAAGGGTGACCCTAGATAAGGGTTCCCCATATACTTATATACATATGCATACATGTCAAACATAAAAAGTGACAACCAGGTTGTTACATCATTTGGTTATCAAAACCATATTATTAAACATTTGGATTTGTAAAGTGGGCCTTTAGTTTTACATAATCAAATTCTTTTATAAAAATATTGAATAAGCTCTTCTAAAACATCTCTAGACCCCACTTTCATATTTAAAAATCCAAACAGGCCCTGAAGTTTCATGTTTCAAAGCATTGAAATAAAAGTCTTTAGTTATACTATGTTCAATTTGGTAAAAACAAACCGAGTGTTTCCTTACACCACACACTCAGCAAAATATATACACCAAAATCTAAATATGCATATACTCATTGATTTATTTTCAAACCAATTTAAATAACCCCATGAAGAGACCCAAAATATTTAGAAAAAAAGAACTGCTTATAATACCCAAGATTCGAGAAACATACCAATTCAAAGAGACTCGAAATCAATTCTACAAAAACACTAAGTTCCATAAAACTAACCAACACGGGACAAACAAGTTCCATAAAATGTTTCTACAAGCAAACAACACTAAAGACATCCAACAATACCATTTCTAGATAAACACAGTTAGTTCCAACCAAGTTGGCAAAGTATAAACAAGTGCATAAATAGAGGAGCTTCCAAAAATCCATTTTTGATCAAATCTTTCAACAGGAAAATAGTACCATAAGTTAACTATTATCATAATAGAGGTGGGAAACATAATATAATATTTAGTTAAGAAAAAAACATTAGATGGATTAAAACTGGGAGCAAGGGCATGGAAACACTTACACATAACCAAGGAACTCTTTCAAAGATATTTTTAACACTTTTAACCATCATAAAAAACATTGCAATGAATAAAATATCATGCTTCTAAAGTTGCGAATAAAATTTATAAATTAAATGAAATAATACAAGGGCATATGGAAAACTCTAGATGAGAGAGAGGATGTAAACGCATACCTCAAAAAATGGCCATTCCATGCTTTCTAACTCAAACAGAATATCGCTCGCATGCACGCACTTCCCTATATATATATATATATATATATCCTTAAACTGATGCATGTGTTCCCTGTGCCAAGAGGGAACATTCCCACAGAAGATACACAAATCAATACATATACATGCATGGGGATATATGTGCAAGCCTTCTAAACTGACCACACTCCTGACAATAAAACCATGGGACTCAAAACCACAACAAATCCCTAAAAATAAAATCAAGCTAAATAATTAAATCAAGATACAATTTAAAAAACAACTCTACAAAAACCACCAAGTTCACAAGTAAAACCCAAATCATATTTTCATCATTTTTATAAAACAAAAACTAAGGGTAACACCCAAAAAATCACATCAATTTGCTCTAAAATCTCACCTCACCATTCATAGACACCCCAAATTCATAAAGACATAAAAATATTTAAATTTACACACCAAGGACTGATTTTGATCAATTCCATCAATGCCAAAACATCACAAAAAGCTAGACGAGAATACCATAGGGATGCGAATTATATTTTAAAAATTTTAAAACCAATATTTGGCACTTAAATGAGCACATCATCACAGACTCATAGAGACATAAACCAGGAACTGAATCAAAACATATTTTTTAATAAATTCAAAAATATTCAAGAACACTATAAGAGGCTAATTAATGGTATAATAAAGCTAAGAAACCAAACAGTGGGCATAAAAATATACCTTGGATGATAGCGGCAAACCAAAATGGAGTCAATCCACTTTGCCTTTGGTGTCAGATGTTGGAACATGCAAGAGAAATACCTGAGGAGGTCTTTGCATACCCTATTCAAGAAAAAACACAAAAATTGCATAATATCCCAACCTTAGGGTTTTGATTGAATCCAAACTGGTTACCAAAATAGAAACAAATCACCAACATGATGAAGGATAAGGGGTCTAAAGACCATAACACAAAAAAATTTGGAGCAACATGAGGAAAGTTAAATAAATATCGAGGAACGAAGCAGATCTGAGGAAGGGGGTCACACGCCATTGAAACTCAGTTGATGGATCATGTGCGCCTGCTGAAGGTCTCCGTCAAGAAGATGTTACAACCTTGATAAGCTCCGACTATGGGGTGCTGAAGGGAGGGCAGTCTGTGGAGACCCGTCATGCAAAAAAAGGTGGGTCATGAGGGGGGTGGTGTGGTTCTGTAAATATGAGAAAACATGGGGGTGCATCGTGTGAGAGTGAGAGGTAGGAGAGGCGGAGGTCGCCATACTGGGGAGGAGGGAAGGGCGTCGCTTGCCGCTTGAAGCAGAGGGGAGGGGAACTGCGCACCATGCGTAGAAGGAAGAGAGGGGGGGTTCGACCCCCTTAGGGTTTCCCTTCAAAAAAACAAAAACAAAGCAAAAAAATATACAATAAAAAATAATATTAATAATAATAAATAAAAATAAAAATAGTAATAATAGTAATAAAAATATTAATGAAAATTTAATTAAAAAATAATACTAATAGAAATTTAATAAGAATAATATTAATATCCATTTAATGATATTATTATTTTTATCTGCAAAAATAATAATATCATGGAACTTTAAACATTCATAATATTTAGTTATTTTAAGTATTGAGAAACTACACATTCACCAGGACCGAATGCATGGGAACTGCTAACAGTATGATGACTGTGTACCAGCTCGAGACCCACCGAAATCATCAATGCTTCAAAAATTTCAAACCCGGACCCAAACCAAACTCTTTCCAAATGACGTGGGGCCGAGAAAATAATAAAATAATTGGCGTTTGTGGTCGGGGTGTGACAAGTCTTCCACGTATATCCTCTGGTAGGATATGTGAAAGATGTTGTGCATCCTCTCCAACTACGGTTGTAATGCTAAGAGGTACGTCCCCTTTCTAATTCTCTTAAGTATCAGGAATGGTCCGATAAACCTCAATGAGAGTTTTCTGCCTCAGCCAAATCTTCGTAGTCCCTATCGAGGGGAGACTAGCAAGAATACATGGTCCACCTCCTGGAACTCCAGTGGTCTCCATCGCCTAACATCATAGGAATTCTTTCAACTATGTGTAGTCCTCATCTGCTTTTGGATGATGTAACACCCCAAGATTTCATAGTACGTTATTTCTTCAAAGTAATCCAATAACTTTCACTACACGCAACACCAAGTTCTGGCACACCATGACTTACCAAACAAACCGTTCAAAAGCGGTTATGAATAGTATTAACTGAATTTTGAACTTTAGATAATCCTTATAATTTTAGAATCATTAATATGATTTTATTAGACATAATGTAAGAACAAATACATTTTTTTCAGATAAAAGAAGTATTTTTCAAAAAAATGCAATTTTACCGCCTTTTAATGGAGAAGCATTTTTAAATCCAGTATTTGAAACTTTTGTAAATTAAATTTGACAAAATAAAATTCTTCTTTAGAATCGGGACATAAGAATTTAGTTTCAATAAATTTTTGGTGTTTTTCTGATAACTTTCATATTTGGGTGAATGGTGAAAAATACTATATTTTAACCGAAAACAACTTTTTAAATCAAAATAATTTATATTGTTAAATTATAAATTTTAATGGTTTGGAAGTATAAATAGATTATATTTTTACCATTTAATCCAATTATGGTCATTGTAAGTAATTTCACTTTGAAATTGGACATAAACAAGTGTCAAACTTTTGGTATTTATTATTTCTAAAAAATACGCCTTTTGGTTTTGACAGCGGGAATTAAATTTAAATTAATAAATGAAACTTATATGTTTGGAATTTGGTAAAATAGACTTCATTATTGAATTCATAATATCAAAATTATCTTAGGGTGAATTTTTGGTATTTTTCTGAAAACTTTTAATTTTTGATGAATAGTGAAAAACACTAAGTTATAGTTTAAAACCGATTTTTTATTTAAATAATTATTTATTTTATTTAATTTTAATTAAGGTAAAAATAGATACATAATACCTATATAAGTTCAATGTAATTCATTGGAGTTAGTTTAGAATAATTTTAGATATATAAAAATGTTATTGAACTTATCACCGTCTTTTACCCACATCCTAGGAGAATTTGGAAATTCACATAGAACTTAATTTTACCCCTTATGTGAGTGGAAATTAGAAAATCCAAGAGACACAGTTAATATCAAGGAGTAAAATGTGGTTCAATGAGATGAAAATAATTTTTGGTGAATAGTAACTTTTTACTTTTATTTGCCACGATAAAAAGTAAATAGGGTAATTAAGAGTAAAAATGATATTATTATTACCCTAACACATGTCCTAATTACATTGGCTAAGTATAAATCGACCAAAAAAAACCTTAGAAATAAAATATGAACCTTTTTGGTCCACTTGGATTAGATTAGGACATTTATTATTATTTAATTCAAAGAAGAGTTGAAAGAGTTAAATCAAAGTTTAATAACTAAAACATTTTTAATATAGGGTTATACATAAGATAAATTCAATTATGAATATTCATTAGAAATATAAAAATATTTCCTAAATAATGGTATTTTATTTATAATTTTTAGACATTAAATAATTTAATTTTTTTATGACACAATGATGATGCAGTAATTACCTCATTAGTGAAATATTAAAATAATTGATATTATAAATACACAAATAAATATAATTTGAGACTTTTAATGTATTACACGAATTTTATTGGTTACTATGACATGTTAGGATTGATTAAATTAATTTGGTTCGAATTAATAAAGTTGTTAAGACTTAAAAAAATGAATTATTAAATAGTTTCAAAATTGAAATAAAAGTGTTTTTAAAACAAGTATTATATTATTAATTGATATTATATTCCTAAAAATCTAAGGCTTAGCCAAATGACTTATATCATGATATTTGTATCATTAATGGACCACTTGTGGGTTTCTTGGATGTATATAGTATGTTTATTAACTATATAATATAAACATACCAAGTGACATGGTAAATGTCAGACTAATTAACTAAGAGTTAAAACTAAAAGATAAGGTTAATATAATGACTCAAACCTGTCTAGAATCTATTGGTTGAAATGCTTTCGACCCATCCCCACCTTAGACTTTAAATAATCCAGTTTGGAGCCATTATAACCCCAATATAAATTTATTATAAAATAATACTTTAAGTTTCTTCTGAAGAGCCCCTCCTCCCCCTTATAAAAGGACACCACTTCTATCCAATTCCTCACACCTCTAAAGCCTTTTGTCTCATCCAATGTCTGACCAATTAATCACCCTATATCCTTATCCTCCTCCTAGAAGCCTTACCTTAGGCAGAAGGCACTTCAAGTGTCCTTTTTGGTTCAAACCAGAGGGAGTTACCCGAATTAAAGGTAACAATTTCTCTTAACTTCTTTTCTTTTATTTTACTTCTCCAACCCCTAAAATCTTCTTTATTCATTACTTTTGTAACAAAACCAGTATCCTAAATATACTATGATATTTTTATGAGAAGTATTCGAACTACACTTACACACACCTCCATCTAATGGGTGAATAACATAATGTTTCTGTGGATGGAAACCAAACACCTCACAAAACGATGATTGTTCAATTATCTCCTACCATCTCTCATGGTGGCCATTATGATGGAAATATAATTAAATATATTATTAATTATATTTATTTTATATATAGTCTTCTGTGATTCTATTTCATTGCATACCATTATTCTATTCATGTTGTATATATATACGATAATTTCATTTGAGGAAGTGCGAACTACCGCCCCCTCAAAGTGATATGACTCATTCATACCATACATGGAACATATAAAGGAAGGTGTTAATGAACTTAAGTAACATATATAAGATATTATATTATACTGGAATAATGATATACCTATGTATCATCTAGTTTTGATTCCTTTTAAATGAAAAATGAAATAGAAGTAGTGTTTGTGCGTACGTACGGACTACCGTCTCCACGAACACGATGAGATTCATTCCCCATCGTATCCATTCACAAATAATTCTCATTTGATGATTAAAAATAATGTTTAAGGACTTGATATCATTCTGTATGTGAATAAGATACAACCTATCCATAACAAACACATCTTATGTAACAAAACATATAAAAGAAAACGAGTAAGTTAACACTCGAAATGAAGATAATACTAAAATATTATTAACAAGGCAATATTAAAAGATCATATATGTTATCATATTTATGTATATGATTCTTGTATAAATTAACAAAAATGATTTAAATATTATACAGGAGTTTAACCTACCCTCGACCAAGGAAAAGTACAAGAGAGTGGTTTTCATCTCACTCCTTATTCTCGTGAGATTCATGCCATATTTCCACTATTACCTTTTATGTGGTGTATGTGATACCCATAATTTTATTATTTGTGTGATACACTTTAATTTATGTGTATTTACATATTCATTGTATGATACCTCTTTCATGGGGTGTATGTTTCGTAAGTTACCAAATTGGTAAGGGTTAATTGCTAAATATCATTATTATCAGAGATTGTTTATGTGTAAGTATTTACTGGGACATTATTATTATCCATGTCCATTTTTCATAAAAATGGTTTAAAAATGAATATTTATAGAATTTGTGAATTGTAATATTTATCAAGATCATAATTTTAAATGTTTTAAAGATTTATCTTTCAAAATATTTTTTTATTAATGTCCATGTTTTCAAAATGATTTTAAGGATTTATTTATATGGACATGAATGTTTTGAAATGATATTTCTTTTCAAAAGTTTCAAAGTGGTATGGGACAATTTGATTCAAAAATATCTTTTAAATTACTTCCTTAATAAATGTGTGACTTTTAAATGATTTCATAAAAAAAGATATTTCTATCAAATAGTTTTGATTTCATCTATGTCAACATCCTTTGAGGGATCTTAAGATTATTTGAAGTTGATTTATTATGATACAAAAACATCCATATTGTATTGAAGGTTTTGTTATATGTTTAACTATGGATGTGTTATTTTTATACCGTTCATGGTTTATGGAGAAAGTATTGACATTTCGTATGCTAGTTTTAATACGAATGATTATGTTATGCATAAACCTGTTCATATGAGGAATGCATTGGACATAGTAAGTGACGGGTGGAGCCCTCTATAGCTCCTCGATGCATCGATAGGTCTCCTGAGACAAGCTAGTGTCTTGGCATGAGGCCTTGAAAAAATCTTATTTGTATTCTTGGCACGAGGCCTTGGCTATGTGGTTATGATCGTCTGGCATTATGAATTCCATCATTATAAAAGTGGTTATTGATATTGCATGTGATTATTCGACTAGTATAATATCCATGTAAATAATTAAATGGCATTATTTCATTTTATTTCTGCCATATTATGATGAAGTTCAAGTTTAAAAGGCTTTTTTAGTTATACGTTGCCTTAAATGTTTATTCTTATTTATGAAAGTTTCCTCTATATTGTTATCCTTACTGAGCATCTGAGCTCACCCCTTTCTATGTTTTATTTTTTCCCAGGATTCCAAGAAGTGTATTGTGATTGATATGCAGGGTTAAGCCAAGGGAATAATAGTGTTCATAAAGTATTATTTATTTTGTTTTGTATGTTATAAAGTGTAATGTAACATTCATTTATGTAATATATTTTCCAAGATTGCTAAACTGATCAGTCCTTCGAGACTTGATTCCATGTAATCATGCCAATGTATTAAAATAATGCACTGACTCTGGGTAACTGGGGTCGGGTTGTTACAGTTGGTATTAGAGGAAGTTTAGCAATAACCTTCGAAGCTAGATTTAGATAAACTCTGATTAGAGCACATATCCCTAATATAGACTTTGAGGATTAGTATAGAAGAACATCCTATAATTTTTATATTGTAGAGATTTTGTGAGTTTTCTGAGCAATACATCCTTGTCTGGATACGAGCAGGTGGAGGCGTCTCTGGCATTGATGTACCTAGGGGTAAAACCTGAAAACACCGATTTGGGCTAGAATCGAATGGGTGCTGGTGCACAACAACGGGCCTTGCTGCACTCTTGGTTACGACACTCCCAAGAGATATGATTAGGATAATTCTAATTTTCTTTACAAACCATTATGAAGGGTTTATGAGTATATACTTCCTCAAAGAAGTCATTTTTATGATTATGGATTATATCCATAAATTTTTTAATTTATGTTAAGTGTTTTACAACTTTTTGATTAGGTATTTCTATTCATAAACTAATCTAGTGTATTCCATTGTTTAGAAATGGCGCCTAGTAGAAGGAATGAGAACTCCAGCAATACGCATTATCCAAAGGGTAAGAAAGATCATATCTTTCATAGTCTTAAGCCAGAATTTAGAAGGGAAATAGTCTCCCACGTATTGTCATCATAAGAAGAAATAGTATCATGTGTTGATAAGATAAGTAGAGAATTCTCGGAGTCCTATATATTTTAAGGGAATCCAGAGAAGGAAAGGATGGTAAAGAGAAAGATGGATATAGGGAATAGGGAAAAGAAAAAAATTTCTATATGTGATAAATGTGGGAAGAAACACCATTGAACTGGCTTGAAGGGAATGGTAGTTTGTTATAAGTGTGAAGAAAAAGGACACCAAGTATGTGACTGTAAGGGTAAGAAAAAATGTTTCAAATGTAAAATGCTTCATCTGCAAGGAGTTGGGACACTATGCGAACCAATATCCAAATCATCAGAGTATGCCCCAAATGATGCTATTGGATAATAATCAAGTTATGATACTGCCACAGATGAGGAGGCATGATTAGAGTTATTATGTTGTTATTAAATAATTATGTCATTTGAGTGTTGTATCAACGATGTAATGGTTATAATAATTATGGAGTATATATTGATTGTACGGTAGTACTATTTTATAAAGGACTTGAGATTGTGTGGAACCAAGAAATGTGACTCAATAGCATGTTAAATTTTTGGAAAATATATGGATGAGAGAAAGATAAACCATAATATGGTTCTGATACCGAGGTAGTGATTTTGGAATAATACATGACTAATTTGGATAAATTATATTGGATATTCTTGACAACCATGAAAGTGATTAATGATATAACATCATTGTTTGAGTTTACAACATTTTTGTATAGAAAGAGTATATCCAGTATTCTATAATGAATAAGGGGTCATTAATGTAATCAATAAGGTTTTATGGTAATTCAGGATGTTGTACTGTTTTAAAAGAATACATGATGAAGGTGTTCACATGTTATTACACGGAAAAAAGGATCTTCATTTTGTTTAAATTCCTTATAAATTTTGGACTGTGAGTTTGGATAGAAGTATTTTGGATAATTCTAGTTTGAGATTATTTTTTGATTTCCATAAAAGGACAACCCAGAGGTCAGGTGGTAACCTGTCGCGTCTGGCAAGGCCGCGAGACTTGAACCCGCAACCAAAGGGCGATAAGGGTGTATCACCTACCACTAACCCATGTGATGTCCTAGATTGAATAATGAGGTCTTTTTAAAAAAATCTGGTAGATGAATTATAAATTCATTTTTTTAAACCTTATATGAATATGATAAATAGAATATTATTTTTAAGTTCTGTTATCTTTTAGAGTGAAAGATGAGTTTGTGGTAGAAATTAGTTAAAGGATGGGACTATACTGGTAAAGTATATATTTTTATTCTTCTCTTATTCTATGAAGAAATTAATTCTTATACTTTAGTGAAGGGATCTTAAAAAAAATGTGTTATCGTAATACAATATGTTTTGTCGAACTGATGGTATTTTAAATCATCATAGATTGATGAATTTAAGGCCCTCAATTTTACATTTGTTTGTGATTGATGACCTCAATCACTACCTATAAATATTTATGTTTTTCCTACAATTATATGTCCCTAATTTCCACCAATGTTCTTCTTATCGAGATCATAATTTGGTGGTGACCCTTTCATTTTCCTTTTCCTCTTATTAAGACTAAATTTTATTAACCTAATTTCTGATGTGGGTTTTCCCAAAGGTATTTTCTATTTTCAACCTTATATTTTTGAAAAATAATTTCAAATTGCGAGGACGCAATTTATTAAAGGGGGGAAGAATGTAACACCCCATGATTTCATAGTATGTTATTTCTTCAAAGTAATTCAATAACTTGCTCTACACGCAACACTGAATTCTAGCGTACTATGACTTACCAAACAAGTCGTTCAAAAGCGGTTATGAATAGTATTAACAGAATTTTGAACTTTATATAATCCTTATAATTTTATAATCCATAATATGATTTCTTTATACATAATGTAAGAACAAATACATTTTTTTCTGATAGAAGAATTATTTTTCAAAAAATATGCAATTTTACAGCCTTTTAATGGCGAAGCCTTTTTAAATCTGGTATTTGAATCTTTTATATATTAAATTTTACAAAATAAACTTCTTCATTAGAATCAGTACATAATAATTTAGTTTTGATAATGTTTTGGTGTTTTTCTGATAACTTTCATATTTGGGTGAATAGTGAAAAATACTATATTTTTATAGGAAAGAACTTTTTAAATGAAAATAATTTATATTGTTAAATTATAAATTTTAATGGTTTGGAGGTATAAATAGATTATATTTTTACCATTTAATCTAATTATTGTAATTGTAAGTAATTTCACTTTGATATTGGACATAAACAAGGGTCAAACTTTTGGTAGTTATTATTTCTTAAAAATAAGCCTTTTGGTTTTGAAAACGAGAATTAATTTTAAATTAATAAATGAAACTTCTATGTTTTGAATTTGGTAAAATAGAATTAATTATTGAATTCAGATTATCGAAATTAGCTTAGGGTGGATTTTTGGTATTTTCTGAAAACCTGTAATTTTTGATGAATAGTGAAAAACACTAAGTTATAGTTTAAAACCAATTTTTTTTAAATAATTATTTATTTTATTTAATCTTAATTAAGATCAAAATTAATACCTAATACCTATATAAGTTCAATGTAATTCATTGGATTTAGTTTAGAATTATTTTAGATATATAAAAATTTAATTGAACTTATCACCGTCTTTTACCCACCTCCTAGGAGAATTTGGAAATTCACATACAACTTAATTTTACCGCTTCTGTGAGTAGAATTTCGAAAATCCCAGAGACATGGTTAATATCAAGGAGTAAAATGTGGTTCAATGAGATGAAAATAATTTTTGGTGAATAGTAACTTTTTACATTTATTTTCCACAGTAAAAAGTAAATAGGGTAATTAAGAGTAAAAATGATATTATTATTACCCTAAAACATGTCCTAATTCTATTGGATAAGTATAATTCTACCAAAAACAACCTTATGAATAAAATATGAACCTCTTTGGTCCACTTGGATTAGATTAGGACATTTATTATTATTTAATTCAAAGAAGAGTTAAAAGAGTTAAAATCAAAGTTTAATAACTAAAACATTTTTAATATAGGGTTATACATAAGATAAATTCAATTATGAATATTAATTAGAAATATAAAAATATTTCCTACCAAATGGTATTTTATTTATGATTTTTGGACATTAAATAATTTAATTTATTTATGACACAATGATGGTGTAGTAATTACCTCATTAGTGAAATATTAAAATAATTGATATTATAAATACGCAAATAAATATAATTTGAGACTTTTAATAAATTACACGAATTTTATTGGACAATATGACATGTTAGGATTTATTAAATGAATTTGGTTTGAATTAATAAAGTTGGTAAGACTTTAACAAAAATAAAATATTAAATAGTGTCAAAATTGACATAAAAGTGTTTTTAAAACAAATATTATATTATTAATTGATATTATATTCCTAAAAATCTAAGGTTTGGCCAAAGGATTTATATCATGATATTTGTATCATTAATGGACCACTTGGGGGTGGCTTGGATGTATATAGTATGGTTATTAACTATATAATATAAAAATATAAAGTGACATGGTAAATGTCAAACTAATTAACTAAGAGTTAAAACTAAAAGATAAGGTTAATATAATCACCCAAACCTGTCTAAAATCTATTAGTTGAAAGGATTTAGACCCATACCCACCTTATACTTTAAATAATCCAGTTTGGAGCCATTATAAACCAAATATAAATTTATGATAAAATAATACTTTAATTTTTTTAAAGAGCTTCTCCTCCCCCTTATAAAAGGACACCACTTCTAACCAATTCCTCACACTTAGAAAGCATTTTGTCTCATCCAACCTCTGCCCAATTAAGCTCCCTATATCCCTATACTCCTCCTAGAATCCTTTACTTAGGAAGAAGCCACATCAAGAGTCCTTTTTGGTTCAAACCAAAGGGAGTTACCCAAATTAAAGGTAACGATTTCTCGTAGCTTCTTTTATTTTATTTTACATATCCAATCCCTAAACTCTTCTTATTATTTTCTTTTGTAACAAAAAAAGTATCCTAAATATAATAGGATATTTTTATGAGAATTATTCTAACTACACTTACACACATATCCATCTAATGGGTGAGGAACATAATGTTTCTGTGGATGGCAACCAAACGCCTCATGAAACGATGATTGTTCAATTATCTCTTACCGCCTCTCATGGTGGCCATTATGATGGAACTATAATTAAATATTTTATAAATTATATTTATTTTATATATAAGATTCTTTAATTATATTTCATATCATACCATTATTCGGTTCTTGTTGAATATATATACGATAATTTCATTTGAGGAAGTGCAGACTACCTCCCCCTCAAAGTGATATGACTCGTTCATAGCATACATGGAACGTATAAAGGAAGGTGTTAATGAAATTAAGTAACACATATAAGATATTATATTATAGTGTAATAATAATATACCTATTTATCATTTTGTTTTCATTCCTTTTAAATGAAAAATGAAATGGAAGTAGCGTTCATGTGTACGTACGGACTACCGTCTCCACGAACTCGATGAGATTCATTCCCAATCATATCCATTGAAGTATGATTCTCATTTGATGATTAAAAATAATGTTTAAGGACTTGATATCATTCTGTATATGAATAAGATACAACATATCCATAAAAAACATGTCTTATGTGACAAAACATATAAAAGTAAACGAGTAAGTTAACACTCGAAATGACGATAATACTAAAACATTATTAACAAGGAAATATTAAAAGATCATATATGATAAAATATTTATGTATATGATTCTTTTATAATTTAATAACAAGGATTTAACTATTATACAGGAGGTTAACCTACCCTCGACCAAGGAAAAGTACAAGGTAAGGGGTTTTCATCTCACTCATTATTCTTGTGAGATTCATACCATATTGCCACTATTACCTTTTGTGTGGTGTATGTACTGCCCATAATTGTATTCTTTCTATAATAAACATTAATTTATGTGTATTTTAATATTAATTGTATGATACCTCTTTAATGGGTTGTATGTTTCGTAAGTTACCAAAATGGTAAGGGTTTATTTCAAAATCTCTTCATTATCTGAGGTTGTTTATATGTAATTATCAACTGGAACCTCTTTATCATCCACATCCATGTTTTATAAAAATATATTTCAGAACATTTTTACTATTTACTAGACAATGGGTTAAAGTCATTTATAGCCTTATGTGTTTTTAAAGGAATATTTCCATCGTTTTCCAAACAAGGTACTTTTTGACCTTTTTGATAAATTCAAGGAAGAATGTTTTTTTAACTTATACAGCGGGTGTGGCTATTTTCTACCATTATAAACTATTAAAAGATTCTCTTACATGATTATAAGAATATTTTTAATGTAAATGTTTTATTTTATAGTTATCTGACTTTTAAATGATTTCAAAATGAATATTTTAAAAAAAATTGAAAGGTACTCTTTATCAAGATCAGAATTTTAAATGTTTTAAAGATTTATCTTTCTAAATCTTTTTAATTAATGTCCATGTTTTCAAAATGATTTTAAGGATTTATTTATATAGACATGAATTTTTTGAAATGATTTTTCATTTCAAAAGTTTCAAAGTGGTATGGGACAATTTGATTCAAAAATCTCTTTTAAATTACTTCCTTAATAAATGTGTGACTTTTAAATGATTTAAAAAAAAGATATATTTCTCTCAAATAGATTTGATTTCATCTATTTCAACATCCTTTGATGGATCTTAAGCTTATTTTAAGTTGATTTATTATGATACAAAACTTCCATATCATATTGAAGGTTTTTTGATATTTTTAACCATGGATGTGTTATCTTTATACCATTCATGGTTTATGGAGAAAGTATTGACATTTAGTATGCTAGTTTTAATATGAATGATTATGTTATACTTAAACCTGTTCATATGAGGAATTCATTGGACTTAGTTAGTGATGGGTGGATCCCTATATAGCTCCTCGATGCATCGGTAGGTCTCATGAGACAAACTAGTGTCCTGGCACGAGACGTTGACCCAATCTTATTCGTAGTCTTGGCACGAGGCCTTGGCTACGTGGTTATGATAGTCTGGAATTATGCATTCCATCATTATTAAATTGGTTATTGATATTGAATGTGATTATTCGACTAGTAGAATATCCATGTAAATAAGTAAGTGGAATTATTTTATTTTATTTCGACCATATTATGCTGAAGTTCAAGTTTAAAAGGCTTTTTTTAGTTATACATTGCCTTAAATGTTTATGCTTATTTATGAAAGTTTTCACTATATTGTTATCCTTACTGAGCATCTGAGCTCACCCCTTTTCTATGTTTTCTTTTTTCCCAGGATTCCAAGAAGTGTATTGTGATTGATATGCAGGGTTAAGCCAAGGGAATAATGTCATTCATAAAGGATTGTTTATGTTTTTTTGTATGTTATAAAGTGTAATGTAACATTCATGTATGTAATATATTTTCCAAAACTGCTAAACTGATCAGTCCTTCGGGACTTGATTCCTTGTAATCATGCCTATGTATTAAAATAATGCACCGAGTCCGGGTAACTGGGGTCGGGGCGTTATAGATGATCTGCACTTTCTTAGTTATAGAATGTACCATATTTGGGCCCACGAGTTCTGGCTCTCCTGGATCCATCCAGTACAAGGGCGATCTGCACGGTCGTCCATACAATGCCTCAAAATGGGCCATACAAATGGTCGAGTGATATCTGTTGTTATATGCGAACTCCACCAAGATTTGGTGGTCCTCAAAACTGCAACCAAAATTTAGCACACATGCATGAAGCATGTCCTCCATGGTCTAGATGGTTTTCTTAGTCTGACCATCTATCTACGGGTGAAAAGTTGTGCTCAATAGAAGTTGATTCCTGAAATCCTCATGCAATCCCTTCCACAACTGGGATGTGAATCATACATCAAGGTATGAGACTATTGTCGAAGGCACCCCATGAAGTCACACAATCTCCTGAATGTAGAGACATCCCTAGCTCTCTATCAAACCCTTTTCTCAAATAGAGAGGATGTGGGCTGACTTGGTGAGTCGGTCAATGATCACCCAGATGGTATCGTGCCCTCTGGACGTACGTGGTATCCCCATAACAAACTCTATCAATATCCCTTCTCACTTCCTCTGTGGTATCTCAAGGTGTTGGGTAAAGCCTAATGGTACTGGGTGCTCAGCCCTCACTTTCTTTCAAGTGAGGCTTCTAGAAACAAATTCCTCCACACCTTTCTTCATCCCTGGCCACTAGTACTCATGTTAGAAGTATTGATACATCTTCATCATGCCTAGACGTACTACCAAGGTGGGTGTAAGGAACACCCTCAGCACCTCCACTTGTAGTGCCACTTGTACAACTGTACGTCCTTTGAAAAAAATATTATGCTCCCTGACTTCGAAATAATTGTCACGTGCATGGCCTAAGGATATCTAAGCACATGTAGTATTTCAGCTACTATCTCCGATTTGCACCTCCCTAACTCACAGAATGAGTGGAGGGGAAAATACCATCAACTATAGGTGAACTATCTCATCTCTATCCACATAGGATATCTGAAGTTAGGATAACTACTCTGAATCCTTGTTTAGTAGATGAAAAATCGATCACCACCTAGGTGCATCTGCCACTACATTCACCTTCCTATTAGTATAGAATATCTCAAAGTCGTAGTCGTGGAGGAACCCTAGCCAACATCACTATCTCATATTCATATCTTTCTGTGTGAAGATATAAATCTGAGACTCTTGTTTTATGAGTAAACAACGAACCACCCGCCCATCTAGTAGTGTCACCACATCTTTAGTGATAAGACTACTCTTACCAACTCCAAGTCGTGAGTTGCATAATTCTTCTCATGAGGCCTTAGCTTTAATGATCCGTAAGCAATAACTTCATCATCCTACATCAACACGCAATTGAGTATGGTCTATGATGCATCATGGTAATCCACATAACTAGTTCCCTCCTATAGCAACCTCAGGATGGGAGTGATGTTCAAGCTCTACCTCATTTGTTGAAAGCTTTTCTAGCATGTCTTTGACCACAGGAAGGGTTTCCCTTTATTTCTCAAGGAATTCATATTTGATGTTACTCTGGAGAAATCGTGTACAAACCTTCGATAGTAGCCTGCTAATCTGAGGATCCTCCACACCATGGTAACACTCTTGGGTGCCTCCCAAGAAAGTACTGCATTGATCTTCACTGGATCCACTGTAACTCCATCCTCTTAGATGATGTGTCTCAAGAAGTTGACCTTCTGTATCCAGAACCCACACTTTTAGAGCTTCCCATATAACTGGTTCTCCCGGAGTGTGTCCAGAACTATCCTCAAGTATATAGTGTGCTCTTCCTCAGACGCTGAGTACACCAAGATGTTTTCAATGAAGGCCACCACAAAGCGATTGAGGTATGGATAAAAGATCCTTTTCATGATCCCCATGAACACTACTGGAGCATTGGTCATGCTGAAAGGAATCACCAAGAACTCATAACGGACATACCAACATCTGAAGGTTTTCTTTAGTACGTCCTCATCTCATTCCCTGAGCTGATGATAGCTTGATTTGAGTTCTATCATTGAGAACCACTTTTCTTCTTTTAACTGATCAAACAGATCAACAATCCCGTGCCAAGGATACTTGTTCTTCACGGTCACCTGGTTTAGGCACCAGAAATCCATGCATAGCCTCAAACATATGTCTGCCTTCTTAGAAAACTACTCCAGAGATGCCTAGGTAGAAACACTAGGCATTACGAATCCCTTCCTCTGTAAGTCCTCCAGTTGTACCCTCATCTCCCAGAACTTCGCACGGGCCATCTAATATGATGGTGTAGATATCGGTGTTGTTCTTGTGTACAAATCAATGTGAAAGTCTGCCTCTCTACAAGGAGGTAGTCCTGGGACATCATCTGAAAGTACGTCCCCATACTCATCCACCATCACTAGGAACTATAGAGTCGCCTCATCCACCATGTTGAAGGTTATTCAAGTGAGATGATATGTAATCAACTACACCCTACTAAGAGAAAGTCCATATCGTGATGCTCTGCTTTCCTTCTCACCAATAAAGGAAAACGGGTCTCCATATCTGTACGTACATCGCATTGTACATCTCAAGCAGTCAATATGTGTGTGAACTGTTGATTCCCAGTTCATTCCTAGAATGATTTCATAGGGCTTGAATGCCACTACTAGAAGATCTCATCTGAAACTCTCTTCTTTGAGAGTAAGATCACACTGTCGGCATGAGTGTGTGACTGCTAAATCTCCTCCCGTTGGAGTATCCAAATGAAAATTTCAAGCTAAAAGCGCATTCGAAATCTCAGCGTCCTGAACTAAGTGTACAATATGGAAAGAATTTCTAGCACATGTGTTGATAAGAACTACACCTAAAGTAGAGAAGATACAAATTGTGCCTCATATAATCTTAGCGGCATCAGGGTTGTGAGCCAATACTGCCTATAGTTGGGAATGTCCCCATCCACCTACTCCATGAACTTGTGGTGGCCCACCTGGGGGTAGTGGTGGTAGTGTCTGGTGACACCGACCACCTCCCGCTACATGTCCTCCTCCCCTTCCTCGTATGTCGCCTGGTTGATTCCCATGATCCTACCACTGTAATTGCCTTGGTGGACCCTCCACCTTCTTCCAATCATCTTCATGGGTATTCTGATAGTCACGAGCATTGTGACCCTGTCCCCTGCAGGAAAAACAGATCATGCCTCGCTGGTGTCTCCCTAGGCCTCTCGAGCCTCTCACCTCTGACCATGCATCCCAGAATCACCATCCGAATGGTCTAGCCGGCTTGGGCTTCTGCATTGTCTGTCTATTACCAGATGCAAATGTCTCTACTATCTGTCATTCATTAGGGGATCTCACTATCGTTGTTTACTTGGCAAGGAATCTCTCCATTAGAAAAATCTTTCTCTAGTACCCCAGCTTGCATTGGGATGCTGAGATAGACTGTCACAGCTCTGATCTCTCATCGGAGCCCCTGCTCAAAGGTCTAGGCCCTGAAGTAAGGGTCTCATACCATGTCAGTGGAGTATCGGGAGAGGTCAGAAAATCTCGCTGAGTACTGAACCACAGTCTGGCCTCTGCGTTAGAGATGCAACGTCTATTGAATACGCATAGATAATCATGTCTCTGGCATGAACTCTTCCCTAAAAATGATCTCAAAGTCCAGCCAGGTGAGGGTCGTCACCTCATGCGCCTGGAGCGGCATGCTCCACTATTATCCTGCCGATCCCTGAAGAAGGCTAGCATCCAAGATCACCATATTATCACCAGGTGTCTTTTCTAAGAAAAAGACCCACGAAACCAGCTCAAGATATTCCCCTGCTGCCTAGGGGTCCGTCTAACCTTGAAAACTTAGAGTCTTCTATCTCTAGAACTCATGAAACGCACTCATTTTTGTTGTGCATGATCCACTAGTATCATATGGTACTCAATGGGTGATGTTGGTGCTGGTACACCACCTGGTGGTGCCATCACTATGAGTGGTCCCTATACCGACACCTCATCGCTTGGTGGGCCACTATCACATTCTCTAACCGGAATCCTGGCGGGATGTCTACGTGGATGCATCCTGTATGAAATAGATGTGCCATGATCAATATGTTATACATAGTGATATGACTCAAGAAATATCAATAAAACATTTCAAAACACTAGAAACCGTTGTTTTCATGTACCAAGTCGGAAAACCGAATTCAGGGTCCGAGTGTAGGGATACGTTGGCCACCACACCAACACTAGACTCCAAGTACTAAAAACCGAACTCAAGACACTTTACACCATTGCCTCATTAAAAGTAGACTCTTAGTTCTTCTGGTATAACTAACCTCTCTCTGATACCACTTTGTCACGACCCATCCCATGGGGCCCGGACGTGACTACCCCATGCCTGCCTTCTATAGGCCAGGGGATAATGACTAGCACCTGAAGGATTTTCCCGAATAGGGAAGGCATTTCCTTAGAGATCTATACACACTAAAAAAGGGAAACTGATGTAAACAACCAACAAAGATATAACCATCAGAGTAAAGTACAACCACATGTACTACTGTAAACTTAAAACAATGGATTGGAATACAAGCCCAAGAAACTAAAAATAATGTAAATAGTCATCACATCTACCCTCGAGCTCTACCTAAAGGGTATTAGCTATAATTATGAAGCTGAAGAAGAGGATCTTGACTGTTTTGGTCGCACCAAGCTCCACAAAGTCCTGAACCTCCAAAGTCTTCCTTTGAGCGTTAGTAGTTTGCACCAGACACACATGTGCGAGCAGAGCTCGTGTAGGGGTTAGTATAACAACTCAGTACAAGACCCCAAGACCCTCATAGGTCTCTCAGTAATCAAAAAGGAAAACATAACAAGAAATACCACAAAGATAATATCACAAGCAAGATCTAAATCGTGAATCACAAAGAAAAAGAGAGATCACACTCTAACAGTATAACTTCAAGTTTACTGGGATGGAGATGACTAATAGAGAAGCTAGATCATCCATCCATAGTAACTATAATGCTAAATCGTATAAGTCACTGTATGATGACCCGCATTGGTTGCTAGATTCTTACCCATATTGGTTCTGACTCGTATTGGTGGCTGGTGCTGACCCATATTGGTCGTTGGTGCTGACCTGTATTGGTCGCTTGTGTAGACCAGTAATGGTCGCTTGTGCTGAACCATATTGATCGCTTGTGCTGAACCTCATTGGTCACTGGTGTTAACCCATATTGGTCTCTGGTACAGAGATAGGTATTATTAGTTGTAAATATAGATCACCCCACTCTAGAGTTTCTAATGCTGACCTGTATTAGTCGCTCTTCTTCTTCGTGTCACAGTCAGCCACTGGATTTTTGCACGAAGGACGTCTGATCTTTGGAAGACTCTGCTCCTTAATCCATTAGTCATATTTCAACTAGAATGATGTACCTCAAAAAGCATACCGAAGGGACCGCCGCATTATAGGGGTTCTAACGTGATAGATGGTGCATCAATTAGACACCTGGTCTGTGAGATATGGAAACTTTTGTAAAAAGGGACTAGTTTTATTCAAGTATGATCCAACATAGGTTTCATGTAAAACTATGAAAAACTCACCTCGAGTATCTCCAAATGACCTCCTTGTCACAAGGGTCCTTATTCCATAGATGGCGCGTCGATCTGACGCCTGGTCTGTTAGTTATTGGCATTTTTGTGCCGAGGGCCCGGTTGGATTCAGAGTCGATCCAACCTATTCGTACTCCAAATTTCACCAAAAAACTCATGGAATATCTAAAAATAACGTCCTTGCTCCATGGATCCCAACGTCATAGATGGTTTTTCAAACGAACGTTGGGTTCGCAAGTTATGTCCCTTTAAGTGTTTCTTGGCCATAGAGGGGGCTCGGGGTCCAGTCTGACCCAGTCGGACCAACCTGGCCCGAACTGGCATGAGCTGGGCCATGGCGGGCTTGGCTTGCTAGGATGCAGATCGGCCTGGCCTTCTCAAGCTGGGATGGGCTACGGTGGGCCGTGGACCGGTCCGATCCACCAAGCGATGCGACCCGGCCTGCTGGTGTGCCCCGCACGGGGCACACAGTCCACCTGTCGAATAGATCAAAGGAGTCATTCGGCCCCTTCAATCAGTGGCTCCACATGGCGTTGCCATGTGGTCCATGAGACCCTTGGTACATGGGCCCCCCTTCCTTCACTGCAACTTCTTCAACGCGGTGTTCAAAGGTGCGCCGCCTCCACGCTCGACCATTGCCAACCACTTTTCTGACCACTACAGCATCGAGCGGCGCCTCGCTTCTCCGCGGCTGGCGAGCGCCAGCTGCCGGTGCCGCACCGTCAGAGCTTCTGTAGGGCTCTGGCTATTCTCCAAAGCTTCATTCCATTCCTTTCTATGCCTACTGTCCTCTTGTACTGCCACCATCACAGCGTGTCCCTCTATCTTGTGTTACTGTCGAATTGAGAAAACAGTCTTTGAATAACACAACAAAAAGAGATGCAGCGGAGGGTTCATGCCTTGTTCGTTTGGAATGCACCCTCTAAGTTAGTTTTATAAAAAGATGGATGAAATTATTCATCGCATTTTAAAAAATGATGAACCCCGTTCAAATCTCCCTTAACAACCTCCCAAAAAAACAAGAACAAGGAAAAGAATCAAGGGAAAATTCGTGAATTAAAAGATAACCCCTACATCATGATTTGTTGGGGATGTCACGAATGGTGGGGCTTCCCCATTAGAGGGTATTAAGGATGAAGGAGAAGGTTTTTGTGCATTGTAATTCGTCTTCCATCAACCTTCAGATTGATCCTACAACGGGCATCTTCAATCCTCCGTTCTCTGTCGGTGGAAGGCGTCGCATCACTTCTTCAGGGGTTCCTCGCTTGATGAATCCATGCCAAAACCCCACTCTGATCTCCATTTAAATAGGATGGGGAAATATGAGAAACTCCATGAGGAATTAATGTGGTTCATTAATTAACGTAATTAATTTTCCTCATTAATTGATGTAATTAAAGTGCTTCATTAATTGACGTAATTAAAGTGTCTCATTAATTACGTGTGGTATGGTTATGCAACCAAAGTGTAACATTTCAATTAACACCCCATAATTAAAGGTATATACACCTCCATGGTCCCCTCCATCGTTGCTCAACAAGTGGTAGGCAAAATAAATAGAAATAATATAACAATTTATGTTATTTTATTATTTCTGTAATAATCTCAAAAACTATCTTTTTCTCCTGACCAATTGCGGTCAAATTGAAGCTTCCCTTAAGAGAATTATAGAATTTTGGATTCACATGCTGCCAATTTTTGTAATCTTGTAAAAAATCCCAAATAATTTAAAAAAATACATGGAATTTTTGGGTCATTACATTTTAATTTTTCAAAAATAAACTTTGAGCTCAAATAATCATTTAATAACTCATAAAACTGACTATATTTCCCAAAGTTCTCTTAAAACAATTTATTAATTGAATAATGGTGAAATAAAAATTCCTGATTTTTTACTGAAAACATGAAAACATTACTCTGAAAATAATTCTTTCACCTTTAGAAGATCATAAACATTCCTTTAAATCATAAGTTCATTTTTTTACATTATGAGATTTTTAATTGTAAACCCCAATTTTCAACCATATAGAACCCTATATTCATCTTGGAACATTATCTTCATACCAGTCTTATAATCACCCTTACAATCACCCATACAAAGGAAAAACATCAATAATTAATTCCATTATGTATCCTCTTGAATAACATATCATTATATAATCTATAAAAAAATAATATCTGAACCACTAATAATCATATAAAATATCCAAGAATAATATCATGATAAAAACACATGAAATAGTTCATTTTAATCATAAAAATCATAAAATTTGGCATTATATTCAATAAGAAAATTCACTTTTAGTTATCTCATAAAATTAAAATACAATATCCATTTTCTTTTAGAAATATTTTAAAATTCCCAAAACAATAAGAATATGATCTTCTTTGAAAACCCATATAAACATGTATAACAATAGTGATAGTGAATAACAACCCTTTTGGTGTGAAAATTCATTAATACAGTGCATATTAAAAAACATTCCCTTTGAACTTTTGTAAAGAAAGTCATAAATAACAGTATAGTAAACATTAAAATAGATACATTTTAAAAGTATTTAAATAAAGTCAAAATTAGTTGAGAATTACCTTTAGAAATATTCTCAATATAAATTAAACAATTATAACATTTATGAGAACATGAAAGTGTAATATAAATATTTTTTAACATTTGAAAAAAAAAATTAAAGAAAAATACCTTACGACTTTAGTAACTTTTGAAGAAAAAGAACTTTGGTGGAGAGATCATAAAATTTATTGTTAACCACTTAAATTTTAGGGAAATAATTATAAAATAAATACATATGGATGTTTATAAACCACAAAAAAGAAAAAAAATTAAATATGTTATAAGTGTCAATGAAAGGAAACTCAAAGGATAAATCCCTTATTGATTTTCTTGATTCTCTACAAATGTCTTTCACAATCCTAAATAATTGAGTTATATTAATTATATAATTACTGATAAATAATTTCCATATTTATTACCTTATTATTATTCCATTATTTAATTTACTACCACATTCATTTTACTTACTATATCATTTAAGTTCATGTAAATCATTTGATTTTGTTCAGTTCATTACCTTTAAAATAGCTTAGGTAGGTTGACCAAAGTCAAAGGGGTCATAGTTATATACCTAAAAATTATTAAATATTTTATAATTATCATGGTTATATATGAAATATACATTTATAACCTTCCATGTTAGGTGGTCCTTAAAATTAAACACACAACATCATTGAGGCAACATTCCGCACATACACATGAGTGACGTTTCAATATTTATAATGTATTAAAATGGGATAATTATATAAATTGTTACATTTAATGAATAATAATAATATTATAAACAACATTTTTTTCATTAAATCATTCATTATGACCATCCAAATAATATGGTGATGAAAAAATTGCGTCATTCAGGGAGGCGGTAGTTTATATGTATGCATCAGCAATGTTTTCATTTTCCATTAGATAAAAATGAGGTAGAAAATAATCATCCACATAATAAAATTTTAGTATATTAATTATACTGATGTTTTTATATTATTATGGTAATAATATATATAATGTATTTAGATGATAAATGAAGTTGAAATAATTCAGTTATGATTTATACCCTGTCCTTAGATATATTCTATTAACTTAAACCTTAAGCCTTATAGAGTTGTTCCTTTTGGGACAATAGGACCCATAAGATGTTGGGACTAAAATTTAATAGATATTTTGGTAGATCATGATCAATATAGAGTGCTCACTGTGTCTGGATCATTGACTAAATAAGGTTCTCTTTTATATGTAATAGGAATTTTACCCATGTAAATATTATGAATTTTAAAATATAATAAAGGTATTTCTCAGGGAAAGTAGATATAATTTAGTACAATGTAAAATATATCATAATTTAAGGACTAAATAATTTCATATAATCATATTTATAAAATTTTTATAGATATTTTAATCCTTATATCTTAGTTTAACCCCCTCTTTAACCACTTTAACACTTACTGTGGGGACTAACATTTTACTATAGTAACTTAATTTTATGGATAAAAAAAATGAAACTTATTAGATTATTTTATTATTCTGGTTACAAATACATAATCCATTTTACAACAATCAATTTCTATAATTAGATTAAATTAATTCAAATATATGTCCAAAAATCACATAAAAACAATTTTTAGAAAAAAATTATTTTTATTTATAAAGAATAATTTATAATTATTTAGTCTAAAGAACATTAAGATTTAATGATTCAAAATGATTTATTGGATTAATTATTAAAAAAGTAATATTTTTTACATTATAAAAATTCTAAAAATTAATTTTACCATCCAACCACAATATTATTTTGAACGAATCAAAATTACTTTTTTATTAAAATGTTACATAGATTCCAAAAATTCAAGCATGGGTTTAAAAATTAAACACAAAACTTCTAAATTATTTATCTTAATCATTAAATAAATATTTTATGAAGAAAAATATATTATACAATTATTATTAATGATTATACCATAATGATTTCAAAACATTTATGGTATATATTAAAATTATTTTTTAACTACTTACAAAAAAATCAACATTTTTAGAAAAATATCAAAAAAATATGCCTAATTTTTTTAAATGATGGATTCTAAAAAGAAGTTAACTTAATTAAATTAAAATAATTAAATTATTGATGTTTTAATTAAAACATAAATAAAAAATATAATGAAAAACTTATTTTATAAATAAGTGAACCTTTTAATCTTTAAGGGTCTTTAATCATATTTCATATTTTTTGAAAAGTGTGTCAATTTATTTTCATGAAACTTTTATGCTGATAATTTATTAATGTTTTACTTGAATATTAATAAATTATTATACACATTTGTATGGTGTTGTTTGTATCACTTTTAATTCCAAAATATACTTAATTAAGGTAATATATACCAAAATCTCAAGTTGTTCCACTTTGATACCAAATAAAGTAACCTAGACATAAAACATTACAAATTTAAAATTCAAACAAAATTAATCAATCACCTGAATACTCAATTTCTTTTAGTTTTAGGGTATTATAGAATTAGGTAAAAATTTCTAACTAATAATACCAATATATGCCTCATATGAAATACCTTTCCCCCACTATACCAAGAATATATATTTTTATAGTAAGTCTATAACATGATCTAAAAAATTCACCACACAAGATAAACATTCATAAATATATTACATAATATAATTCTTCCTAACCTAGTGAAATGAAAACATAATAATATTGAGTTCAAATTCTCATTAAGGGTCAACATATGGAATAAAAATCATAGATAAATGGTGATCATAAGATGATCATATAGGTATGATAATATAATCCAAGTGCATGTTCATAAATATTGAATCATACCAATAAAATCTCGGATTTTAAATCATGATTCACAGAATTTGTATTTTGTATAACATAATATAGTAATCATCAAAGTGTTGAAACATCACTAAATCGTGATTCATGAGATAATTTCATTTTCATAATAATATAACATCAAAGTGTTTATAAACATAATAAAACGAATCAAAACACATGTCAAGGATAACTATGAATATAGTCATCACATAATTGGATTTTATAACCTCCTTATATATTAGTCTTGATTTAACCACTTGGGTACCTTTTGGGCTTGGGTTAACCACTCAGGTACCCTTAGTCAAGTGATAACCACCCATGTACCCTTGGCCATGGGCTAACTGGTAGTATACCCTTGGGTTAAGGATAATCGCCAATTTACCCTTTTGAGAACGTGATATATATAAATGTTATCTAATTCATTAGAAATCTATAATGGACCCTCCAACCACATAAATAAAAACTATTAATATTTATACCACAAGAATATAATATCATTCATCATTTCTTTATAGATTAATTAACCCTTGGGAAAGAAACATGTTACATATAAATTTCCTTAAAACATCAGAAGAATCCATATATAAAAAGAAGTTGGATTGTATCATTTGAGAATATACCCAATAAATCAAATGAAAAATTAAGTAATGTTTACATATAAGAAAAAATAGTTTATATAAAATGGGTTATATAATCTTTTCACATGTTATCACAAAAGGTAAAATCATAAATTTAATTAGTTGATACCAAATATTAAATCTTCTAAATATTTAAATCAAAATAAAATTATAAATTAATTTGGAAAATTGTTTTAATAGATACATTATTTAGATATTTAGAATAAAATGTATGTAAAATTATAAATGATTTTATTTAAAACTTTGGTAACTTTATTTCAATAAAGAAGTCATAAATTACTTCCAAAACACTTTTAATAAGGTTGCAAGGATAATTTTAAAACAATATTTGTAAAATAATTTTTATTAATGGAATATTACAAATAAAATATAATTATGAAAGCATATGTGGAGTTAAAGATAACAATATACATAATATTAATGAAATCTAGTTTCAAAAAAATCAAAACAAATTAATTTTCACTAAAAAAATTCATTTAATTATGGGAATATATAGTTCTTTGTAAAACCATAAAAACATATAAAGGAACATAAATATTTAATAATTAGAATAATGGTAATAAAATATGTTTAATAAAAATGATTAAAAATAGATTATTTTCACAGCTTTGTAAATAAATTCAAAATTGAATTCTAAACAATTTTAAAAAATGTCATTTTAACAATTTAATAAAATTCAGATGATATTATAAGTTGACCTTAATAAATCCATGCAGGTTATTAATTATCATTCTTCAAGTAAAATAAATAATATGGATATGGTGTAAAAATATCCTCCAATAAAAAATGATAAATAAGGATATCATATTTTATAACCATTATTTTAGTGATTTTGAGTACCAATGTAATTCCCCAAACCATGCCACCCAAACAGCACATGAGTGGGGGTCACTACATGGACTCAGGTGCATCTTCCTATACACTATATTATTTTGACTATTAGTGAGGTTCTAACATATTTTTGTGGATAATATTTCCTCTAAAATGATTCCCAAAGGTCATTACCAATTCTACTAAAATTTCGGCATGACCCATCTGTATAGAAGATTTTACACTAGCCTTTAGAAAAATATGGGATCCTACTGCGCCCCCATAATCCAAAATAAAAAATAGTAAACTATATATATGGTGATTCAAAACAAAATTGTGTGAAAGTTGAATATAATATTAGATAAAAATCACATACAGAAAAGGCACATTGTCTAGTACATGCAAATTATAACTAAAAATAAAATATGTTGGCCTTCAACCAAACTCTCCAACCATCCCACCATGCCCACAACCTCCATGAACTACTATCATGTATCATGATCTCAAATACACATGGTAACTATGACCTAAAATTAAATATAAATGCCTACCCACATATACTCGCAACATGTAAACAGAAAGGGATTGAGTCTAATTAATGAGTAGGTATCCCTAGTGCCTCAACAAAACTATGTACTACTATGATCAAGAAAATTTCCATGCAATAAATATATAGAGTTTTTTGTGATTTTACATCACACACACTTGAAAAAATAACATGAATGTATAATAATCATATAATCATACAAAATTCATCACCATGTCAGGATCCACCTCATGCCATATCCCATAAAGTACTGGTTTGGTGCCATGCTGAAATCTATTTTTTACCACAATCCTTATAGTACATAATTTATCCCCATTCTAGGATGGGAATCTATCCAGAACATGGTATCATTAGTGTCCCATGGCCCACACATATCCTCTAGTTCATGGACTCATCAAGTACCTTAACCCATCTTTCCATAATCAGTGTGGTCTATAAAAATACCTCGACCCATCCCCATTGACTCTAGGTTGGTTAACCATGAGAAATAGACCATCCATTCACATTCTAGGGAGGAAAAAATTTTCCACACCATCATATCCCCAATGGATATAGGGAGACAAAACAATCACACAATCCTATCATAAATGTTATTGGGGGTCCTAATCATAAAGTTCCCTAAACTATCCTTGTGCACTTACGGAGGTAAATAAATCACATTGGGTTGTCCCATATGTTCTTGTGAGGCCAAAACAATTACTTTATCCCATCTTGTAGGTTATTGGGATACCTTATCATTAAGTACCATGACCCATCCCTATAATCTCAAGGATTTCACACAAAACATGAGGTCAGAACATACAAAAATAATAAAATAAGGTGTGAAGTCCATATCACCCCTCATCACATCATTAACGAGTCAGAAGTACCATAGGACCTAGTACCATATGTAAACATCCACCTCATCCCCTTAGACCCATCTAAACAATCTAGGGGTCTTTTACCAACATTGGGATCAACCTTCCACATTAATACCTTAATAAAATGTCATCAGTCGAAAAAAAACACAAGATACATATAAGAAGTAATACTGAAGAGGAAAACTAAAATAAAATCACCAAATAACCAAGATACACAAACATTTAAAGTACCCATGCCTCAAACAAGGTTGATCTAGTAATTCAGTAGTCGTAACATTACTACATAGTCCCATCCAACCACAACCTCTATTCCTAGGGCCCCATAACATATTGATCATCACCAATAATTAATATTAACAACCTATAATTAATTAAACAAGTAAAACATTACAAGCCTCATGCCTCACAAATCACTCAATAGTATAATAAATCTATTTAAGGTTTGTGTTAACCTTAAAAATACCCCTAATAACCTACCTCACCCAAAATTATTATCAAATTAATTAATTAATTAATTTAAAATAATAATAAAAATTCGGATAGTTGGTGTAAAACTCACTAGGAAGTTTTCTGATGATGAAATTTCAAGCATTTGGGTGTGTTTCACTCCTAAAACACCTTCCATATTATTATAATAAAACTACATAATTTATGAGCCCAAATTGAATTCCAATTTATCTCAAATTCATTGAAAATCCTTTGAAAGCTCACTGAGAAACATACCTTCTTAATAATAGTGATTTATTACTTGATTTTAACCTCCAAATACATCCTCTACAATCCACACAACAAATCCCAATCATTCTCAATGAATTCTACTTAATCGAGTGAAATTTTCCTTTTAAAACCCTAATCATTCAAAAAAAATAGAGAATAATAGAGATGAGAAGAAAGTGGAGGATGAGAGGAGATATTTCCAAGATATACTATGTTAAATCCCTTCAGAATCAACCAGTTCAATTTTATACCAAGGGAGTTAAAAGTAGAACCAAGAGTGGCTCTTCCCCCTCTGTTCATTCGGCTAGAGGAGAAGAAACATGAGGGAGTTCAAAATAAGAACCCCTAAAAAGTAAAAAATGGAAACTAACTAAAATGAGGGTTACCAGACCCAATTGACTAGATATTGGGTATCACCATATAGTAGGTGGGGTTTATATTGTTTTTTCACACAGTCTAAATCAACCAAATAGATGGAGGTATCTCATCAGTAAGTTGATTGCTACTATATTTTTCAGCAGCTGCCTGATCACCCTAAACACCTTCTCAAACCACAGTTGAACATCTCTTACGACCAATTAAGACTCATTCCACATCCAAATTCACCTCCTAGAGATGTTAAAGGATTTAGAATTATTTTCTTAATCTCAGTTCTCAAAAAAAAACTTTCCACTTGATGAAAATGTCAATCTCCCTTGTGAATTTCGAACCCATAACAACAATTTCCATTAAATAATTAACACTATAAAATTAATAGTCATTTATAAGCCATGAAAAATATCGAAACCCATTTCTTGAACTACCTTGGTTTTCAAAACACAAAGGAATCATCATTTTTCATTTCCAAATTTTAAATATGCTTCTGTTATCCAACTCCAAATACCAAACCCTTCTACACCAGCTTCCTTCAAAAAAATACAAAGATCAATAATTAAACCTCATCAAAAAACACCCAAGTGAAATTTATGAGTTGTTTTCCAACTCCTAACATCTAATTTCACATGAAATAATTGGTTTGTACCCCCTAACCACATTCCTCAAAACCATTGACCCCAACTATCAATTTTTTTCAAGGATATTTTATTCCTGATGCCATTCCTTGAAGGAATTATGTGACCCTAAAATCATGGAATCGATAGTATAAAATTGATATCCCATTAAATATACCAATTAAATCCTCAACTAACTAGAAGAACCTTTGTTCTGTACCGATACCACTGATGTACTTATGATCCAACTCCTTCTCAAATAACCACAAACTAACTTGAGCCCAATGCCAGTGAATTGACTCTGACCAACACCGCTCCCAAACTCAGCAACAAGTGTTTATCAAGGAGCTAAAATTTCATGGGTTCACCCTTGCACTAACATTTCGATTTCATATTGAACACCCATGACTGGTCTCACCTCCATGACACTTTCAACACAAGGACCACACACCTACGATTGATGCAATCATCCCCACCATAAGAGTGTTATTATCATCATCCACCAAACTAAACATAAACCCCCACTATCAATGTTACATATGTCACAAAAAATGTAAAATTGATGTTGATAAACCACTCATACTCGAGTTCTAAATTACCACACCAACCTCGTCGCATTCCTTCTTCAATAGAACATCATTGTCGACACAGGCACAACTCATCCGAAACGAGGGTCACTCCCTCTAACTGGCTAATGGTTCACTCCTTTAAATATGGATTCTCATATACTACTCTATGAAAATTATCCCAAAACATTTCCCAATACCACATGTGTATCGATATTCATGATTCATGCCCTCCCCTCCCTAAAAACTATTTTTTGGGACCATGATCATATAATTATACCATAGTATGCCAACGAATCACCATTTTCAGCTTTCATATCCATGTGACATTCCCAAAATCTTGATAAAATAATTAGGCCACAATGCCCACATGTATCTCTATGACCACATCAATCAACTCTTATTGAAAGTGACTACGAACCAAAACCACAATAGTTCAGTCATCTCCATACCACTCAGTTTTAACTACAACTTGAACCATTTCCAAAAGACCCAAAAAATTCCCATTCCACCATCCTATTTTTCCACACTCATATCCCTTCCCACAAAATGGCCACCATTTTAGGATCAATGAGATCCCCCCCCCCACACACACACACACTATAAGGGTACCCCTATCATCGCCTCACCAAATAGAATCTCTCTCAACTCTAATGATTATATTTCAAGAACCCCAAACTATGCCACCATCAATCAATGATATGGTGGTAAACTGCACCCGTCAAATTTCAAAATTTCTAAGTGTCATTGAAAAACCAACAAACCATGAGGCATCTGGATCTCTGCACCGTAAGACTCCACTACAGAAATCTAATTCCAATGACTGTTCCTCCCCTTCATATGAATCATATTCCAAAATCATAGATTAATTGGTCCCAATAAAAAATTAAAAACATAAACAAATAAACCATTAAAACCTTCTAAATCAGAAAAATCACATCAAACACATTCCATATTTCCAATCATTGAACTTCCAAAACCAAAGCTGGCTACTCAGGCCTCTGTCAAACATCAACAAGACTGCAGCAAGAAAGTCACAAAATAATCCACCCCAAGCCTAATACAAGTTTCTCCCACACAATATCCATCCCATGAGACCGCCACCATTGTAATTGTAAAACAAACTTGGTGTACATACTCAATACAAAATCCTGACACTTTCCCTATCCTCTTCCACCAACGAAGATCTAGAAAACTATCCTATACTGGCACTGATTTCTCTTTACACACTCCATCAATACAAACATTCACACAACCACCGACCTCACTCAGCACATTCCGATCAACATTTGTATAGAGACTGAGCACAAAAATTTATCTCTCAGGTTATCCCTAAACAATACAAAAAATAGAAGAAAAATATTTCTTATATGTAATGGTTTCTTAATTTCAAAATTAAATTTATAAATTATTTTTCACACACCAAAACTCTATATGTTTTAAATATAACCCTTGGAATCCAAGGGTTTTATATCAGATCCAAAATCACCAAAAATCTATGACCTAGATTTTCCCTTTCCCCAAAACCAATATAGTTGTCATGATTCTATTATGAAAATAATTTATGAAATAAAATTAAAATTTAATTTTGAAATCAGCATTCCTTAATTTTTTCACAAAAACTGAAAATCCAATTCATTTTTGAATTCCTAAATCCATTACACATTTTCTAAAAAGTATCCCATAAAACCATTTGGATGCAACACATGCCACAACATGAGTTTCCACTTATTCTTAACACGGTTTTTCTCAAAAACCAAAATTCTCCAAAACCATTACCCTATAGTGTTCAATAGAAAATCATAATCAGAAAACAAATCGCATTTCCCATATTAATTTCATCACCCCATATAATATAAGTAAGAGAAAAACTGATTATATTATAATTTGATTCTATTAACATGGATTTTAAAAATTCCATCATGTTAAAGAATATAGAAATAGGCATGTGTAGCATTCCCCTAAAATGCCACAATCACAATTCATGTATAACTCACTGGCTACTAACAAAGTCCTATGACTCATTCTGAGTCTCTTCTATCCCACATTGGAATTCTCTATCCTACCGGGCACCTTGCTCAACCCAGAGTGCCTAATCACAAAATTTTACATCCATGGAAACTTTAGTTTCAAATAATTTTATGTTTTCCATTCATGTTCTCAATTTATCTCCCTACTCCCCAGAGCCTATTTCCATTTATAGAAATTATATGAATCCCAAAAAACCATTGACGTCATTTTCTAATTCCACATCCTAGACCCCCCCCCCAAATTTTTCCCATGTGTGGTTCATCATATAACATTAGGTATGCCTTCTCATATTCTATTGGATTTTGACTACCATCAAGGACCTAACATAATCATGGAGAGACTAAGACCTCTAAAAAAATTCATAATGGTCATTCCCAATTCAAAGGAAATTTTAGAATAACCCATCCACATAATAGAAGTCCACTAAATTGTAGACAAAATAAAGATCACATTGTCCCCATTCACTCTACAATATAAGATATTAAACTATATATATGGTGTATCTAAACAAAATATAGTAGTGGAAAATAAAAACAATACATATATCATATACATAAAAGGTATACTGGATAATCCATTCTAACTATAACTTAAAATAAAAAACACTATCCTTCAAACCAACTTTCGTACCAGCCTTTGATTCCCACTAACTCCATGACCTTTTATCATGTAGCATGATCCCAGATCTATGTGTTACCTATGTCCTGAAAGAAAACATGAACTCTTTCTAACATTCACTAAGACCCACACTATATTCATAGATAAGGGTGAGTCTAGAAAACCAGTAGGTATAACTAGTGCCTTAACCAAACTATTTAAATATATGATAAATGTGATGTGAATGACATAAAAATATAGATTGAGTTCATTCCCATGAAACATGAAATCCTGGAAACATAACATGAAAGAATGAAAATCACACAAGCATACCTACTTGGGCACCATGTTGGGATCCGCCTCATACCATAACCAAACTGTACCTACTTAGAAAAAAATTCTAAAATATATGTCATACCAAAATCTTTAAAAAACATTCTTTTTTTCATGTAAGAAAGGGAGTTTGTTAGTAACCTAGTAACACATGTGTCCCAAGAACCACTCATGTAAACCAGGTCTCAACCACATCAAGTACCTAGACCCATCCATGCGTACTTATATAGATCCATCACATCAACCCAACCCATCCCTACAAACATTTTTGAGGTCGTCCATGTACACCAACCTATCCCTTTAGGTTATGTGGAGGTTTCTATCAATCACACAATCCCATACTCGGATAATCTTAGGAAGAAAAACAATAACAGTGCCCTATCCCAAAGGTTCTTGGGATGCTTAATCACCAAATAACCTAACCAAACCATATGACTCAATGAGGTCAATCAATCACACCGGCCCATCACAAATATTTTTTTGAGGCCCAAAAAATATCTTTGTCCCATCCCACCAGTTCATGGGAGGCCTAATAATCATGTACCATGACTCATCCCTATTCACTTATGACAACCCATAAATTATATATGCATTAATTCAGGATTTGTTACATAAACAAACATAATACAATCCAAAATGATCAATAGGCCTAAGGCCTTTCTAAAATTAGATACATAAAAAATAACATGAAATAGGGATAAAAATACATTACTTAAAACATCATAACATTCCCTTATAAATCCATTGATCTACAAATATTGTAGAAGACAACCTAGGGACATAAATAAGAAAGGGTGACCTATAAATCACAGTAAAAGAATAATCAATGAATGACATGATGAAAGTAATAAATGTGAGGAAGGAGACATATTAAGGTGACATAAAAGGGTGTAAATCCTAAACATGAACATCAAATCATTATATAATATGGTAACATCCATGAATCTTTTTAATGTGGAAAAACATAAAATATTACATCATAATCATAAATAAAGGTTATCTATAAAGAAATAATAACATAGTGTACTTATATGAACCTATTTTCCACCATACATGGTATCACATGAGATGAAAACACTTCCCAGTTCATTATAGATATTTATGATTTTGGGCCCACCATTCACATTCATATCATGTACATGGATTTGTGTACCACATAGATAATTCAAAATAAAAACTACTTTAATAACTTTTAATCCCATTCTAAAGAAGTTTGGTTTACATACATTGAAGACACAAATCAATTAAATATATGTATAGATAGGTGGATAACCTTGATTTTAAATGTGGATGGGTATTCACAACACAAATGTTTGGCATAGAAAATATCATGATAATTTCTACAGTATAACAGGTCTGCATAAAGGTTCATGGAAGGGTTTAATGAGAGTGAAAGGTGGTATCTCATTACTTTGTAATCATAATTACAATAATTTTATGTGTAAAAATATAATAAAATTAACAATTGGAAATAAAATTTCATGATACATAGAATATACTTGAATAAAGAGGAGGGGAGAATCTCATACCAAGAAATGGTGATTCTAAAAGCATCATAAGAGTTTCTAAAGAGCATGGGAACACCATATGAGATATTTATAGATGGATATAGAGAGTAACCTTGTGATAAAAGGGTTTTTAGTGAATAAGAGAGGGTTTATAGGTGGGTATTTATAGCAAAAGAGAGGGGAATTCTTTATTAATTTCTAAAAATTGGTTTTGGACACTATATAATTAAATAATGAAAACCTCAAATATCACTATGGTATTTTCAATTGGTTTATATAAAATAGGAATGGTTTTAAAAAATTTCAAGGTAAAAATCTAAACATATTAAAATAATATTACTGGTAATGTGAAAGTGATTCATGTCTATAAAAAATTGATTTTAAAACCTTAAAATATTATATAGGATTTAGAGGATTCATTAAAGGTTTATAAAATTAATAAAATGACATAAAAAATTATTTTAAAAATTGAAATCTATATTTGGTTGTATACTATTTTATATAATTTATTACATTTCTTATTTGCTATTATGATGTCATAATACAGACTGTATATTTTTATTGTATTTATATTTTAACTAAAAATTAAAATCTCTCAAAAAATTATGAAAAGTTCCCCAATGGATAATGATAAAAATTTTATTTCAAAAAATAATTACTAGAATAATTTTCGTATTATAATAAATTCATTCTTTAATTAAAAATACATATTTGCAGAGAATATTTGTTTTTTTGAAAATAAAACTTTTCAGACCCTTATAAAGATTACATTGTAATTCATTAAATTATATTATCATTTATAAATTAATAAATATTGTTTAATATTAATATTATATAAAATTAATATTCATTTCAAAATTGTTCAATTTATCAAATTGTTTTTCAAACCAAATATTTTTGCAAAATTCAATTTTTGTTTATTCATATTAAAATATAATGTTAATAAAATAATATATAATTTTATTTGTAGAGTAATAATGAAAAGATATATGTATAATAATTATTTTATTAAAAATAAAACATAAAAATTTATACTACAGTTATCTAGATAAGTGAACAATTTTTACAAAAATGTATGTCTGAAGTGTAAGGTGTGTGATGGTGGTACATTCTTAGAGAGGTTCGACAAACATTGATTTGTATGTCATCTCAATAAGATATTAAATTATCCTATTAATGGTTTATTTCATGTTTCATATATTGAAATTCATCTTCATCTTAGTTAGGAGAAAATCACATTGGTTCCATCTCCCTCAGAATCTCCAATAAATAGGCTTCATATGGTACGATCCTACTGGTTGAATTAATTATTTCTTCTGTCTGTGTCAATTAGACTTTATCATAAACCTTAATATATACTAATCATATTGGTCATTATACACCATATATATTATCAATTTTTAATATTATTAATGGTATTATAAATCTTACTCACTATATTTTATAATGGTCTAAAATAACCAATGTAGTGTATGTATTTTCAATAACTATATTACTTAACAAGTAATGTATTCATTCCAAATGGGATTTCAATTATAAAAGTTTGGGTCATTAAATTATTCCCCCTTTATAAATTTTATCCTTGAAATTTCATTTCATGAATTAAAACATATGAGGGTAGTTTTTTTTTCATATCCTCTTTAAGTTCTCTAGTTTATTACATAGACTTTTGGTTCCACCACAACACTTTGATCAAGTGGGTTGTCCCTTTTTATATAAAATTTTATCTACATTATAATATATCAACCATATAATCCTAATATGAAAAATTATTCTATATGGGTACCACTGATGGATTTAGTACATGTGAGGGATCTAGTTTGTACTTTCTCAACAGAGATACATGGAACATATCATATACTAGGGATATGTTAGGTTCAATTTCTAGTCGATAGGCCAAAATTACGATGAAATCAAAGATCTCAAAGGGGAAGATATGTATTTGAATAATATATAACTTATTAACAAACAACATTTCTTCCATGGAAATATACATAGGGGCACCTTATCTCTGACATCAAATTATAAGTCCCATCGATAATTTTCTATATATATTTTCTCATAATTTTATAATGATTTCATATGAAGTTGAATGGTTTGAACCTTCTCTAAGATCTCATGGATAAGATCAGGTCCCATAAACTTCCACTCGACAACTTTATCCAACCATATTAGAGTCTGATACCACTACCAATTTAGTGCCTCTCAAGGTTCCATGTGAATGTTGTAATAGAAACTGTTGTTTTATAAGGAATCTACTAGTTGAAGGTGTTGATCCCCACATCCTTGAAAATTAATTAAATATGATATCAGTATATGATCTAGATTTGAATAGTTATATAATTCTAAACATCCATATTAGGGTGATAATAAATAAATAAACTCATATCTATATCCAATGCTCACTAAAGTATTCTCCACAAACATGAGGTAAACCACATATCTAAATTAGATACAATGGAGAGTGGAACTTCCTATAGTATTACCACCTCTCTTATTATATATTTTCAAGATTTTAAATTGATAAATATTCCATGGAAGTAATGAAATTCACTGACTTTATATGATCACCAACAACCACCCATATAGTTTTATTTCCTTTAAATATGTTAGGGAGTCCTATAATAAAATCCATTGTTATATATTCCCATTTATATGATGATATGTGAAATGGTTTCATCGTACCCTTAGACTTATTTCATTAATCCTTAAATTGTTTCCATACAATGAATCATGATACAAATTCCATAATCTACCTTTAAATTGTATCCCATTGTATGTTTTAGATCTATATGTATCTTAGTACTTACAAGATTAATATAGAAGGATGATCTATTCATATCATCCATACTTTCCCTCTTCATTTATGGTTTTTATAGGACACATATCTAGATTATAGACATTATGACTCTATCTTTAGAAAACATGAACTCAAGAATATTTTATACCTATATTTGTAGATCCTAATGATATTTTAGGCATCCTTAATCCTCTCAAGAATTTTTGGTTGTGTAGTTATTTTATAAATTTAGTATGAAGTAAATTTTATGATTCCTATTTCAATCCTTTTCATTTCTATGAATATTGAATCCCTTTTAATCCTCATCATGGATAACATTGAATAGTCCTTTATAATTATATCATCATTAACTTTCTTATCCTTCATAGTATGGTAATGGATTGAACAATCATAATCATTGATCATCTATAACCATATTATTTGGCACATATTGAGGTACTTTGTGTGAATAAATACTTAAGGATTTTATGATCCGTATATATGTCAAACATTTTCATATGGATATAATGTTTCAAAATACTCAATGAGAATATCACTAATGTAAATTATGGATCATGTGTTGGGTAGTTCTACTCATGGATCATTAATTGGTGATCATAATAGGCAATCACTTCATCATCTTTAATAAGTAAAAACCCCAATACATTTTTGGATGCATTGTCATAGATCACGAATCCTTTTTCACTTGTGGGAAATTTCAACATAGGTGTATTGATTATCTTATTATTTAACTCTTTAATTCACTCATTACATTCATTATTCCAAACAAACTTCACTACCTTCCAAGTTAGCTTGGTTAGTGGGATTGAGAATATTATGAACTTTATTAAAAATCAATGATACTAAAAAAACTAATCCTATGAAACTATAGATATCTATAAAAATTTAGGTTTGGTGCTTCATTAAATTGTATCCATCTTTGAATGATATAAATATATTCATTTTTTAGTGATTTCATGTCTCATGAATGGTTCATTCCACATACAAAATTCTAATTTACTATACGTCACGTATAAATTTTTTTTGTAGTGTCTTGAATACATTTTTCAAATGATTATCATGATCCTCCTTAATTTTGTATAAGATAAATATATTGTCTATAAATAATATTGTAGGTTTTTAATGATAATTCCTAAGGTCTCTATTAATTAAGTCTATGAAGATAGTTAGAGAATTAGTGATTCTAAATGGAATCACTATGAACATGTAGTTCCCACACCTTGAATGAAATGTAGTATTGTAGATATCAAACTTCTTTACCTTCAGTTTATAATATCCCAACCAAATACCCACCTTAGAGAACTATTTTGATAAATATAGATAATCGAACAAGTCAAGAATTTATGTAAGAGGATACCTATTATTCACTGTGATCTTGGTGATCTCACAATAATCAAGAATTTATGTAAGAGGATACCTATTATTCACTGTGATCTTGGTGATCTCACAATAATAAAGAAGACTCACACACCCCATGGTGAAGAACTTGGGTGTATAAACCATATATCTATATTCCAAAATAGTTTCTTCTTTAGCTTTTCTGGTTAAATAGTTTCCATTTTATAATGATTCTTAGATATTGGAATTGTTTTGGGTATAAGCTCAATTGAGAACTCATCCATAGGGTATAGAGGAGAATTAAGAAATTCATTAGAAAACACATTACAACGTTCCCATATAAAGGTATTTTTATTAAGATTCATGAAACCTCCCTCCAAATATACCACAATTAGGAAAACATATAATGACCCCTGAGTCCCACCTACAGTAGGCCCCGATTTGGAAACTAGCACCAAGGGTATAAAAATCTCATAAATGTGAGGTAGTACCCTCTATAATAAAATCGTATTATGAGATAATCATAATAAACCTTAAGGAAATCCATGAAATAATGTAAAAAAAGAAACAAAACTCATCCAATAATGAATGTATAAATAATGTAGGTATATATCAAAGTTTGTAATATAAATACCTAAAAGTGAAATCCAAAGCAGTGACATAATAATTGTCTAAGGGATTAATCTACTAATTTCCAGCTTAGTTCACATAATCCTCTTGGAAACCTAAAAAACAGTTTGCATACATAGGTTGAGTATACATATATAATCATTAGTAAAACCAAAGTATTTTTTGAACTTGTGAGAGGAGGAACTAATGCACTTGTGAGAATACAATAGAACCAACAACACCTAAATTGGTCAACCAACCAATCTCATCCTCACCAGGGATCACTAACCAAATAATAAATCTTGGTATAATACAATAATATGATTCATATAAATAATGGATAATCCAAACAACATTGACACATATTATCTAATCTTAAACCCCAAAAAATTATGACTTGTTTCTCTTACCTCTTCCATATAACATCTCATCACAACACGTCACATTTTATCCCACCTGCAGAAATTTGGTCCACTACCCCACATTACGACCATAACCAGAATAGAAGGGTATCATAAAATTAAATGAAAAAAACCATATTCCCTCTTCTCATAGTTAATTAACCACACCATATTCTAACTCATCATCTCACATGAAAACACAGGGGTCATCACATCACACCACACCCAAAGATTCCTAGTCCACCACATCACATCACATCTCGACCGTGAACTTTTAACCTCTATCCATAATATCTCATGCATTTCACCATCACTTGCAAGGGGGAGCATGAATATTGTGGGTTTATCCATCCATCCTCATCACTAGGATGTTGGGAAAACACACCCAAAATTGTTGTTTGTCGGCACTAGGTACTTGACATGGGAAGGGTGCGTATAGAAAATCATAAGGAAATATTATATATATACATATATATATATAAATATATATATCATAGAACACATTATAAACATCTGAGTTCACAACAAGAACATCATCCCAACTAAAAACATCACCACATCACCTCACAACCTCCTACTCATTCACTTTCAACACAATTGCATGAAACCACCACAACAAATACATGAAAAATTTCATATTCCTTCTTAGTTAAATCCATTTTTAATAATTTAAATTACTATCTAGTTTATATTTAAATAGATCATTTATTTCATATTTCCATCCCACTTATTTCACATTATCTTTCCCGTTTATTAAATTAAAAACACTAACCATTTAAACTAAACATCCCACATCAATTAAGGAGTTCACTATTATTTTCAGACCATATTCCAAACCAAATCATATGATTTTGATTTCAATATTATCATTTATTTAATTATATTACAACTTGAGAAAGTAATAAAACACATAACAACAATAAAAAACCCACCATCCTCATGCAAACAAGCTACACAACCACCTCCTAATCACAATAACCACATCACCACCACTTTCCATCACAATATCCCTATAGACTAGACACATGACAATAAAAACATTCACACATTAAAATACTTTCCATCAAAATCAAAATATCATTTTTCATACTTTTTGGGGGGATTTTCATCAATTTCACCTCACTTTTAAGGGTATTCTTACACAAGCAGAGGGGAAACCATTTCATTAAACGTAAATGAGTGATTAACCAATTATACTCAGGGTGATATCAAACAATCATATAAACAATGGGTCCTTAACACCACAACTAAAATGAAAAAATAAGTAACCCAATATCCATGATTCTCAGTAATACAAAAAGTATATATAAATTCAATGTCACAATATTGTAAAGATATAAAATATGTTAATAATTCCCTTCCCCTTCAATTTTAAATAAAATTGATAATTATATTTCTTAAGATGTTTGTAATCCATCTTCCCAAGGATAAAAAACATACCCTTCTTTCATGATACGACATAAAGTGACTCGAAGCACCCCATGCCTATAATAAACAACCTTCACATGATGTGTTGCATCAAAATAGGGGTCATAAGAGAATAATAGAACCACTGTAGGACGATCATGAAATATCATCAGAAAAAAGGGTTTCATGAATCTAAGTGAAAGGGTTAAGAAACAATAGTCTCAAGAGAAATTGGTGGGAAAGAATCAAGAAAGGGTTTTTGTTTTATAATTAAAAGATCTAAAATGATATGGATTTTAGACCACGCATATGATTTTAATTGACCATTAAGGTGAATCTCGTTAAATTCCACAAGGAAGACCCTTTCATAAGATATAGACTTTTAAGAAATAGTGGATATAAATATCCTACTTTTAAAAGACTATTAATTTCTTTTATTATATAATTAAAACCATTTTACATAAAAAAGGATGTAAAAAGGGAAAATCTATAAATTCTAGAAAACATGGATCATACTATGTCTAAGTGTTAATTCCATCATCTACCACCAGGATATGCCATTTGGAGCTAACATTAGATGCTACCTCCAAAAAAACTACTGTTAGAACCTACGAGAAGAAGTTACCAACAAAAGATGCCACCAGAACCTTCTGTCACAAGGTACCTTCAGAAGACACTACCATACTAAGTCTACTAAAATCAAGAGCTACTGCTAGACTATGTATGACACCATCACGAGCTACCTCCGGGAGCTACCATTAAGAGATACCATCATGAGATATCATAAGGAGCTATCTTTAAGAGCACCATCAAGAGATACATTTGGAATATGTCTGCTACCATTATGAGCTACAGTCTGGAGCTACCATCAGGATCTACCATCAGGATATACCATTAGTAGCTACGGTTTGGAACTATTGTTAGGATCTTCCATCAGAAGAAACCGATATACTAAGTCTAATACTATTAGGATCTTCCGTCAGGATCTACTATCATGAGCTACCACCTTCCTATAAAGCACCCCTTTTTCATCTTAAATGCCTCCAAACTCTTTGGAACCTCCTATGTGAACCTCCAATAGTTTATTTCCCACCAAGTAACAATACATAAGTTTTAGACCATTACGTTAGATACCAATCAAACTATTCTCACCATTTATTATCAAAACAACATTGAATGAAATAGGGAAATGTCCAAACAACAATCCCTTAAGAAACCTCCAAAGGATCTCATTACCTCTGGAACACTACCATTAACTAAGAGCACCAACTAAATAAAAGAATCCAAAACATCCCTCACAAATACAAACCTCCTATCTTCCATGTAAAAAATTTCACCAACCTTTCAACCCCTGAATATCCCTCGACTAAAAACTTCCACAACCATCACACAGTAAATACCAAAGTAAAAAAATTTAATAATTCCATCTCCCACATCAAGATACCATCCTCTTTGTGTGGAACTGAATCACCAACATAGTTTTAATAATGGAGAGGTATAACCCATATTGATTAGGTATTAGTTTTTTCATTTTTTGTATGAATTTACTCTTCAATCACACATCACATCAACAAGGAAGAGTCACATATCACATAAAACAGTAAGGTCCTGACATCCCATTATCAAACCATAATGAAAAATAAGACAAGCTCAAAATAACTCGGGGTATTGGGTATGAATCCATTTCTCATACTCATAAGTACTCTCCTCCAAGACACCATGACTCTATAGCATATAAACCAATGAAATATTCCATCATCATAGAACCTTATCTCAATGGTCCTGAATCTCCACTTGACTCTCCACAAACATTACATCAACCTTGATATCCAACATTCCCTTGAAAATGACATGGGTGATATCATGAATATAATGAAGGAGTTGAGATTTGAGGAATTCATCCTGAATTTGGTCAAATCATTATGGAAGTGAAAATGGATAATCCACCTAACCAATGTGCCCCAATACCTCAAAAGTACCAACAAATGGGGGAAGATATTACTCCTCATACCAAACCTTTTCTTTCTACGTCAAGGGGAGATCATTAAGAATATATTGTCGACAAACTCAAACTATAATGGAATCCTCTTAGAATCAAAATACTAATTATTATGGTATTGTGATTCATTTATCATACCAATAATGAAATAAACTTTATTTTTAATTCACTAAACCATATTGGGATCAAGAACTGATGACTCCCCAACCTCAACCTAACACAATGAAGAATGAATCGTCCTCATATACAAACCTCAAATGGGGTCACTGCTATAGAAGAGTGATATATTTTGTTATAATAGATCTCAGCTAAAGAATTTTTTTTCCCAAGATCTATTTAATCCCAAGATGCATGCTTGAAACATATCCACCAGCTTCTAGACAGCCCACTCGATCTTCCCTTTCATTCGAGAGAGGAAATTAGTTAGAAGTCACAACTATGTATCAAAATCATATTGAAATACCCTCCATAATAATGACATAAAACAATAATCTCAATCCAAGACAATGGATCATGAGACTCAAAATATTCATTCCATATCATCCATATACCTCCTCACAAAAAACATAAAAATTTCCTAAATACTTTATAGCTAGGAAGTGAGTTGATTTCATCAGCAGATCCACAATTACCTAGATAGAATCAAAACCTCTATAATCTTGGGGTAACCTTATAAAGAGTTCCATAAAGATTTCATCCCATATCCACCCAATAACATCAAATAACTTTAACAATATTCTAAGAACATGATTCTCAGCAATTAGTCACTAGAAGAATAGAAACCAAGCCACAAGCTCTGCCATCACACATTTCATCTCAGGGCACCAAAACTGAATCATCAAACAACATTAAATATTGGAAACCCTCAACTATACCACTAAAGTTGAGGTATGCGATTCAAGAATGACTCCCTTTTTTGTCACTAGTAGAATAAATAGCCTCCCTAAAACAACATCTTCTTATAACCATCCTTTGAACATCCCTCCAAAGAATCACCATAGATAACAAGATCATACATCATAGATACCTCTATGTCTCCCCACTAAGACTCCTCCACCCAACACATTAATGAATACTACAATGTTATCTAAAATAAGAAACATCCACCATCAACCACCCTTGCATCTCAATGAGGGGATTCTGACTCATCCATCACCCTCCAAGAATCATCAGTCTCTTAAAACACATCCTTTTGAGAATTAATTCACAATGAATCATCTAAAACATTACGCCTTAATATGGTGATGTAAAATATGAAATCGTAATCCTAAAGAAACTCTATCCATCTCAGTTTTCTTAGATTTAGAACACATTGAGAAAATATATAACTCATACTCATGTGGTTTATGAAGACAACAAAGCACTCTCTAATGAGGTAATTTCACCATATTTTATGCATAAACACAACCATTTATAAATATATACCATGGGTGGAATATTAATTTTTTGTGGGGAGTAAATACCTTGATACATAAGAGATCATTTCTTTTTTATGCGTCATGATTCATCCTTATCCGGAATGGGAAGCATTACAAAGCCCCTCAAAAAACACATCCTCCTCTTGAAACTAAAGCACTTATGCACTGGCCAACTTCCCCTTTAGATAGTCAAAAATTTATTAACACTAATCATTCTATGTAAAATCCTAGTATTTTCAAGTTATATCTATCAAAATTTCCTCAATCTATTACCAGTCAGATAAAAATCTCTGATAATTTATTGAAACACCAATGAAGCTATGAAACTCCCCAACATTCTTGGGTACTACCTGAGAAACAACCAACTCACCCTTTGATAGATCCACTATTTCACCCTTCCGAGACACCATATTACCAAGGAAGTGCACCACTCATGTATAGAACTTTAACTTGTTAGACATACCATAGATTTGGTGTCATTGAAGAACCAAAAAAATGAAGCTATGGTGGTCGGAAGGATCCTCTTAAGAATTTGAGTAGATCAAGATTTAATCAATGAAAACAAACATGAACTAGTCTTGGAATTAATATAACATGGAGTTCATGATCCCCATGAACATAGATGGTGTATTTGTGACACCGAACAACATGAATACAAAATCTATGTGCCCATAACTGCATTTGAATTCAGTCTTCACGATATCACCCTTCTTCACACTCAACTAGTGATATCTAGACCACAAATATTTATTATATAACCAACTTTTCCCTCTTATCTAGTAGAAAAATTAAACTATCCTCTAAAGGGGGTAACAATTCTTAATCCTCACCTAATTAAATCTATTTTGTTATATATAAAACCACAGACAACAATCTACCTTCTTATAAAATAACACTTGATCACTCCATAGTGACACAATGGGTCAGATTAAACCATTATTCATCAGATCAACTATTTGAATCCTCAAATCTAGAAACTCCAAGGGTTATATTCAATATGAATCTATCAAAATCATATAAGAAACAACATGTAGATCTATCTCAAACTCAACATCACATCGAGGGTGTAGCATCACAGCCTCCTCAATAAAACCATCCAAAAATTCATTGAAAACCCCAAGATACTCCACCAGATGCACTCCCACTATCTCTAAAAACAACTCAGCCATCATCGAAATAATGGTCTTCACACATCTACTACCCACCTACAGCTTCTCTCTCTAAGGAAATTTACATTTTGACCATCCACATATAAGAACCCAATTACCCTCCAGAAATAATCGATAACAGCATGTAAAAAATACATCTCATCATCCTGGGGGATGAAATAATATGGTTGTATCTAAAGAATGAATAGGTCCCCATGGGACTGATGTGGTAGTATCATCATTCTACACCCCTTCCACACATCAAACAAGCCGGTATGGCCCCCAACTGGTGTAGTCAACACTCAAGACATGAGAAGACTCACTACTTCTAATCCTATAGTAAATATTGTATCATGTGAAATAGAGGAGTGTGAATCTCTTTAATCTAACACAGAACAAATAATAGTAGATGATAAGATAATAAAACCATGAATTATCTATAGACCCTCTAGCACTACTACCTTCATTGGATAAAACTATCCATGCCCAACTTTTCTACCTCTTTACTAACAGTTTCTTCTAGGACCACACTCAGGTCGAGGTCCCTATGCTCAGGGAACATCCTAAGGTCAACCTCTACCGAATAAATCCCCTCTCATTGGAGCATAATACTACTTCCCCTTCTTCTAAAATGCACTCACTGGCAATTACTTATGAGTATAAAATTGAACCTATCCCCCTATATCAAGTTAAGATTAAGAAGCCACTATGAACTGATCCTAATAATGGCCATGACCCCACAGACAAAAAAAATTATCCCCACATCCTAAGGAAAATAATAGAACCCACTAGCCCCATAATTTTGGAAAGGATGTTGAAAAGGTAAATTCCCTTCTGGTCAAAACCTTGAAGGACCTAGTTCTTGGAACCTTCTACTAGAAACCCAAATTTGTAAGGAACCCTATTGGTTCCCATCTCATAGTAAACCTTCTCATTAGTGCATGTTCTCGATCACCTCCAATTTATTTTAAACCTCTAGATATTCTAGAAACATAATGGGAGTAACTGTATAATGAATAAAAGGATGAAGTTCCTCTTCAAGATTCCTCATATGTGACCCCTCATTTGGAAAGAGGTCTAGGTAAAATCACAAAAAATCTTTAAACTTGATCCCCAGTACCCAAATAGACATACTCTCATGCTTAATGGAAAGAAACTCTTGTCTCCCTATTGCCTTCATAATCACTAAAATAAACTCTTCCTGAAACTATTTTTAAAATTTGACCCAAAAAATATTTATCCAACTTACTCTCAGAAAAATATATCTTCCACCACTGTCGTGTATCTTTTCAAATATAACTAACACCCAAAAGAAAAATTTACTATATTGAGTTCCAGATCAAATTGAAGGTAATCTATAGCTATTAAAACTATTTATCTTTCTCCATATCAAAAACATTTCCCTCATAATTCTCCAAACCCTTCTACTAAAAATATCACAATTACATCTACCACAAATCATCCTTACCAACTAGGTTAACCCTTTGGTGATCAACCAGATCACCCAACTAAAACTATACTACATTATCCACACACAAACAATGACCAAGAGACATAGTTGAATGGAAAATAAATATTTCCTAATCTAGATAGTCTGGAATTTTATTAATATTTATTTAATTTATTTCAACTTATTTAAAAATTCCTAAAACCAAAACCTTCCAATGAAAATAATAATACAATTAATTATGATGCATGATCCTCTTTTAGGTCTCTACACTATAAATAGGTCAAACTCACTTAGTCATTCAATAAACTCAGAGTTTTTTCACTGGATCATGGGGTACCTAAAATATCATGTCATATCTAGTCTCCCAAGACAATGTCATGCATGAAGTTCAACTAGAACTACTTCTATACCATTCAATGAAATCCTCTTTGTTCCTAACTCTAAACTCCATCCTATATGTCAACCATATCCTTTGATACCACTCTGGAATAACCCCCTCTCCCACCAAATATATTGCAATAAAGGAAGAGTGATAATAACCCTTGAGTCCCACCTTTAATAGGCCTCTAGTTGGTGACTACTTCCAAGGGTATAAAAATATCATAAATAGGTGGCATATTCCTCTATAATAAAATAGGATCTGTTGATAGTAATAATTAACCCCAATTAAATCCATTAAATAATATAAAAAATAAAAAAACAAAAAAAAATCATGTATAAATAAAATAAAAATAGATAAAATCATCCAATATAAATACACAAAAGTATAATCTAAATCAATGAAATAGAAACATTCCATGGCTCCGAGCTAGTAATGTTCTTCATGGTTCATATAGTCCTCCTAGAAACCTGAAAATTAAATTATATAAATAGGGTTATTATACCAATATAATCGATAGGAAAATCAAAGAATCTCATGCACATAACAAGGAATCATACTAAAGAACCTATAAGAAACAAAAAAACCAATAACACCTAAACATGTTAACTATCCAATTCCAACATCACTAAGGATCACTCACCAAATAATGCTTCCATGTATAATAACATAATATAAATCATATAAATAATGGTTACCCAACACAACTTCCCCACTGATTATATTCTCTCATACCCCAAATATGTACATCATGGATCTACAACCTCTTTTGTATAACATCTCCTCACAGTGCATCACATACCATCCCACTTGTAGACACTTGGGCCATCACACCACATCACTACCATTAATAAAATAGTAGGGTATCATGAACATGAAGTAAATAAACCTCATTCCCACCTCCTACTAGGAAAGACCCCCCCACACACATTATCCATCTCATTAACTCATACAAAAACACCTGATTCATCACATCACACCTCACCTAAAGACAATTAATCCACCACATAACATCACATCTCAAGAGTGAAAATTTGAATTTTGGGCATCACAGCCTGTTCATTCCATCATCAACTAGATGGGGGTTCATGGAATAGTAGGCGGCCATCCATCAATCCTCACCACATATATGTTAGGAAAACATCCCTAAAATATCTAGTTTTCCACATTAGTTGTTCAACATGGGTGGATCATGTATAGAAAATAACAAGGAAATACAATATTTATAAATATATATATATATATAATCATATGACACAATCTCAAAAAATGGTTCACAAAAAGAACATAAACCCAAACCACAACATCACCATATCACCTCAAAACCTCTACCACTTTAGTTTACAAAATTAAATTAATAACACCACACAAAAAACACAAACAAAATTTCCTCTTATTTTTCATTTAAATCCATATTTTTTGACATGACATTAGCCGTTGGTTTCTATTTGAAAATAAAATTTATTTCCTTTTCCCACCCAAATTATTCCACATTTTCCATACCATTAATTCATGTAAAAACATTAACATTTTCAACTAAAAAACTACATCAATTCAAGCGTTCATTATTCTTCATAAATAATATTCCAAAATAACTCAAACCATTTCAATTTAAACATCATCATTTTTTAAATTCCATTAAAATTCAAGAAACTAATACAACACATCACAATAATAGATATCCCATCTTCCACATGTCAATAAGCCCACATAACCACCTCTGAATCAAAACTTTCACATCACCACCACTTTCCATAACACCTAATCTATAGAATGGCCATACAACACAACACACATTCACACAATAGAACACTTTCCTAAACAAGTCACATGTCATTTGTTAGATTATTAGAGGTTATTTTATTCAATTTCACCTCACTTTTAAGGCTATTATAACAAAAAGAGAAATTTGTGGGGGAAACCATTTCATTACCATAATATAAATGATTAACCAATTCTCTCTAGGTTGATATCAATAAATCATAAAAACATGGTCTTATTAACACCATAACAATAGTGAAAACTATAGAATCCAATTATTTTAGAGTGGGTTAATTTTCATTCCCATTTTGAATTTTTTGAGTCTGGTGGGTATTCCAAATCCTTTCTCATTTAACGGATCTCAATTAATATTTTTCTATTAACTAAAAAACCTTTTTAGATATTTTTATAGATTTGGAAAGTGACATAGGAATTTACATGCATTTCAGGTGTGTCAATAGATCAAAGGCACTTTTTTAAAGTGTAGGCTGAGGTGATTCATTTGGAAAAACTATGTGGACTTTTAGTAAAAACCTTTTCACCCTCTTATCACTTCATACTGTTTGGTAAACCATGAAATATGGTGCACATAATTGGGCAGAATCTCTATAGTTTTTATTAGAGGGAATCTAAATGATTTTTTCATAGTTTATTAAATTCTGCACAAGCCACACACTTAGTGTAATTTAGGTTTTACCCCCACACTATAGCATACACAATTCGGAAACGGTTAAGCCTAACCATGTGGGAAACCATGATTCTCATTAAAGGTTCAAAATGAAGATAATTCCCGTCCTTCTATAGGGTTAATTTTCTTCTTCTTTTCTCCTCCCTTGGTTACGCACAACAGTTTGGGTTTTACATTTTTCATCCACTTCTTGATTTTGATCCCTCTCCTTTATCTGAGCTCCATTATTCTAGACGTTTCTGATGATGGATCTATATTGGTAAGGCTCCCCATGCATTATATTCTATTTTTTATTCCCCCACATCACGAGCAATTAAATTGATTTTATTCATTTTTTCATATTTTTAGCTATTTCATCTTGGATGATGATTTCTTCCAAATATGATTGAGTAAGAGGTGGATATCGAATGTTCTTATGCATAAAACTATGAAATATGTGTTTCATGTTTTTCTTTTTTTCTTTTTTTCTTTCATGAGTGTCTTGGGGATGTGGATTTTAGCTCACTTTTATGTTGACCAAGAAAGTCCATATTTAATTAATGGCTATATTTAATTAATTAATTCCACCCATGTGAGGCGATTTTGGGCATGCTCACACATGTATAAAAAAATTTTGTGCCATGTGTGGGTATTTGGTCCCTGGGTCATTAGGATGGGGTGCGTTCTTATATTAAATTGAATCAATAATACAAATTTAATTATTTAGTTTATGTTGAATTTTGATATATATATATATATATATATAAATGAATTGATGTGATGAGATTATGATAGTAAAGGCCCAAGGATTGGAGTGGTTATGACAATTTAGATGAGACAATGTGATCATCAGGTTGTATGAGGAAAGTGCTCTATGAGTTGTAGGACCCCGGGACACCCTGAGAGGGGAGGGGTGAATCAGGGTGTCAACGTTTTCTTCTTAAAGTTGTGGATCTTGTTCCCACATTTGTAGGAACTACTTAAACCAGTAAGATGGATATGATCATCAATTAAACATTCACATGAAAAGAGATGACATGCCAATTTTTACTTGGTTCACCACTAAGGGCTACGTCCAAGGAGCATACGCCGAAAAGTTTCCGGTCGAACCAAATTCCAATAATCTTTACTAGTTGTGTATTACAATGGTTCGAGAACAGTCACTATGTCCTAGGATCACTGCCTTTACAAAAGTTTAGGGATAGCTCACTGCGTCCCTCGGGTCACTCCCGTTGACTCCCCCTAGCTCACTGTCATTGGTGAAGTCCCACTTAGTTTATAGATGTCAAGGTCTCTTCAATGGATTTGAATTGAAGTCTTTGTCTCCTGTTCATCATGAGACTTTTCTTGCATCAGGGTTCAGATTTGATGCTCTTTGAAGTTCAATCCTTCTTCTTTAGTGCAATGACTAATGCACTAGATCCTCTTGTCTTCGTTTGCCTGAATCACAACCACTGGTGTTATTACTCAATAAGTGAAGCTCAGTTTACCTAGCATCGTCAGAATCAGTTCTCCATGTATGCATGAGGTCATGCATGTATCATTTATATTTCCTCTTTAATCTCACTTTGCACCGAAAGGTATCAGGCAATCTTCCAGCTTTCGTGCAGCTTCAGAAAGATGAGCGTAATTCAACAATATCTGGCAGTCTCCTAAAATCCCGGTGCGCAAGTCCCAACACGATGCGCAAGTCCCAATACAGTGTACAAGTCCTCGGCGCGCAAGTCCAAACTGGCGCACAAGTGTCACCAAAGCACCTGTGTGACACTGCCTTCTAGAACTTCAAACCTGCGCGAATCACTTCCTTTCTCACCCAAATCACCTTGGGCATGCAACCATCAATCAACGCGCAACTTCTAAGAGATGGTGCGCAAGTCTCTCCAAACCACTTATGCGACCACTCACCACTTGCACGGCTCAACCACCAGTGTGACGAGAGCTCTAACAGTATCTAAATCTTGAACTCCATGGGAAATGAGGAGGGTAGGTCCTCTATTTATAGGCAAATTGGTAAACCTACGCGATGGTGCGCAAGTCACCCCTCGGCGTGCAAGTCTCGACACACATCTCATCTCCCCTAGCCTCTGTCGAACAGCTCACTTGCGTGACCCAACCAATACTTGGCCGACCTTCTTTCCTTTGCCATATTTTGAAGTTTTGTTCTTGAAAAACAATAGGCGCACAAGTTTCCAATCCTTCTAGGCATTGGTGCGCAAGTCTCTTCATGGCGCGCAGGTCACTTGCGCGACCAACCCAAAACTTGCACGACCCTCTTCCCTTTTCCATGTTTCCATGTTCTGATCTTGAAAATCATATGGCATGCAAGTTTCCTATCCATTAAGTACACGGTGTGCAAGTCTCTTTACCAAAAACACTTTTCTCCATTTGTCGATTTTCAGGCCCAAAAGTTTGGCAAACACTGGAAAACGGTGCCACCTGGTATCTGCTCTTTTTATACTGCCTCCGGATCATCCATTCCTTTGTCGACGTTCTTGAATCAAACATGGATCGTTAACCACAACCCTTGAACTCGACATGCCACCATGGAATCTCCTTTTTCAACAAATTTCTATGTCATTTGATTTGTCAACAAGAACAATCACCTCAAAAACACTTCTTCTCGGTGATTTGTATCCTTTAGAAACTCTTATGCTTTCTTCAAAAACTCCACTATCGTGATATGTATTCTTTTAAGGAACAACTTTAGCATCATCATCTTCTATGACAATGTGATGTGCATGTCCATCTGAGAGTTCCAATCCCCGCATGGCCATCTTAGAATTCCATTCACTTGCACATTGTATTCTTCTTCAACCGTCATGATCTACTTCATACCGAGCATATGATTCAATTTGTCAAGAAGTCTCTTGCATGGTTCTCATGCAATCCACAGATGGATTACACCTCACATTCTTCATTGTTGTAAACAATGTGTCACCTTTGACACATGTTCTTTGAACTTATGATCAGTACAACAATCGTCTGAATTTCCATTCCTCCACTTCATTGGAGTACTTCTTGATCTCCGTCATTTTTATCTTCATTGAAAACTATTGACAACAAATACAACCTTATACACAAAGTGGTTCCAACATGAGTGATGACAATCATAGGTTGGGAGGCTCATTTTTTAGATTGAGGTGGAAAGGTCAACAGGTTACCAATAAGGATCATCTATTATTTGATGGAATGGGCATCAGTTTGAGCGATGTGGTCCCAGGGGAATGAGGTGATGGTAATTATTATGGATTGGGTTCTATTTGGGGGTTTATGCTCACCCATGTTGTCAAAATATCCATTTGGAGACTTGTTAACACAAGATGACTCAACGATGAGTTTTTTTGCCCAATCGTGTAGGTAGAGTCCCTCATTAGTTATGGATTTGGTAAAAGGACTGGGTGATTTTCATAGAAATCCACAAGGATGGTGAGGATACATTGGATAATAGTTTTTAGGTTGTCAGTTGGGGGTTGTGGCTCATCATACATTAGGCCAATGGTTCAGGAATATTTTATTAGGATGGAGATAACCATTCCTCAAGACTTCATTCTTTGAACCGACGGTGATATTATTTGAGGATAGATATTGATGTGACTCTGTACATCAGGCTTCCAAATGATGGGTTATTTTGAACTGGATTTTGAGGGACCATATCAATATTGATTGGGCATGGCTTCAGGGAATCGAAGACTTGTATGGATACTAGGTATTGGGAGGAAAATAGTTTCAGGTGACTTATTTGGAAGTGGAACTCGATGGTTCACCTGGGTTACTTTATATTATGGTATTCCTTGTCCTATGACCTAAGTATCCCCTCATATAAAGTTATTCTCTCACTGGATGAGGTAGTTAATAGATTCTCGGTGGATATAGTTCAATAAGGGAACTTTTTTTCTTCTCATTAATGTGATGTTTCTTAATATATTTTTAGTAGACAACTACTTAATCACAAATGTAATGTAGTCTCTCATTGGTGGTGGACTACTGAGACTCATTCTCACACCCTAGATGGTACTTTCGGGATGCGTCTTTACTTTATGGTTTTTTGTTCATGTAAGGCTTCAGGCTCTGAAGCTATATCTTAGTGTTTGTGTTGGCATGGATGGATGGAATGGGACCTTGAGGTTTTTGCATCAACTAGAGTTTCTTTTTTTCATTTTGTATCGGCAGGCTACGTGTTGTGTGTGTGTGTGTGTCTAAATGAAGATCATCCATGGGTGACCCTTTTCTACTTACTGATACGTATTACATATATTGGATGCATGTTCTTCTTTAGATTCTACAAATGGTTTTTTGTATTGTTTATTTATTTATATTGTTGTTGTTTGGTTATGCTACTTCTATTGTATATTATGATTGTGCTTCCTTTATGGGTGGATTACTGGAAATTTCATTATATTTGTATATGTCATTAGTATATCATCACTAGAGGGTATAGTCTCCCCACTATCACCTCCCTGACACCCTCACTTCTAGTCAATAGTCATTCATGTTTGGGGGGGTTCACTGAAGGTTGGTGGCACTTGGCCCGAATCACTTCTCAGGTGGCTACTCATGTTAGGGTTCTATAGATGGTAGCAGATCAATTCTTGACTAGGTATTAGCAGTAGCATTTGGATTTCATCTAATGGTGTAAAATTCATTCATTTTTCCTCTTACTATTTAGGCTATGGTAGACCATAGATTATGATGTCTTCAAAATTTGGGTTGGAACTCAGGTTTGGGATCATGCTTCCCTATGCACGAGGGATGGAAAAAATCACTAGGGGTGGAAATGTTTTGTTTTGTTTTTCTCAATTTATGGTCGATATGATTTCTACATCGAGTGTCACACATGGGAGTTATTGTTACCAATCATAACATGTGATCCTTGTCCTGGTATGACAAGGAAGGGGATTTGGACCCCTGATCCAGTATAGTAAGAAATGTATGTTTTTTATGCTTTTAATATGTACATAATATGATTGTGATTTGTATATGCATGTCTCATGTTAAAAATATTATATAACATTTGGTGTATATATATATATATGAGTATTCCTCTTATAGGAGAAGGAATGTATGACTCTATGGGGTGATATTGATCTTCCGGATGGGTGACATGGTCATAGGTTTGAGGCAACATGGTTCTTTGGGATGGGTGTGGCCTAAGAAATATGTGATACATGGTGATGATATGGGAAGTTAAGGAGGCCAAGAAGACATGATTCCATGTGGTGTGGTTTTTATGGGGGTTGTAAGGGTAGTGAATTGACTCTTAAGGTTGCATCTTTACCTATCTATGATATATGTGTGTGTGTGTGTGTGTTATCTAGGATTTCTAACCATGTAATTGTATTCAATAAGTTCCTATTTGTAAGGGTTACTATAGAGCCTTTAGAAGGTGGTGATGGGGTGACTCATGATAAAAAATAGGTTGATACCCCTAAGGGTTAGGTAGAGAATGAGATGTTGGTACATGCTAAGGTACAAGCTCAGGTGTAGTTGGGTTAGCCACTAGAGATGATAACTTTTTAGAAATAGATTGATATGAAGATAGGAGAAATACTAGTACATGTCATCTAGGGGATTGATAGGGGAGCATAGGGAGTTGAGCCTTCTATGGTGTATATGAATTGAGAGTTACGGTCACAACACCAACAACTGTTTCTAGGTGAGGGTGGTCCCTAGTTGGTTGATAACTGAAATGAAGTAATGTAGATGATCTTTAGGAAGCTTGATATGCCTCCAGGGCAGAGGGTAAATCTGGAGACATACATTATTAGAGGACCAACTAAGCACTACTTGTACATGCATGTTCAAGCAAGAAGACATGATTGAATTGACTATAAGGACTTTGAGGTCGTATTCTTTGAGAACTTATTCCTAGATATGATGAGGGAAAAGATATCTCAGTAGTTCTTAAGCCTTAATTATGGTGACATGTCTATCAAGGACAATGTAGAAACATTCACTGAGTTTAATCTCTTCGCACTTAGCAGAGTAAGTGATGAAACCTCAAGGTTTAGGCATTTCAAGGATGGTTTTCGACATGCCATTTAGGTTTAGGTGAACATCCTTAGATTGGCCTCATTCTCAAAGGTGGTGAATTAGGAGCTTGTAGATAAGGGAAACTGGAAGGATTGGTTTTACTCAAGATGGGAGATGATGGTATATTATTTCAGTGGTGATGCTTTAGATAGAAAGAAGGTAGTCCAAGAAGAGTTATAGTAGGGTGGGTAGACCAAGGACACTATCAAACCACCTTGGAGTAGATTGTTTATGGTATTCTTCAAGTGAAGGCAGACAAGAAAAGTTTGAATTCAGTGTGGGAAGCCTCTAAAGGAGTTCCATGCATATGGAATAGTCAGGCATCTCGATATGTTCTATAGGAAGGCTTCTCAGGAAATCTACGGTTAGCTCCTTGGGCAGACCTAGGGTTTTGAGATCGGACCGGGAGTGATACCAGGTGATGGTAGATGAGTTTTAGCTACATGTGGAGGTCAATGAAGAGATAGTATAACCCAGTAGTGGGTTCAGTGTCTTGTAGTTGCTGCAACATTACAATTAGGTCAGGCGTCAGGTAGTCAGGCTCTAGGCCAGGTGCATGTCATGAAGATGCCAGGGTTAAAGCAGGTTGGTGATAAAATGACATTTAGAGGTACACTATGGGTGTTGTTGTGCTCTCTATGTTTTATTTTGGCATGGACTTCTTAGACCTATCTATTTTGGGAGCATGAGGTTAATCGTATATGTTTATAGACTAACAAAATGTTGTTTAATAGGATGGAACTAGATCAGGTTCATTTTGTATAGATATATTAGGTGTTTGGAACCAAGACTTATACATGAGCATCATTGGATGTGTGACTTATATGGTGCATTGGCATTGGTACATCAAAGAGTTTTAGGTTACATGAGGTGTATTAGAATATGGGTATCATTTTGATGTGGTACTTGATTGAGGTGAAAGGCATTAGGGATGATTTGAGAATCTGTTGAGATGAGGGACCCCTTAGGTTTCATGTACAACATGGGAACAAGGAGGGTGTCGATGTGGTACAATATTATTATTAGTGTCATGTATGACATGAAAGAAACGGATGAGTAGAAGTAGTGATGATGGGTCACTAGAAGACTCTAAGTCTTGGGATGGTCTGTGCACCATCATTTTTCTTTGAGTTTTGGGTTGGGATGTAATTGACATTGGTAACTCCTAAGGTAGGGATCCCCTTGAGGCATTTTCCATATTCCCTTTATAGTTCGGGTGGTCTGGATTAATTTTAAGGAGATAGATATGATTGGTACTATCTCTAGATTTTTATTATAGCACTGGTATGAGCTATGTTAAGGTGGGGAGATTGTAACATCTTGGATTTTTGGAGCTGGTTAAATTCCTCAACCGTTTGGATTTTTTGGAGTTTGGTGGGAACTACAACAACTTTTTAATTAAATGGATCTCAATTATATGTTTTATGTTACTCCAAAACATTTTTTATGGGTATAGAGGTTTGTAAAATTCATCATGTGTTCATATGGGATTCAGGTGAGTTAGAGGAATGAGGGCTCTATTTCTACAAAGTGCAAGATGAGGTGCCTGATTTGGAAAAACTATGTGGCCTCTTAGTGAAAACCAAGCATACCTATTTTTTATTGATCATGGTTTGGGAAACCATATAGAATTGGGATAAAATTCATGCGATACCTCTATAGTTTTTAGACGAAGGTATCTATATGGTTTGAGCATAGTTTGGTAAACCTTATGAAATCCACATGCTTAGTTCCATTTGGTTAGTACCCTCACACAATTTCATGCACGCTTTTTGCATGGTTAGGGATAACCATGAGTGCTAACCATGTGAGGCTCATCTCCTAAGAACTAAGAGCTATACAATTACTGGATAGTTTGGAAAATCATGTGAGCTAACCATGTGGCTCATTAAATGTGTGAAATGACCAAAATTTAACTCATTATATAAACCTAATTTTCTACTTCTTTTTTCCTCCCTAGGTCGCCTACTGAATCATGGTTTCTCCATATTTCCTCCTCCTATTGATTTTGATCCCTCTCCTTCATATTAGTTTCGTTCTACATGTCATTTTTTGGTGTTGGATCCATATCGATAAAGCTCTCCATCCTCTAGATTCTATTTTCCTTCACCCTTGTCTCATGGAACATAAAATTCAAGTGAGTTGTTTTCTCCAATTTTTAAGGTGTTCTTATAAAATGACGATTTATTCTAAATAATATTGAGTTAGAGGTAGATATCATATGTGTCTACGTCTCTGAATATGAGGTATGTGATTCATAAATTTTGTTTATTTTTTCATTAGTTTTTGGTGTTCAACTTTTTTTAACCCATTGTGTTTTGTGGGAAAATCCATATTAAATCAATGGATTTAATTAATTATTTAATCGAACCCATGTGAGGTGACATTGGGTAGTCTCACACAACTCTATACATGGTTGGGGAATGTGATGGGATTTGGATCTTGGGTAGTTAGATCGGGTTTCATTTTTATAATAAATTGAATCCAACTTTTATAAATTTATTTTTTTAGTTTAAGTTGAATTGTGATATATATAAATATATATATTAATTAATGTGAGTATATTGTGATGGTAAAGGAAATAGTATAGATTTGGTAATGACCACCCGAGATGAGACAATGTGATCATCAAGTTGGGTGAGGCATGGGCTCTATGAGTGATGATAAAAATAGGTCGGACGTCTCTGCCATTGGACGGAGGCATCAAGGCCATTAGGTTACGAGTGAGGTTCATGTGGTATTGGATGTAATGGAAATTGGAATGAGCGATGTGGTCACTGGGGAATGAGGTTTCCAGAATTGGTGTGTCTTATGTTCTATTTATTGATTGTCACTCACCCGTGTTGAACAAAGTGTCGTTTGGAGTTATGTTCACACAGGTTGACTCAATGATGAGGTGTTTTTGACCACTCATGTGGGTAGAGGCCCCCAGTAGTTTTTTCTTAGGAAAAATGATGGGGGTACATACCGCATAAATCTATGATGATGGTGAGGATATACTGTATGACAGCATTGAGGCTATTGGTTGGGAGCTGAGGCTCTCCATACTCGAGGCCAATGGGATGGGACTATTTTGGGAGGACAGAGATCATTGTTCCTTAGGACATCATTCTTGGAGTCAACATTGATATTATTTGGGTATAGATAACATTGTACCTCTGAGCATCAGACTTCAAGCTGACAGGTGCTTTTGATCAGGCGTCCGAGAGACCTGTAACTACTCAAACTATTATAAATAAAATTCACATTATTATTTAATTAATTTTCTGATTATGTAATATGGTTATTGAAAAAACATTCACTTATTTTTTTTACTATATCATATTGGATTTAATTCACCATTAATCATCATTAATGATGATAATATAACTATTGAATAGTGGTCATATGATTAGTATAAATATAAGGTTTTGAAAAATCTAGTTGACATAGAAAAAGAACGTGATGACCTCAACTAGTAGGATCATACCCTATAAAGCCCATTTATTAGAGCTTCTAAGGGAGATAGAATCACTAGGATTTTCACTTGAAAATTCTAAATATGAGATCCAATAATTTAAGCATGATATAAACTGTTTACTAGAAAATTTCAAGCTCATCAAGATCATGGACCATACAACATATATCAAACCACCCCATGAAAGTCTCACCACAATGCACCTTAATTTCATGGAATTTTCTTGTGTATTAAAGGGATATTTATTATTACCCTATAAATATGAGTATGTGAATTATTTTTTATATAATAAATAATATACTTTCATCATATAATTTTTACTTTATAAAATATTTTTATTTTGATTCAATAAAACACAAATAGAATTTTTGGTTATTTTTTGAAATTCAATTAAGGAATTTATTTTGATTAATTAATGGTTTTTTGAAAAAAAAAATAATATTTTTATAAAATATCATTACTAATTAATTTTTATTAAATATAAATTATCATAAATTTTTTATGAAGTCAAATGTAATTTTTTATAAGGATTCAAAACTATTATTTTCAAAAAACCTATGATTTCTCCATAAATGTAAATTTTTAATTTAAATGTATAGATAAAAATATTTAGAAAATTATTATGATAAATGGAATATTATTTATGGAATTAGAACATCGAAATTATCCAACTGTGAGTTTTTCTTAATTTTCCAAGACAGTGAAATTTTCAGGTAAAAAATTAAATACTATATAAATATGCAATGTGTATTATGACAGCATAATGACCCAAAAGTGATATAATAAATAGTATAAATGGTATCCAAAACAATATATATGTTTTTATTTTAAAATAATTTGTTTTTCATTACTTTTATAATGATTTTATGAATCCTCCATTACCATTAATAGATTTTATGGTTTAAAAATCATTTCATTATATGTATGACCCAGTTCAACATAATAAAGGGTATTATTTTATTAATTTATAACATATGACTTATAAAATAATAAAAAACTACTCCTATTAGGAAAAACCCATGGTAAAATCCATGATAATATTGGTAGTTTTGGTTTTGTTATTATATAGTATCCAAAACCTATGTTTGAGAAATGATAAAGAATTCCCTAATTATTTCCTATATAAACCCACACAAACTCTCATTTATCTTACATAAAATAATTTGAGAACATTTTTACTCATCCCTACACTCTCAATAGTTCGATCAAGGTTCCCCCAAACTCTCAATAATCTCCTCTAAAACATTTGGTGTAACACGCTCAAATAAGGGATCCTATCTTTCATACCTTTATTCAAGAATATTTTTTATTTTATACCATTTTATTTTCAATTAATAATTTTGGGGTTTGTTTTTACACATTCCCCATACTTCCCATATGATTTATAAATTATTACAGACCCCTTTCACTCTCATTAATCCCTCCCATGAATATTCATGTTCCCCTATTATGCTGCTGAAATTCTACTATGTGATTCCATGCCAAAAAAACATGTAGTGAATACCTATAAAAAATTCCTTTCAAGTGTGTTCACCCTTATGAACAAAAACTTGTTTTATTGATTAATTACATGTATTTTTCCACTCTCATTGATATTGTAATAAAATTTGATAAAAAATGAATCCATATTGTATGATCTATATGGAACACTTAAGCATAAGAATGAAATGAATGTGATGGGTAGCCAAAAATTATATAGAGCTATAATGTATTGGGTAATGTTTACTCTCATGATACATCATTTTTAGACAAAGAGTAAACATAATTCCTTTATGGGAATTTTTACATCATAATATCTTGGTATTTATTTTTGACCTATTTTAATGATGTAGTGTTTTAAGTTGTTTCCACATTTTCCATGTTACCTTTATGTTATCATGCTATATAATACCCCATTGTTCATTTTTATGATTTTCACTCCATTTATTCATCATTAATATACCTATTTTATAACAATTATTACTTTATTCATGTTATGTCATGATTATTCCATTACTGGGCTTTATAACTCCCTCATTTCTGATTATGTCCTCAGGTTATCCCATGTAGTTTTATGTGTGAGCATGTTAGGGACGTTTTCAAAAATGATCTTGTTTTCCACTATTTTAAGTTGTTATTTAATGTACCCAATTACAAAATAAAATATACTTTTTGATCTTTTGGATCATATTAAGTGAAATATTTTTCAATAAATCACGTATTAATGTGAAATAAAGAGCAGGGTTGTTAGAGTTGGTATCAAATGAAAATTACAGTTGTTTTTGGGATTAGGATTAGAAAACTCTATAAAAAATTGGGATAAGAATATATAAAAGAAAACATCCATAACTTTTGGTATGTATATAGTGATTGTTTTATCAAGAAAATACATCCATTTTTGGATACTACTATTGGATGTGGCTCTAAAACATATGTACATAGGGGTAAAACCTGAATTCACCACATTGATCTAGACTTAATTGGGTGCTAGTGCATGAAAATTTGCCATTATGCACACCTAGTTTGAAACTCCTAAGGGATATGCTTTGGTAAACTCATTACTCGTTATGAAAAAAAATTAATGGAACAAAAATTATCATAAGAGTCTATGTTATGAAATAGATCATGGATAACATATATTCAAGACTATAAATTCATAAGTTAAGGAAATAAATATAATTTATAACATATCCCTTTAATTTCATTGGATTATTATTTGTTTTTTTAATAGTTTAAAAATATTCATACATAATTTTCCATTTTATTCTATCCAACTACTGAAAATATGAGTAATCGGGTAAACAACAATTGTGATGGGCAATGTGATGATTGACCCAATGAGATGACAAACCCGATGGGAGTGGGAATCACATACTTTGTGACGATACTATCTCATCTGAGTTATGTTCTAAATAAAAACCTATATCTAGAGTAGAAACCAACTCCTCCTAAGAAAGAAAAATCTATAATTTAGTCATTTATGTGACAAAGTCCTCTGACAATCAATGGATCATCTAATCTCTTAATCATGGAATAATGGATCAACTCCATTGAGCTAATCTTATCCATCATTAAATGTTCTAAAAAAGATAAGGTTCTACATGTTTTTTTATCATATGGAGTGATAATATGATCAGTTGTGAAAATTTATCAATAATATGATGCCTCCGGAAGAGAACAAAGTGATGGGTAGGAAGGAATTTTGTAAAATGTTTTTTGATAAAATTTTTCTGTGCACTCCCCAACATAAACTAGAAAATAATTTATTTTCCCTTAGGGAAAATGATGAAGAATATATCAGGTTATATGTGAAAAACTTTACAAGACATTCATAATACATCATTGGCTTTTTGTCTACACCTGAATACAAGGTTGACCACTTCTTTGGAGGGATAAAACCTAATCTATGAAACCCATGGGGATTTTATTCATTGATGGTTATGAGAAAATTATATGATATTCCCTCAAAATTTAAATAGATATCAGTGAATCTCAAGGGTATCACAAGGATAATAAAATGAAATTGAATTTTCATTTAGGTTTTTTGATGGAGATATCTAACAGTGACAAAAAAAATTCAGCATTCCACTAGTCAATATCATGGAAAGAAGCACCCCAGAAATTGAATAAGGTGGATGAAGAAATGATTTATGTATGGGTTGGAAGGACACCTAGCTAGATATTTTTGATAGGAGAAACCCAGTAATGTGTTGGAGTAATGTAATTCTTCATTCAACCCTCATCGCACTGTTCATTGTTTTAATTGTAAGGAACCATGACACTTTTTATACCAATTCACTAAGATAAGGGTCTTTAAAGAAAACCAAGAACCTCTAAGGTATAAAGGCGTATATTTTTCCATTACATCCACCTAGGTGGATCCTGACAATGAAGTGGTGAAAGGTATGCTATTTATTCATTAAATAATAGTCAACATAATTTTTTATTTGGGTTCTACACATTACTTTATATCAGAAAAGGTTTAATAGAAATATTCAAACACCAGCACAAATAATGAAAGGAGAGCTATCTGTGAAAATAGAAAATGGGGAAATAATTTTATCCTAAGTATATAACTCATACCTTATTAAAATTTGTGGTTTGAAATTACCAGTGAACCTTTTTATACTCCCCTTAGTTTAATTTAATAAAATTATAAGTATAAATTTTATTTCCCTAAATAGAGCCAACATAAATTTTTGTGAGAAGGAAATCACTCCCCATATTGTGAATCATCATTCATTTCAATACAAGTGCAAGTAGGAGGATGAATCTTCTTTAGCACCTAAATCTCAATCATGGATATTATTTCCCTATGAGAAAGAATATCTTGATCAAATTACTGATTCTAACTAAAATATCATCCTTCAAGACATTACCATAATGAGGGAATATGCTAATGTGTTTTCCATGGAATATTCTAGTCTTCCTCCAATATGAGAAGTTGAATTTTCAATCAATATTATACAGGGGGTCATTTTATTTTTATATGAATATATATATAATGGTTGTTGTGGAACTTGAGGATCAAGAGAAAAAAGTATGAAAGATTATGTATAAAGGGTTCAAACACCCATGGGCTTCACCATGAGGTGCACTAGTCCTCTTCATTAAGAAGATGGATGTGTCAATGTGCCTTTTCATTGATTATCATGAGCTAAAAATTTTCATGAAAAAGAATAAGTATCCAATACCATGGATTAATGACATTTTTTATTAGAAAAATGGATAACAATACTAATCCAAGGTGGAGATGTTGTCAGGGTATTACCAAGTTAGGGTGAAAAAGGATTATATCCCCCAGACTACTTTTTGTACAAGGTACGGGCACTATGTATTCATAGTAATGTAATTTGGACTCACTAATGCTCTATAAATATTTAAAGATGTGATGAATAGAGTATTTTTATATTACCTCAATAAATGTTTTGTAGTATTTGTGGAATATATTCTAATATAATCTAATAGAAAAGAGAAGCATGAGAAGCATCTGAGACCTGTGTTAAATTCCTTATGAAAGGAGTATCTTTATTCCAAGTACATCAAATGTGAATTTTGGTTGAAGTAAGTGTCATTATTAGGTCATATCATTACAACCAATGGGATATATTTGGACCCTTAGATGATAGTAGTAGTTTACGGATGACTGAGGCCAATATCTATGACAAATATCTGTAGTTTCCTTGGATTATTTGGGTATTATCATTGATTTTTTAGATATTTCATGAAATCATCAAACCCTCTAAACAAGATAACTCAAAATTAACTTAGGTTTGTTTGTAATGATGAATGTGAATAGATATTCAAGGATTTGAATAAGAGTCTTATCAATTCACTTATTTTCACACTACCCAAAAGTGGAGAACTATCCATGGTATTCAGCAATGCTTCAAAGAAGATATTGGGTTGTGTATTAATATATAATGAAAAATTCAATGCCTATGCTTTAAGGAAGTTGAATGATAAAAAATGGAACTACCCAATGCTTGATCTGGAGTTTGATATTGTGATATTTTATTTGAAAATATGTATTCATTATCTCTTTTGGGAGAAGTATGAAATATATACAGATCCCAAAAGCCTTGAGAATATATTCACACATAAAGATATGAATATTCACCAATGAAGATGTTTAGATATGATCATGGACTATGAGTGATCAACTAACTCTCATCCTGGGAAATCGAATAAAGTGGTATACTCTCTGAGTAGAAATAATATAGAAATTTTATCATTGATGATAATTGATAAGGATACCATTTTCTTATATTTGAAAAGGATGGACATCATAATCATAAAGGAAGGAATATAATAAATCATTTAACAAATGGATATTCAACCACCCCTTATGTAGAGGTTAATGGATGATAAAAGACATGATTTTTTGATTCAGAAGAATATAGAAACTATAAGAAAATGGAAATCCTCAAGGATCTATATTAATGAAGAGGGAGCTGTGAGATTTGGGTCAAGACTATATGTACCATCAAATCTTGAGTTTAAGAATGATCTATTGGATGATTCAATTATCTTAACCTTATACATCCACCAAGGAAGAAAAAAATTTATATCGAGGTCTTTGAGAGAACTATTAGAGTGACAATATGAAGAAGGTTCTTAGAAAATATGCATCAAGATGTCTTGTAGGGTAGCAAGTGAAAGAAGAAAGGAAAAAATATAAGGGGATGATGAAATGATTATACATACGAAATATATATAATAAATCATCACCATGGACTTTTTCATTAGTATTCTAATGAAATGAATAGGGAATAATGTTATATGGGTTTTGGTGGATTGTCTTATAAAGACTTCACACTTCAATGTGATCCCAGAAGATTTCCCACTCGATCAACTTGCATGAATATAAATTAGAAAAGTGGTAAGGATATATAGAACACTGTTATCGATTGTATCTGATAAATATATAATATTTATCGATATGTTCTCAAGGAGTCTCTAACATTATCTAAATACATATTTGAACTTCATCATAACTTATCACCCTCAAACTGATGTCCAATCTAAGGGACTATCCTGACACTTGAGGAAATATTGAGGGCATGTTCAATTGACTTAAAAGAAGGATGGGATCAATATGTTTCCTCAGTAGAGATCTTATACAATAACAGTTTCCATTTGAGCATCTAAATGTATTCCTATGAATCCCTTTATGAGAATAGGTATATAACACCTACATTCTAGGGTGAAGTTAGGGAACACTAACTGGTAGGTCCTAAAATGGTTGAGGAAATTGTGGAATAGGTTATGACCATTTAGATTCACATAAAGCCTAATCAGAGTCAACATGAGATCTATACTGACAATCTTCAATGTGACCTAGAGTTTTATGTTGGATATATGGTATTCCTTTGCATATCTCCATTGAAGAAATTCATGATATTTGGGAAGAATGGAAATCATATTCCAAGATACATCATCCCCTTTGAGATGCTTGATCGCATCAGAGTGGTGGCCTATTGACTAGAATTCCCTCCTAACCTATCTAAATTACTTGATGTATTCCATGTATACCTCTAGATAAAGTACATACTAGAACCCTCACATATACTCAATCCATGGGTGGTGTCTTTGCTGAAGGATCAATCATATGAAGAGCATCTGGTAAAGGTATTTGATCATAGAGACAAATTTATAAAAAATAAGAAAATGCACCAGGTCAAATAGTTATATAGAAATCGTAAATTTTAAGAAGTGATATGGGAATTAGGGTAAGTGATGAAACATTTTTACCCTCATCTTTTTTTTTGTGGGGAATGAAAATATCAATGGAAAAAATTCTGAAGGGGGGAGATTGCAAGGACTTAAACTGTTATAAATAAAATTCCCCTTATGGTTTAATTAAATGTATTATTTTGTAATATGTTTATGGAAAACTCATGAACTTATTTGGATTTATTGTATCCTATCAAATTAATTTGACCATTAAGAATCATTACCATTGATAATATAATCATTGAACAATGGCCATATGATTAGTATAAATATAGGGTTTAAAATAATCTAATTGACATTGACAAAACAAGTGATGGCCTCAACTAATAGGATCATACCCTATGAATCCCATTTATAGGATATTTAGAGGGAGATTGTATCATATGTCATTTCCCTTGACCAAGTATAAGCTGAGATACAACAACTTAGGCATTAATGAACCCATTTATAGGTGAATTTCAAGCTCACCGAGATCACGACCCAAACCGTGTATGCTGAACTGCCCCATGAAATTCTCATCATCACGCATCTTACTCTTAGGGGTTTACTGGTGTATTAATGAAATATTTATCATGAACCTATAGATATTATTGTGTTCATTATTTTTTTATAACAATGAATATATTTTAATCTTATTATTGTTACTATATAAATTATTTTAATTTTGAAATAATAAAACACAAATTGTATTTTTTGGTAATATTAAAATTCAATTATAGAATTTATTTGGATGAATTAGTGAATTTATAAAATAAATAATATTTTAATAAAATGTTATTATTAAATAGTTTTAATCAAATATAAATGATCATATAATATTTATAAATAAAAAATTATTTTTTCTCAGGGTTTGAAAACTGTTATTGTTAAAAAACATAGAATTTAAAAATAAATATAAATTTTTAATTTAAAAGTGAAAATGAAAAAATTTATAAAATCATATCGATTTAATTAATACTTTTTTGGAATTATAATATTGAAAGTATTCAATGGTGAATCTTTCATAATTTTCTAAGACAGTCAAATTTTACGATAAAAAATTAATTATGGAATAAATATACGGTGTGTATTAAGACAAAATTATGACCAAAAAGTGATATAATAAATATTATAAGGGTATAAAAGACCAAATATATGTTTTCCCTTTAAAAAATTCAATTTTATGTATATTTTATTAATTTTATATATCCTTTATGAATCGCCAAAAACCATGTATATATTTTATGAATTTAAAATCATTTCTTTAAGAGTATGAATCACTACCACATAAGAAGGGGTGTTGTTTTATTAATATAAGAACTTTTAAATATAGAATAATGAAAAAAACACCCCATTTGGATAAAACCATGGGCAAAAACCATGGGAAGTTTTGTAGTTTTGGTTATTTTAATATATATTTTCCAAAACCAATGTTTGAGAATTGATAAATAGTTTCCTGATCATTTACTATAAAAACCCACTCAATATCCCATTTATATTCACCAAAAATCCTTTGATCATGTCCTTACTATTCCCTCCTCTCTCTAGATTCATCATAAGGTGCCCTGAAGCGCTCAAGAAGCTCCTCCCAAGCATTTGGTATCACATACTCAAGTAAGGAATCCTCTCTTAATCCCCATTATTCAAGAATCTTCTTCATGTCATACCATTTAATTTTCAATTCCTAAGGTTTGGGTGTGTTTTTTCACATTACCTATATATCCCATTTGATTTATATATGATTAGTGACCCATATTAATTTCATTAATACTCCATTTAAAATTTAACTTCCCCTATTATTCTGCCAACATTTCAATTCAAGATTCCATACCAAAAAATGTATAGTGAATACCCATACCTAATTTCTATAAAGGGTGTTCATCCTAATGAAATTATAATTATTTTATTGGGGAATTACATGTATATATTCCACACTCCTTTATTGTGAAATAAAATGTGATGAAAAATGATTCCATGTTGTATGATCTATGTGTCACACTAAAGCATGAGAGTGGAAATGAATGTGACGAGTGCGCCTGGAATTATATAGCGCTCTAATTAATTGGGTAATGTTTAGTCTCATGAGGTGTCATGTTAGGACAGAGAGTAAACATGGTTCCTTTATTGTACTTTTTACATCATTATTTCTTTTAATTTATCCTTGACCTATGTTAATTATGTAGTGTTTTATGTTGTTTCACATTTCCCATGTTTCTATTATGTTATCTTGCTATATCATGACTCGTTGTTTATTTTTATAATTCTCGGTATTTTTATTCCCCATTGATATATGTATTTTCTCACATGTATTACCTTATTAATCTTATACCGTGTTTATTCTCTTACTGGGATTTATAGATCATGCCTTTCTTATGTATGTCCCCAGGTTATCCCATGAATTTTTAAGTGTGAGCATTTTAATGAAATTTTCAATAATGATGATGTTTTTCCTATTTTGAAATATTATTTAATGTACCTAATTCCCAAATACACTATAAGTATTGATTATCCAAGTGGTATTAAGTGTAATATTAAATGACAAATCATGTACAAATGTGAAATAAAGAGAATGGTTGTTATAGGACAAGAGTTTTATTGATTAGGCATACCTTCAAAATGTCGGTGACTTGGTATGGGCACGATGTGTCAGGAGGCATGTGTTGTCGGTGACTTATTTAGAGGTGGAAACTAATGATATTACTAGGTTACTTTACATTAGTGTATTACTTAGGATATGAGATAAGGATCCCTACCTCTAATTTTATTCTAGCACCAGCTGAGACTGGTGATAGATTTATGGTGGCTGTTGATCCCCAGGGGAGATTTTGTTTATTTCATGAATTTTCTATGACTTAATTTATTTTTAGTACATGCCTAATTAATAAAAAATATAAGGTAGGAACATGTTAGTGGTTTTCAACTTGGAATTTTTCTCACACCCTACATGGGACCTCTAGTATGCATGTTTACTTCATAATTAGGCTTTCAGTTAATTGTTTGGGCTCTGGAGCTAGGTCCTAGTGTTTGAGTTGGCATGGATTGATGGAAAGAAACCTTGAGGATCCTTCATCAGCAAACGTTTCTATTTTTTTCATTTTCTTCATAGAGATACATGTCGTATATATATATATATATTGAGGCCATCCATGGGATACCCTTTTTGCATATTGATATGTATGACCTATATTGGATGCATGTCCTACTTTAGATTCTACAAATGTTATGTTTTCTTCATTATATATTTCTTCGATTGTTTCTTTTTTATTCTTCCATTATTGTATATGGTTATTGTACTTCCTTCATGGAAAGATTACTTATTGAGTCTGCATGGTCTTTATTTTCACTAAATTATATTTATATAGACCAATATTATATAATCATCAGAGGGTATAGTCTCCCCACTATCACCACCTTTACACTCTTGATAGTAGTCACCAGTCTTTGGTGTTTGAGGAGGCCCACATAAGGCTGGTGGCGTAGGGATTGAGGTAAAATTTGTGTGGATAATCAGTTTATGGTGCTACAAAAACAAAGTGTCCCAATAGACATGATTCTCAGTAGTATTACAAGAATATAAAATCTCAATGTCACAATATCATTGTGCTGTAAAAACATGTGAATCATTCCCTTCGCTTTTAATTTTAATTAAACCAATTAATTATCATCATTAGGAAAAATTTAAACCATATTCCCATGGATATAAAAATATAAACTTACTACATGATACAACTTAGAGGGAGTTTAAGGATACCCTACCATTAAGAAAAATATTAATGCTATGTGCTACACCAAAATAGGGGTCAGATGCACATATAGAACCAATATAGGAAGAATAAGAACCCACACAAGAAAAAAGGATTCATGAATCTAGGGGAAAGGAATTAAAACCTATTTTCTTAATAGAATTAAATCAATAAGGACTGAAGGATGTATCTTCATTTTATAATTTATATATACAAAATGATCCAGATTTTAGATTACAAATATAATTTTAATTGATCATTAATACAGATCACATTAAATTCAATGTGGAATACCCATTTAAAATATATATAATTTTATGAAATGGATGATATAAATATCTTATTTTTAAATTACCCATAATTACAATAATTAATTATTTAAAACTATTTTACCTAAAAAACAAAAAAAAAGGAAAAACTGTAAATTCTAGAAAAACAGAAACATGATATTACCAGGTAATACATCCAGCATCTACCATCAAAAGATACCATCAGATACCACCACTAGAATATACCATCAAAACATAACACTATAAGCTACCTTTATAAGATACCACCATAATGTGTCATCAGGAGATACCACTAAACTAAGTCTTCTACAATCAAGAGAAACATCCAAACTAACTCTATTATAGTTAGAGATTCCAATAGGAGTTATCAATAGGAGCTATCACCAGACTAATTCTTCTACCATTAGGATATATTTTAAGGTTATACCATTAGGATCTACCATAAAGAGGTACCATCATGAGATACCGCCAAATTAATTCTGTTTCTTCCATGAACTATATTTTAGAACTATCATCAAGAGATACCATAAGTAGCTACAAAAATCCTCTAAAACACCCCCATTTCCCCCCTAAACACCTTAAAACTCATTAGGAACCTTTATGGGAACCTCTAACACCATATTTACAACAAATTAATGGGCCATAACATCTATGATGTTACGTCAAGGATAATCTTTTTCTTATTCACAATCATTTGAGCTTGATATGTGTGCTCATAAGGAAACAATATCTATACTGGATATGATGATTCGAAGTGATATTTATCCTCCTACTTGTACCTTTCTAGAATCTGAGGGTGCCACATGATATAGAGGGGGATTTCTTTTTCTGAGTAGTTGATGTTCGCTTTAAACCATTTTATACCCATATTTGCATCAATTTCCACAAAAGGGAGTTCCAAAAGGTTCACTGGGATGTTCATCACACAAATATTGATATGGGAGAAGTTATATAATTTATATTCAATAATTAAAAATTCATATGATTTCACTCATAGGTCCTCCTATATAATTTTATGTGGGGTTTAAATGGTTCTACTAAACCAACATGATATAAAAAAATGAATATAACCTTGTATGATAGCCCTTCATTTTACTATTCGATTATGGTTCTAATCATATTACTCATCCAAAATAGACACTATAATAAAAATTTTCTAACTACTAAACATATAAAAATGAAATTATGAAAATAAAAGGGATAAATCATAAATGACAAATATTCATTAACCTTTTATATTCAAGGATTCTATATATGTTATCCATGGTTTATTTCCTAACATAAAATTTCATAGTCATTTTTTCCTATCAGGATGGTTTGTAAAGAGCTTGTAAATTATCCAAAGAATATAAAATAAGAGTTTCAAACTAGGTGTGTGAAAGTGCCTATTTATAAAACCCTTGGTAATGATCGATTTAATACCTAGTCTGAATTTTTGGGGTTATTACCACTAAGTACAAATGTGCTAGATCCACATCCACTTTTAGTATCCAAACATTGATTATTTTCTTAGAAACAAATTACTCAATACGTTTCCATAATATTGAGATGTTTTTTTATTTAGTATTACCCATAATGATTTTACTATGGTTTAATGATATTAATCCCCAATAATATCTAGACCTTACTCAGATACCAACTATGAAAACCCATATCTTTTATAAAATTAATTCATGATTCATTACATACAAACATTGGTATAATACAATCCAAAAAGATGAAGAGGCCCAGTTCCATTGGTAAATTGGAAAATTAGCATGAAAATTAAAACATGTAAAAAATACATTATTTAAAACTCCATAACATTACCTTAAAAATCCATTGATCTTCTAATACTGCATAGGAAAATATAGATATGTACATTAGAAATGATTGAACTAACAATCCCAGCAATAGAATAATCAAATAATAACATGATGAATGTAATACATGTGGGTCAAGAGGAATATCATGATAACATAAAAGTGTGAGAATCATAAACATGAACATAAAATAATGATATAAGATGCTAACATCAAGGGAACATATGAATCTGGAAACACCATACAATATGCCATCATAATCATATGTCAAGGCTAACTACTAAGACATAATAACATAGTATACTTAAGATAGCCTCCTAATACTATAAATGGTATCTCTTAAGATAAAATAATTACCCAATTCGTTGAAGTGTTATGTAATTTTGGGCCCACCAATCACATTCTTATCATTTAAAAGTCTTTTTGTGTAATATAGATCATACACCATAAGGATGGTTTTCATAACATTTAACAGCACAATTAAGATGTGTATATTGCATTAATGAATTTCCACATTCATTTAATTATTGATCAATCTAGGATAATAACCTTGAGTGGACATGGGAAAGGGTATTCACAATACAAATGTATGGTATAGAAAATCAAGGGATAATTTCGAGAACCTAATGGGTCTGAAAATGGTTCATTTAAGGGTTTAATGAGAGTGAAATGTGGAATATCATTAATTTTAAATACTAAGGGTAGTAAACTGATGTGAAAAAACATATAAATAGTTGAATATTTGGAAATCAAAAATGAATAATACAAATAGAGTACTTCAATAAAGAGTAGTATGAGAAAATATTTTTCCTTGATAGGGAAATTATAATAGCTTTTGAGGATTATCTTAAGTTCTTGGTAACACCTTGGAATTCATTTCGAGAGTTAGAGGGATAGGAACTTCATTATAAAATTTTTTCGAGTGAATATGGGTGGGAGGTTGGGTGAGTATTTATATAATATGATAGGGGAATTATTTATTAATTACTAAACTTTGTTTTGTTCTCAATATAATAAAATAATGAAAACATAAAACCTTACCATGGATTTTACCATGATTTATTCCAAATTAAAGTGTTTTTATGAATTTTATGAAGCCAAAAACTAAACATATTAAAAAAACATCATTGGTGATATGGAAGTGATTCATGTTAATAAAAAATTGATTTTAAAACCTGAAAATATAATATAGGTTATTAAAGGATTCATTAAAGGTTTACAAAATTAATAAAAAAATAAAAAAAGTAAATTATTTTCATATAAAAATCCATATTTGGTAATTTATTTTTTTTATAGAATTTTCTACATCACTTTTATGCTATAATGATGTCATAATAGAGATCGTATATTTATACTATATTTAATTTTTATACAAAAGTTTCAATGTCTTAAAAAAGTATGAAAAATTAATCATTGGTTTATTTTGAAATTATTAAGTAAAAAATAATATTTATTTTACCAATAATAATTTCATAAATATATGTATTTCCTCTTTTAAATAAAAAAACTTTTTTATTGAAAAATGTTGTTTTTGAGGGAATAAATTTTTTTAACCCCTATAATGATCACATTTGTATTTATTAAATTATATTATATTTTTTATATAAATAAATATTATATAATAATGATATTGTAAGGAAGTACCATTTATCTCAAAATTCATGAATTTATCAAAGAAAGTGTTAAAACTATATATTTTTTAAAAATACTGTTATTTTCTTATCAAAAACAAATTTTAATCAAATCAAATATAATTTTATATATAATGTAACAATGAAAATGGATAAATATAATAATTATTTTATTACCAAGAAAATATAAAATTCAAAATATAGGTTCTAGATACACGACTCCTTATTACACCAGCATACACCCTAAGGGTAAGGTGTACGATGATGGTACATTATTGTGGTGGTTCAGTGAACATAGTATGGGTCGTGATCCCAATAAGCATTAAATTCTACAACAAATTGTTTCATTCATATTTTAGTTGTTAAATTTTATATTGGTCTTGGTCAAGGGAATAGATCAATGATTCCATCTACCTTGTAAGATCTAATAATTAGGAATAATAGGGTATGATATTACTGGTCGAGGCCATCACTTCTTACACTTATTTCAACTAAACATTATCATTACCCTTAATATATACTAATATTATTGTTCACTATAAAATTTCAATATAATAAATATTTAAGATACATAGTTTTATTTTATATCTGAAAAGAAATTTTTTATAAAGGTCCAAAATAATTAATGTAGTGCATGTTATTTTTATTACTACTTTACTAAATATGTTATTTATTCAATAAAAATGAAATTTAATTTATAAATATTTTGTCTTTAAAAAACATAGGGATTTCTAAAAAAATAATTGGTTAGAACATATAGAATCAATAAAACATGGTGTGCAACACATCTCATAACTCATCCCCTCACCAGTAGGGCCCTAATACATCGGGACTTAGTCCCACATGTTGGCATCCACCCTAATCCCATGGACCTATCTCAACACTCTAGGGGTCCTCCACCGCAATTTGGATCAACTACCTAGTTTTATACCAAAATAAAATATTATTGGTAAAAATACACAAAATATGATGCATGAAAGTAGTTATACCTATGGGGCACATAAAATTAAATCACCAATTAATGAAGAGACATGTAAAGGTCTTGTCCACCTACTTCAGACAAGGTTGAACCCATAATTATACAGTCTGACCATTGTTTCCCAGTTCCATATAAATATAAAAACCATTCTTGAGGACATATCTTACATCAATCATCTTCAAAATATGATTTTAAAAACTTATACTTGATTAAATATGTAAAAAAACATGCCTAAGGCCTCAAGACTCACCTGATCACCCAATAAATCCAAATGAGGTCTTTTTTAACATCCAACTTGTCCTTCAGAACCTTAATCCCACATAATTATCATTAAATTAATTAATTAATTAATCTAAACTAATATTTTAAATTGTATTAACTGGTGTAAAACTCATTAAGTTGTCCACTAATGTAGAAATCGTGAGAAATTGGGTGTGTTTCACTCCAAACACACCTCTAAGAATATTTCAAGAATAAATCCAAGAATTATGTACCAAAATTAAAATCCATTTTTACCCAAATCCATTATAATACTTTTTAAAATTCACCAAGTAAAATACCTTTTGAAAAATTTTAAGCGACAGCTCGATTTTAACCACTTGGGATGTCCTCTATAAGATGAACACTAAACCCTCATTAAGTAAAAAAAATCCCCATTCATTAGTGAAATAGTTCCTTTGAAACCCAAACCATACAAATTAAAATCAACGAAAAATGGTGAGTATAATAAATGGTATTATTATAGGTGATAGTACGTTGATATTGTACGGTGAATCCCTCCAGAATAACCCAATTCGAAGGCACACCAAGGGTGAGAAAAGGAGGGGAAATAGGGGCTATTCCCCATATGCTCTTTCTGATATAAGATAATAATACTAATAGATTTATAAATTTTAACTAATAGAAAATACCAAAATTCCCCTCATTAAAATGAGGGCGCCCAAACCTCACCAGCTGGCAGATTGTAGCTCACCAGTTAAGCGGTGGTTGCTTCATTTTTCAGTAGTCGATTGACCACCATTTCAAACTTTCCAAACTCTAATAAAGCATCTCTTAATCAGATTTAATAATTATTCCACAAAAACAACCACCTAACAGATATTTTTAAATGTTTTAAATTAATTTATAAATCTAAATTCTCAAAAAGAACTCGCAACAAAACAAAAATGTTCCATTCCCTTGAGAATTTCCGATCTATAATGATGTGGGTTGTTATAACTAATGAGATAGAAAATGGAAATAATAATTTAAATCCTAATATTTATACATATTAAATGAAGATTTATTGTTTTTAGGATATAAATAACATAAAATTACCATAATGGATATTTAACCATAAACAATCCTGATTAAAAGTTGGATTGGAAGATTAACAGTGACAAGTTCGTGATATTTGAAGTAATAATCAATCAATGAATTGATTTTGGGAAGAAAATATAAATACACATAAAAATTTTAAATAACTCATAAAATAATTAGGGGTATTTAACCTGAAATATTATGATAACATAGTCAATGGAGACATAATATAACCCAATGAAAAGAAATTATGCTAAAAATCCCCTTACCCTAAACATTATCTTGGTCAAATACACTCTAACCACATTTATAAAAAAATTATATTTTTTATATATCTATATAATAACCATAATTATATTTATATTAATATATACCATTATCTTATAATTTCTTATTGCCCATTTATTATTAATTCTTTGTTAAAAATCAATATTTTTATGTTAATTATTCAGTTTCCCACACATGTACCAATTTAACATTTTTGGTCCTTGCACCTTAGTCATGGATTAATCATATAAAAAGTTTTATTTAAGGTTTATACTTTTTTATGATATATTAATGGAGTTTTATAGTGATTTCATTGAACATATAGTAATGAATTTCAGGGAAAAAATAAAAATACAATTTTTTGACATTTTGATTCTATATAAAGATTGGGAAATAAAAATATATATAAATATTCCTAAATTTCAAGAAATATAAAATTCACAATTTTTAAATGATATCATCATTATTTAACATTACTTAATCATTCATTAAATAGATATTATAACATCATTGATCTATGTGGTTATACAAACTCAAACACAAGTGTGATAAAATGAATGAAAGTGTAATAACATAAAATTACATAAAAAACATATCATTTTAAAATAATATTAATCATTTTATTAATTTAATATTTATATATTAATTAAATTTTAAGAACCAATCGTTTTATTAGGATATGAAAAATGAAATACATCATTCATAGTGGCAGTAATTTTCACGTCTACAGGGGATAAATTTTTATTTTTCAGTGGATGGAAGGAATGGAAGGTAAAAAAAATATGTAAATCATATATATCATATCTATTAATTAAATAAATCTTTATAACCATCCATTTGAGGTGGTGATGAAAAATTAAATATGTCATTTCTGGAGTTTGTAACACCCCAATCTTCTACGGTACGCTTCACTTTGAATAATGCAATAGCGTGTGTTGTACGCAACATCGAGTTCTAACACACCACAACCAATCAAACTAGCAGTTATGAATTGTAATACCCACTTTTTGAAATTTATAAATTTTATTTTTCAAAATGGACTTCATTTTTGGATTCGGAATACTGAAATTAGCCTAGGGTGATTTTTTGGTATTTTTCTGAAAAACTTCATTTTTTGATGAATAGTGAAACCACCAAGTGGTAGTTAAAAAAATGAATTTTTCATAAAACTTAATTTTACCGCTTCTGTGAGTGGAATTTTAAAAATCCGTTAGACACGGTTAATATCAAGGAGTAAAATGTGGTTCAATGAGATGAAAATAATTTTTGGTGAATAGTAACTTTTACCTTTTATTTACCACGGTTAAAAGTAAATAGGGTGATTAAGGGTAAAAATGATATTAATATTACCCTAACACATGTCATAATTCTATTCGACAAGTGTATCTCGACCAAAAACAACCTTAGGAGTAAAATATTATCATTTAGGTCCACTTGGATTAGATTAGGACATTTATTATTATTTAATTCAAAGAAGAGTTAAAAGAGTTAAAATCAAAGTTTATTTACTAAAACATTTTTAATATAGGGTTATACATAAGATAAATTCGATTATAAATATTCATTAGAAAGATAAAAACATTTCCTACATAATTATATTTTATTTATAACTTTTAGACATTAAATAATTTAATTTATTTATGACACAATGATGATGCAGTAATTACCATAATAGTGAAAAATTAAAATAATTGATATTATAAATACCAAAATAAATATAATTTGAGACTTTTTATGAATTAAAAAAAAATTATAGGTTAATATGAAATGTTAGGAATGATTTAATTAACCTTTTTTGAAGTAATCATTCTGTTATGATTTTCAAAAAAATCAATTTTCCAAATAGTGTCAAAATTGACATAAAAGAGTTTTTAAAAAAAATATTATATTATTAATTGATTTTTAATTCCTAAAAATCTAAGGTTCGGCCAAGAGACTTATATCATGATATTTTTATCATTAATGGACCACTTGGGGGGTCTCTTGGAGGTATATAGTATGTTTATTAACTATATATTATAAAAATACAATGTGACATGTTAAGTGTCAATCTAATTAACTAAGAGTTAAAACTAAAAGATAAGGTTAATATAATAACCCAAACCTGTATAAATTATATTTGTTGAGTGTTTTTTGACCCATCCTTACATTTACCTTTAAATAATCTACTTTGGATCCATTAGAAACCGAATATTAATTTATTATAAAATAATATTTCTATATTTTCCAAAGGTACCCCTCACCCCTCCTGTAAAAGGGCACTCCCCCTTCTCATTAATTCACACCTAAAAAGCCTTTTGGTTCAGCCAAACCCTGACCAAATACTCTATCAAATTTCCTCAATACAACCTAGAGGCCTTAGTTTCATCAGAAATCCAACCTACGGAGCCCTTTTGATCAAATCAAAAGGAAGAACCCAAAGAAGAGGCAATGTTTTCACCACCCTTTTTCAAATTCATTTCTTCTTCAACTTCTTCTTTATTTTTTATTACCATTATTAAATAATTAATCTAATATCTCTTATATACTGTAAAATTATTATAAATATGGTACAACCATATTCAGTATTCTATCCATCCTTTGAATGGCATGTCACCATACGTGCGTACGTACGGCTTACCGTCTCCACGTCGTGGTGTAATTGTTATTCAATAAATTATTATTTGGATGGGTATAATAATGATGTGTACTTCATGTAAACAATATATATAACATGATAATGATTCTGTATATAATATATACCATCCAATTATATATTATTTTAATATCAAAAGAATGATATTGTCGCTCGTGCGTACGTACGGACTACCGTCTCCACGAACGCGATGAGATTCCTTCTCCATCGTATCCATTCAAGTATAATTCTCATTTGATGATTAATAATAGTATCTAAGGACTTGATATAATTCTGTATATGAATAAGATACAAACTATCCATAACAAACATGGCTTATGTAACAAAACATATAAAAGAAAACGAGTAAGTTAACACCCGAAACGACGATAATTCTAAAATATTATTAACAAAGCAATGATAAAAGATCATATATGATATCATATTAGTGTATATGATTCTTGTATAATTTAATAACAATTATTTCACCATTATACAGGAGTTTAACCAACCCCAACCATGTAAAATTACAAGTTAAGGGTTTATTTCACAATCTCTTCATTATCCGAGGTTGTTTATACGTAATAATCTACTGGGACTTCTTTATCATCCACATCCATGTTTCTTAAAAATGTATTTCAAAACATTTTTACTATTTACTAGAATATGGATTAAAGTCATTTATACCCTTTTTGACTTTTATAAGTGGTTTATAAAGGAATCCTTCCGTCATTTACCAAACAAGGTCTTTTTTAACCTTTTCGACAAAATTAAGGTAAGAATGTTTTTTTTAACTTATACGGCGGGTGCAGCTATTTTCCGCCATTATAAAATCGTCGAAGATTCCCTTAAAAGATTATATGAATATTTTAAAATAAAATGTTTTATTTTATATATATATGACTCTTAAATTATTTCAAAATAGAAAGAAAAATTTCTCTAAAAAGAGTTTTGATTTCATCTATGTCAACATACTTTGATGGGTTTTAAGCTTATTTGAAGTTGATTTATTATGATACAAAACTTCTATGTTGTATTGAAGGTTTTGTGATATGTTTGACTGTGGATTTGTAATTTTTATACCATTCATGGTTTATGGATGAAGTATTTACATTTAGTATGCTAGTTTTAATACGAATGTTTATGTTATGTTTAAACCTTTTCATACGGGAATGCATTGGACTTAATATGTGACGGGTGGAGCTCGCTATATCTTCTCGATGCATCAGTAGGTCTCATGAGACAAACTAGTGTATTGGAAAAAGGCCTTGACCAAATCTTATTTGTAGTCTTAGCACGAGTCCTTGGCTATGTAAATATGATAGTTTGGAATTATGCATTCCATTATTATGAAAGTGGTTATTGATATTACATGTGATTATTCGATTAGTAGAATATCCATGTGAATAATTAAATAGAATTATTCCATTTTATTTATGCCAGACTATGTTGAAGTTCATGTTTAAAAGTCTTTTGTTTTAGTTATACATTGCCTTAAATGTTTATTCTTATTTATGAAAGTTTCCACTATATTGTTATCCTTACTGGGCATTTGATCTCACCCATTTTCTATGTTTTATTTTTCCTAGTATGTGAAGAAGTAATTTATGAATGACCTGCAGGGATAGTATGAGGGGATAAGAGTGTGGAATATGGAAACTATATTGTTGTAGTTTTCATTTTATGATGTAATGTAAAGTTTATTAATGTATCTAGTTATTCCAAGGCTACTAAACTAATCGGTCTTTCGAGACTTGATCTTTATTATGATCATGCCAATGTTATGTAATAATGCACCGACTCTGGGTAACTGGGGTCGGGGCGTTACAGTTGGTATCAGAGGAATTTTATTACAGACCTTGGATGCTAGATTTAGATAAACTCTGATTAGAGCACATAGATTTAAGATGGACTTTGAGTATTAGTATAGAAGAACTTCCTAGAATTTTGGTATTGTAGAGATTTTGTGAGTTTTCCGAGCAATACATCCCTGTCTGGATATGGGCATGTAGAGGCGGCTCTGACACAGATGTACCTAGGGGTAAAACCTGAAAACACCACTTTGAGCTAGACTCGAATGGGAACTGGTGCACAACAACGTGCCTTGCTGCACTCTTGGTTACGACACTCCTGGGGGATATGCTTAGGATAACTCTCATTTTCATTACAAATCATTATTAAGGGTTTATGAGTATATACTTTCTCAAAGAAAACATTTTTATGATTATGGATTATATCCATAAATAGTTCAATTTATGTTAAGTGTTTTATAAGTATGAAATTATGTATTTTGATTCCTAAACTGATCTAGTTTATGCCATTAGAAATGGTGCCTAGTGGAAGAAATGGAAACTGTATCAATGCACGCACTCTATATAGGGATTTCCCTCCTTATCTTGATAATTATAGTGGAGCTGGTGATACAACTGGTGTCGATCATCTAATCACCATACTGGGACAACTCACTCAGGTTATGAATAATAACCCTACCCGTATGGAGCACCCTGATCCGCAACATGGAGGATCAATGTTAGATCACTTCATGAGGCAACAACCACCAAAATTCAATGGTAGTACAAATCCATTGGTAGCTGAGCAATTGATAAGTTCCCTAGAGAAAATATTTCAGGCTTTGGGAAGTAGTGAAAGGGAAAAAGTTATCATGGCAGTTTACCACCTCACTGGAGATGCTGATCAATGGTGGTCATTGATTCAAAACATGAAGGAAGATGATGCAGTATCAAATATGGAATAGAGGGAGTTCAAAGATCTGTTTTTAGATTAATACTTTCCTCATGACCATCAAGAAGATATGAAAAGACAATTTCTGAGTCTGAGACAAAAGGAGGATGATAATGTCACAAATTATGAGGCTAACTTTACAAGGTTAGCAAGGTATGCAGGATATTATATACGTAACCCAATAAGTAATATTGATTGTTTATTTTATGGGTTAAAACCATTCCTCCGTCGAGCATTAGTCTCACAATCCTTCTCATCGTACGAAGACATTGTCTCATGTGCTATCAAGATAGAGAACAATTATCTAAGTCTTATGACTTTAAAGCAAAGCAAGAGAATAAGAGATCTGCTAATCAATCTGGGAATGGAAGTAAAGGGAAGAAGGGAAAAGTTGAATATCCATCCTGCAGTAAATGTGGGAAGAAACACCCCGGTACTTGATTAAAAGGAACGGGATTTTGTTACAAGTGTGGTGAAAAAGGCCACCAAGCTCGTGATTGCAAGGGGAAGAAGGAAGCTACCGATGTCCAATGCTACATCTGCAAGGAGATGGGAAATTATGCAAATGAATGTCCTAAGCATTAGGGGAACTTACCTAAAAAAAGGCCAAGGGATCAAGACCAAGCTTATGCTATCACTACTACTGAGGTAGAAGCTCTGAAAGACGTGGTGGCAGGTAATTTAATGGTTTCCTCAAGTTTAGAAAATGCATTATTTGATTCTGGATCATCGCATTGTTTCATATCTTCCCAGTTTTCTAAGAAAGTTAGATATTTCCAATTTGATTTAACAAGGGAGTTATGAGTTAAAACTCTTAAGGGAAGAATCATTGCAACAAAGTTTTGTGAATCAGTCCCCATCAGAGCACATAAATGTTCTTTATCTACTGATCTCATCGTCATACCTATGATTGAGTTTGATATAATCCTTGGTATGGATTGGCTTTCAGACCATGATGCGATGATTTATTGTAAAAAGAAGGAGGTTACGATTTTTGATGATGATGATAAGGAACAACTTATCTTTAGAGAAGAATCATCACCACCTAATTCTTATCTATATCCACCCCTAGTAGCTCAACTAAATTCAATTATTGGGGAGGAAGAGAATGGAATGAATGTGGGTGATGAATGGAATGTTCAAATAGAAGATGTACCTGTTGTGAAAGAATATGTAGATGTGTTTCCGGAAGATTTACCTGGACATCCTCTAGAACGAGAAGTTGAGTTTTCCATTGATTTAATTCCTAGATCAAGGCCTATATCGAATACCCCTTATAGAATGGACACTGTAGAATTAGTTGAACTAAAGAAACAACTAGAGGAATTGAGTAATAAGGGATTTATTCGCCCTAGTGTTTCTCCATGGGGAGCCCCTATTCTTTTGGTTAAAAATAAAGATGGATCTATGAGCTTGTGTATCGACTACAGGGAGATCAATGCTATAACAATAAAGAACAAGTATCCCCTACCTCACATTGATGATTTATTTGACCAACTACATGCAGCTCAATACTTTTCAAATATTGACCTTCGATATGGATACCATCAGTTGTGTGTGAAGAAGGAAGACATTCCTAAGATAGCATTTCGAACTAGGTACGGGAATTACGAGTTTATAGTAATGCCTTTTGAATTGACTAATGAACCCTCTGTATTCATGGATCTAATGAATAGAGTTTTCAAGGAATATATCGATGAATTTATGGTGGTATTTATTTATGATAACTTGGTATACTCCAAAATCTATGAAGATCATGAAAATCACTTGTGCATTATCCTGAAGACTCTGAGAAGACATGAATTATATGGGAAGTTTAGAAAGTGTGAATTTTGGCTTCAAGAGATTTATTTTCTGGGCCAAATTGTCTCTAAAGATGGAATCTCTTTTGATACTTCTAAGACCAAGGCAATCCAAGAATGGCCAGCACCTATGAGTATAACTGAGGTACACAGTTTTATTAGTTTAGCAGGTTATTATCGACTTTTCGTCCGGAATTTTTCCCGATTTCCTAACCCATTAACGAAGCTCACACGTAAAGGGGTTAAATTTGTTTGGACAAAAGAGTGTGAAGAATGTTTCAAAGAACTAAAGAGAATATTAATCAATGCTCCTATATTTACTCTACCATCGGGGAATGATGGGTTTGTTATTTATAGTGATGCATCGAAGAAAGGACTTGGTTGTGTCCTTATGCAGAATGATAGGGTTATTGCCTATGCATCACGATAGTTGAAAATTCATGAACAAAACTATCATACTCATGATCTTGAGTTAGCAGTTGTGATCTTTGCTTTAAAGATATGGAGGAACTACCTCCATGGTGAAAAATGTGAGATTTATACTGATCACAAGATTTTGAAGTATATTTTATCACAAAAAGAACTCAACATGAGGCAAAGGAGATGTCTTGAATTACTCAAGGATTATGATTGTACGATACACTACCACCCGGGGAAAGCAAACAAGGTGGCATATGCTTTGAGTAGAAAAGACCATGGAGTTTTGAACAATATTAGAATTGAAAGGGATCCAATTTTCATGGATCTAGTGAAGATGTACATGGGAATGCCCATGGAAGGTGAAACATCAGTGCTTTTTCAAATTGTTGCCAAACCATATTTACTATAAATGATTAAGAGTTCTCAGAACGATGATGAAGAATTTCAAAAGAAGATTAAAGCTGTGAATGATGGGATATTGAGAGACTTTGCGTATGAAGAAAGAATTTTGAAATTCAGGGAGAGGCTTTGTGTTCCCGATATACCTGAACTAAAAGGGAATTTCTGGATGATTCTCATAGTTCCAATTTCTCTATACACCCTAGGAGCAACAAAAAGTATAGAGATTTGAAGGAAAATTTTTGGTGGGACAACATGAAGAGGTAGATTGCCGATTTTGTGTCAAGATGTATGGTTTGTCAACAAGTGAAAGCTGAAAGGCAACAGCTGGGTGGAGTATTGCAACCTCTTCCCATACCTGAGTGGAAATGGGATAATATCACGATGTACTTTTTCATGGGACTACCAAAGACTCCTAGAAGAAACGATGCAATATGGTTTATTGTTGATTGTCTTACCATGTCAGAAAATTTTCTTGCTACAAGAGAATATCTACCACTGGAACATCTAACAAGACTATATATTGTTGAAGTTGTGAGACATCATGGAGTACCCTTATCGATTGTTTCTGTTCGTGATCCCCGTTTTACTTCAAGATTCTAGAAAAGTATTCAGAAAGCCTTGGATACTGAACTTCATTTGAGCACTACCTACCACCATCAAACAGATGGACAATCAGAATGAACTATTCAAACCTTATAAGACATGTTGAGATCCTGCTCACTTGACTTTCAGGGTATGTGGGATCAATATTTACCTCTGGTAGAATTTTCCTATAACTACAGCTTCCATTCGAGTATTCAGATGGCAACATATGAAGCATTATATGGAAAGAGATGTCGCACAACAACCTTTTGGGATGATGTTGGTGAAAGAAAACTTGTAGGCCCATAACTGGTGGAGGAAATGATGGAAAAGGTGAAGGTAATCCAAAACCATATCAAAGTAGCTCAAATTAGGCACAAGAGCTATGCCGATAATCGAAAGAAGGATTTGGAATTTCAAGCCAGTGATCATGTTTTCCTGAAGGAATATCCATGAAAGGGAGTCATACGTTTTGGTAAGAAAGGAAAATTGAGTCTCAGGTACATCGGACCTTTTGAAATTCTAGGACGAATTGGGGTTGTAGCTTACCGATTGGTAATGCCGCCAAGTCTCTCCAAAGTTCACGATGTGTTCCACGTATCTCTATTGAGGAAATACATGCCTGACCCAACACATTTACTCACCTATGAGGAATTAGAACTGGAACCCGATCTGTCTTATTGCGAAGAGCCCTTCAAGATTCTTGATATGAGAGAACAAGTACTGAGAAACCGGACGATTCGTCTGATAAAAGTCTTGTGGAGAAACCATAAGATGGAAGAGGAAATGTGGGAACCCGAGGAACTTGTGATGAAGAAACACCCAGGTCTTTTCATGCGGTAGTATTCTAGAAATTTTGAGGACGAAATTATTTGAAGGAGGGGAGAATGTAACACCCCAAGCTTCTACGGTATGCTTCTCTTTGAATAATGCAATAGAGTGTGTTGTACGCAACATCGAGTTCTAACACACCACAACCAATCAAACTAGCTGTTATGAATAGTAATACCCACTTTTTGAAATTTATAAATTTTATTTTTCAAAATGGACTACATTTTTGGATTCGGAATACCGAAATTATCCTAGGGTGAATTTTTGGTATTTTTCTGAAAAACTTTATTTTTTGATGAATAGTGAAACCACTAAGTGGTAGTTGAAAAAACTGAATTTTTCATAAAACATAATTTTACCATTTCTGTGAGTGGAATTTCGAAAATCTAAGAGACACGGTTAATATCAAGGATTAAAATGTGGTTCAATGATATGAAAATAATTTTTGGTGAATTGTAACTTTTTACTTTTATTTACCACGGTTAAAAGTAAATAGGGTGATTAATGGTAAAAATGATGTTAATATTACCCTAAAACATGTCCTAATTCTATTGGACAAGTGTATCTAGACCAAAAACAACCTTAGGAATAAAATATTATCATTTAGTTCCACTTGGATTAGATTAGTACATTTATTATTATTTAATTCAAAGAAGAGTTAAAAGAGTTAAAATCAATGTTTATTTACTAAAACATTTTTAATATAGGATAATACATAAGATAAATTCGATTATAAATATTCATTAGAAATATAAAACTATTTCCTACATAATGATATTTTATTTATAATTTTTAGACATTAAATAATTTAATTTATTTATAACACAACGATGATAGAGTAATTACCATAATAGTGAAAAATTAAAATAATTGATATTATAAATACCAAAATAAATATAATTTGAAGATTTTTATGAATTAAACTAATTTTATAGGTTAATATAACATGTTAGGAATAATTTAATTAAATTTTTTCGAAGTAATAATTCTGTTATGATTTTCGCAAATATCGATTTTCCAAATAGTGTCAAAATTGACATAAAAGAGTCTTTAAAACAAATATTATATTATTAATTGATATTAAATTCCTAAAAATCTAAGGTTCGTCCGAGAGACTTATATCATGATAGGTGTATCATTAATGGACCACTTGGGGGTCTCTTGGAGGTATATATTAAGTTTATTAACTATATAATATAAAAATACAAAGTGACATGGTAAGTGTCAAACTAATTAACTAAGAGTTAAAACTAAATGATAAGGTTAATATAATGACCCAAACCTGTCTAAATTATACTGGTTGAGTGGTTTTCGACCCATCCCCACCTTAACCTATAAATAATCCACTTTGGAGCCATTATAAACTAAATATGAATTTATTATAAAATAATATTTCTATCTTTTCCAAAGGTGCCCCTCACCCCTCTTTTAAAAGGGCACTCCCCCTTATCATTAATTCACACCTTCAAAGCCTTTTGGTTAGGCCAACCCCTGACCAAATACTCTCTCAAATTTCCTCAATAATACCTATAGGCCTTAGTTTGATCAGAAATCCAACCTAGGGAGCCCTTTCGATCAAATCAAAAGGAAGAACCCGAAGAAGAGGTAATGTTTTCACCACCCTTTTTCAAATTCATTTCTTCTTCAACTTCTTATTTCATTGTCATTCCCATTCTAAAATAATGAATCCAGTATATATTATATACTGTAATATTATTATAAATATGGTACAACCATATTCAATATTTTATCCATCCTTTGAATGACATGTCACCGTACATGCGTACGTACGGCTTACCGTCTCCACATCGTGGTGTAATTGTTATTCAATAAATTATTATTTGGATGGGTATAATAATGATGTTTAATTCATGTAAATAATAAATATAACATTATAATGATTATGTATATATTATATACCATCCAATTATATATTATTTTAATATCAAAATAATGATATTGTCGCTCGTGCGTACGTACGGACTACCATCTCCACGAATGCGATGAGGTTCATTATCCATCGTATCCATTCAAGTATAATTCTCATTTGATGATTAATAATATTATCTAAGGACTTGATATCATTCTGGATATGAATAATATACAACTTATTCATAAAAAACATGGCTTATGTAACAAAACATATAAAATAAAACGAGTAAGTTAACACCCGAAACGATGATAATTCTAAGATATTATTAACAAATCAATGTTAAAAGATCATATATGATATCATATTAATGTATATGATTCTTGTTTAATTTGATAATAGTTATTTCACCATTATACATGAGGTTACCTACCCCAACCAAGTAAAAGTACAAGGTAAGGGTTTATTTCTCAATCTCTTCATTATCCGAGGTTGTTTATACGTAATAATCTACTGGGACTTCTTTATCATCCACATCCATGTTTCTTAAAAGTGTATTTAAAAACATTTTTACTATTTACTAGAATATGGTTTAAAGTCGTTTATACCCTTTTTGACTTTTATAAGTGGTTTATAAAGGAATATTTCCATCATTTTCCAAACAAGGTCCTTTTTTAACCTTTTCAACAGAATTAAGGTAAGAATGTTTTTTTAACTTATACGGCGGGTGCAGCTATTTTCCGCCGTTATAAAATCGTAGAAGCTTCCCTTAAAATATTATAAGAATATTTTCAAAGAAAATGCTTTATTTTATAGATATATGACTGTTAAATGATTTCAAAATAGAAAGAGATATTTCTCTAAAAAGAGTTTTGATTTCATCTATGTCAACATCCTTTGATGGATATTAAGCTTATTTGAAGTTGATTTATTATAATACAAAACTTATATATTGGATTGAATGTTTTTTTATATGTTTGATTTTGGATGTGTTATTTTTATACCATTCATGGTTTATGGATGAATTATTTACATTTTGTATGCTAGTTTTATTACGAATGTTTATGTTATGTTTAAACCTTTTCATATGGGAATGCATTGGACTTAATATCTGACGGGTGGAGCCCGCTATAGCTCCTCGATGCATCGGTAGGTCTCATGATACAAACTAGTGTCTTGGCACAAGGCCTTGACAAAATCTTATTTGTAGTCTTGGAACGAGGCCTTGGCTATGTAGATATGATAGTCCGACATTATGCATTCCATCATTATGAAAGTGTTTATTGATATTGCATGTGATTATTCGATTATTAGAATATACATGTGAATAAGTAAATGGAATTATTTCATTTTATTTATGCCATACTATGTTCAAGTTCAAGTTTAAAAGGCTTTTGTTTTAGTTATACATTTCCTTAAATGTTTATTCTTATTTATGAAAGTTTCCACTATATTGTTATCCTTATTGGGAATTTGATCTCACCCCTTTTCTATGTTTTATTTTTCCAGGATGTGAAGAAGTAATTTATGAATGACCTGCAAGGATAGTATGAGGGGATAAGAGTGTGGACTATGGAGACTATATTGTTGTAGTTTTCATTTTATGATGTAATGTAAACTTTATTAATGTATCTAGTTATTCCAAGGCTACTAAACTAATTAGTCTTTCGAGACTTGATCTTTCTTGTGATCATGCCAATGTTATGTAATAATGCACCAACTTTGGGTAACTGGGGTCGGGGCGTTACAGAGGTGGTAGTCTGCACATACACACAAATGAAGTCTTTAATTTCCATTACATGGAAAAATGTAGATTATGGTTTTCACATATACTTTATAATTATTATGTATACTACTAATATAGATTTAATTATGATATAATTATTAAAATATATTTGTAGGAGGTATAAGAAGAAATAAACATGAATGAACTCACTAGAGATGATTACATCTTCTTTGGATATCCACCTTTGGATTTCTCTATAATCCGTCTTAGGTTGGTATTTTTGAGATACTAGAACCATAGGTCATGGGAAATGATTTTTTAAAATTATCATGGTTGATATTGATTTATCTATATTTCACAAATATTTTATAAAAATCAATGGGTGGAGGTTTCCATTTATAAGTGAGAGGCATCACACATTTGTAAATACTTATAACATTAAAATAATATTTCTGTATTTACCATGGTCATGTGGAACTATGTAGAATTGTTTTTGAATATGGGATAATGGAGAATATAAATACACTAATATAGTCAAATTTATACATGTTTTAGTGATATTTTTTGCATTTTCAAATAATTTAACAATTTACAACATTTAACCTCAACCACTGCGATTAAATTTTTAACATGGTAACTTATTTTTATATCTAAAAAATTATCTTTATTATATAAATTGAAAATTTTAATTTTAACAAAATAATATATTTAACATATTAAATTTCTAGAGGTTTAAAATTTAATTTTAAATATGTACGTGTAATGCAATAAAAACAGCTTTTAGACAAATGTATTTTATGTATAAAAATGAATTTTCAACAAAATAATATATATAATTGATTCTCATTGAATTTATTTATTTATGGATAAATAAAGAATAATTTTATGACTTTAAAGGAAATATAGAACTGAATTTATAATTATTTATACATTATTAATGGAAAATCATGAAAATAGTATTTTCTCTAGAATAAAATATAACTTATGTTTCAAAAAGATGATCTTGGGTTTCTAAATTCAAGAGAATATTTCTATATAATTTATTTTACTAGTTGAAAACATATTTGGTCAAGTCATGAAATGTAGAAACATCACTGCATATCCATCATCTTCATTTTCATCCATGTAGTAGCTGAGTTATGCACAACATACCTACTATTTCAGCATCCATCTCCTCCATGGGGAAATGTTATTGAGCAACCAGTGGTGAGTTATTCATGCATCGACAACACTCAAAATGAACCTACCGTTAAGGTAATGGTTAAAACCCATGTAGGATTCATTATAGTTATTGTGAACAGTGGTAGTACCTTCCATGCATAAATTCTATTTACCGTGTGCGTAATTGAGAACCTACTATGAATACATTATAATATTTCTTCATGAATACATTGTCAGTTGAACCTATTGGTCATTTCAATTTAAAACTACTATGAATGAATAGTAAAGCTACCACATAGGTAATTTTTTAGTTACCATGATTATTAAAAAAATACCTTGAGGAATATAAAACTAAATGTCAATCACATAAATGACCTACCATGAATAAATAGGTACCTACCATGAATATAATTTTTTACAGTATGTATACAATATTTCTTAAAAAAATATTTTTAAATTCTTGATAATTGTTTTTTTATATATTTTTTATAAAATAAATCTGATATTTTTCTTTTTTACAGTATATAATGAACACATTAACATTTCAACTGACCATATGTTAAAAATGTTTCATGGTCAAAGGACTGACTGTATGACCATTTTGTTTACATATTCATTATATCAACTATGCATTCATGGTAAGCATATTGACCTTAAGTCTCGCTCCTCGTAGGGTCAGTACATCGCTTTAGTTATTTTTTAGATAAACTTTATTTTATTACAACACCCTATTTTAGTGTCATTTTTAAAAAATAATTACTCAAAATTTTTATATTATAATAACCATTTTATTGTTTTTCAAAATAAATAAATGTCATTTCAACTAAGTTTATAGTTTGTTAAATTAAAATTATCCTATAAATTTTTATGAAATTAATTATTATAATATTATTCATTTTCTTATCTCTTTTTATTATATCTTAAATATTAATTTATTATAAGATTATTAGAGAAATTTTATTTATTTTAATTACTTAAAATACTCTCATTTATTTTAATGAATATATTATAAAAAACTTTAATCAGTTTGATGCATAAACGAAAGACGTTCAATATTATAATAAACCATGTGTAATTTATTAAAAATTAAGGACATGTTTCATTATTTTAAATAATTATAACCTTTTTAAGTTGGTGATTAAATTAGGAAACTCCCCCAGAAAGAGATCATAGTTGACTATTGGGGATTCATTGATAAAGAGAGATCATGGAATACAGTATAGATTCTTATTCTTCGACTCTTAATTATTTTCTAAATTCCTATAATAATAAAAAAATTCTTGATACGTGATAAATTTCTTATACGAATTCTATTTTCTTACTTTAATAAATAAGGGACTTATATTTTATTGTCTTCCTATTATTTAGTTATAAAGATCAACAAAATTAATTGTTCTCAACATTATATCTTTCTGTTATGATTCATTGTATTCATTTTTCTTCATACCAACTCTTATTTATCTATTTTTAATATATTCATGTCTATTTTATGCTTTTTCTTATCAATATTTGGTCTATTTATTTTAGTTATTACACTATAAAAAAGTAATTTATGGGTTGTGACTCCCGAGAAAAAGTTATATTGTATACTATGCTCAAGATCCTTTAATAAATCTAGGTTTTGAATCAAGGTGTTTGTAAAAATTCATAGTCTGTAATAGGTTTTCACACCTATAAAAGAGAGTTTCAGAGTGGGTAAAAATATTTTTTATAAGTATAGAAGTTTTTTGACTATACTAGAACCCTGGTGATCTAAACCACATTAAGATATCAATGAACATATATTTTATTTTCATTTCACTACCCTTTTTAAACACAACACTTTGAGCTGTTTCTTTAATTAATAAAATTATGATTGTTTTATCTTTAAAGTTTTAACTAAATATTCACCCCCATCAAGTCAATATTGTCATCAAATATGATTCAAAAAGTGGTATCATATCTAGGTTAATAGCTTTGTTACTACCAAGAAAGCTCAGTCAGAGGTAAGCCTATGACCATTTATTAATAAAAAGAAAACGTCAACCAAGTACATCAGGGGAGAAAAGATAACTACAGATCATAAAAATCACACCCATCACCACATCCACTATAGATTCCTTCTTTTGTTGTAGAAGATTCCCACTCTGAGATTTTATAATGCTTGAAGAACTTGGCATATTTCCTTCTTAGATTCAACTATTCCAAAGACAAAAATTCCTTTGAAGACAGTATAACACCACTTTCCTTCACAACTGAAGATCTGGTAAGCACCACCCTTGGAAGAGAAGAGTAATCTTTCCTTGACCACTGCCATGGTGGGGCAGTCATAGCATCCTCATTCCCAGACATCTCTATCCCCACACCATAATCCACATCACTATAATAAATCTTAACCATACCATTCTCATTTTTCTTTTCGCTATCAGAAATATCACCCCACTTTCCCAGGATTTTCACTTCTTGATATTTCAATCCACGTTCTTGCTGATTTTGATTGATATACGAATTCATGGCAAGAAATTGTGGTTGTTCCACAACATCATTCATAACAATATTCCCAGTTGTAGCATCCTCAGAGGATAGATCAGCCTGCAGCATGCCATCCTCCTACCTTGTATCATCTTCCTCTGCTCTATCCAATTCCAGAAAATGATTACCATTGGATACAATGATTAAAATTCCTCTAGAAACATCCTCCTACCATGTCCACTCCTCAGCATCAGATTCCACTGCCCTTAGTTTATAAAGAGCTGAGTCCAGCTGCTGTTCAGTCACAAACTCCTTCCATCGGTCACATGAATCCAATTATCCACTATTATTGCATTAGGAATACCAAGATCACTCTTTAAATGTTCAATAATCATCCTAACAGCTGGGTCATGTGGCCTCTATTTCACCTCTTTCTAAGAATTCCCCTATATTTTGGAATCATGACCAAAACTACTCACATCCTGAAACACAGCAACCCGAGAATCATTCATTTCCTGTGTAGAGTAAGTCACCAGATCTTGAGCGCCCTCATCACCCTGTGGCCCAATACTCCTAGACGGATCCTTCACCACTAGTGAGGCTGAACCAGATGGGATAGAACCCGCACTACCCATTCTCAAAGCCCCAAATGAAGCCCCAACCAGACCTTTACTTTGACAAACCGAATCAGCATGTCCAAGACGACCACATGCAACACAAAATGACATCCATGACTCAAATTTGACATCCTTCTTCCACTGAAACTCCTTCCAATCTGTAATGAAAACCCAATTGATAGGTGACCTTGCAAAATAAACTTCCACATAAATCCGTGGACAAATGGGATGACATACAACCACTTTCTGATGATCAGAACATAGGTATTGGCCAATCAAATTTCTAATAAAACACAAAATGGAGGGATTTTGAAATGAGAGAGGGAGACCAGGAAGACTCCCCCAAATCGCAATCATCAAGTGGTCACGTCTCATGTGGAAGTCAAAACTCCATCAAAGAAGAAAAAATAAATCTCCATTGCAGCTTTGAGGGGATCGGGACTAGGCAGTAATTAGGTCGTCTTTTGTCTCAAACCAGATCATCAGATGCTTCCTATCAAGTAAGTCGACTACCGTACGCTCATGAAGATCCCATGAATTGAAGATAAAGCGATCAAAATCATCAACTGAAGGGAGTTGATGACAAAACCGAGCCACCAACTTAATGTTGCAGAGATATGTTGCACCATTAAGATCTACCGAGGAAAGATCAAGTTGAGGCTCTCCTTGAAAAATATCAGGGACTTTCGGAGAGAGCTTAATCCTCGTGAATGAAGGCAGAAACTCAAGATTTGTGAATGGTAAGAAGGCCTTGTCTCGTCCATGAGATCGTAGGCCTCCCCCCTCCGATCGAGAGGGGGGGGGACATGGTTCCGAGGAATTAGGGTTAAAGAATGGCCGAAGGAGAAGGACTCCTTACCATCATTAAATTCCAGAGTATCTTACTTTGATAGTTAGCATATTTGTTTATTTTAATCCTTCAAGATATACTTCTATAGTTAACTTTTAACTCTATGATAACCTGATAATCCTATAAATAATAGTCTAAGGAATAAATTTTTTGTTCTTAAAGATGGAAGGATTCAATTTCAATGATGGACAGACTCCACAAAAACTCCATTCTTTGATGGAAGTGAATATAGATATAAAACGATAGAATGAAAGGCTACCTAAAATTGTTAAGTGTGGGTCATTAGAATTTCATAGAGAAACCATATAATCAACCCAATGTTGATTTATAGGCACTTGTAGGTAATGATATGACTAAGTATTATTTAAATTATAAGATTATAAATATTGTATACTATTCTATAATTAGAAGTTTCTATAACCATGTTTTAGCTTGTATGACAACACAAGACATATAGAGAATACTTGAAGTCACTCACTACGGGACTGACAAGATTAAAATATCCAACCTATGAATGATATGAGTAATATTCCAAGACTTCAATATGGGATATGAAGAGTCTTTTAAAGAGATGTTCTATTAGTTTACAAGGATTAAAAATGGTATCATTTCCTTTAGAGAAGTACGAGAAAACAAAGCTCAAGATGAAATAATTCTAAGAGATATACAAAAAATGTCATGAAAAGAAGGTGTACATTAATGAGTGTATAAATTTTAAATATTATTCCTTAGATGAATTAATAGGCTCCAGGTTGCAGTATTAATTATAGTGGAAAAAAATTATTGAGGAGTCTACAAAGAAAACCGATATAAATTTTAAGTTAAATATTAATTATATCTCTAACACTTCCAAATTTTAGATCCATGATAGTAAAAAATAGATGTAACACTTAAGTAATAATTTTTGAAATATATGAAAAATTTTTGGGAAGATATATTTCAGAATGAATAATGAAAAATAATACAATAAATGTAATCTAACTAAGAATAATTATGTTTTAGAATTAAGGTGTTATGAGTGAAGGAATAAAGGTCACATAAAACAAGATTTACTCAATCATAATAATTCAGATAATTGAAAATATAATATAAGAATGGAAAAGAATTCTTTTTTTGGAGGATGGGACTTCTTTGGTAGTTAGGATTCAAGAATAAACTCAAGGAGTTAAGAGGAAATAGGTAACCTTTCTTTGATGGGATTAAAATTTGAGGTAACTTATTCATTGTTTACTCAATAAATTACTCTTTATAATTTGGATATTAATTATATATTTGAAGATGAAAAAGGTATTTATTATGATTCATTCACTAATTCTAATTTTGGGAATTCACTAGAGTCAAAACAATTTCATATTGAAAATGAGGAATTAAATATTGATGACATCAAGATTATTGAGAAATATGTTGACATAAAAATTAAAAATTAAAAGATCTTGAAGGAAAATAAAAAATTGTAATGGGAATATAAATATATGAATATTTGTGTTTTAGTGAATAATGAATGTGCAATAAATATTGATTCTAAGAAGTTAAAACTAAAGGAATAAAAGAATCAAATTAAATTCTGTATGGAAGTAAATAATACAGATCTGGAAAAAAGATTTGATTCTATTTTGGATGAATTGTCTAATATTGGGAATGAATATAAGAATATCAACTAGGAAAATAAGAAATTTATGAATTCATGTTTTGGGTCTTATATGATTGTTTATACTAATTTAGATACTATTAAAACATAAAATATGAATTTGAAAAAAGAAGATATCAATATTAAAGAGAATTTCTTTAATTTGTTCAAGGTAACAAAAAATATCATAATATGATTTCAATAGTAAAACCAATCTATAACAATATTGTTTTTTGTTATAATATATTTTAACCAAACATGAATAAGTCTACTTTTATTACAATATCCAAAGGAATTATTTCTAATGTGACTTATTTCAATTATAGAATGAATGGGAATTTTTCCAATGAATGTTCATTAAGATTTACATAATATTTTGGTCATTTTAAAACTACTATATATAACAATTTTTCCTTAAATACTATATGTAGATGTTTAAAGTCTATTTGGGTGCTAAAAATTCCAACTGTCAATTCAATTGAACCTCATACAGTATGGGTTCCAAAAAGATGTTACTCAAAACATATTATACCTAAGATGGACACCATGGCTAGGTAAGTAAATTTCTATCATAAAAAATGCATAATATCAAATGTAATATATTATTTTATGCTATAATTCATGATATCTAATATCCTTTTTGATGATTATTTTAATTTTTGTAATAATTTCATTTGAATTCGCTTCTGTCTATTTATTTTAGAAAATATAATGTTGTACTTTACATAGTTATAAATTTTTGTTTTGTATATGTTGATTTTGTGCATATATTTCATATAAAAATATTATATATATATATATCTTTATATCAACATGAATTTATGGTGTTTTACCCCTTTATTATTAGATGAAATGATATACCATTATGTAGGTTTTAGAATTACTATTTAAAAAATTTAGTATATGCAAACCTAAAAATTGATCATTATTTTTTAAATAATTTTCAACTACTAATTCATGTTTTTGTAAAGAACTTTTGACCTATTTATAAATTTCTAGTTAATTGATATATTTTTTAAACCTTTTAATATAGGGATCTTTTATATAAATATATTTTATGCCTTAAAATTTAGTTTATTTTAGCCTTTATTTGTTTAAAATTCTACATAAATTCACAGTGTTGAATTAAGTCATCTTATCTCATTTTCTTCAAATTAATATTAGTTTCTTAGATTAAATCATTTTTAAACTAGATAAAATTTGTTTAAATTTGTTTTATTCTTTTGATTCTTTAAAATAATAGTGACAATAAAAATATTTTAATGATCTATTTTTAATCAAATATTATTATATTAGTAAAATTAGTGGGAGATTGTTAATATTTTTAAACCCTTTAAGAAAAGATTACTTTTTTAGAAAATAGTGTGTAAGAAGAATATTTATTTATTTATCTATTCTTGTAAATATGTTTTATTTGTTCATGTATAGTAATAAATCATATTAAATGACTTGATCTATGTTATGTAATATTCTTGTGTTTAAAACAGTCTGAAATAGATTGGATACTATTTAATGTTTACTTTCTTCCTATATTAAATTTTTATATACATTTATATTACATACGTATTTTTTTATATGGTTATTTATGCTTTTGAATATTATTTGTGGATAATTTTTTTATAACAATGTTTTTTTACTGAAGATTTCATAGGTATTGTTATTTATTGTAATGTTTTTTTGTTAATATGAGGTATTTGAAACTGTTGTTTTTTAAGACATGGAATTGTTTTATATATTTGTTAATTTTTGATAAATTTTAAAAAGGGGGATAAATTTGAGTGTTATTAAGTGAAAATTTTAGTTTTATAATTTACAAAAGGGAGAGATTATTAGTGTTGTAAATTTTAGGATTGTAGTTTCTTTAAATTATCTTTTTGCTAAATTTAAAATACTTTTTTCAATTATTCATTTAAAATTCATTAAATAGTTAATTTTTATCATTCCCTAATTTTAATTAAAAAATTAATTTTAATTTATTTATTCTTTTATTATAATTAAATGTTATTTTTTTGAATTGTAATTATAGAAGAAATTTATTTTATGTGTTAATGTATAGAATTTTTTTACTATAATATTTTATAAACATATTTTTTAGTTAAATTTTTAATTAAGTTTTTACATTTGTTTTTACTAGATTTTTTAATTAAGTTTTTTTATGTTTTAATATTTTATATCATGTTATCTTTATAATTTTAAAATATATTTTTAATATTATTTTTTTAAAAAAATCAAGTTTTTATTTTGTATTCATTTTATATAATTGAAAACATATATATCACCTAATATATAACACATATAATATATAAATAAATTTATTTTTCTTCTTTCTCATGAGGGATCTCCCAATATAGCTCTCTCTCTCTTTGAGGTCCTTCAGCCTCTTTATCATTATTCCCCACTGGTAGCACACACCATCATCATCACTTAGGTTCACACATACATAATATAGTAATTGAATGTCTCCATGTTCAAGAATCTCTAATAAACATTTGACACCTCATATGACCATGAAAGCACATGCATGTATAGAAAATTCCTCTGGGCCTCTTTCCATGCACTCACTCTATTTCAATTATAGAAGCATCCAGTATGAAAACACCTCCTTTTGACCTTCTTCATTGCAGTAGCTCTCCCCTAATTTTCTTCGATCCAAGTGATGTCATCACATAATCTAGAATTATATTACACTTTTATTCATTCTTTTTTCTACCTCAAGATTTAACTCCATAATGAGCTCCATTTTTCCAAAACACCATATGGTAATTATTCCTCCAAGAATTACGGTGACATTACTATGATTTGGAAGACTCCAGCAGCTCAACAGCAATGCTGCATCTCGCTCACCTTCATTTTCATATTCATAGTAACTCACCTATGTACAACACACCTACTATTTCAGCATCATCCTATTCCTTGTGTAAATGTGCTCAGTAACCATCCGTGAATTCTCCATGCATCGATAGCACCCGTAATGAACCTAATATGAAGGTTGTGGTGTACCTTCCAAGTTAGATACGTTACCATTACTGTGAGAAATATCAGTACCAACCACGCATAATTTTTACATACCGTGTGAATACTTGATAACCTACAGCAAATCCATCATAGTCTTACCACATGAAGAGATTTTAGGTTTAACCTATCATGCGTTGTAATTTCTATCTACAATGAATGAAGTGTAAAGAAATCATTTAGGTGAATTTATAGTTACCATGAGTATTAAGTGCCTACCATGTGGTATCTGAAACATACCATGAAGCACATATATACCCTACCATGAATAAGCAAGTACCAACCTTGAATATCATTTTTACAGTATGTATACATGTTTTTTCTAAAAAAATTAACCTCTTGAATTTTTTTGTTATATTTCATATTAACTATATGTTATATATTTTTTATTACTGTATGTAATGGAAAATAGTATATTTAAAAATAAACTACATAAAAAATTATCACATGTTCATTAGAATTACCGCACAACCATTTGGTTCACATATGAAATATATTGACTGTGCACGAATGGTAAGTATACCATTGATAAGTCTCATGCCTCTCACGGTCAGCACATCTCTTTAGATATTTTTTAGATAAATTTTATTTACTTATGAAACTTTATTTTGTTTTCATTTTAAAAAAAAACTTATTGTAACTTTTTATTAGGTTTTAACTATTTTATTGTTTTTTAGAATAAATAAATGTTATATCAACTATATTTATTGTTTTAAAATTAAAATTGGCATATAGATGATTATGAAATTAGTTATTATCATATTATTCACTTCATGATATATTTTTATTGTACTTTAATTATTCATTTACTATAATTTTATGAGAGAAATATTAATTTTTTTAATTGACTGAAATATTCTCATTTAATTTAATGAATACATTTGAAAATTATTAATCATTTTGATGTAATAATAAAAGATTATTAATACTAGAATTGATCACATGTGAAGTTATACAAGGTAGTTAAGTTTTTATTTATTTTAATTACTTATAATTGTTTTAAGGTGATGATTAGATTAAGAAACTCCCACTCTAAGAGATCAAAGACGAATGTTGGTGATTCATTGATAAAGAGGGATCATGGCATATGGTATAGATGCTTCTTCTTTAAGTCAGGATGGTTTTATGTATTCATATAACAAGAATATTTTTCTTGATACATAAAAAAGTTTTTCTGTGAATTAGTTTTTCTTATTTTGATCATTAGGTGACTTTTACTATACCATGATCTTCCTCTATAATGATCAGGATCATCAAACTTCATCATCCTCATCATCAGATCTTTATTCTTGGTTTAATTTTTTTTATTTTTATTCATAATAACTTTTATTTTTCTATTTTTGATCTATTCATGTCTGTTTTATGATTTTACCATTCAAAAATAGGCATGTTCATTTTGTTTATTTCACAACCAAAAATAAATTTCTAGGTTGTGACTACAAACAAAAGTCAGGTCCCATAATATTTTAAGACTCTTGTAAAAATATTGGGTTATTTCTCTGGTTATTTTTTTAAAAAAAGATTCTATAATAGGTTCTCAAACCTATAAAAGTGAGTTTCTTAGTGGCTACCAATTTTTTCCCTAATTAGGGAATATTGATGAGTGTACTAGGAACTTGGTGATCCCAAACACTATTAAATCTTTGTGTTTATCCCTTTTATTTCATATACACTGCATTTTTTAACCAAATCAATGACGATTTTTTCTTTAATTAAGAAAATTATGATTTATTTTTCATTAAAAGTTTAAATTAATATTCACCCCCTCTAGTCATTATTTCCATCACATATGATCCAAAACAACATTATAGTGTTAGGACGTTGTGAGGGTTGGAGGATCCAACGTGTATTGGACCACATCATGATTGAGGTCTTGGTGAAAATCCAAATTGTCTTAAAACATATATTAATAGGGGAAATGGTATTGGGAGATTCATATTTATTTTTAAAGAGGTAGACCATGTTATAGTGGGAAATATTTGTGTCGTGGTCTGGCCAGTAGGGTTTCCTATATAAAGAGTGGGTCTATCTTAACTTATTATGATTCCCTTTCATCTCTTATAATATTTTTCTAACTCTAAACCCATTTAGTACCCTTTGATCGTATCTTTACATTGTTTTAACCTCTTCTATTTCAAAGGATATAGTGAATTTATTTCAAGGTTCCTTCTTATCTCATTTAATCTTTTTATATAGATTCTTTTTTGTGGAGAACCCCTTGATTTTGGGATATGTTATAAGCATGGTTTGGTGATGGCATATTATGGATAGGTTATTATAGGTTTCCCTCCATCCTTTGTCACATTTCCATGGGTGGTGGATGATTCATGTTCATCTGTTCTAGTTTATAGGGTTTTAAACTCTAATTTGTGGTAGAGGATCCTCACACTCTACTTATGTTATGTTCATCTGTGAAACTTTCATTATTTTTTCTTACCTTGTGTAAATTTAATGGGTTAACATAATTCAATAAATAATTATATTAATATAGAATTTAAGGGGATGAAATTTTTCACATGTTTTTACTTATTTTATTATATTTATTATGAATTCATCTTTCTTCATTGATGTTGCTGAGAATCACAGTTATTGGGATCCTTTTCTATTGTCACTAATGTGATTTTTTATCCTTATGGGTATATTTCTTCAACTCACCAAGAATTAAATACTAAATAACTTATATATGGATAATGATTTAGTTTCCTATGAAATTATGTAATTATGTTTGAATATCTTTAAAATTAATGAAGTAATATGATGAAGTCCTATTTTATTAATATAAAATTTTAATGTTGTGATATTTAAATTGTTGTTATAAGGGCTAGGGTGATTTCTTTATTTTTCTTGTGATTGTGTGGAGATCATATGGGAATTTTTTTGGTGAAGTTAGTAGTTGGGTTAATATGTGAAATTTGTTTATAAGTAAAGATATAGTTGGTTGGAACGAAACCTTATGAGGGTTGAGATGTGATGTTTTTGATGTGAGGATGTTTTCATGGTAGGTTTGGGTTGTGGTGATAGTTATCATTGGATGTGATGATTTATAGTGTGAGGGGGAAGTGTTGTTTTTGTGTTTTGTTGATATAGATTCTCGATAGTGATGGAATGATGTTTTAACAGTGAACATAAAATGATGAAACTAAAATTGAATTAATTCAAGATAAAATAAGTGTGTAATAAAATTAATGTGGGAAAATTTTCTTAATAAATTAAATGGTTAAAGGATTTTTGGAATTGGCTGGGAAGTGATGGTTAGATTTGTTTATATTAAATAATAAATGACTCTGCTTAATAAATGTAATTTGGTTAGAAATTAGTAAATTGGTAAAATAGATAACTTTAAAAGGGATTATCAAATGTTTCTTATGTGTGGATTATTTGTGTGGTGTGTTACATTATTTGAGGTAGTGTTTTATAGACTAGGACGTGAGTTTTTTCATGGTATTGTGGGATGCTCAAGTGGAGTGGGATGTGAAATCCCATGTTGGTACAATGTTCTATATATTTATCATGTATATGATGTTATTTCTATATGTCCCCCACCCCAAGTTGCATAAAGTTACTAATGATCAAATGTTTAGGGTTTTAGGAGTTTTCCCCAAAATCCAGAAACATGGTGAATTAGATGGTTGGATACCCCCTCTACCTTGATAATCCATAAGCAGTAGTGGTGATGAGGGTATGGTTTTAGAGATCACCTATTGATGACATGTTAGTGTTATATATCACTCATTGATGATGATGATATGATATGTAACACCCTGACCCTAGTTACCCAGATTCGGTGCATTAATACATAACATTTCCATGATCACAAGGAAATCATGTCTCAAAATACCGATCAGTTTAGTATTATTGGAAACAAGATTCATACATAAGTTCAACTTTACAGCTTGAAGAGAAATAAAACACAAATATATTTCATTAGAAACATCCAAGACTCCTAGATTATTCCTGCAGGTCACTCAAAACTAACTTCTTCATATCCTGGGAAAATGAAACATAAGAAAGGGGTGAGCTCAAATTCTCAGTAAGGGTAAGTAACACAGCGGAAATGACATAAATATTAAGCATGGTGAATAATTGAAACCACATGCCTTTACCAATAATAAACATGAATAATTTTAGGGAAAGAATATGATCTGAGTAAATAATGCCATAATAAAACATAATCATGGGTATTATACAAGTCGAATGACCACATGAACCGTCAATATTATTTCCATAATGAATGAATGTATAATGTCGGACATTCTGAAACATTTTTTCAAGGCCTCGGCCAAGATGTCTAAAAGTGATTAAGGCCTCGGCCAAAACCATATATCATATTGGGAAATGGATTCGGCCAATTCCGTGTCTAGTTGTCTCATGAGACCTACCAATTAATCAAGGAGCTATATCGGGCTCCACCCGTCACTTAATAAGTCCAATACATTCCTCATATGAAAAGGTTTAAACATATCATAAACATTCGTATTAAAACTAGAATACGAAATGTGAATACTTTTACCATAAACCATGAATGGTATAAAAATATCAAATCCACAATCAAACATATCACAAAACCTTCAATTCAATATGGATGTTTTGTATCATAATAAATCAACATCAAATAAACTTAAAATCCATCAAAGGATGTTGACATTGATGAAATAAAAACCCTTTTTAGAGAAATATCTCTTTCTATTTTGAAATCATAATTATAAAGAAAACGTTTATTTTAAAATTATTCTTATAAGATTTTAAGGGAATCTTCGATGATTTTATAATGGTGGAAAATAGCCGCACCCGCCGTATAAGCTAAGAAAACATTCTTACCTTAATTCTGTCGAAAAGGTTAAAAAATGACCTTGTTTGGAAAATACAGGAAAGATTCCTTTATAAACATCTTATAAAAAGTAAAACAAGGGTATAAATTACTTTAACCCATATTATATAAAATAGTATGAATGTTTTGAAATACATTATTAAGAAACATGGATGTGGATGATAAAGAGGTCTCAGTAGATAATTACGTATAAACAACCTCGGACAATGAAGAGATTGTGAAATAAACCCTTACCTTGTACTTTTCCTTGGTCGAGGGTAGTTTAACCTCCTTTATAATAGTTAAATAATTTTTATTAAATTATACAAGAATTATATACATAAATATGATATCATATATGATCTTTTAATATTGTTTCGTTAATAATATTTTAGTATTATCGTCATTTCGGGCGTTCACTTACTCGTTTTCTTTTATATGTTTTGTTACATAAGTCATTTTTTTTATCCATAGTTTGTATATTATGCATATCCAAGATTATATCAAGTCCTTAAACATTATTTTTAATCATAAAATGAAAATTAGTCTTGAATGGATACGATGGGGAATGAATCTCATCGCGTTCGTGGAGACGGTAGTCCGTACGTACGCACGAGGAACAATATCATTCCTTTGATATTAAAATAATATATAATTGGATGTTGTATAATATATAAAGAATAATTATAATGTTATATTTATTATTTACATTAATTACACATCATTATTATACCCATCCAAATAAAAATGTATTGAATAACAATTACACCATGACGTGGAGACGGTAAGTCGTACATACGCACGTATGGTGACTTGTCATTCACAGGATGGATAGAATATTGAATATGGTTGTACCAAATTTATAATAACATCATAGTATATAGAAGATACTGGATTTATTAATTTATAATGGAAATATCAAAGAAATAAGAAGTGGAAGATGAAAGGAACTTGAAAGAGGTTGGTGAAATCATTACCTCTTCTTCGGGTTCTTCCTTTTGATTTGATCAAAAGGCCTCTTTAGGATGACCTTATGATCAAACTAAAACCTCTAGGATAATTTGAGGGAAGTGGAAAGGATATTTGGGTAGGGTTTGGCCGAAGAAAAATGGCTTTTAAGGTGTGAAATTGAGAGAAGGGGGAGTGCTCTTTTATAAGAGGGGAGAGGGGAACCTTAGAAAAAGTTAGAAATATTATTTTATAATAAATTCATATTAGGTTTCTAATGGCTCCAAAGTGACATATTTAGAGGATAAGGTGGGGATGGGTCGAAAAATACCCAACCAATTGGTTTTAGACAGGTTTGGGTCACTTTATAAATCTAATCTTTTTGTTTTAACTCTTAGTTAATTAGTTTGACATTTACCATGTCTCTTTGTATTTTTATATTATATGGTTAATAAACTTACTATAAAATTCCAAGATAAACCCAAGTGGTTCATTAATGATACACCTATCATTATATAAGTCTCTTGGACGAACCTTATATATTTAGGAATTGAATATCAATTATTAATATAATATTTTTTTAGAAACCCTTTTATGTCAATTTTGACACTATTTGGTATTTTGTTTTTGCTAAATTTATAATAGTATTATTACTCAGAAATTAATTCATTTAATCAACCCTAACATGTAATATTAACCTATAAAATTCATGTAATTCATTAAAAGTCTCAAATTATATTTATTGGGGTATTTACAATATCAATTATTTTAATATTTTACTAATAAGGTAATTACTGCATCATCATTGTGTCATAAATAAATTAAATTATTTAATGTCTAAAAATTATAAATAAAATAAAATTATCTATGAAATAATATTATCTTTCTACTGAAAATTTATAATAGAATTTATCATATGTATAACCCTATATTAAAAATGGTTTAGTTATTAAACTTTGATTTTAACTCTTTTAACTCTTCTTGAATTAAATAATAATAAATGTTCTAATCTAATACAAGTGGACCTAAATCCTAATATTTTATTCCTAATGTTGTTTTTGGTCAAGATAAACTTGTCCAATAGAATTAGGACATGTGTTAGGGTAATATTAATATCATTTTTACCCTAAATTACCCTATTTACTTTTAACCGTGGTAAATAAAAGTAAAAAAGTTACTATTCACCAAAAATTATTTTTATCTTATTGAACCACATTTTAATCCTTGATATTAATCTTGTCTCTCGGGTTTTTGAAATTCCACTCACAGAACCGGTAAAACTATATTTTATGTGAATTTCCAAATTCTCCTAGGAGGTGGGTAAAAGACGGTGAAAAGTTCAATAATATTTTTATACATCTAAAATTATTCTAAACTAACTCCAATGAATTAAAGTGAACTTATATAGGTATTATATATCTATTTTGACCTTAATTAAATTTAAATAATATAAATAATTATTTAAATAAAAATTCAGTTTTAAACTATAACTCAATGTTTTTCACTATTCATCAAAAATTGAAAGTTTTCAAAAAAAACCAAAAATTCACCCTAAGCTAATTTCGATATTCCGAATCCAAAAATGAAGTCCATTTTGAAAGATAAAATTTATAAAATTTCAAAAAGTGGGTATTACTATTCATAAAGGCTAGTTTGATTGGTTGTGGTGTATGTTAGAACTCGAAGTTGCGTACAACACATGATACTATATTATTCAAAGAGAAGCGTACCGTGGAAGCTTGGGGTGTTACATTCTCCCCTCCTTCAAATAATTTCATCCTCGAAATTTCTAGAATATTAATGCATAAAAAGACTCGGGTGGTTCTTCATCATAAGTTCCTCAGGTTCCCATGTTGCCTCTTCCATCTTATGGTTTCTCTATAGAACTTTTACCAGGCGAGTCATCCGGTTTCTCAACACTTGTTCTCTGGTATCAATAATCTTGAAGGGCTCTTCGCAATAAGATAGATCGGGTTCTAGTTCTACTTCCTCACAGGTGAGTACATGTGTTGGGTCAGGCATGAATTTTCTCAACAGTGATACATGGAAAACATCATGAACTTTGGAGAGATTTGGGGGCATTGCCAAACGATAAGCTACAACCCCAATTCGTTCTAGAATTTTGAAAGGTCCTATGTACCTGGGACTCAATTTACCTTTCTTACTGAAACTTATAACTCTCTTCAATGGAGATACCTTTAAGAAAACATGATCTCCTACCTGAAATTCCAAATCCTTCCTTTCGTTATCGGTATAGCTCTTCCGCCTACTTTGAGCTTCTTTGATGTGGTTTTGGATTAGCTTAACCTTTTCCATCATTTCCTCCACTAGTTTTGGGCCTACGAGTTTTCTTTCACATACATAATCCCACCAGGTTGGTGTGTGACATCTCTTTCCGTATAATTCTTCATATGGTGCCATCGGAATACTCGAAGGGAAACTATTGTTATAGGAAAATTCTACCATAGGTAAATATTGATCCCACATACCTTTAAATTCAAGTGAGCAAGATCTCAACATGTCCTCTAATGTTTGAATAGTCCATTTTGATTGTCCATCAGTTTGGGGGTGGTAAGCAGTGCTCAAATGAAGTTAAGTATCCAGGGCTTTTCGAAGAATTTTCTAGAATCTTAATGTAAAACAGGGATCACGATCTAAAACAATTGATAGGGGTACTCCATGAAGTCTCAAAACATCATTAATATATAGCATTTCTAGATGTTCAAGTGGTAGATCTTCTCTTATAGCAAGAAAATGTGTTGATTTGGTAAGACAATCAACAATGACCTATATTGCATCGTTCCTTCTAGGAGTCTTTGGTAGTCCCATGACAAAGTCCATCATGATATTATCCCATTTCCACTCAGGTATGGGAATAGGTTTCATGACTCCTCCAGGCTATTGCCTTCCATCTTTAACTTGTTTACAAACCATACATCTTGACACAAAATCAGAAATCTCCCTCTTCATGTTGTCCCACCAAAAATGTTCCTTCAAATATCTATACATTTTGGTTCTCCCAGGGTGTATTGAGAAATCGGAACAATGAGCATCATCCAGTATTTCCCTTTTTAGATCATGTATGTCGGGAACACAAAGTCTCTTCCCAAACATCAAAATTCCATCTTCATACACAAAGTCACTCAATCTCCCATCATTCATAGCTTTAATCTTCTTTTGAAACTTTTTATCACCGGTATGAGAACTCTTTATCTTTTCTAGTAAATATGGTTTGGTAACCATTTGAAAAAGCATTGATGTTTCACCTTCCATGGTTTTTACCATATCCATCTTTACTATATCCATATATATAGGACCCTTTTCAACTCTCATCTTGTTCAAAACTCCATGATAATTTCTAATCAAATCATCTTCCACAATATTTTACATCCCCAGGTGGTAGTGTATAGTGTAATCATAATCCTTGAGTAGTTCAAGCCATTGCCTTTGCCTCATGTTGAGTTCTTTCTGTGAGAAAATATACTTCAAACTCTTGTGATCAGTATAAATATCACATTTTTCACCATAGAGGTACTGTCTCCAAATCTTCAAAGCAAATATTACAGCTGCTAACTCAATATCATGAGTAGGATAGTTTTTCTCATCAATTTTCATTTGTCATGATGCATAGGGAATAACCCTATCATTATACATAACGACACAACCAAGTCCTTTCTTTGATGCATCACTATAAATAACAAATCCGTCATTCTCCAATGGTAGAGTAAATATATGAGCATTGACTAATCTTCTCTTAAGTTCTTCAAAACATTCTTCACACTCTTTTTTCCAAACAAATTTAACCCCTTTACGTGTGAGCTTCGTTAATTGGTTAGCCAACCGGGAAAAATTCTGGATGAAATGTCAATAATAACCTACTAAACCAATAAAACTGTGTACCTCAGTTATACTCATCAGTGATTGCCATTATTGGATTGCCTTGGTCTTAGAAGGATCAACAGAGATTCTATCTTTAGAGACAATATGGCCTAGAATAGAGATCTCCTGAATCCAGAATTCCCACTTTCTAAACTTCTCATATAATTCATGTCTTCTAAGAGTCTTCAGGATAATGCGAAAGTGATTTTCATGGTCTTTGTAGCTTTTGGAATATACCAAGATATCATCAATAAATACCACTAAAAAATAATTGAGATATTACTTGAAAACAATGTTCATTAGATCCATGGAAATAGTGGGTGCATTATCAACCCAAAAGGAATTACTGTAAACTCGTAATGCTCGTACCTGGTTTGAAATGATGTCTTCAGAATGTCTTCCTTCTTCACACACAACTGATGGTATCCATATCGAAGGTAAATCTTTGAAAAGTATTGAGCTCCAAGCAGTTGGTCAAATAAATCATCAATGTGAGGCAAGGGATACATGTTCTTCATTGTTATAGCATTGATTTTTCTATAGTCGATACATAACCTTATAGATCCATTTTCTTCTTAACAATAAGGACAGGGGCTCCCCATGGAGAAACACTAGGGTGAATAAATCCCTTATTACTCAATTCCTCTAGTTGTTTATTTAGTTTATCTAATTACACAGTGGACATTCTATAAGGGGTCTTCGATATAGGCCTTGAACCAGAAATTAAATCAATGGAAAACTCAATTTCTCGTTCAGGAGGATGTCCAGGTAAATCTTCTAGAAACACATCAATATATTCTCTCACAATAGGTACATCCTCTACTTGAACATTCCTTTCCTCACCCATAGTTATTTCATTCTCTTCCTCCTCGATATTTGAATTTAGTTGAGCTATTGGGGGTGGATCTAGATAAGAATCAGGTGGTGATAATTCTTCTCTAAAGATAAGGATTTCTTTATCATCATCATCAAAAATCGTAACCTCCTTTTTATTATAATAAATTTTCGTATCATTGTCTGAAATCCAATCCATACCAAGGATTATATCAAATTAAATCATGGGTATGACGATGAGATCAGTAGATAAAGAACATTTATATGCCCTAATGGGAACGGATCCACAGAACTTTGTAGCAATGATACTTCCCTTGGGAGTTTTAACTGACAACTCCCTTGTTAAATAAAATTGGAAATATCTAATTTTCTTAGAAAACTGGGAAGATATGAAACAATGTGATGATCCAGAATCAAATAAAGCATTTTCTAAACTTGAGGAAACCATTAAATTACCTGCCACCACGTCTTTCGGGGCTTCAACCTTAGTAGTAGTGATTGCATAAGGTTGGAATTGATCCCTTGGCCTTTTTTGAGGTAATTTTACCTGACACATAAAACATTCATTTGCATAATGTCCCATCTCTCTACAATTGTAGCATTGAACATTGGTAGCATCTTTATTTCATTTACAATCACATGCTATATGACATTTCTATCCACATTTGTAGCATACTCCTTTTCCTTTTAGACAGGCACCAAGGTGCTTCCTTCCGAAATTATTACTGGGTGGAAATTCAATTCTTCCCTTCTTCCCTGATTCCTTATTTACTTTCCCAGAGTGTTCAGCAGATCTCTTCTTCTTTTTCTTTGATTTAAAGTCATAAGACTTAGAGAATTCATTTTCTGTCTTGATAGCACACAAGACAATATCTTCATATGATGAGAAGGATTGTGATACTAATGCTCTTCAGAGAAATGGTTTTAACCCATCAAGGAAACAATCTATCTTACTTCCTAGGTTAAGTATATAATCTTCAGCATACATTTCTAACCTTGTAAATTTATCCTCATACTTTACGACATTCTCATCCTCCTTTTGTCTCAGACTCAGAAATTGCCTTTCCATATCTGATCGATGGTCACGAGGAAAGTCTTTTTCTATGAAATGTTATTTGAACTCCCTACATTCCATATTTGATACTTCATCATCTTCCTTTGTGTTTTGAATCAATGACCACCATTGATCAGCATCTCTAGTGAGGCGGTAAACTGCCATGATAACTTTTTCCCATTCACTACACCCCAAGGCAAGGAATATTTTCTCAAATGAATTTATCCATTGCTCAGCTACTAAAGGATTTGTACTCCCATTGAATGTTTGTGGTTTTTTTCGCGTGAAGCGATCTAACATTGATCCTCCACGCAGCGGATATGGGTGATCCATACGGTTAAGGTTATAATTCATAACCTGAGTGAGTTGTACCAGTATGGTGATAAGATGATCAGTACTGGTTGTATCACCAGATCCACTATAATTATCTTGAGTAGGAGGTAAATCCCTACATAGAGTGTGTGCATTAATATGGTTTCCATTCCTTCCATTAGGCACCATTTCTAAACAATGGCATAAACTATATTAGTTTATGAATCAAAATATATAATTCCAAATTTCTAAAATTCTTAACAAAAATTGAACAGTTTATGGACATAATCCATAATCATAATAAAAATTTCTTTGAGCAAGTATATACTCATAAATCCTTCATAATGGTTTCCAAAAAAATGAGAATTATCCTAAGAATATCCCCCAGGAGTTTCGTAACCAAGAGTGTAGCAAAGCCCATTGTTGTGCACCATTTCCCGTTCGAGTCTAGCTCAAAGTGGTGTTTTCAGGTTTTACCCCTAAGTACATATGTGTCAGAGCCGCCTCTACCTGCTCGTATCCAGACAGGGATGTATTGCTTGGAAAAGTCAAAAAATCTCTAAAATACCAAAATCCTATGAAGTTCTTCTATACTAATCCTCAAAGTCTATCTTAGGCATATGTTCTCTAATCAGAGTTTATCTAAATCTAGTTTCCAAGGTTTTTACTAAACTTCCTAAGAAACTAACCGTAATTCCCCGACCCTAGTTACCAAGAGTCGGTGCATTAATACATAACATTTTCATGATCACAAGGAAATCGTGTCTCGAAAGACCGATCAATTTAGTATTATTGGAAACATGATTCATACATAAGTTCAACTTTATAGCATGAAGAGAAATACAACACAAATATATTTCATTAGAAACATCCAATCCTCCAAGATTATTCCTGCAAGTCACTCATAACTAACTTCTTTATATCCTGGGAAAATGAAACATAAGATAGGGGTAAGATCAAATGCTTAGTAAGGGTAGGTAATACAACGGAAAATGACATAAATATTAAGCATGGTGAATAATTGAAACCACATGCATTTACCAATAATAAACACGAATACTTTTTTGGAAAGAATACGCACTGAGTAAATAATTTTATAATAAAACATAATCACGGGTATTCTATTAGTCGAATGACCACATGAACCATCAATATTATTTCCATAATGAGGTAATGTATAATTCCAAACATTCTGAAACATTTTGTCAAAGACTCGGCCAAGACGTCTAAAAATGATTAAGGCCTCGGCCAAAACCATATATCATATTTGGAAAGGGCCTCGGCCAATTCCACAACTAGTTGTCTCATTAGACCTACCGATGCATCGAGGAGCTATAACGGGCTCCACCCATCACTTACTAAGTCCAATACATTCCTCGTATGAAAAGGTTTAAACATATCATAAACACTCGTATTAAAACTAGCATACGAAATGTCAATACTTTAACCATAAACCATGAATGGTATAAAAATAGCACATCCACATTCAAACATATCACAAAAACTTCAATACAATATGGAAGTTTTGTATCATAATAAATCAACTTCAAATAAACTTCAAATCCATCAAAGGATGTTGACATAGATAAAATAAAAACCCCTTTTAGAGAAATATTTATTTCTATTTTAAAATCATAATTATAAAGAAAAGTTTTATTTTGAAAATATTCTTATAAGCATATAAGGGAATCTTAGACGATTTTATAATGGTGAAAAATAGCCGCACCCGCCGTATAAGTTAAAAAAACATTCTTACCTTAATTCTGTCAAAAAGGTTAAAAAGGACCTTGTTTGGAAAACGACGGAAAGATTCCTTTATAAACATCTTATAAAAATTCAAAAAATGGTATAAATGACTTTAAATCATATTATATAAAATAGAAAGAATGTTTTGAAATACATTTTTAAGAAACATGGATGTGGATGATGAAGAGTTACGAGTAGATAATTACATATAAACAACCTCGGATGATGAAGAGATTGTAAAATAAACCCTTACCTTGTACTTGTCCTTGGTCGAGGGTAGGTTAACCTCTTTTATAATAGTTAAATATTTTTTTATTAAATTATATAAGAATAATATACAAAAATATGATATCATATATTATCTTTTAATATTGTTTCGTTAATAATATTTTAGTATTATCGTCATTTTGGGTGTTCACTTACTCGTTTTCTTTTATATGTTTTGTTACATAGGTTGTGTCTGTTATCCATAGGTTTTATATTATTCATATCTAGAATGATATCAAGTACTTAAACATTATTTTTAATCATCAAATGAAAATTATTCTTGAATGAATATGATGGGGAATGAATCCCATCGCCTTCGTGGAGACGGTAGTCCGTACGTACGCACGAGCGATAATATCATTCCTTTGATATTAAAATAATATATAATTGGATATTGTATCATATATACAGAATAATTATCATGTTATATTTATTATTTACATGAATTAAACATCATTATTATATCCATCCAAATAATAATGTATTGAATAACAATTACAGCACGACGTGGAGATGGTAATCCGTACATACGCACGTATGGTGACATGCCATTCAAAAGATGGATAGAATACTGAATATGGTTGTACCATATTTATAATAACATAATAGTATATAGAAGATACTGGAGTTTTTATTTTAGAATTTAAATATCAAAGAAAGAAGAAGTGGAAGAAGAAAGGAACTTGAAAGAGGGTGGCGAAATCACTACCTCTTCTTCAGGTTCTTCCTTTTGATTTGATCAGAAGGGCTCTTTAGGATGGATTTATAATCAAAATAAGGCCTCTAGGTTAATTTGAGTGAAGGTTTTAGGATATTTGGGCAGGTTTTGGCCGAGAAAAATGGTTTGGAAGGTGTGAAATTGAGATAAGGGGGAGTTCCCTTTTATAAGAGGGGTGAGGGGCACCTTAGGAAAACCTAGAAATATTATTTTATAATAAATTCATATTCAGTTTCTAATGGCTCCAAAGTGACTTATTTTTAGTATACGGTGGGTATGAGTCTCAAAATCACCCAACCAATAGGTTTTAAATAGGTTTGGGTCACTTTATAAACATTATCTTTTAGTTTTAACTCTTAGTTAATTAGTTTGACATTTACCATGTCTCTTTGTATTTTTATATTATATGGTTAATAAACATACTATAAACTTCCAATAGAACCCCAAGTGGTTCATTAATGGTACAACTATAATTATATAAGTCTCTTCGCCGAACCTTAGATTTTTAGGAATTGAATATCAATTATTAATACAATATTTGTTTTAAAAACTCTTTTATGTCAATTTTGACAATATTTGGTATTTTGTTTTTGCTAAATTTATAAAAGCATTATTACTTAGAACATAATTAATTTAATCAACCCTAACATGTCATATTAACCTATAAAATTCGTTTAATTCATTAAAAGTTTCAAATTATATTTATTTGGGTATTTTTAATATCAATTATTTTAATATTTCACTAATATGGTAATTACTGCATCATTATTGTGTCAAAGGTAAACTAAAATATTTAATGTCTAAAAATTATAAATAAAATACCATTATGTATGAAATATTTTTATCTTTCTAATGAATATTTATAATCGAATTTATCTTATGTATTACCCTATATTAAAAATGTTTTAATTATTAAACTTTGATTTTAACTCTTTTAACTCTTCTTGAATTAAATAATAATAATTGTCTTAATATAATCCAAGTGGACCTAAATGATAATATTTTATTCCTAAGGTTGTTTTTGGTCGAGATACACTTGTCCAATAGAATTAAGACATGTGTTAGGGTAATATTAATATCATTTTTACCATTAATTACCCTATTTACTTTTAACCGTGGTAAATAAAAGTAAAAAGTTACTATTCACAAAAAATTATTTTTATCTTATTGAACCAAATTTTACTCCTTGATATTAACCGTGTCTCTCTTATTTTCAAGATTCCACTCACAGAAGCGGTAAAATTATGTGTTATTTGAATTTCCAAATTCTCCTAGGAGGTGGCTAAAAGACGGTGAAAAGTTCAATAAAATTTTTATATATCTAAACTTATTCTAAACTAACTCCAATGAATTGCATTGATCTTATATAGGTATTATGTATCTATTTTGACCTTAAAAAATTTAAATAAAATAAATAATTATTTAAATAAAAATTTAGTTTTAAACTATAACTCAATGTTTTCACTATTCATCAAAAATTGAAAGTTTTCAGAAAAGTACCAAAAATTCACCCTAAGATAATTTCAATATTCCGAATCCAAAAATGAAGTCCATTTTGAAATATAAAATTTTTAAAATTTCAAAAAGTGGGTATTACTATTCATAACGGCTAGTTTGATTGGTTGTGGTGTGTTTTAGAACTCGAAGTTGCGTATAACACACGCTACTGTATTATTCATAGAGAAGAATACCGTGGAAGCTTGGGGTGTTACATGATATGTGGTGGGGATCATGTTTTGTAGAACAAGGGAATGAAGTTTATTTCCTTCACGTTCATGATACCCTACTTCCCAGGTTCATGATGAGGTGGTGATTTGATTTTGATGGTGAATGTTTCTAACACAATATGCTTGACCCCATAGGATTTTGGGATAGGTAGGGATGTGTCACGACCCATATCAGAGATAGTGGGATATTTTATGTAATGAAATAGAATGGATGGCATCACATGAAATTTAATATTGGGCATGTGTGAGTGAAAAATCAATAGGTAAGTGGTTATGGGGTTCCTGGATTACATTATTTAAAATAAATATTATTATACTTGGATGTTTTATTTAGTTTGAGTATTGTGGGGAGGTTTTGAATGGATAGATTACAAATCTAGGTGATTTTTAGTTATATTGTTTGTTCATTAGTGCATTAGTGTGCTATTTTAACATCTACATTAGAGAACTTATCTATGTTATTATTGAGTAAACATGTTATGCTCACCCAATGTATATATAAATTTATCAATTAGGTTTCTATGAGGAGTTCAATGAGGGAGATAGAAACTACTAGCTTGGGTGTTATAACTATTATTGAGTTACTTCCATAGGATTTTATTTTTGAACATTACATACAGACTTATTTGTATTCATTGACTTTGTTCAGTCATTGTAGGATGTTTTATTATTTATTTTCATTTTATGTGATGGAGATATTTAGTGGTTGGTACCCTCTCCCGACACTATACTTTTATATTTATGGTAATGTATCCATATGTTTGACTTTTATTATACCCTCAGTTAAATTCATGAAATTGTATCCTACTAAATACGAGACTCAAGGGGTCATTATCTCTCTTCCTTCATTTATAGTCTAGGTGGTTTACCTTTGGCAGGAGTGGTCAACAAAATACATATCCATGATTAAGTGAGTGATATGTGATATGAATATCTATATAGATAAAGGAAATTTTATATATTCAACTATTTTGGAGAGTATAATTTTATAATTTTGAATTAATGAGTTATATAATATAATATTTATATGTTTCATTCCTCATATATATATTGACGTAATGGAACAATGGTTTTTATTTTTATACATTTGGTTCTTAGATATCACACATTAACCTTTTGTAGATATAATAACATTAATGTTTTGGTAGATACCACTCTTTATTTATAATAATATATAATTAGTTAATTACTTTTAAAAAACTAAAAATTCCCATAGAGATAAAAATAAGTATATATGAATTAAGAATCATTTAGATACAAATTATTTGTCTAAAATTTCATAGATCATTAATGTTTGATTTATTTTTGAAAATTTTCAGGTATGCTTTTTTTCTTATTATTTTTTATATTTCATAATTTTATTTGAGAAAATACCTTATTCAAATTTAATAATAGTTATATACTATTAAAATTTTATCCTTATGACACCATTTATCTTTTAAATTTATGTGAATTACATAATATATAAGAAAGTGAAACATACTACATTATTGGACATGTATGTTTACTAGTGTAGTAAATTTACCATTTTTATATGAGAACCTCCACATATGTCATCATGAAACATGAGAATAATTTAATATTCCATATTATTTCCTAAAACACATTAATAATTCTATTTAATTGATATATTTCTATATAATAGTGAAAATTTAACATATATGATAAATTTATTAAACATTAATCTAAAACAAGGAATGATATTGAAACTTTTCATTCTCAAATATTTATTCACTTATAGAGACCAATTTAATTTCGTTTTTGTATTTTTATTGGAAGGATGATAAACATTATAGATGTAAAAGACTCTTTTATTGATCAAAAAAAAGGTAATAATAGTCTAAAATAAGGCCTTCTATAACAATTTATTTTCAAGAAATAAAATATCTCATCAATTAAATCATTGGACCAAATAATATCATTATAAATATTCCCTATATTGATTTGATCATAAACCAAAAATTATATTTTTTGTATCATGATTGATTATGTAGCTCAAATATGAGAGATTTTTAAATTCATTTGATCCTTCTGGAATTTAACTTCCATGGGAGATGAATATTACCATTTATTATAGCTTAAAATGGTGGTAGAATAGAATTCTATCCTTAAATTATTCCAAAATAATTTCCTTTCCATTTCAACCACATTGATCATTCAAATAATTACATTATCAAGTGATCCTAAAAATCCACACGGTCTATAGAGACTTCCCATAACATCGCCATTATGGATTCTAAAGATGTAACACCCCGCCCCTACCTCATTGTCTTGAGGATACTCTGAGGGTTACTTGGCCTTAAGTGATGTTCCCAAGGTGCCAAAGGATGGAAATAAATGCTGAGGGCTTCGAGAAAAAATTGGGTAATGATTTTCCCTAAAGAAAAAAAACCAACCAAACCATCCACTAACAACCACTATATGATGCCTTTCAATATAACATTAAAGCATGTATTCCCAAAAGAAAACCAAGGTGTTCCACAATACAACCCAAAACCAATACAATCCAACACGATATCAAAGTACTATAATAAATACTAAACAAGAGACCCAAAATAAACCAAGACACACTCCAAGACTCCACCCCAAGCTCCATGCTCCAAGCACCGCCACATCTCCCAAGCATCACCACTAACCACTAGCAATGAGATGCCTTACCTTTATCTATGTCTTGGAATATGACATCTGCAAAAGCACCAAAGTTCCAAATCATGGGGTGAGTACTAATAATCAGTAGGTTTTCCCCAAAAGACTTCCCTACACACCCCATTAGGATAAAACTGTTAGCACATTTATATAAATCAGTTTATAAAATATATTCACAAGTGAAACCATTACTATAAGCCAAACATACCCTTACTAAGCCATTAAAACCAAGGGAAATCCAAAAAACATGCCACAAGACATTTCATCATTTCAAATTAGCACAAAAATTTCCATCTATCAAAGCAATACACCACACAAGGTTCCACAACCCAATACCAGTATAACAATCACGGATGAACTTCCATCCAACCTGTTTTTTCCTTCCCAAATTTAGTGGCACTTCCCGCCCACTTACCATTGATGGTTGTCCTTCCTTCCACTACTCATCCCCTTATTATAGTGGTACATCCTTCCCACTTCCACACAACATTAAAACATTCCATAACCAAGCATATAACCCGCCAAGGTCACCAAAATATGCAATTAACCATTTCAATTACATGCCGAACAACTTCAATAAATCAAAAATTTATTGAAAACACCCTTCCACCCTATTTACATACCAATTCCCATATAAATAAAACACCCCCTTTATTGAAAAAATATTACACAAGACATCTTAAGTAATTAAACAAAACAACCCACTTTAAAATCTCCATTTTAAAATCACAACAAGTGAATATTACCCAAAAACCACATTCATCTCAAAAGTCCCCAAAACACCGCCAAAGGGATTTCCAATCAATTTCACACGTCACAAACACAATTAATTTTAAGTAACACAAATTAATTGTAACCAAGCTTCATGTTCTAGCAATGTGGAGTCAAGAGAGAAGCCACCTACCTCTTAGGGTTTGGCCAAATCGACCCTTCGCCCAAACGCACTCCAAACCGTGTGAACGCCTCCTCGAAACCAACTCAAAACCCTTCCATAACATCAAAAATCTTAGCCTTTAACACACAAAGGAAACATAACCCTAGATCTACATGAAACCCTTGTAGATCTGGGAAACTAAAAGAGGGAGATGGCTAACCCTAACCAAAACCTCAAAGAATTAAAAGAGGGACTTACCCAAGGAGAACCACTTACGAACCACCAAAAAAACCCTTCGATTTGACTCCAAATCGAGCTAAGGATCTACCCCAACCTCTAAAAACCAGAAATCCCACGTGATCCATGAGTGGGAGGAAGAATAAGGGGAAATGGGAAATCCCGAGTGTCCTGAGACTTAAAAACCCAAACTTTATTTGGTTACACGGTTACCCCACACAGTTTTACAAACCGTGCGACAACCATGCAGTTTCCACATTCTCACATAGGGACATCGCACGACTTGCCCGCATGGTCTAACAAACTGTGTGCCACCCAGGCAGAGCCCACTGTCCAGAGTGCAAGGTTTTCTGGGCTGGACACACAGTTTGTTCAGACTGTGCGCCAACCGTGTTCCCCTGCACAACCTCCACAACTTTAAAAGTTTTTCACAGAATTGTCCAAACTTCAACCAACTACTTCAAAAAGCACAAACGAACCGAAACAAGGGTCACATACCTCAAACTGGGGTACTACATTCTACCCACCATTGGAATTTCTATCCTTGGAATGTTGTGAACCTACACTTTGCCGAAAGAGATCAGGTCGTTCCCCAACCATCTCTTTCTCCCACTCCCAAGTCTCCTCTTGAATCTGGCCATGCTGGCACAAAACCCTAACTAGACTGATGCTTTTAACCCACAAGACATTTTATTTCCTATCTACAACCCACACTAGAATGTGCACCAACGAAGCATCCAGATTTAGCTCAACATGATCCCATTGAATAACATGGCCCGGATCCGGCTGATACTTTTTCAACTACGACACATGAAACACATTGTGCACCGCACTGAACCTAGGTGGAAAATAAAAACGATAAGCCACCTCACCAACCCGCTCAAGAATCTCAAAAGTTCCAATATACCTCAGAGATAACTTTTCATGCTTCCCAAACCAATCATGTCCCAACCTAGGAGATATACTCAAGAAAACATGATCACTCACCTCGAACAAAAATGACCGTCGATGATGATCCACATACGATTTCTGACGACTCTGAGTCGTCTCCATTCCCCTACTGATTAACTTGAACTTCTCTTTAGTCTCCGGGACAAGGCTCTATCCAACCATCAAGGACTCTCCCGTTTCCACCCAGCATAGTGGAGAATGACACGGTTGCCCATACAATGCTTCAAACGGAGCCATATGTATGGATTCCTGATAACTGTTATTGTATAAGAACTCAACCAACAACAAGTTATCCTCCCAAGAGACACTAAAATCCATGACACAAGCTTGAAAAATATTCTCCGAAGTTTATATCATCCTCTTAGATTGACAATCCGTCTGAGGGTGATACGCTGTACTCATGGTCAACTCAGTTCCAAGGGTTTGCTGTAAGGATTTCCAAAAATGAGATGTAAACCTCAGATCTCTATAGGATACGATCGAAACTAGAACACCATGCCTCTTTACCACATCCATAATATATATTTTTGACAGATCCTCCACTGTACGGGATTCACAAATTATAATAAAATGGGCCGACTTCGTTGGCCGATCCACTATCACCCAAATGGCATCGTGCTTTCTGGCCATTCTTGGGAGACCTGTGAGAAAATCCATCGCTATTTTCTCCCACTTCCAAAAAGGGATTGGTAAAGACTACAACATTCCCACTAGCCTTGATGCTCTTCCTTGACCTGTTGGAAAGTCAAGCATCTCGAAACAAACTCAGCCAATCTTCTTTTCATACCATCCTACCAGAACTGTGCTTTCAATGCTTTATAAATTTTCTGAATTCCATGATGAACAACCAACTAGGAATGATGATATGCCCCGAGAAGATCCTCCTGACAAGAAACTGGTACAACCATCCGATTCCGAAAATATAAAACTAAATCTCCATTTAGTTACCAACCCTCAATGGTCTCCCCACCATTGAGTTTCAACCTCATGGTCACATACTTAGAATCAGATATTTGTGCCTCTTTAATCAGGCCAACCAAGTCAGGAATCAACAAAATCGGAAAGAATATTGCTCTATCACCCTGGTCATCACATTCCAACTGCATGTCAGTTATAACTGACATCAACTGCCACTAGTATGAGTCATGTTTCACCACCTGGTCATATTATTTTCTACTTAATGCATTGGCCACCGAATTTCCATTACCTGGTATGTACATCAAGTCAAAATCAAACATCTGGATATATTCCATCCATCTCCTTAACCTCACGTTCAAATCCCTTTGTGAGAAAATTTTCTTCAAGCTCTTATGTTATGTATATACCATGAATTTCTCACTGATGAGATAATGACGCCACACTTTCAAAGCATGGACCAATACTACCAATTCCAAATCATGAGTTGGGTAGTTCTTATCATGCACCCTACACTATCGTGAGCATACGGAACCACATGATTCCCTTGTATGAGAACGCACCCCAACCCTGTTACCTATGCATTGTAATACACCACGTACCCTTTTCCTAGTTCTGGAAAAACCAAGATTGGGGTTGAAGTAAGGTGACCCTTTAGCTCTTTGAAATACAGCTGACATTATTCATTCCACGAGAATGGAACATTCTTTCTTGTAAAAGCTATCCTCGGTGAAGCCAAACGTGAAAAATCGCGAACAAAATGCCGATAATATTTAGCTAGACCAAAGAAACCACCATACCTCAAACACATTCTTTGGAGGTTGCCATGAGATAACTGCCTCTATCTTTTCTGGATCAACTGAAACACCCCTTTCAGAAATCACACGGCCATGAAAACCGACTTCTTGTATTCAAAAGTCACACTTTGACAATTTGGCATACAACCGATGATCCCTCAAGATCCCCATCATTGTCTCTAAGTGATTCTCATGCTCCACCCTTGTCTTTGAATACACCAGAATATCATCCACAAACACCACAACAAATGAATCCAGATATCTTTGAAATATCTGATTCATCAATTCCATGAACACTATTGGCGCATTCATTAGAACAAAGGGCATAACCACATATTTATTATGGACATATCTACATCTGAAAGTTTTTTAGTAATATCTCCCTTCCTTAACCACAATTGATGATATCCCGACTTTAGGTCGATCTTGGAGAACCACTGGGATCCCCTCAACTAGTCAAAAAAATCATCAATTCATGGAAGTGGATATCTATTCTTTATCGTAACATGGTTAAATCTAAGATAATCAACACAGAGCCTCAATATTCTATCCTCCTTTTTCACAAACAACATCAGTGCTGCCCATGGAGATGTGCTAGACCGAATAAACCCTTTGTTGTCTAACACTTCCAACTGGACTTTCAATTCACACAATTCATTGGGTTCCATTCGGTAAGAATGAAGTGAGATGGGACTGGTACCTAGAAGGAGATCAATCATAAACTCCACTTCTCTTACGGGAGGTAACCCAAAGAATTATTCTGGAAAAACATCCATGAACTGATCCACTACTGCTGTAAGAACACTCTGCTTAACACCCTCTACCGATTCCAATGACAACACTGCCAACTGATACGATAACATTCCCACTACTGGTGCCAACAAACCTATTGCACCATGCCTTTCATGCCTCTCTCCTCTAAAGATATTTCTAACGCCATCGTGTGTCGTAAAATACATTGTTCGCACATTACAGTCGATGTGGGCCTTAAATGCCACCAGAAAATCCATTACCAGGATTACATCACACCTATCCAACTCAAGCACTGAGAAATTCCACATTAGCTCAACCTCTCCCACAATGATACAACATGCTCTACACAAGAACTCTCAACACTCTCTTTGAACCAGATGAGATTGAAGTTTCAAAACCGAATACATCATTTCTACCCTTAAACCCATCAACTCAACCACACGTGCAATAATAAAAGAGTGTGAAGCACCCGTATCAAACAACACTTTCATCACGGTAGAATTTAAAAGAATAGTACCTCACATCATGGATGGTCCCAAATGATCATCCATCACAACCTGATCATCTCCGAACAGTGCCTTGGTTGCCACACTCTGATCTTTATTGCTCTGCTAAGGAGTTGTGGTGTTTCCAGAATCACCATGATTTACTTTGCTCTGCTGATGAGGGGAATGGTGCTGTCCCCGTCCCATTGAAGCATACGATGTCTGCGATCCCTGAGGAGTGTCACACAAACCTGACCTTGGAGCATTACAACAATAGCTCTAAAGATGCCCCATCTACTTTTAATTGTGACATGCTCGAGGTTGTTCCATACAGTCCCGCTTGATGTGTGTCGTAGAGCCACACTAAACATCCTAGTTTTGTTTGGGGATTCAGAGGAAGATTTATCGATCCTTCCATCGGATTATGTTCCATAATCCCTCCCTAGGAATAAGTGTCCCTCATCCACTTGAACCCAGCGTTAGAGTTCCCACTATTCCCCATGGGTACCACCATGCTTCCTCCTCCCGGATCTCCCAACATATCCAGCTCACCCACCGAATCTCGATTCACTATCTCTGTGTAATCACTGATACACATCATTGCTATTTTTGAATGGATCTATTGCCTAAACCCCACTTCTAAGATCCTTGAATTCAACGACGTGCTACCCGCTACCTCATGTGCAAACCTCACTAAGAGCATAAACTTAGCTGCATACTTCGTCACATACATATGCCCTTGCTTCAGACTAAAGAAATCAGTTGTGCGCTGAATTCTGAACATATGTCGGCAGAATTTTTTATTAAAAAATTATTCAAAGTCTTCCCACATCATACCCTGGTCTGTTCCCTCTTGGACTACCAACAGCCACCACTAAATAGCAATATCCTATAGCTTATACATTGCTAGCTTTACTTTCAACTCTACCGATGTCCCCAAGAATTAGAAAATTCTGTTCATTCTGGATAGCCATGACTCTTCCCTTTCTGAGTCTGAATCACCCCTAAAGATGGGTGGATCTTGCTTTTGACACTGAGCCGCATAATCGACATGCTTTGTCTCCTCCTCTGTATTCACACTTCCCATAGCTTAGAAAACTTTCACTATACTCTGGAGACATCAAGAAATACTATTTAAATTTTCATTACACAACACTAACACAACATGGCTTTCCACCTTTCCAAATTTGATATGCTTCACCATTTTTGAAAACCAAACCATTACAGAATACCAAATTTATTCACATTATAGTTTCACGCATTTGAAATACCATTTCCCAATTCATCCCATAAATCATTATTCCCAATTAAATATGCATCCTAGAGGTAATTCATTTATACCATATATGTCATGCACATCTCATTGGCTACACCCACGACAATGAGATTGCCAATGTCTATAAGTGTCTCTGAAACACGTATGTACCCAACTCCCTGATAACTTGAAGTTCAGTATAAAAGGGTTAACTACATCCTTTATGTTATACATTCCAAGTTCCGACATTCCTACACCTTACTACCATCCAGGCTCAAGGAATATTCCACAAAGAATGTCAACTCCAAATCCGAGAATCAACTCCAAAGGTCCGAACAAGATGATACCACTTGTAACACCCTTCCCTACCTCATTGGCTTAAGGAGGCGGTGAGGGTTACTTGGCCTTAAGTGACGTTCACAAGGCACCAAAGGCTGGTAATAAATGACGAGGGCTTCGAGAAAAAATTGGGAAACGATTTACCCTTATGAAAAAAAACCAACCAAATCATCCACTAACATCCACTATATGATGCATGTCAACAAAGCATTCAAGATTGTATTCCCAAAAGACAACCAATTTCTTCCATAATAGAACCCAAAACCAGTACAATCCAACACGATATCAGAGTACTATATAGAAGACTAAACAAGATACCCAAAATAAACAAAGAAACACTCCACGACTCCACCCCAAGCTCCATGCTCCAAGCACCACCACATCTCCCAAGAATCACCACGAACCACTAGCAATGAGATGCCATACCTTTACCTATGTCTTGGAATATGACATCTGCAAAAGCAAAAAAGTTCCAAAGAAGGGGTTGAGTACTAATACTCCGTAGGTTTTCCACAAATGACTTCCCTACACATGCCATAAGGATAAAACCGTTAGAAAATTTATATAAACAAGTTTATATAAAATAATCACAAGTGAAACCATTAATATAATCCAAACATACCCTTACCAAGACAATAAAACCAAGGTAAATCCAAAAAAACATGCCACAAGACATTTCATCATTTCAAATTAACATATAAATTTCCATCAAGCAAAACAATGCACCACACAAGGTTCAACAACCCAATACCAGTATAACAATCATGGTAGCACTTTTGTCCAACCCGTTTCTTCCTTCCCAAATTTAGTGGTACTTCCAATCCACTTACCATTAATGTTGGCCCTTCCGTCCACTACCCATTAACTTATTATAGTGGTACTTCCCACCCGCTTCCACACAACATTCAAAAAATCCATAACCAAGGATATAACCCGCCAAGGTCACTAAAATAAGTAATTAAAAATTTCAATTATATGTCTAACCACTTCAATAAATCAATAATTTATTGAAAACACCCTTCTATCCTTTTTACACACCAATTACCATTTCAATAAAACATCAACTTTATTGAAAAACTATTTCATAAGACATCAAAAGTAATTCAACATTACAACCCAATTTAAAATATCTATTTTAAAATCACAACATGAGAATTTTACCCAGAAACCCCTTTCTTCCCAAAAATCTCCAAAAAACCACCAAAGGTATTTCCAATCAATTTCTCACATCAAAAACACAATTAATTTTAAGAAACACAAATTAATTGTAACCAAGCTTCAAGTTCTAGAAAAGTGGAGTCGAGAGAGAAGCCTACAACCTCTTAGGGTTTGGACAAATCGACCCTTCGCCCAAACACACTCTAAAACTGGTGAATGCCTCCTCGAAACCACCTCAAAAACCCTTCCCTAACATCAACAAGCTCAAACTTTAACACAAAAAGGCAAAACAACCCTAGATCTACATGAAACACTTGTAGATCTAGGAAAATAAGAGAGGGAGAGGGATAACCATAACCAAAACCTCAAAGAACCAAAAGAGGGACTTACCTGAGGAGAACAGCCTTCGACCCATAAAGAAACTCCTTTGATTTGCCTCCAAAACAAGCTAAGGAGCTCCCCCAACCTCTGAAAACTAGAAATCCCGCATGATCCATGAGTGGGAGGAAGAACGAAGGGAAAATGGGAAATCCTGAGTGGCCTGGGACTTAAAAATACAAACATTAAGTGGCCGCACGGTTAAACCACATAGTTTTGAAAACTGTGCGCCAACATTGTGGTTGCCATTGTCTCACCCAGGGACTTCGTATGGATTGCCCGCACGGTCTGAAAAACTGTGCGCTGCCCGTACAAAGCCCACTATCAATGGTTCATGGTTTCCTGGGCTGGCCGCATGGTTTTTTCAGACTGTGTTCCAACCGTGCACCCCTTCACAACCTCTACAATTTTAAAAAAAAAATACCGGAATTTTCCAAACTTCAACCAACCACTTCAAAAAGAACAAACAAACCGCAACAGGGGTCACTTACCTCAAACTGGGGGTACTACAAAAGACATATCCAAATCCTAAAGGTCTTAGCTTCCCTCTTGATGCCCAATCCATGCTGAATTTAATCCATCTAAGGAATGGTGGAATCCATGTGAATGTAATAGTTTCTTAAGGAGGCTTCAAGTTACCTACAATTCTAATATTCTTAAAAATTAAAATGTCATGAATATAATTATTACAGTGATCATTTTGAAGGGAATTCAAAATTTTCACCATATACATAATCTGAAAAAATATTGATTTAAGCCTTAAGTAGGTATATTTATGAATCAATTTATTTTGGGTGTACCATAGAATATGAATCACTTCTACGCTGGCCACTTATAAAAAATTCGTAAGTTTCTAAGATAGAAAAATCCTTAGAGAGTCATTGAGATGCTCTTAGATAGAGTCTTTGTAAAGATCCCAAACACAGTATCCCAAAGTTAGTTGTTACTTTGTTAAATTTTCATTAGATACAAATAATAACAAATTAAAGGAATGAATATTTTAGTGGTATTTTAAAACTAGATACATACTTGAATATTACATAATAATTTAAAACATAAAATAAAAAATATTATTTCTTTTGAGGAAAACATTATTTTCCTAGATTATCACTTTATAAAAATCCTAATTTAATTCTTGGAATCTTAAAGAAAATAATATAAGAAAAATTTGATCTCATATGCTTGTTAAGGGTATTCATATAGTGGAAGCTAAATAAGACATGAATAATATTGAAAGAAATAAATTAAAATTAAATAATTTCATAATCACATGAGCTAAAAACTTTTCCATGGATATCATAACTAATCAAATATTCATATGGAAATAAATAACTTAGCTAATAATGAGTTAAATTCGTAATGTTTTTAATCATAAACATAACATCAATTCCTCCTTCCAAGACATTCTATATAAATGGGAAAGGCCTTAGCCAATACCCAAGCTAGTTTGACTCGTGAGACTTACTGATGAATCAATGAGATATAACGAGTCATGGCCTTTATTTACTTAGACCAATAAATTTCTAGTACAAAAGGGTTGAAATATAATCGTTATAAACATTCATATTGAAACTATCATACAAAATTTTATTAATTTTCTAACTCAATAAACATAATCATAAACCATCCAAAATAATATAGAGAATGATATCAAAATAGTACATCCCAAATCAAACAAATCATAAACCATCTAGGGAAATAATAATGATGGTATCATAATAAGATATCCTAAGTGAAGAATAATTAAAATAAGGGTTATTTTCATTTATGAATATAAATACCATAAAAATTTCTTTAAAACATTCTTAAGGAAAATAACCTTTCCAGTTTGAGAATTACTTATCTTAAAAAACTTCTAAATTATGAAGGAAAACATTTTATTTAAAAGAAACATGTATTATTGAAAATAAATATTAAAATAAAATATTAGTCATGAGTAAATAAATTATCTTTTTCCCTATAAATTGAAAAAAAACATTCCTTTCACACTTTTTTAGAAAGGTTGGGAAGTACCTTGTTCGGAAAACGAAGAGATGACTCCTTTTGAACTGTTTTGTAAGAATTAAAAATGGATTAGAAATGAATTTAAAAAATAATAGTAGAGTATTAAAAATATTATTTAAATAATTTTATCGAATATATTTATGTGTATAAAAAATATTCTCCAATAGAGACATAATCATAAACAATCATGCATATGGATGAGATTGTGAAATAAACCCTTAACATATGTCTAAATCCCTTCATACGTGTTCAAATATACTTTATAATAAATATAGATTTATTTAAAATATATTAAAAACATACTCATATATATATCATATCATTTATGAAATTATTATAATCTTTTATAACCTATTTCTTAACAATTCATTATTAAGATTACTATTTTTTGTGATAACTACTTCGTTTTTCATTTATGTTTTTGTTTGGTAGTTTCAATATTTATACTATGATCAGGATTCCATGATATCAAGACTGGTAATAATTATATAAATTTTATATTTATCCATTATATATATATTTAATGTAATTAATTAAAGTTAGTGATAGAAAAGTGTATTACACCATTCATGGAGATGGTAGATCGTACGTACGCATGAACATTGTTTTCATTATTCTACTGATAGAACAAAATAATGGTAAATAATAATTATAATTTATCTAATTGTTATTATATCATAGGAATCATATATATTAATCCTAATTATCATCCAATTAATATATAAATGGAAAATGAATCACATCACTTCATAGAGGTGGTAGTTCGAATGTATACATGAGCAATATTATCCTTTACCAATGGTTTGGGAGGTAAGAAGGTAGATATGATATTATTATTTAAGTGGTATAATTATATTATATATATCATATATAAATATTAATCCTATCAAATTTCCCATCCATAAAATATGGTAATGAAAAATAAATTGTATCGCTACATAGAGATGGTAAGTTATATATATGCACAAGTGATACTTTCACTTCCCATTTGATGGGAAAGAGGGTGGAGAATGGGGATTTCAAAATCATAAATAAAATTTCAGTACACTAATGATACTTGAGTTATTATTTTATAAAAACATTTAGAAATTTAGAAAATGTATAATAAAGAATAAACTGCAAGTGGTTGGGTAAGAATATTGCCTCTTCTTTGGGATACCTTCTTTATATCCTTTTATAAAGGACTTAAGTTTGGTCTTTTAAGGAGACCAGAACCTCCAGAACTTGGGTAAAGATGTTGAGAAGATAAATAAGCTCATATAGGTCTGGATAGGCTGGTCAGTGTGGTGTTAATAAGTTAGAGAGGATGTTCAATTTTATAATTTAGGTGAGGGGAACTACGGAAATTTCTCAAAATATTAAATTATAATTAATTAAACCACATTCCAAATATAACACTCTACATCTTTGTGGACAAAAAATTACTCAAATATATTTAATATTTTTCATATTTTACGTTATATGAAACACTATGTTTATATTTTTATTACACCCAATAATATTTTTGTCTTATGTTATGCATAATTCCAAGTTTATCTTACAAAGCGCCCAACACCGAGTATAAGCAAAACATGAAATACTATTTAAATATTATTATTTAAAATAATAGTTATCAATTAGCTATTGGAATGGATGTTATAAAAATTATTAACTAAATTATGAAAATATAGTTTATACATGTTTATATAATGAATTATTTGGTGAATAATTAATTAGAAATGAAAATAAAACCCATTTTAAAATAATAAAAAAATTCCTTTCTAAAAAACTATGTTTGTGCACATAAGTGTATTTAATATCATTAAATTAACCAAATATATTTGGTTATTTATTTTAAGAAAAATATATATTTTATATTCAATCAAACTTTTATCCTAAATCTTATATGTTTTCCAGACTAGAGATAAGAGTAAATTCAATTTTACGTAAAAAAACTGTATTTTTCTAAAAATGGGTTTTGTCGCATTTTTATGGCACACTTATTTTAAAAATAATTTTTGAAAATTTAATAAAATTTATTTGAAAAAATAAAATTATTTTTTTAAATCATTATATAAAAATTATATTATTTTAATTTTTTGGGAATTCCCTAAAAAGTTTCATTTTTTGATGAATAGTTTCAAATATTGAATTTTAATTGGAAACTGCCTTTTTGTTTAGTTTATTTATAAAGTTAAATTATATTTTAAATTTAATTTAATGTATAATTAGTTAAATTATACATATATTTACCCAATATATATCATTTTAATCATTTTCATATTAAATTAATGTATAAAAGCTTTGTAAATTTTTTTTAGAATTTTTCATTTCATAACCCTTATTTCTCATCACGTCTTCGAGATTGATTTTAAATTAATTATTTCCACTTATATGAATTGAATTTAGAAAAATTTATTCCATATTTGAAATTATAATTATATATAATTTATAATAAGGACAAATTAATTTTATAACAAATTGAATTTTTAATGCCGAATAAATTAATTACTACGGTTAAAGTAAAAATGGGTTTACCAAGAAATAAAACTAGAATTATAAGAGTAAAATGACCTAAAATATTGTCTTAATTTTATTTTATGAGTTTATTTATACCTTGGTAATCAATTTCTCTGAAATATGGAAATTTATTTCTACTTTACTTTGGATGTGAAATATAAAATAAGTTATGCAATGAAAAAGACAAAAAAATATTTTTCTTAATTTTAATATCTATAACGTCATGGTATGGGACAAAAACAAAATATGATAGGTTATATATATCCTATTTAAATAAAAATTATTTTTTATCATAATAAATTATATTTAATTTTTAGCGATGAAATGATTACTTAAAATGCTTAAAAAACACCATCTTGGTAAATATTTAGTTAATAAAAAATAAAATAACTAACATTAAAAATATAAAAAGTAAATTAAATTGAATGAATTATCATGTTGCATTATTTTTTTGGTATGAATATATGATATTATAAAGGTTTAAAAATAATAAATTTGAATTCCATCATTTTATAGAAATTTTTAAAATTGAAATTATATAAATAATGTAAAATATTGACATTAATTTCATTTTAGAATAAATTATATTTTATTAGTTGATTTAAAATTACTATAAATTCAATCATTTGTCAATGGATTTTTAATTTTTAATAAATATCAAATATTTTCAATTAATTTACCAATTGTTCTGTTATAATAAATATATTTTCCGTTAAATTGTAAAAACTTTAGTGTGGTGGTTAATATTAAAGTGATGTTTTTACAGGTTACATGTGGTTGTGTGATAATTAATTTTCAAAAAACATAGTATTTTTCTTTTATAAATTGGATTTCATATTTAAAATTACTTGTTCTAAATTATCTAATAAAACTCATTTTTATTTTAGTCTTAATGGATAAATTATAGTTGTTAGAAGACTAGTTAGAATAATGAAAAACTTAAATTGTAAAAATAAGGAATATTAGATGTTAAGGAATTAAATATTAAAAAAAATGTGTTTAATTATATGGTGTAAGTTTTTATAGGCCAAATAATCCATCTAATCCATTAATAATAAATTTTGGAGAAAATTTATGTAAGATTGTCCTCCCAATAGTGAATACTTTTGAGTATTTACAAGAATGACACTCCTCCTCAACTATAAAAAGGCACTCACTCCCCCCACTTATTCACACCACTAATTCCATTTGTTCTATAAAATACATATCTAAATATCTTCCCAAATTAACTTCCCTAATATTATAAACCTTACTTTTGGAATAAATCCAACCAAGGAAGTCCTCTAGTGAAAACCAATAGGAGATGCCCAAAGAAGAGGTAACGTTCATCATTGAACTTTTTTGTTTTATTTCTTCCTCAAATACCATAAATTATTTTTATATCATGGTTATATAATAACATAAGTATATTAAATAACATTATATGTTTTTTGTGGTTAATACCTACAAAGATATAGACTTTCATTAAATTGGTTATGAAATCATTGTTCATGTGTACGGTGAATTACCACCTCACGAACTGACGTCTTTCATTCTTCCATTACCTCCATTAATGGTTGAGAATAGTTATGAATATAATATTTATATATGATATTTATATTATTAGTTATATTATTATTCTTAATTAATTTTTGGGTATCACACATACCTTCATGCTTTCAATCATGTGTGAATATGATAATGTTGTTCGTGTGTACGATGGACCACTACCTCGCTAAGTAATGTGATTCATTCATGCTTTACATGGAATTTATTAAGAATTAGATTAACAACAATAGGTGATATATATGAAATAAAAATTATTTTGTAATGATAACATATCATTTACTTTTATTTCTTCCAATCCAATTAGAAAGTGAAAAACATTTTTCATGAGTACGTACGACCTAATGTCTCCATGAACAGTGCATTTTATTTTCTATATCCAAATTTTATGTATTACTATAAATACATATTGTAATTTCCCAAACTTTTATTAATGAAACTTCCTCTTGATATAATTAAATTTTTTATTAAGTAAAATGGTTCTATAAAACATATGCACTTCCTTGGTTTTATGCTTTTGGATTTTAAAATACCATTAAGAATTTTTTCCATTGCTAATATAGCCATTGAACAATGAGATCATGATTGGTATAAATATATGGCTTCAACAAATCTAATTTACTCATAAAAAGGAATTGATAGCCTCATCTAGTAGAACTTCTCCATACAAATCCCATTTTTCAGATCTTGGAAAGGAGGTGGCATCACCAGGCTTCGCTCTTGACCAAGCCCAAGCCGACCTTTAACATGTTATGCTTGAATAGAATTGCCTATGAGAGAATTGGAAGTTAATCGAGATGACCACTCAAGCGATGTTATCTGAGCCACCCCATGAGTCTGTCACCATTTCACACCTTACCCTTAGGTATTATATTGGTGTTATAAGGGGATATGTAACAAGGCCTTAGCACTATTATTATGTGCTTTATTTTTTATAAAGAATATATATTCATTTTATTATTGTTACTTTGTAAATGGGTTATAATGAACAAATAGTATTTTTAGTTAATATTCAATTAAGAAATATATTTTAAGGAATTAAAGGTTTTTTGAATTAAATAAAATTTTAATAAAATATTATTACTAAATTTATTTTTATTAAATATAAATAATCTTATACTTTTTATGAATACAATTGATATTTTTTTAAGGTTTGAAAGTTGTTTTTGTCAAAACCCATGAATTTTATATAAATGTCAGTTTTTATTTTAAAATTAAAAATTCAAATATTTAAAAAATTATTTAGATAAAATGAATATTATTTTTGGAATCTGGACGTCAAAATTATCCATGGGTGAATTTTTCATAATTTTCTAAGCGAGTCGATTTTTGGGGTAAAAATTGAATACTGTTTAAATATATAATGCGTTTTATAACATCATAATGACCCAATAGTGATGTAATAAAATACAATAAAAGAGATATTATTCCAATATAAAATTTAACATTAAAATAAATTGATTTTATATTTTTTTGACTTATTTTACAATGCCTTAGTAGACCCACCAAGACTTATAAAACATTTAATCATTTTAAAAATATTTCCTTGAAAGTGTGACTCACCTCCACATAGGCAAGCCTAATATTTTAATAAGTTCAGAAATTGGCCTTATAAAATAATTTTTTCCACTCCACATTGGCAAAAACCTTGGGAAAAACCATGGGATGGTTTTTGGTTTTGATTAGTTTATTGTATAGTGCCCAAAACCTAAATAATAAATAATTCCCTCTATTTTCCTGTATAAACCCACCCAAGATCCCACTTCTCTTAACTCAAAACACTTGGAGCACATCCATAATCTTCTATAATCTCTTTATAATCCTCCCAAGGCACCACAATCTCCCAAGAAGCCTCCCTCATTCCCCTCTCAATCCTTTGGGATCACACTTCCAAGTAAGGGATTCATTCCTTTCTCATTTTTCCATGTTTATTTATGTTGTTATTCCATTATATTTTCAATTAAAAATGTTGTGGTATGATTTATCACATCCAACATACTTCCTTTATTATGTTTTAATGATGATATTCCTATTTACCTCTCATTAATCCCTCCCATGTACACCTGTTACCATGCCAAAATTTCATAATATTTATTCCATTTCTCATCTTTTTTCAAGTTTCTTTATTATGTTACACCTTATAATTCCAAATTCCATATATTGTGGCATGTATATATATTAACCCCATACTTTAAATTTCATATAAATATTATGAGATACCCCTTTATCTCTCATCAACCATTTTTAGTAATTTTTATGTCACGTTGTTATGCTGCCAAAATTGCACCTCGATTTTCTAATCCAAATAATTGTGTAGTGAATACCATACCCATGTATCAATCAAGAGTATTCACCTTTATGCACATATACATTTTTAATGGTACTTATATTTATGTATTCCACATTCTTTAATTGTGGAATAACTTATGATGTTGAATGATTCCATGTTATATGATCCATGTGGCACACTTATGCATGAAATGAAATGTTTATAAAGGGTGCGCCCTGAAAGCGCTCCAATGCATTGGATAAAGAATGGTATCATGATACGCCATGTGAAATGTGGGTATAATCATACTAATTCAAGTTAAATGAGGGTTTAATCGTGCTAATTCAAGTGTAATGAAGGTTTATTCATGCTCCATGTGCAATGAGGCATGGCTCATTCTAATATCATGTTAAATATTGTTACCGCATATCCATATTGTGATAATAATGATATATCATGAATTTATGTTCATGTTTATCTTATTCTCCATTGATATTCCTATTTTATAACATTTTTTGTATTCTTCATGTTATTCTTCGTTTAATACCTTACATGGATTTATAGCAGACCATTTTCTTATTTATCTCCTCAGGTTATCCAATGTAATGCTAAATATGAAGAATTAGTGTGGCCATGTAAAAGAAGTTTTCAATAAAGATGTTGTATTTTATATTCTAAGTTGTTATGTAATGTTCCCAATTTCCTAATACACTAGTCCTATCAATCATCTGAGTTTTCTTATGTTCAGGTTTGTGTAATAAATCATGTTTAAGTTTGTAATAAAGAGTAGGGTTGTTGTAGTTGGTATCAAAGGATTGGTTTAGTTATTTTTGGATTTGGATTAGAAAACCATAGTGAAAGTCATAGGTATAAGACTAAGTATAATAAAAACATCCCTAAATTATAGTGATTATAGATTAAGTGGTCTATCAAAAAAATACATCCTTGTCTAGATACGAACAAGTAGAAGTGGCTCTGGCATAGATGTATCTTGGGGTAAAACTCGAAAACACCACTTTGAGATAGACTCAAATGGGAACGGGTGCATGAAAACAGGCCTTGATGCACTCTTCGTTATGACACTATTGGGGGATATTCTTTGGTAAATTCATAATCTTAGTATGGATCATTATTAAGGGAATAAAACAAATTCCCCAATGAATATATGTTGGGAAGTAGATCATGGATAGCATATATTGAAGCCTATAAATTCATAAGATAAGAAAATAAATGTAATTTATAAGTTATACCTTTTCTTCATTGTATTCTTCTTCAGGTGTTACCCCTAAATTTTCTTTTATTCCAACTAATGGCTGGTAACAGGAGGACATAGGCTAACAACTAATGCGAAGATCAATGTGATGACTATTCTAATGAGATGTCCAATCTGATGGGAGTGGGAATCGCTGACATTGTCATGATAATCTCTCAATTAACTAAAATTTTAATAGAAAGATCGGTCAAGAGGAATTTCCAACCTCCCCCTCCTAAGAAAGAACAAGCCACAGTCAAGAGCATCATGAGACAAAGGCCTCCTACTTTTAATGGCTCATCCAATCCCCCAATCGTCGAACAATAGATCAACTCCATTGAAAAGTTCTTCTCTATCCTTCAATATTTCAAACAAGAGAAGTTTCTTCTGATTGCTTATCATAGAGAGGGTGAAGCTAATTAATGGTGGAAATTGATCAGAAATACATACCCTAAGGAAGAGATCGAGGCACTAGAATAGAAGTATTTCCAGAAAACAAATTCAATAAATATTTTCCATGCACTCTCTAACTTAATATGGAAAGGGAATTACTTACCCTCAAGAAAAAACATAATGAATCCATTGGGGAATACGAGGAAAACTTCACAAGTATTACATGATATGCCTACAGCTTTTTCATTACCCCCAAATTCATAGTTGACTGCTTCTTTAGTGGGCTAAAACCTAGCCTATAGAAAGCCTTAGCAATCCGTGACTTTGATAGATATAAGAAAATTATATGATGTTCCCTCAAATTCAAAATGGAGATCGATGAATCTTTGGGGTATCATGGGGATAAGAAGTGGAAATTGGAATTTAATTCTATCAGTTTTATGTATAAATCCAACGGTACTAATAAATTCCAGCACCCCACATGCCAAAGGGTTGGAAAGAAGCACCGTAGAAATTTATTGAAGGGGACAAGGAAATGATTTAGGTGTGGAATATAAGGGAAACTGTCCATTAATTTCTAGCAATAAAAACATGATGTTGTAATAGAGGAGTGTAATGCTCTGTTAAACCCTCAACGCATTGTTCATTGTTTCAAATTCAAATAACCAGGGCACTTTGAGAATCAGTTCCTTAAGACAAGGGTTTTTTTAGGAAACAAACAACCTCCATGGCCATAAAGGTGATATTTTTCCATCACTACAACTAAAGCGAACCCCAACAACAAAGTAGTGATAGGTACACTAGTTATTCATTGAAGAATAGAAATGTACTTTTGATTTTGGTTCTATTCATTCTTTTATATCTCGAAATTTTATTAAGAAAATCCCAACACCATCACAAATCATGGAAGTAAAGATTTCTATGAGTATGAAAAAGGGGGAAATCAATGCATCCCATAAATATAACTCCTCCCCTATCACAATTTTTGGATTGAACATCCTCTGGAACCTCAACATACTCCCCTTGGTGGAATTTGATGCAATTCTTAGCATGGATTGGATTTCCATATATAGATCTACTATAAATTTCTATGAGAGGGAAATCACTATCCATATGGCGAATCAACCACCAATTTTTTACAAGTGCAAGGAGGAGGATGAATCTTATTTAGAACCATAATATCAAGTATGGATATTACTACCCTTTGAGAACATGTATCTTGCTCAGATGATTGAGTATATGGAAGCAACCATCCTTGAAGACATGCATATTTAAGGGAATTTGCTGAAGTATTTCCTAAGGAATTTCCTGGTCTTCCTCCTAGAAGAGATATGGAATTCTCAATTGATCTTATACCTGGGGAGTTGCCAATATCAAATACTCTATATAGAATGGTTTTTGTGGAGCTTGATGATCTAAAGAAAAAACTATAGGAGAATCTTGATAAAGGGTTTATATTTCCAAGTGCTTCACTCTGGGGTGCACCATTTCTCTTAGTAATGAAGAAGTATGGGTCAATACACCTTTTCATTGATTATTGTCAGCTAAAAAATCATGATAAAGAACAACAATCCTTTTCCATGAATTGATGACTTGTTCGATCAGCTATGCAGTGAACAGTACTTATCCATGGTTGATCTTTGGTCAGGATATTACCAGGTAATGGTGAAGAAGGAGGATATCCCGATGATTACTTTTCATACAAGGTATTGGCATTTTGAATTCATATTAATGCCTTTCAGACACACTAATGCTCCATAAATATTCATGTACTTGATGAATAGAGTCTTTAGAGATTACCTTGATAAATTTTTGGTGGTATTTATAAACAATATTATAATATACTCCAAAACCATGGAGGAGCATGAGGAGAATCTAAGAACTGTACTAGAGAACTTGCATAAGGAGAAGCTCTGTGCAAAGTACAGCAAGTGTGAGTTCTGGTTGAATAAAGTCTCATTCATATGTCATATAATCACATGTAATGAGATATCTATGGATCCTTCTAAGAAAATTGCAATTGAGGTATGGATAAGGCCAAAATCTGTGGCGGATATCTATATCTTTCTTGGGTTAGCTGGATATTATTGCTGATTTGTGAGAAAAATTTCTCACGATTTTCAAAACCCTCTTACCAATCTTGCTCGGAAGAGATTCAAGTTTTCATAGAGTGATGAATGTGAAGAGACCTTCAAGGAGTTTAAAAGGAAGTTTATCACTGCATATGTTCTCACACTACCCAAAAGTGGAGACCTTTTTCTAGTATTTAGAGATTCTTCAAATAAGGTATTGGGCTATGTGTTGATGAAAAATGGAAAAGTCATTTCCAATGATTCAAGGAAATTGAAATTTCATGGGAAAAACTATCCAACCCATGATCTGGAGATGGCTGCAGTAATATTTGCCTTAAAAATTTAGATACATTACCTATTTGGGGAGAAGTATGAAATATACATAGATCAAAAAATCCACAAGTATATATTCACATATAATGAGTTGAAGAGGCATAAAAAATTATGGTTAGAGTTGATGAAAGACTATGACTGCTCAATCCATTACCACCCTAGGAAAGCTAACAAGGTGGCGGATGATCTAAGAAAAAGTACCCATCGATTCTATCATTGATGAGAATTGAAAAGGATCCAATATTCTTAGATTTGATGAAGATGGCCATGTGAATCATAAATAGATGAACATCATCAATCCTTTCACAAATGATTTATCAACCATCTCTTTTCGAAAGGTTAAAGGATGGTCAAAATGATTATGTGTGGATTCTTAATAAAGTGGAAACTATCAAAAAAGGTACATCCTTGGAGTTCAATGTTAATGAAGAATGAATTGTGAGGTTTTTCTCAAGACTATGTGTTCCATCAAATCTAGAGTTAAATAATGATCTTTTGGATTATTCACATAGTTTAAATTTCTCCACTCACCCCAGAAACACAAAGATGTATTGATATCTTTAAGAGAATTATTGGTGGTATAACATGAAGAGGGAGATCACTGAGTATACATCAAATTTCCTGGTATATCATCACGTGAAGGCTGAGAGGCAGAAGTCTAAGGGGATGATACAACCTTACCCATACCAACATGTAAATGGTAGAACATCACCATAGAATTTGTCACCAGACTTCTAAAGACATCCAAAGGAACCAATGTTATCTGGGTTGTTCTAGATTGTCTTATAAGGACTGCACACTTCATTTCAATTCTAGAGGATTTCTCATTGGATCGACTGGCCCGAATATACAGTAGAGAATAGGTAAGGATTCATGGAATACCTCTATCTATTGTATTTTATCAAGATCCAAGATTCACCTCATGTTCTGGAAGATTTTCCAACATTCTCTAAATACTGAGATGAACTTCAGTGCAGATTATCATCCTCAACAGATTTCTAGTCTAAGCACACTATCCAAACATGTGAGGACATGTTGAGAGCATGATCAATGGACTTAAAAGGTGGATGGGATCAACATCTTCCTCTGGTTTAGTTCTCTTACAATAATAGTTTCCACTCAAACATCCAAATGGATTCTTCTTAATCCCTTTATGGGAAGAGGTGAATAAAATCGGCATGTTGGGATGAAGTTAGGGAGCAGAAACTCATAGGTCCAGAAATGGTCGAAGAAATAATGGAGAAGGTTAAGACCATCCAGCAGCACATTAAAGCTTCTTAGAGTCGACAAAATATCTATGATGATAATCATCGATAATAACTATAATTTGATGTTGGAGACATGGTATTCCTCCACATATCACCATGGAAGATGGTTATGAGATTTGGGAAGAAGGGAAAGCTTAGTCCAATGTACATCACCCCTTTTGAGATTCTTGATCGCATTCGAGGAGTGGCATATCGACTAGCACTCCCACTGAACTTATCTCAAGTACATAATGTATTCCATGTATCACTCTTGAGGAAGTACATACCTGGCCCATAACATGTTCTAAATCTAGAGGTGGTACCATTGGAGAATGACCTCTCTTATGAAGAGAAGCCGGTAAAGATCGTAGATCGCAGGGAAAAATTTCAATGAAATAAGACAGTACCCCTCATAAATGTGTTGTGGAGAAACCACAAGTTTAATTAAGAAATGTAAGAATTAGCGGAAGTGATGAAGTAGAGTTACCCTCATCAATTTTATTGTAGTAAAATAAAATTTCGAGGGTGAAATTTTTAAGGGGGGATGATTGTAACAGCCCAAATTTTATTAATGAAAATTCCACTTGATCTAATTAATTGTATTATTAGGTATAATGGATATATAGAACATATGCACTTCCTAGGTTTTATATTTTTATATTTTAAAATACAAGTAATAATTTTCATTATTTCTGAAATAGTTTTTGAATAGTGATAACATGATTAGTATAAATATAGGGCTTTAACAAATCATATTTACTCAGACAACGGAAGCAATGACCTCATCTAGCAGGATTTCCCCATATGAATCCCATTTTTCAAATCTCATAAAGGAGGTGGAATAATTGGGCTTTGTTATTGACTAATCCCAATTTGCGCTTCAACACGTTAATCTTGAACGGAATCGCCTACAGGAGAAGTGGGAGTTAATAGAGATTAACACTCGAGCAATGTTATCTGAGTTTCCCCAAGAGTCTGTCACTATCACACAGCATACCCTTAGGTCGTATACAACTATTATAGGGGGTTTTTAACAATACCATAGCACTGTGATTTTGTGCTTTAATTTTGTGTATAGAAAATATTTTTATTTTATTATTGTTACTTTATAAATGGGTTTTAAAGAACCAATAGTATTTTTAGTTAATCTTCAATTAAGAAATATATTTTTTTTGAATTAATTGATTTTTTAATTAAATAAAATTTTAATAAAATATTATTACTAAATTTCTTTTTATTAAATATAAATGATCATATAATTTTTATTAAGGTTTGAAAGATTTTTTTTCAAAACCCATGAATTTTTAGTAAATATTGGTTTTTTATTTTGAAAGTAAAAATTCATATATTTAGGAAATTATTTATATAAAATTAATATTAATTTTTGAATTAGGATGTTGAAATTATCTGATGGTGAATTTTTCATAATTTTCTAAGACAGTCGATTTTTTGGGTTAAAATTAAATACCATTTAAATATATAATATATGTGATGACATTATAATGACCCAATAGTGATTTAATAAAATAATATAAAAGGTAAATTCCGAAAATATATGTTTTAATTTAAAAATAATGTTATTTTAGACTTGTTTTATTTATTTTACAATTCCTTAGTGGACCCACCAAGGCTTGTAAAACATTTTATCATTTTAAATTGATTTCCTTGAGAGTGTGAATCACCTCCACAAAAGAAAGCCTAATATTTTAATAGGTTTGGCCATTGGACTAATAAAAAATATTCCACTACATATTGTTAAAAACCATGGGGAAACCCATGGGATGGTTTGTGGTTTTGATTAGTTTAATTTGTAGTGTCCAAAACCTAAATAATAAATAAATCCCTCTCTTTTCCTATATAAACCTACCCAATATCCTACTTGTCTTCCCTCAAAACCCTTGGATCATGTCCCTCATCTACCATCCTTTTTCTATATTCCTCTTAAGGCTCACAAATCTCCCAATAATCCTCCCTCAAGCCCCTCCCAAGCCATTGTGATCACGCTTCCAAGTAAGGAATTCCTTCCTTTCTCATTTTTGTCCTTATTTCTTTATGTTTTTATTCCCTTTTATTTTCAATTACAAATGTTGGGGTATGATTTCACACATCCCCCATACTTACCTTCTTATATTTTAATGATTAGAGACCTCTTTCTCTCTCATTAATCCCTCATATGTACATCCATTACCATGCCGAAATTTCCTACGATTTGTTCCATTTTCCTCTTTATTTAAGTTTCTTTATTATGTTATACCTTATATTTCCAAATTACATGTATTGGGACATGTATATATATGAACCCCTTACTATCTATTTCATGTAAATATTATGAGATACCCCTTTCTCTCTCATAAACCATTTTTATTAATTTTTATGTCAAGTCGTTATGCTGCCGAAAATGCACCGCGATTTTCCAAGCCAAGTCATTGTGTAGTGAATACCATAGCCATGTATCTATAAAGGGTATTCACCTTTATGAACATGTAAATTTTTAATGGTACTCAAATTTATGTATTTCACATTACTTAATCATGGAATAACTTATGATGTTGAATGATTCCATGTTATATGATCTGTGTGGCACGCTTATTGAGGAAATGAAATGAAATGTTTATAAAGGGTGTTCCCTTATAGTGATCAAATACATTGGGTAAATAATAGTATCATGATACTACATGTGTCATAAGGGTTTAATAATTCTAATTCAAGTGAAATGAGGGTTTACTCATGCTAATTCAAGTGCAATGAGGGTTCACTTATGCTTCATGTGCAATGAAACATGGATCATCCTAATATCATGTTAAATGGTATTACCACATCTCCATGTTTTAATAATCATGCTATATCATTCATTTATGTTAATGTTTCGATTATTATCCATTGATATGCCTATTTCCCAACTTATATTATATTCTTCATGTTATTCCTTGTTTACTTTCTTACTGGGCTTTATAGCTCACCTTTTTCTTATGTATGTCCTCAGGTTATCCTATGTAATGGTAAGTACAAATGAATATTGTGGTCATGTAAAAGAAGTTTTCAATAAAGTTTTTGTATTTTTTTCTAATTTTTTATGTAATGTTCCTAATTTTCCAATACACTAGACCTCTCTATCCTTATAGTTGTCTTAAGTGCAAGTTTATAAAATAAATCATGTTTTAGTGTGTAATAAATATTAGGGTTGTTATACATATATACTAAATATATATGATATGTATATAATGGTTTAAATTCTTTAGCTGATGAAATCATGATCTAAGTTATAGGACCAAATGTAACATGTTAAAAAATACGAAAAACCAAGCTATTATTACTCAAAACATAACGTTTACAAATAGTTATTAACAAACAGCTAATATAATGTCATAATAAAATCATATATGGTATGATATATATTAATATATATTTTATATAAATATAATAGAATTATATTTATTATATAGGTTGTTTGAATTACTATAAAATATGTCAAGACTTACTATAAGGGGATTTCTAGTGTCACTTTTTTTCTGAGAGACTTATGTTATATTAAAAACTTGTTTTTTATGTGGTGTATATACTAATATATGATATGATATATAATTAATATACCTTATTTCATTATAATTAATTTTTTTGAGGTTATTATTCCTTGGGTATTGCGATTCAAAAGTTACTCCAACAGTAAGGGATTTCTATCTCACTTTTTACTTTTGTGAGACACGTGCAATATTCAAAACCTCTTTCTTCTATGTGGTGAATATAATTGCCATGAATTTATTTAATGATTCTTATAATTATATTTATTGATATTTACATATCCATTTTAACATATCACTTTCATGGGGTTTTTAGTTCAAAATTTACCAAACTGTTAAAGGATTTTTGTCTCAATGTTCCTTCTTTGAGACGTATGTTATGACATGCACATATATTCATTCATGAGGAGTAAATAAATCTCCTTATAAATATAATATCATGAATTTATCTATAATAATGATATTTTAAGTTCCATTTTATGTCATTACTTCATAGGTATTACATTTCATGGTTACCAAAGTGAAAATGATTTTATATTACAATCTCATCATTTATCGGGATTATTTATAATAATGCTTCCTAGGATAAATTCCTATGATATATCTCTTAAAAATTATCATTAATATTTTTATCATATATTTATTCCTTACATATTCATGTAATTTTACCATCTTAACACTCTTTGTAACTTTTTATAATTAATAAAAAATTATGAAAATACAACTTAATTTCCCTTTTAAGTTAGAAACGAGTTTTCTTTCAAAACCTTGTTATATAAGAAGGTTTTTAAAAATGTTTTGCTAATATATTATGATTTTTTAAATAAATTTTTACCCATGTTTTAATTTTTACATAAATATTTTGTGAGTAATATTCATTTTTTTCAACACAATTCTCGTTTGGATTTTACTGAAAACGTAAATGGAAACATTATTTTTACATATACGACATGAATATAATTTTCTAACATCATGACCAATCATTATTTTAAAAATTCCTTTATATTCTTTCAAAAACAATTCAATGAAAAAGGTTCTCAAAATTGTTTTTAGTTTTAAAAATGTGTTTTTCCAAGACTAAAGGATATTTTACTCAATAAATACTTTAAATGATTTTTCAAAGCTTTCTTTATAAGTTTCCAAAGTTATTTTAAAAGAAACATATTATGAAAATGTTTTATGTTTTATAAAGTGAATTTCACATAAAGAATAATTTCGTTATAAAATGTTACAAGTGATCTTTCAAAATCCTTCTCCATCTAATATGACATCTATTGATGTAATTTATTATTTAATTAGGATATGAACCAAGGATAATGTTCTTATTCATTCTCTAAATAGTTTATGTTATGATGAAAAATAAATTATGAAAAAAAATATATATTCCATGGGTTATACAATGATATAATTATTATGAAACTCGCTTTTTCACAAGTTATGCTATGATGAAATGATTATGAAACCTTCCTCTTCCTCATAGGTTATGATAATATTTTTATGATACCCACTTAAAGGGTTATGGTATGATAAATGTTTCTGGTCTGGTGGAATGCATAAATATGGTTTTCATTGTCAGATGGATAAGACTGATATATCACTCCAATATATTTGGTAAGGATACATTCTCTACGATCTCATAAGGTATATGAGTTTTTATCCCAAGCCTGAAAATGATGGTACACTGGTGGTCAACCCATGCCCTAAAAAGAGGGTACACAGGTGGTTAGCCCAATACAGAAGTATGAACATGGGTGGTCATCCCTAGCCTAGAATGTTATGAATGTCTTAGTGGCTAGCCTTGAAATAATATTTTATTTTCTTATTTTTATTCCATAAATCTATATCTTATGCCAATTTTATCCTCTCATAACTCATTTTCTTTTATTTCCTGACGATTCATGTCTTATGAACTTCCAATATTTATGCCATTATTCAATTTGATAATATTTTATATGTAGTTTAAAATTTTCCAATGTTATATTAATATTCTCATACCCTTATTCTCATGTAATACATACATATCATCCTTTTTTACCCTTACTATGCATCTAATATCAATATTTCTAAAGTTTCCTTTCCCTATGTTCTGAAGAAATTTTTTATATAGGGTATGTTTGTGAAGATTACTAAAATGGAAGATATTTATGGTGTATGTTAAAGATATTTCATCATATTGGAATATTTTGTTCCAAGTTTCAAAAGTAAATAAACTATTATGGTCCTTTGGAATATATTTGTGTAATGTAATGACTATTTATTTTAAAATATAAAATATCTATTTATGAGAATTCTAGTTTTTTATAGTTGGTATCAAAGTAAAGGTTTAGTTAACCTATGTAAATAAGGATGAGAAATATTTATGGATATACCTTGGGATACTTATAAGGATATTTCTAGGGATGTCTCTAAGGATGTGTCTCCTAATGAGTCAAAGTTAAGGAAAATATATTCAAATTTTGTTAAAGGATTGAGAGAGTTTTTTCTAATAAATTGAATCCTAGTCTGTAAAACAGAAGTGTATGTGGCTCTAGAATATATGTAAATTTGGGTAACACCCCTAAAACACAATATACATCTAGACTTGATTGTAAACTGTTGAACAATGATGAACCTTGCTACACACCTATTTTGACACTCCAAATGGATATTCTTTAGAAACTCTAAAAATTATTATAAACATTCCTAAATTATTTAAATATATAATGAATAAGAATAAACCTAAGGTTTCGTAGATTTAAAAAAATGTTTCATGATTTAATCTTCTTAGAAGTTATTTTTCTTGATTTTTTGTTTTTTCACAATGATTCATGTATCTTGCATTATGTTTTTTGGTTCAAGTTGAATAGAGGGAACCAGAAGGAACTGTGATAACATTGAATGTTACTTATAATTTACTAAGGATAAACCAAGTGGGATAATGTCTAGAATGAATTAAGTTGAGTTTATTCCTAATCAGTTTTCACTTAACATGATTAACAATGTTTACCTTAAAACCCTCTAAAATGCACCATAATCATCACCATAATTTCATTTACTTTGGAAAAAGTGATAAATAAAAACCATTAAATAACACTAAGTATAGATAGTTAGGGAGGCCTAAAATAGTGTTTTCTAAGGGCATACCCCCTTAAAATATTCAACTCCCCCCCCCCAAGAGGTAAGAAGTTCGTGCTGGATAAGCATATAAAGCTTACACCTTATATCATCATGGAAGCAAGATAGTCCCCAACATTGTTACCATTATTCAAGGTATGGAGTAAATTCATATGGTTTTTGAAGAGTCCCATAATCCATCTAATAATTTAGGTGGCCAGTTAATGGGAGCTACCTGGACCATGTAGGGACTCATAGAGAATAATGGAATCCTTTTCCACTGTCTTCAGGCTTGTTCCCTTTTGATTGCAAAGGTTGAGACTAGTGAGCATTTTCATAGATTCATCCAGAAGAGAGTGACCATAGACAAAGTATATATTAAAATCTAAGATGAAAGATCTCCTATTGTCTCATACCACACGTCCCCTATGCATAAATATCTTACTACATGATTCATCTGTGTCGAGTTTGAGACATGAAGGGTGGGGATAACAGCGATCCCAAAGTCCTTGGTTGGCTCTGAGGGAGGAATGGTTGGAAGAAATACCTACCAGGAGCGAACTAATATTGGGGGAATCCTCCCAGTTCTAAAATAACCTAGTCATGTCAACTAAAAGGTTCTTGGTTCAGATAACCAAATATTTCTCTAGACTCTTAACCCCTTCAAACTATCAGACTCACCAAAGAAGAGAAATAAACGGTTCGATTAGAGTTTTAGTAAAAAAGGACATGTAGGAAAGAAGATCCAATTTCATTTTTTTCAAGAATGTGGAAAGATACTCCCAAGTGGATAACTTAGAGTAACAGGAATATGTTTTTAATGTGGAAAATTAGATCACAAAGTAAGTAAATATAAGGGAAAAATGAAAAATTTGGTTAACTCAATTTATGAGATTAATGCTCTTCCAGAGATATCATCAATTGTTGAATGTTTTACATGTTGAAAGTATAAGAATTATTCAAATTGATGTCTTAGGGGAAAATCTTTTGAAGAGAATCAAAAAGGTGGTATATGTAATGGTTTTATTACTAAGGATAAAGATACTACAAATGACATGAGAAAGTAAAGCAGTGTTAAGGAATAAGATGTTGAAGCATTGTTAATTGTTTGATAATTAAGTGGGATAAATGAAATATTTATCTATTGGATGAAAAAATTTATGTTATATGAATCATGAAATATATAATTATTTTTTCAGCATATTTTTTTGTTAATATGTAAAATAATATGTTTGGTGATGAATATGACCTAGAAAAGTTATTTAATGGAATGTTGATATTCATAGAAAATACATGATTGGGGGAAATATAACCCTTAATATGATCCTAATTTTGAGATAATGATTTTAGGATAAAGTGATGATTTTTTAGATAAAGTAAATTGAATAGTATTGATGACCTTAAAACTCATAAATGATTTATTGAAATAGTGGGTTATGTTATCATTGATGGAGTTTACAAAATTTTATTATTTAATTAATATATCCAATAATATGTATTCATTGTAAGGAATAACGAAGGGTGTATATTTTAATTATGGTTTTATTGTAATTTAGGTTATTACCATGTTTTAAGAGAATACATGATGAATGTGTTCACATGTTTGTTACATGACAATCAAGTGATACTTTAAAATATATGGGGAATCAATATTAAGTTGATTATAATACCTTCCTAAAAATGTTTTAATTTTTAACTTTTGGAAGTGTCAAAAGGTTAACCATTTATGAAATTTTTTATGTTGAAATTTAAATGAGGTTTTAGAGATTAATTTATTACTTCTCCATATGAATATTTTCACATATTTGATACCCATGGAAAACCAATTTTTTATGATGATAGCTTATGATAAATGGAATGACTTGTTCTTATATTTATGGATCTTATGAAAAGTTGGTTCTTCTATCATAACAAATTCACCTTCATTTTTGGAGCAAGAGATGAAGTGTAAATTGATCAAGGGACAGCCAAAGGGTTAGATTGTCTATACTAAATGGAATGAAATAAAGTAAGTATATGTTCTTGTGAAAATTATTTAATTTTAGGAAAAGGATCTTGAAATAAAATATTGTATTGTTATCGTCATTTTTTATGATATCAATGAACATTTCATTCCTATTTGGGGTTATGGTTTTGGGTTCATTAACTTTCTCTAAATCACCGTTTTTCTTATGATCGTTGATCTTTATCACTCTCTATAATTATATACATTTTTATTTTATTTAAAAAAATTCACTACCCACCTATGGTATCCTATGTGAAAACCTAATTATGGGTTAATTTAGGTATCTGTTATGTTTCCATGTTTCACTTTTTAAGGAAAATTTTGTTATTATTTTATGTAATGTGTGTTTATTTTAAGGAATTTTTAAATTTTAAACCATTGATGATGAAGACGAATTTCAGGGCTAGAATTAATTTTAAGGTCGGTGGAATGTGACACCCTGAGATTTTATGAAATTATTTTTTCCTCAGATATATTTAATATTTTTTATATCTTACAATACATGAAAAAATATGTTGAGATTTTTTTAATATGAAATAAAATGTTTTTCCAGTGTTATAAAATAATTCAAGTTTATCTTTCATTACACTCTACATTGGGTTTAAACCAACATGACATAGAATTTAAATATTATTATTTATAATAATAGTTAACAACTATCCAATTGAATGGAGATTATTAATAGTATTAAATAAATTATTTATAATATGGAGTAAAAATTGTTATATAATAAATTATTTGGTTAAAAATTAATTAGAAATAAAAATAAATGAAAAAAAATATTTCTCTAAAAAAACTATGTTTATGCACACAAGTGTGTTTTCTATAAATAAATTAACCAAATAAATTTTGGTTATTGAATTTATGAAATTTTAATATTTTATATTCAATAATATTTTTAAAATTTGTCCTATATGTTATTTATACTACAGATAATAATTAATCCAATTTTATATATAAAAAATTTATTTTTCTATAAAGTAGTTTGGGAACCTTTTTATGGTGTAATTATTTTAAAAATAATTTTATAAAATTTATAAAATTTATTTGAAAAAATAAACTTAATTTTTGAAATATGAATATTAAAATTAACTAAGGGTGAATTTTATATAATATTCTAAAATGTTTCATTTCTTGATGAGTATTGAAAAATATTGAATTTTATTTGAAAACTATCATTTCATTTAATTTATTTATAGAGATAAATTATATATTAATTTTTTTTAAAGTATAATTAATCAAATTATACATATATTTATCTAGTTTAGATCACAGTAATAATTTTTATATTTAATTTAGATATCAAAACATTGAAAATTTTGAATATTTTTTGCTTAAAAAAACTATTTTTCTCATTGCGTCTCTGATATTAATTTTAAATTAATTTTTCCAGTTATATGAATTGGTTTTTTTAATGGATTCTATATTTTGGAACTAGAGTAATTTATAAAGTCTAATAATTGCAACTTAAATTTTTAACAAACGTAATAGTGAATGCAGTAAAAATTAATTATCGCGATTATAGTAAAAATTATTTTACTAGGGTGTTAAACTAAAATTATAAGAGTTAAATTATCCTAAAAAATTATTTTAATTTTATATTATTATTTTATTTATAGCTTGGAAATAAATTTCTCCAGATTATATAAATTTCATTTCACTTTCCATAGAATTTGGCCCATATAATAAGTTAAGTAAAGAAATATACAAAAAAGATACTTTTCTTATTTTTAATATCGATAAAGGCTTAGGATATGGAAAAAACAACATATTTTAGGTTATATATATCCTATTGAATAATAAATGTTTTTATGTTATCACATTAATTTATATTTAATTTTTACTAATGAAATGACTACTTAAAATTCTTAAGAAACAACAACTCAATAAATATCTAGTTAATAAAAATAAAATAACTAATTGTAAAAATAAAAAAAAGTGAAATATATTTAATGAGTTGTAATGTTACATTATTCTTTTAAAATAATATATAATCCTAAACAGGTTTGAGAAAAATAGTTTCTAATTCCCACAATATCTTTGTATTTTTAAAATTGAAAGTTATTAAATATTGTCAAAATTGACATTGATGTAATTTTATAATAAATTCAATTTTATTATTTGATTTTAAATTACTAAAAATAATATATTTTGTAAATTTATTTTTACATGTTAATAAATATAAAAAATAGAAAATTAATTGACCAATTTTTCAATTATTATAACTATATTATCCGTTTAAGAGTAAAAAATTTAGTTAGCATGATTATGATTAAAGTGGTGTTTTTTCACGTTACATGGATTTGTCTTAAAATTAATTTTCAAGGAACATATGATTTTTTTTAAATTTTATTTAATATTTAAAATCATTAGATATAAATTATCTACTAAAACTTCTTTCTATTTTATTCATGAAGGATAAATTACTCAGGTTAGAAAACATATCACTAAATGAAAAACCAAAGTGATAAAAATAAGGAAACTCAAAAGTTAAGGAATTAAATGTATAAAGAATGTGTTTAATTGTGTTTTAGAGGTTCTAATAGACTAATTAATCCCTTAAACCCATTAATAATCAATTTTTGATCCACTTGAGGTAATATTGACATCCCAATAATGAATACTTTTGAGTATTTACAAGAAAGTCACTCCTCCTCAACTATAAAAGGGAACTAACTCTCCCCACATCTTAAAACCATTCAACACCTTTGGATTGGCCGTGAACTATCCAAATATTTTCCCAAATTTCCTCCCCTCATCATAATATCCTTAATTTGGGTATAAATCAAACTAAGGAAAGACATTGATGTAAACCAAAAGGAGATACCTAAGGAAGAGGTAATGTTCATCAACGAACATTTTTGTTTTATTTCTTCCTAAAAGCCCTTAAATTATTTTTATATCATTAATATATAATAAAAATAGTATATTCCATATATTTTTAAGTTTTTATGTTAATTTTATGACCGAAAACCTCACACACTTCCATCATATGGGTTAAAAAATCATCAATCGTGTGTAAGGCGGACTACCGCCTGGCGAACCAGTGTCATTCATTTTTTCCATTACCAAAAATAAATATTGTTAATAATGATTTAAGAAATATTTATATTTCATATTTATGATATTAATGATATTATTATTATTCTATAATCTTTTATATAACACATACCTTAATGATTTCCATTTTTGGGAATATGATAACATCATTAATGTGTACAGTGGATTACCTCCTTGAGAAGCAATGTGACTCATTCATGGTTTACATAGAATGTATTAAGGATCTGGTTAATAAGAATAATAGAAATATAATAAATATAAATTATTCTGTAATGATACTATATCATTTAATTTTCTTTCTTTCAAACTTATAAGAAAATGAAAAATGACATTTGTGTGTAAGTATGGCCTACCGAATCCATGAATGGTTCATTTAATTTCCGATCACTAAATTTTATGGATCACTATAAATAAACATATACTGGATATATAGGATATTTATATCATGGTTCAAATTTTAGATATTATTTGATCATTATTGAAGTAGAAAGATCAAAATTATAAAGTCAAAACATATACAAAAACCAAAGAAGTTATTACCCGATATCAAATCCTAGTAGAGACATATTTCGGAGTTATTGTAGTAGTACTGTATAAAGTGATGTAGTATGCATTATAGAGTATTGTAGAAGGTATTATTTGGTACTATATTAGTTGTAACTATTCATCTATTTGGGGCTCCGGGCCATCAATTTGGTCCTTGAGTCCTTCAAGGCCATCAGGACACCCAAGGACACCGGGCCAGTCCAGATTTTGGCCCACCTCAAGGCTTTCGAGCCACTATAAGGTCTTTGGGCCACCTCAATGCCTTTAGGCCACTGGGAAATGTAGATTTACGAGACAAATTATAAGGAAAAATGATACAAATGTGGATTTAGAGCAGTCGCATTCACCAAATAAGTGATAAATTGACATGGAATATTAAGAGGGTATGGTATTTCTATCATTATCAGGCTTGTGCAGCTCTGCATAGGATAGCTAGCAAACCAGCCATGCGATGGTGGAGAGTTAACATCATGACCTTTTATGGGGAGGGAAGTTCCAAGTTGTCTTATATGGGTTTATTTCTTAAGAAATATGGGTCATTCAATGTCACTTAATCCATCGGGCCTTGTAAGGGTTCCCCCTCATCCCTTGAAAGGGGGATTATCAAATAATCAATAGAAATTGAAGGCCATCAGGACATTCAATAAGGACATAGAATTTTTAATAAATGAGTAATATAAAGTCATAAGAAAAAAATATGTGGAATTATATATAAGAATATGGTTTTCTGTTATATTTTTAATAAACTTATATTTATTATATATGATGTTTGAATTAGTACTATGGAAGTCAAAAATTAAGGTAAGGGGGTTTCTAATCTCACTTTTTTTCCTGAGATCCTTATGCCATATTCACAACTAATTTATTTTATATGGTGTATATATTTCCCTATGACATGATATATAATGAATATATATCATTTAATGATAATTAATATTTCATTTACGTTATTCTTTCATAGGTATTATAATTCAAAATTTAATCCAGTGGTAAGGGTGTTTCCTCTCACTTTTTACTTTTGTGAGACGCATGCTATATTCACCGCCACTTTCTTCTATGTGGTGAATATATTGACCATGAATGTATTTTATTATTATTTTACAAGAATTTATTATTATTTAAATATAAATTTGAGCATCTATATTTGATGGGGTTTAAGGTTCAAATGTTAACAAATCGGTAAAGGACTTTTTTCTCAATTTGCTTACTTTGACATGTATATTATGAGATGCAGCTATATTATTTCATGAGGTGTATATTCAGAAAATTTGACATGTAATATCATGAATTTTTCTATAATAATGATGTTTTAAGTTCCATTTAATTTTATTATTTCATGGGTCTTAAGTTTAAATGTTTCCAAAGTTGTAATGATTTCATCTTACAATCTCATCATTTATCGAGATTGTTTATGATAATGATTCCAATGATAAAATATTATGATATATCTATCAATAATTATCATGAATTTTATTATCCTATAACTATTCATGATATATTCATGTAATGGAACCATTTTCCCAAACATTGGTACTTAAGAAGATTAAGAAAAATGTTTTTTATGAATGTCTAAATTTATTTCCCCCTTCAGTCAGAAACCTATTTTTTTCATAACCATTTTCATGAATGGACCCAAGATGGGGCTAGAGCTGCAACTACCCCAAGCCCACATCCACCATCCAAGTGGTGGGTGCCAGTGATTAAGGTATATCTAACATGGGGAATCCTTTTCCTAACTACATATATGAACACACATATCCATCTTGATTCAAAAATATAGAGGGGTAAAAGTAAAAGATCCAACACAACTATAAAGTTAATCATGCATGCATTACCTCTAGGGTGTACAAGATTACGATAATGAAAACTAAAAAGTAAAGTGAATAAATACATGAACAACTAGAAATTTTTCTTAAATGGACAATACTAGAAAAGTAAACTATTATGAGAGCCCAGCTCCTAAATCCCATGTTATAACCCTCGTACGCGGTCCAACAACTAGGTATCCCTAAGCTCCTCTAAAGTCACCACCGACATATCTGTAGTCTGAATAAGACATAACACATGTGGGAAAATCCCATATAGGGGTGACTATATACATACCCAATAGGAAACCACAAATCTTAAGGTTGATCATAAAGAGATACAATATGAATTGAAAATCAGTAGATGCAAGATACCATTAAAGAGAAAAACTCAATCAAAATCCAAGAGAAAATTAACCTTATCCAAACACAAGTGAATAAACACAGAGAGTATATGAACTACCCATAAAGTCTTCTCCACCTATATTAGGAGAGTATAATCTTCCAACCACGATAATATAAACATGGAAATCACGTGGCATACCACATTCGTTTTCACCTATCATAGAAAAAGAGTAAAAAAATCCAAGCATATGGATACAGAAGTGTATATATATATATTCCTAGTAAAAATAAATTAAAATGATATAGTATGAGGATATCTATATCAAAACTCATCCTAAGAAGATGAGTATCAAATAGTTCCAAAAGCTCGTCAAGGATTCCCAACCTCTCATGTGTCTGATGAGGAGTAAATGTTCAATTAAAACCATGACTCGTCCCTATACCACATATTTGAGGGGACACAAACTAGAAGTAGAGGACCCAGCCCTTGTACAATGGGAGGGATCCACTCTGATATTCATTGAGGACCCATTGCCCAGCTCTACTGGAGGGTACCACTCAGTAGTCATTGAGGACTCTATTACCCAACACTACTGGAGGGTACCACTCAGTAGTTATTGAGGAATCCAATGTCCATACCTACTGGTGGGTTAACTCAATTTTCATCAAGGACTCTACAACCCAGTATTTCTGGAGGGTAAAATTCCTAGTCATCGAGGACTCTACCACCATGCTTTACTAGATGGTCAACTCATTAGTTGTTCTAGACTTCACTACCTAGACCTACTGGATGGTCAATATGGTAGTCATTGAGGACTCCACTACCTAGATCTATTGGAGGGTAAGCTTGGTATTCATCAAGGACTATAATCTCAATATCTATAGGAGGTTTAACTTGGTCATCATCTAGGAATACATTTTCCAACTCTACCGGTTGGTCAATTCGGTAAGCCTCTAGTGATCATGTGTGATAACTATCATCATCAAGCATTTACTAACCCAGATTTGTTCCTAGAACATTCCACATCATATCTTTAAAACCAAAACTGAGGGTATCATCACATTATACATGGAAAAACATATGATATGATACTTGTGGGATACAATATGAGTTTAAATAAACTACATATGAAACCTTTATGTTTCCAAAAATGAAACAAAGGGGTACACAGCATGTGAGGGGATCCACATGGAATTTGGTCCCACTGCACTGCATGTTCGTGTCCCTGGGGGTATATGGATCTCAAGCCATGTATTTGTACATGTTGTGATGGTGGAATATATAGCATGTCTAAGCCATCTAAGATCAGTTCATATCCTTTTATCCATGTCTCTATACTCAATTGGTGTCTGTGTACTTGGTAAATGAAGTGTGTTTTAACATGGGGTTCTTCCCCTATGCACTGAACATGTCTATGTACTTAGGTACATATCCATGATCTTGGTTGTGTACTCTTAGATAGAGTAACACTTGTGTGACCCATCACATGGATCATCCAACTGGGGATGAGGTACATGACATATAGGAGAGAAACATGCCATGCCATAATTACGAATATCCAAAACCCTAGCTACCACACTCAAGGTTCTACACACCATGTGTTAATCCTTATACAAGGAATATAGTATGGTTTTCTATAGTTTCTCATATACGATCTATGTGCCTTGAATCTTCTCCTTTCACATTGATTTGAGCCCTATCTCTAACCAAAAAGAGTGGATCTAGGTGAAATATTTTTTTTCTGGCCTCTGTTCACTAAAAATTAGATTTTGATGGAAATTTGGGGGTTTCTCCATTCAACCACTATGCTATGGTTTTCTCTACAGTTTATTTCTCAATATCCAACCATAAAAACAATCATACATTTCTTGAAATAATCCCAGAAATGTTCTTATTCCATTGATCCAACCGTTTATCATGAAATTGTTGTGATTCTGGGGTGCAATCAGGCTCAATACCACCCATCAATGCCAATCCGTGACCACGGGGTCCAACCCATGATGAACGTGAAGAAAATGGGGGTAAATGACCAACAACAAGAGTTTAAATGATAGTTGCCAAGATTTATTGTCCAGTGGTTAAGAACAGGTGTCAATGGTTAGAAAACATTGGATAAAGCAATTAATATTTCAATAAAAGTGTGAATTATCAATCCAAAATTGGTGCAGATCGATGGAAGGGATTAGTTTTCTCAATAAGTTTAATTAACAAGGGTGTTAAAATCAAATTGATGAGTCATACCTTGATATTTGATCTCCATTCATAAAATAATGTTCTCACTAATGATAAAAGGACTTTTTGCATTCGTTGTGTCCCAATATACTCCGATCAGAAGTTTCATCATTTTCTGAGGTGATTTTATAATGAAGGAGAAAGAAGGAGCTTTGGAATCCTCCTGGAGATTACATGGATAACCCTAGATAATTTTCCATGGTGATTAATTTATATATAATTCCTTTAGGTATAAAAATAATTTATTAATTTATAAACTCACTAAATGTACCACCAATGATAGAGGATTCTAAATGTCCCACACTGACCCATATTATGTCCTGCATAAGGTAAACACCATATTGAGGACTCAATAGTACTATTATATTTCGAATCTGAGCATTTGTTTAATAGATTTCCCATTTAATTTAAGAATATTACCATGCGCAACATAAATTAAATTAAATATTTTTATAAAATTAATTCAATACACCCTAGGTCACACAATCGCACGCCTTTTGAGTGACAATATCTAGAAATATATATAGAAATATTTCAAAGACTTACAAAAAATAGGGTCTTTACATCATTCCCTCATTCAATATCTTCATCCCTAAAAAACTAAACAAACAACTCTCGATACAAAGCCCAAACATAGATCCCCCTCTCCCTGGAACACTCAAATGTGTTCCCAAGATACCAAAACACACATACCAAGGGGATGGTCCATCCACATAGGTTCCTCTCTTACTGATCCCTAATTACCATCATGTGATCGGAAAAGTTGGTTTTATCTTTGATTTCTAGCTCACCCTAGTCGATAATGTGCATAGGGTCATGAAAATTTCTCCTCATCTAAAAAACGTAGAGAACATCATGCACCCTCTCCTGCTGTGGGGTTTTGGTTAGACTGTAAGAAAACTCACTTACGCTTTGCATGATCTCAAATGGAATAATAAACCTCAGGGGTATCTTATCTCCCCATCCAAACGTCCACAATCCTCATCATGGGAATACTCTCATGAAAATGTGGTCTCCCTACATAAAATTCAAGGTCCTATGATGATGATGTTCATATGAATTATCACTACTATGGTTCGTCATCATTCACTCACAGATGACCTGGACTTTTTCCATCATCACCTGCACCATCTCAGGGCCCACAAGAGATGTCTCACTGATCACTATCTAGGATAAGGGTGACCTACATGGTCTCCCGTAAAGGACCTAAAAAGAATTCATTATGATGGTAGAGTGGTATCTATTGTTTTATGAAAACTCTTCCAAGGTAAAATGATGCACCAAGATCTGGTCTAAGACTAATACACAAGAACTCAACATATCATCTAACACCTGGATAGTGCACTCAATCTCGACATTTTTTGGGGGGTGAAAGGATATAATCATACTCATTTGGGTCCCACATTCTTCATATAAGAATATCTAGAATCATAGCCTAAACTACGTGTCATGATCAGATAAAATCATCAAGGTAACTCCATGAAGGTTAATGATATCTTGTACATACAACTACCATAAACCCTCCACCAAACCCTACTCCCTAATGAAAATAAAGTGTGCCAATTTTTTGAGACGTTCAATAGTCACATAGATAGTGTCATGTACCTTCACTATGTGTGGAATCCAAATCTCAAAGTCTATGGATATGTTTTCCCATTTACACTCTAGGATATCAAGGGGTTGCAATAAACCTACTAGAACATGGTGCTCATCTGTCTCCTACTGACAGGTGAGACATTGAGATAGTGACGCTCCATCCCATTCTAGACCAGCAAAACTACCGATGAAGTCCTCTTTACATCTTCTACACACAAGGTTGTATATCTAGAGGAGAAGTGTGGAACTCTCACATCACCTCCTCCTGCATCATGACTAGAACCACAACCCATACCTTAAAAAAGATTACATGATTCCCTCCTTCAAAATATCTATGTTGTGATTCTCTTATGGGTATTAGTTCATTAAATAACTCATAGTATATTTTTCCAAATCGGTACTTTCTCACACACTTGTGAAGTGAAGGATTCAATACCATCAACTAAAGAAAATTTGTACCCTTATTCTTTATTGTGGTTAACTATAGGAAGGCCAATTGCTCCAAATCCTCATGCACCAATTGATCATGGGAATTTCTATTAAGGGAATATGCTAATACATTTCCCTTCCCTTAAGTTTAGAATATCTCAAAGTTATAGTCCTATAGGAACTCTAATCAGCTTCATTGTCTCAGGTTCATGTCTCTCTGTGTGAAGACATACATGAGAATTTTGTGGTCTGAGTAAACAATAAAACACTTTCCTAGAATGTAGCTGCTCCAAATCCTCAAGGAGAATATTGCCTCATCTAGTTATAGGTCAACAGTTTCATAGTTCTAGTAATGGGGTCTTAACTGCCTCAACCCATATGTGATAGCTTCATGTCATTGTATCAATAAACATCCAAGTCCATATCCTGAGGCATCGCAATAAACAACAAACTCCATGTCATTATTTAGTAGTCTCAATATCGGAGCACTCGTTAGCCTCAGCCTCAACTCATCAAAGGACCTTTGGATGTTCTTATACTAGTTAAAAAATTTCTCTTTCCATGTTAGGGTGGTCGAAGGGGTTTCAATTTTGTATTATTCTACCACTAAACTCTTGTAGTACCACTCCAACCAAAGAAATCTCCACACCTTTGGCATGATCTTGGGTGTATCCCAAGAAATATCTACATTGATATTCACTAGGTCTATGGATAAACCATTATTTTAAATTACATTCCCCAAAAATAGACATTCATGAATTAAGAACTAGAACATCGAGAGCCTTCTTTAAAGCTATTACTATCATAGAAAATCTAGAACCATCCTAAAGTTCTCTACATGTTCCTCCTATGATGCAGAGTAGATGAGTATTTCTTCAATGAAGACAAAAAAACTAGTCCATGTATGGCTAGAAAACATGGTTCATCAAATCCATAAATATGGTGGGGTAATTCTTCACACTAAAGGGAATCACTTGGAACTCAATGTGTCTGTAGTGACATTGGAATACCATATTTAGGACATTAGCTCCACGAATCCTCAATTGGGGTTAGATGGACCTAGGATCGACCTTCATGAACTATCTCACACCTCACAATTGGTTAAAGAGGTCTTAAATCATTGTAAAGGGGTACTTTTTCTTCATCGTAGCCTAGTTCAGGCAATGAGAATCCAAAAAAAGCCTCAAGATCCAGTCCAACTTTTTCACAAACAACATAACAACTACCTTGGGGAACACAATGGGCATGATTAAACCCTTATCTTGAATGTCCTTTAACTATAACTACAGCTCCTGAATCTTGGTAGGGTATAACCTATATGTCGTCGATCATATTAGAGTAGTCCTTGTTTCAAATTAGATGAAAACCTCTATCTTTTATCTCATAGGTATTCTTAAAATGTTCTCAGAGAAGATTCCCATATAATCCTCTATAACTCAAGAAACCTATATGCTTGAAGAGCCTACTAAAATGAGAGTTATACTCTCAAATTTATGGGTGATGTGTAGTATCCTCATTATTTTATAACCCACTTTCCCTACCATTAGATCTCTCTCACTAGAGACGGATAATCTCATCCCCATTAGTGGATAGGTATCTTATATGTCTACGGTGACAATAGATATAGTCTCAGACCATGGAAAAACAATCCATACCAATGATAAAATCATATGGTCCTATCATGTTAATCAAAAGTTCCCATGTGAACCTCTCTTAACCAAGAAATATCTCACACTATCAATAGATAACAGATGCAAAAGAAGTGTTCATTGTAGGAACCTCAAGATGAAGCTATTGGGCTAGTACCTCGACTGGGAGCTCCACCTCTCACACCAGGAGTAAATAGATAAAGGAATGACTAGAACTTGGGTCTATTAATACTTAATCAAGAGTATAATAAACATAAATTATACCTTGGATCATCTCATGTGCTTTAGCGTCATAATCCTCCAAAACCTGTAGATAACCATGACCCTAACCACTAAATCCATAAGCTTGGAATGGGCCACTTGGTGGTGGTGATGAAAGGATCTCATACCATCATCTAACACCCATATCTTCTCATGATACACTTTTAGCTTCACCTCCCAAGGGACCACCTTTTCCTCACTTGGGAGAACCCTTGTCATGGTGTTGCCTCTGCCATGGTGGTCTATTAGCTATCTGCTTATGCTTCTTAACACAAATGGTTGGGAAGACTTTCACAATATGAACTCACCCATCATATTAATATAACCACACCTTTATGATTTTCCCAAGTTCTCTACACTATCCCTACACCGCATGACCCCACATCTGAACCTTCTCTTGAAAGGGCTTCTTCTATCAATATCTCACTAACTAGTACCTGCTAGCTACTGTAGATGACTCTGCTATGTTATTACCACTTCCATCACAAAAATTATGGAATAGCTGTGAAATAAATATCTATGTCTCTAGTGTCTACTCTAGTACCCCAGCATATTTGAGGATGCCCAATGGCACCATGCTTGCACAAATCTTTATGTGGAGTCCCTAGTAAAACATTCATACTTAGAAATATCTATCATGGATCATGTAAATAGAATACCGAGTAAGTTATGTGAACCTTACTACATAATCAAACACTATCTTCCATCCTTAATATAGATCTTGAATATCTTGAATACGAACCATGTGCAAGCTGGAGGGGTAATAATCTTCACAGAACAGCTACTGGAATTCAGTCTACAAGAGTTTTGACTCATCATGAATATGCAAAAAAAAAAGGATCCACCAGTTCCCAGCTGCGCCATAGGAAGGGATAGGTTCAAGTACAACCACCTGATCTATTAGATACTGAATAATAGTAAAGATACGGACCACCTACTCAATCCCATCCTCTACAACATGCAGGTCTGGATCACCACAAAACCTTAGCAGCCTATTATGTTGTAACTCACGAAGCATGCTAAGCCTGCGTTCATCCTAATCCTACTCTACTATGATTATATACTACTCAAAAGTTGTAGGTGCTACTGCTTACCCACATGGAGGAAGAATTTCATGGGATGGACCCTGAACTCTGGCCTCATCGCTCATTGGATCATTATCACAGTCTGAAACTGGTATAAGGGATGGATGTCATTGAAGAGGCATCCTGAAAGATATCAAAGCGTACCATGATAAGATGAGAATATATATATATATATATATAACAACAATGGGGAGATGAATCAATAATTATAGAAAAATAATCAATCATATATGTTGCATGTATCATTGATCCCTATAATAAATGTCTTGGTATATTGAGTCAACAAGCAAGTAGTGAAGGTCCTGGTGAATGGATATGTCAGTCGCTTGCACAATCACTATATTCCTTGGCTTGAGTGATTCTCTTGATAAAAAATTACACTATTATAATAATACCCAACCAAATACTCATAAGTGGATTAGTATGAACAAATTCCCAATTAATTAACTTGCTATGATACCAATCTATCATGAACTGAACCAAGTTGGGGCTCAAGCTGCAACTACCCCAAGCCCACATCAATATGCCCGAGGGTGGAGACCAGCACTGAGGGAATATTTAACATGGGGATTCCTTTTTCTCTGTACCATTATGCACATTCACAACCATCTTGATGCAAAAGTGATAAGGTAGTAAAAGTAAAAGAAAAAATATATCTATAAAGTAAACCAAACAAGAATAACCACTATGGTGTATATGAGTAAGATAGTGAAAACTAAAATTTAAAATGGAAAATTACATGCCCAACCATAAATATTTCATAACATTTAAAAACTAGAAATGAAAAAAACAAAGAGATCCCAACTCCTAAATCACAATCTACAACCACTATACGTTGTCTAGAGTACCAGATATCCCTAAGCTCCTATGAAGTCACCATCGACCTCTATTTCATCTTTATAAGTCACGAAAATTGTGGGAAAATATAATAAAGGAGTGATTATATAAATAACTAATAGTATGACCTGAAAGATGATGGGGAGAAGTAAGATATAATATAAGAATATAAAGACAGTAGATGCAAGAAACAATTAAAGAGAACAGCTTATCCAAAACTAAGAGTAAAAGTAACCTCATCCAAAAACAAGAGGCTCAAAACATTGAGAATATGAACTATCTATCTAGCCTTTTCCACCTATATCTTGAGATTAAACTCATACCACTATGAGAAGCTAAACACATAAATCATGTGTCATACCTCGCACATCTTCACCTCTCAGGGAAGGATAGTAACCAAATCCATGGGTATGGATATAGAAAAATATATGTATATATATATATTCTCATTCAAAAGAATCCCAAATTAGAGAGTATGGGTATCTCTATCTCATAGCTCAACTCAAGAAGAAAAGTAGGAAACAATTCCAAAATTCCATCAATGATGTCTGACATCTCAATCTTTTTCCTAGAAGTAATTGTACAAGTCAAACTATGCCTTGTCACTGTTCCACATAGTCAAGATTCCAAAAAATAAAATTATAGGACCCATGCTCTATTAAAATAGGAGGGATAAACTCTCATAGTCATCAAGGAACCATTTCCCATATCTACTAGAGTTCCCCACTCGGTTGTCATCAAGGACTCCACTGCCGAACTCTACTGGAGCGTACCACTCAGTAGTCATCGAGGACTCTGTTGTATTTATCTACTGGAGGGTCAAATCTATAGTTGTCAATTCCTCTACTTACCAACTCTACTATAGGGTAAACTTGTTAGTAGTTGAGGACTAAACTTACCATATCTAATATAGGTTCAACTCAGTAATTATCAAGGACTCCACTACCCAGTTCTTCTAGAGGGGAAACTCAGTATTCATCGAAGAATCCAATACCCAAATCTATTGGAGAATCAACTTAGTATTCATCAAGGAATCCACAAACCAGATCTACTAAAGGGATAACTCTTAGTTGTAAAATACTCCACTTTCTAGATCTACTGGAGGGTCAACTTGGTAATCCTATAGTGATCTTGTGTGATCATTTTCATCATCAAGTGTTGCCTAACCAAGATTCATGCCTATAACATTAAACATCATATATCTAAATCCATAACTGAGGGAACCTTCTTGTTTTAATCAAAAAAAACATAGGATATGATACTCAAAAGCCAAAATCAATGTTCAAATAAAGGAGATATAGAACCTTGAAGTTTCCAAAAAAGGAACCAACGGGTACACAACGTGTGAGGGGAACCATGAGACTTGTGGTCCCACTCCATCCCATGGTCATGTCTCAAGGGTTACATGGATCTGTATGTTAGGTTTGATAGGGTAATGGAAGATGGTCTATAAGGGAGTGAATATAACATATTAAAATTTTTAAACAAATAAATTGATTAATTAAAATAGTTTTCAAAGTTAATTATTATGGTTAATTAGCTATGAAAAAATTAAAGAACACAAGAATGTTTTTTATAGTAGTTCTATCGGAAGTAGTCGTACTTCTTCTCTTATTACTCTCTACTGGGAAAGAGATAAAAGTGCGCTAAAAAATATTTTTATGGGGGAATCATAAACTAATTAAAAAATCCTTTTCAAGTGGAGGGATAACCAAGACACTGAATTTTGTATGGGCATTTAAAACCCTTACAATCTTACTTTAGACATTGTGAGTCACAACCCAGCCAGTCCTAACATTAGATACAGAGAGTCACAACCCTTAGATCCTAACTTTAGAATCTGAGAGTCACAACCTGAGAAAATATAAGAAAAAATAATTATTTTTTTACTAAAATCAAAAACAAAAAATATAGTGTGTGTGTGAGATGGAAGATAGTGCTAAAGACGAATGATAAGAAAAATAATTAAATCATAGTTACTATTTGTTGAGGATTAGATCAGCTCATCTCATTAAGGAAATTGTACTCAAAGACAAATTAATTCATCCCTCAAGATAACTTGAAGCAAATGAAATAGATTGTCATAGGACTTTACAGATTTCCCAATAGGTTCAATGTTCACAACACTTTCTATTTAAAAAAAAGTATCAAAAATGTTAACATGTGTCATACAATCTATATCTTGATATCTTATGTATTTTTTTTTCCTATATGAGATAATGATATATATATATAATGAATAAATATTTACTAGTTATAGAATCTATAATTCCTTTGGATATTCCAAATAAATTGATTCAAGAGCATTTATAAATATCTCCATAAAAATCACAACAGTGTTTCCTCTTTATTCCTATAGAATAAATCACAAATAAAAGAATTCAAAATAATATGAATAAGTATTCCAAAAATATCTCCAAAATTATAGAATCATTTAATGTTTTAAAATAATGATTTAAATCCATTCAAACTTCATTAAATTTAGACAAAATAGTTCCTGAAAACTTGCATCATAATTCGTAATTAAATTCAAAATTTTTAATTTAAACAATTTTGAAACCTCCAAATTAATGGGAAACATACATTGAAAAATTATTAATATTACTCTTTAAATATTCCACAAATAATATTAAAAACTCTTCAATTATAATCCTTCTATTCGATGAGATTTTTTTTCAATAGAAAAACTTTTAAAAATTATCTATATATATGCAAAAAAATAAATATATAAAAATGCACATAATGAACAGTAACTTTGAAATGAACAGTAACACAGGGTTGATGAATCATACATTGCACTATTAATGAATAGTAACATTGGGTATGAACCATAATTTTTGAAATGATCATTAATATAGGGTATGAACCGTAATTTTTAGAATGAAAAATAACGTAGGGTTGATGAACCATACTTTCTAGAATGAATAGTGATATAGGGTATGAACCATAATTTGCACTATTTATGAACTGTAATGTAGGGTTGATGAACCATAATTTTCACTCTTCATGAACAACAATGTAGCATATGGATGATGAGTAGCAGCATAGGGCAGATGAACCATACTTTACACTATTCATGAATAGTAATGTAGAATATGGATGGTTAAAGGTAATATTGGGTTGATGAACCATACTTTCCACTACTCATGAACAATAACATTGGGTTGATGAACCATACTTTCCACTATTCATGGAAAGTAATACAGAATATGAATTATGAATAGTAATTTAGGGTGTATGAACCATACTTTTCACTATTTCGAAAGTATGGTTGCCCATACATTGTGAAAAACTAGACAACATACTTTAACAAACATTAGTGGATTTTTAAGGACTCTAAATAGTATATTAAGACTTTGGAAAAAACATTATTTGTTGAAAAAATTATTAGATATCTAACTAATCAAGAATCAAATAAATCTGACATCTAATATTTCAAATATCATCAAAGAACATAACCAATAACATTCTGGAAAAAAATATTTCTGAAAAATCAAAGTAGGACTTCAAGGAATTTAATCACCATTTAAACAACCTTTTTAGACTTAAATGTAAACTAATGAAATCAATATAAACATGTTTTATTTCTATAAAATCAATTTTCATGTGAATATGATATCTTTAGAATTTTTAGTGAAATAAATATATAAATATTTTAAAACTAAAAAATGGTAGAGTTTCCAAAACTACAACAATAACTTAATTGGATTTTTAGAGAAATAAAAAATTAATTTTCATACTTCCTCATAGAAGAATTAAATGTAGATAAATACTTAATTTATCCAACATGTTAATAATCACAAAATTCCATACACTATAGTTTAAGAAGTCATCAAAATAAATAAATATTTTTAAACGAAAATCACATGTAATTAAAAAAAGAAAACATGCACATGGAAAAATAAATATCCACAAGTAATCAAAAAAAGAATGCACATGCCCAAAAACTCTATCCATATAGCAGTACACACTATTCTTGTAGAATACATGATATGTCCAAGCCAACTGGGACCAGTCTGTGTCCTTATGGAAGTTTCCTTATAGTCATGTCCATGTACTTAAGTCATGTCTTTGTATTTGGTACACAGTGTGTGGCTTCACATTGGGTTCTTATTGGGTGATCTAACTGTGTTTGTGTACTTCAACATAGAGTTGTATGCCAGGTTGTGTATTCTTACATGTATTCCCACCCATGTGACCCATCAAATGGATCATACACCCAGGGATAAGGTGCATGACCTTTAGGAGGTCTACACGCCATGTCATACTTATAAATCTACAAAATCCTAGCCTTCGCACAATAAGGGATACACTACTTGTGTTTATCCATGTACATGGTGTGTAATATATTTTTTCATATCTTCTCATATCTAATCTATTAACATTGAATATGATCTCACCACTTCAATTTTAGCCCTATCTCTAGATGAAAATAGTTGATCTCAGCTGGATTTATCATTTTCAGTCATCAGAAATAGAAAATTGGATTCTGGTGGAGCTTCGGGGGTTTCATCATTCAACATGTATACTTTGATTCACTCCACCTTTAATTTTATGATCTCCATAAATCAAAACGTTCATATATTCCATGAAACAGTCCCATATCTATGCGTGTTACATCGATCCACCCTTTTCTCATGAATCCATTTTGATTTTGGGGGTCTGACCATCCTTGATACCTCCTATAAATGTTGAATTAGGACAAAGGGGTCTAAATGTTGATGAATGTGAAGAAAATAAGTGATGGAATCACCAGAACAAGAGTTTAAATTATCATTTCCATGAATTATTGGACGATGATCAAGAATGGGCATCTGGGGTTATAAAACATTGAATAAATCAATTAATATATCAATACACAGGCGCATTCTCAATCCAAAATTGGAGTAGATCAATATAAGGGATCGATTTTCTAAATTAGTTTAATTTAAAAGGGAATAAATCTCAAAATAATGATTCTTATCTAGATATTGTATCATTTGTTGTTAGATAATGTGATCATCAACAATTGAAAGAAGTCGTTGTTTTTTTATGTGTCCTGATATGCTCAGATCTAGTGTTTCATCATCATCTGAGGTGATTCACCAAAGAAGGATGAATAAGGATCTCCAAAATCCTATAAGGATTTATGAAGATAATCCTGGAGGATTAATCATGGTGATGCATTTATATACAATTCATTTAGGTCTAAAATGAATTAATTAATTAATAAACTAAGCATACCGCCAATGGTCAAGAAGTTCGAACACCCTGTGCCAACCAATTTTATGTCTCACCTAGGGTAAAAACCACATTATGGACTCAATTATGGTCTTGGATATGAGATCCAATCTTTAATTTAATATTTATCTCATATTCTTTAGGAATATATATGTGTGAAATAAAAAATATATTTAAAATTTTTATAAAATTAATATTGGGCACACCACGCCTTGAAGTCAATCATCTTCTCAATTCCTATCTCTAGAAATATATATATAAATATTTCAAAGTGTTACATAGAAAACCCCAGGTCTCTAATACCATGTTATCTAAAAATGTTTTCAAAGATGTTTTGTTAATCTCTTATTATTTTTAAATGACATTTTTACCCATATTTTACTTTTTACATAAATGTTTTGAGAGGAATCCTTATGTCAATTTCCAAAACAATGAACATTTGTCTTTTAGAATAAATGTGGAAGGAATATTCACTTTTATATGTATGGAATGAATGGGATATTCTGACATAATGACCAATAATTTCTTCAAATATTCCTTTATAAGTTTTAAAATTTATTTTCAAAGAAAATGATTCTAAAAATAATATTTTTTAAAAAGGAATTTTTCAAGGATGAAAGGATATTTTCCTCAAGATGTTCTTTAATTTTTTTTCAAGTCTTTCTTTACAAGCTTCAAATTTTATTTTCAATAAAACATATTTTTAATATGTTTCATTCTTTAGAAAATTACTTTCAATGAAATATTAATTTCATTATGAATTGTTCCAAGTTATATTTCAAAATTCTTCTCCATCTAAGATGACATATATTGATATAATTTATGATTTACTATGAATATGACTAAAGGATACCATTATTATTCTTTCATGGAATATTTTATGTGATGAAATTCTATTTATAAAACCTGTTTCACTTTTATGGGTTATACCATGATAGAACTGTTATAAAACGTGATTCTTTTCATGGGTTATGTTATGATGAAATGACTATGAAACATGTATCTTCTATAAGGGTTATGATATGATTTTTATGATACCCATTTAATGAGTTATTATAAGATGAATGTTTTTGATCTTATGTTATACATAAATATGGTTTTCATTATGAGATAGTTGGTACCTATATCTCCCACCAATGCATTGGGTATAGATAAATTGTCTATAAGTTAATAGGATGCATGGGTGATCATCACAAGCCTGAAAAAGATGGTACATGGGTGGTTATCCCATACTAGAAAAGGAAAGTACATGGGTGGTCATCCCATGCCCGAAGCAAGTACACAGGTGGTCAACCCAAGCATACCTTGTTGTGAATTTCTTGGTGTCTATCCTCGATATAATATTTTTCTATGCATATGTGTATGCCACAAATCTATGTGTTATTCTAGTATTATTCTCTCATGACTCATGTTCTATGATTTTCTTGTGATTCTTGTCTTATGAACAATCAATATTTATTCCATGACTCAACTTTATGATATTATGTATACAGTGTATCATGTTCCAATTTTATGATCATGTTATCATACCTTTATGTTCATTCCATTCTTATATATATTTATTGTTTATCATTAATGAGCATTTGAGCTCACCCTTTCTTATATTTTCTTGACCGAGGTTATAAAGAAAGGTTTTATATAGGTTATGTTTGTGAAGAGTACTAAAGGGGAAGATCTTTAAGGAATATTTTGAAGATCATTCATCATATTAGAATATTAAGTTCTATGTCTCCAAAGGAACTAAACAATTATGGTCCTCGTACATGTGTTTGTGTAATGTAGCGGATATTCATCTAAAAATATGTAATATCCAGGTATGAGAGGTTTGGGTCATTATAATAAATGCATCCAAATGAAATGGGGTTAGAAGATAAGTTATGATAGGGTCGTAATCCCAACAACCAATAGAAATTAGAAAAGTTTTGGTGTCATTTTAAACCTTATCATTTTGATTAACCCTTAGTAAATTGATTTTAATTTTATCTATGGAAAAAAATCATATTAAAGAGTTTTAATTTTTACTTATAAGGTTAAAATTGTCCCATAAATTTCCATGTTATTACATTTTATACCATATCATATCCAACTTATCTTATTTCAAGATTTTTTTTATTTTTAAATAATTTAATAATATATTATTTTTATATAATATCATTTTTTCCAATTTTCACACTATTAATTTAGTTTGACTTCAAATACATCAATAAAAAGGGGGAATTAGAGTATAATGATTTTAAAACACTCTAATATTTAATATAAATCTAGAAAATTAATTGGAAACTTTATCTTATTCAATTTATATCAGAATTAATATTTTTAAAATCATCTATTTTTTTATTTTGTTAATTAAATAAGTACTGAAATAGCATTTTACAAGAATCTAAGTTAATTATAATAATTTTAATAATTAAAAAAAATTATAATGAAAATGATTTTATTAATATAAAAATAAACATTTATTTGTATTCATATCATTATTTTTCCCCAATGTGGAAGCCTAATACTTATTTTAACAAATAGAGTGACATTTTGTAACTATATTTGATTTAAATAATATAAAATTATTTTTCAACAACAAATGTCCATTAAATAAATAAATTAAAATACTAAGGTGTTAATTTCGGAATTCCATTCATCTAATAATGGGATAATATATTATTTTCTTTTCACTTATATTTATCCTATATTAACCTAATTTAACCTTCAGTGAGGTGATAAATTTACCATTGTTACTATTCATAAAGTCTAAAAATAAAAGGGACATATATACTATATTTAATCATTATAATTAAAAATATAAAATATATACAATCAAGTTCAATAAAAATAATTAGAATAAATCAATTTTAAAATAATTACTCAAAACATGATAAAAATTGCACTTTAGAAAATGTTGTTTTTAAGAATAAAACATAACTTTATTTTATCCCATGCATAGTAAAAATATTATATGAATATTAAAACAATTATTAATAATATAAAATATAAATTTCATTAAAATAATTCACCAATAGTGACTAATTAAATTAATTATGATATAAATATATTATGTGCACAAAAATAGTTTTCTAGAAGAACACTTCTTTAAAATTTTTTAGAAAAAGATTTTAAGAAATTGATAACTAATGATTGTATTCCAGAAATGTATAAAACATATATTTTTAAAAATTTATATAGTCATATTTATACATGAAAATTTAATGACTAGTTTATAATGATCATATAATAATAGATAACAGTTCTTTGAAACTCGGTGTTGTGTGCAACACATACTATCAAAGAGAATAAATTTATTTAAAAAGAGACATACCATAAAAATCATTGGGTATTAAATTATTCCCACCTTCAAAACACATCATCATAAAAATTTCCATAATTTCAAATCATAAATAGATTTTATAAGTTCTTCAACATAATTTCCTTAGGTTCCCATGTCGTCTCTTCTATCTTTTGATTATTTGAAAGTACCTTTACCGACCTAGTTTTTTGATTCCTCAACACTTCTTCTCTAGTGTCCAAAACCATTATAGGATCTTTATTGAAAGATAAATTAAGTTGTAATTATATTAATTTATAAGTGAGAAAATGAATTGGGTCTCGAATGTACTTCCTTAACTAAGAGATATGGAACATATCATGTACTTTAGAAATACTAGGATTTACTGGCAAAAATTAATCCATAGCTCTAATTGGTTCCAACATTTCAAAAGTTTTGACGTATCTAGGGTTCAATTTTCCTTTATTACTGAATCTTATACACCCTTCCATGGAGATAAATTTAAGAAAATATGATCTACTTACTGAAATTATAAATATTTCCACGGTTTTTCGGCATATAGCTTTTAAATTCTTTGAGATTATTTTACATTGTTTTGAATAGTATTTAACCTTATTGTTTTTCCTCTATAATTCATGGTCCTACAAGATTCATTTAAACAAATTCATCCCAAAATTTTGGTGTATAACATCTCTTTCTGTATAATGATACATATGGATCGATTTGAATAATTGAATATAAGCTATTGTTATAGGTGAATTATACCAAAGATAAATATTAACCCCACATCTCATTAATGTCAAGGGAGAAAGACCTCAAAATTTCTTTTAATGTTTGGATGGTCCTTTCTGACTAATTCTTGTTTTGAGGGTGATAAGTGGTTCTCAAATGTAGCTCAGTATCAAGATCCTTCAAAATAATTTTCTAGAATTTTGATGTAAATCATAGATCACATTTAGAAACAATTGAAAGAGGTGTTTCATTAGTCTTAAAACATCATTAATATATATTCTTGAAAGGTTATCCAATGTAAAACCTTATCTTATAGTAATAATATGTGAAGATTTATTATGATGATCAACCATAATCTATATTGCATTATTCATTCTTCTATTCTTTGGCAATCTTGGGGAAATTCCATAGTAATTTAATCCCATTTCATTTTGGAATAGGTATAGGTTACATGACTCATCTAGGATGTTGCCTATAAGCCTTCACTTGTTGAATACATAAACATATTAACACATAGAATCAATTTAATACTTCATATTATCCCACTAAAAATGAACCTTCAAACCCTATACATATTAGTGATACCAAGGTGTATAGAGAAATTATCATAATCCAATAATTCACTCTTTAGCTCGGTTATAAAAGGAATACAAATCCAGTTTCAAAATTTTAGAACACTAACTCCATATACAAAGTTTGTGTATTTATCATCAGTCACAACATTAATTTTTTATTCAAAATTTTCATCATTTGACTAAAAACAGTTTATCTTTTCCTATAGTGGTTTTTTGGAAACCATTTGAAAAAGGATTGATGTTTCTCCTTCCATAATAATTCCCATATATGTCTTTACTATATTCATAAAAAAAACATCTATACTGATCTTCATTTTGTTTAGTGCTCCATGATCTTTCTTTATCAATTCATTTACTACCATATTTTCCTTCCCTAATTGTTGGTGTAAGAATCATAATCTTTGAGTACCTCAAGACACCTCCTTTGACTCAAGTTGAGTTCTTTATATGAGAGTATGTATTTAATACTCTTTTGATATGTATATATCTCACATCTTTCACTATAGATATATTTTCTACATATATTTAGATCAAATATTTTGGATGCTAACTCAAAATCATGATTTGGAATTTATTGTTCTATAGTTTTTAACTACATTGATGCATAGGAAATAACTCTATCATTCTATATAAGGAAATAACCTAGTACCTTCTTCAATGTGTCACTATATATCACAAGTCCACAATTTATTGATGATAGATTTCTGATTAGAGAATTCACAAACCTCCTCGCCAATAATTTAAAAAAATCTTTACATTCCTTTTTCCAAATAAACATAACCCCATTATGAGTAAGCTTGTTTAACAGGTTTTCTAATCGAGAAAATTTGTGAACAAATCACCAATAGTAACATTTAAAACCATCAAAACTATATACCTAGGTTATATTTATTGGTATATTCTATTCTTGGACTACCTTTTTATTCACAAGATCAACCTAGATTCTATTCTCGGAGATAATATAGTCAAGAAAAGTAAATTTTTGAATCCAAAAATTAGACTTGCTAAATTTCCAATCTAAATATTTTCTTGTAAGAGTCTTAAGAATGATCAAAAGTGGTTATAATGATCCCTATAGTTTTTGGATCACAGCAATATATTGTCAAAAAATACCATAACAACATTATCAATATATTCCTTGAATACTTTGTTCATTAAATCTATAAAACCATAGTGTGAATTAGTCAATACAAATCGAAATAGGCTAAGAATATAATGTTCATGCCTCATTTAAAGAAATTTATTTGGAATATATTCCTTCTCTACTCACAATTTATGTCATTTATAATAAATTTCAACCGTTTATAAATATTCATGTCTTTGGATTTGGTCGAATAAGTCATCACTATGAGTTATAGGATACATGTTCTTTATCACAATAGCATTGATTTCCCTATAATAAATTCACAACCTCATATATATATCTTTCTTCTTATTGAAAATAACATGGGCTCCCCATAGTGAGAAAATAGTTCATATAAATTCCTTACCAATTAAATTCTCTGGTGGTTTCTTTTACTTCACTAATACCATAGTGGCCATTCTACAGGGAGTCTTTGATATGGGTTTTCTATCAGGGATTAAATAAATGGAAACTCAACTTCCTAATATCATGGACATCTAGGTAATTCCTCAAAAAATAAATCAATGTATTTTTTAATAGTAGGTACATACATAATTTTTGGATTACAATTTTCATTCATAGGTTATGTCTTCTCTACTTCTCCAAGAATATCAATTAGAATATCTACTAGAGGTGGATTGAAACATGAATCAGATGATGAATTCCCCCCACTAAAGATAATTAATTATATATCTTCATCACAAGTCATGATTTAATTATATTTATAATAATTTTTTCATTATATTTTTAAATATATACTATACCAAGGATTATATAAATATCATTCATAGGTATGATAATAAAATTAGAAAATAGAGTTTTTTTATGTGTCATGATAATAATTTCTTGCCAAATATTTATTACGGTGTTGTTTCCACTATGATTTTTTATTGATTAATCCCTTATTAATTTGAATTGGAAATGTTTTTTTGTAAAAATGGTATGATATTAAAGAATATGGTGATCTAGAATCAAATAAACCATTAGCTAAATTTAAGGGTATGATTAAAATACCACCACCATGTCATTAGGAACATAAAAAATAATCTATTATGATTTCATAATCTTGGACTTTATCCCTAGTAATTTTATAGGTAAATCTCCATTGATACCTAGTACAATCTATTTTATAGTGTCCCATCTCATTACAGATGAGTCATTACACATTTTAAGCTTCTCTCTTTACGTTGAAATTAAAGTCCTAGTGGACTTTTCCTCCATACTTATAGAAAACATACATTACTAATAATAATGTTATAGGATTTTTCTTTCCATATTAATTGAATATTGGAAATTTCACCCTTCCCTTCTCCCCTTTTTCATATTTATTTTTTCTGAGTACTTAGTAGCCCACTTCTTATCTTGCTTCCATTTGAATCCATAAGACATGGATAATTATTTAATTTTCTTGATATTACAAGATATTATATCCTCATATGATTATAATGTTTTGGAGACTAGTGTCCTTTGAATAATTGGATTAATATAATCAAATAAATGGTCAATCATTCTCTTTGGATTACATATTTAGTGTTTGGAATACCTTACTAACCTTGTAATGTTTGCTTCATACATAGAAACATTCTCATAATCCTTTTGTCTTAGACTCATGAATTGTATCTCCATATATACTCTATAGTAGAGAGGGAAAAAATCTTAAAATAAAATTTCCTTTAAATAAATACATTCAATGTTTTTTATTTCCTCCTCCCCCTTAATGTTTTTAATCAGTAACCACCATTGATCTGTATCTCTAGAAAGATGATAAACTTATATTAAAAAATTTTCCTTTCTTTACTTCCCATAGAGATAAATATATTCTCTATGGAAATTATCTATTTATAGGTTAAAATTTGTTTTTTAGACCCATTAAATGATGGAGGTTGTTGATGCATGAAGTGGTTTGACATTGTTCCCCCACGTTTTGGATCAAAAGAATAATCCATACGGTCAAGTTTATTTCTCATAACCTTAGTCAACTATCCCAATATAGTTATAATTTTTTCATCTCCAGTTTAAACTCTATCTTTAGTATAATTATATTTCTTAGGAGGGAAATCCCTACATGGATTATATGCATTGATACAATTTCCATTCCTTCTAACGGGTACCATTTCTAAACAATGGTATATAGTTGATTACATTATGAATCATAAAGTGTTATTTTGAAATTAGTGAAATAATTTACATAAATTTAGTATTCATGTATAAATAATCCAAAAATAATATGCTTGGATTCTTAAGAAATATTCTCATATTACATTATAGGGTTACATTTCCCTAGTTTATGCTTTCCTAAATCTTGTTACCAATATTTCTACAAAAAAATTTCAAATACCAACTCTAAAGACCTGAACCCTAGTAGCATAAATTTATTTATTTTGATTTAAATACAAAATTTTTGATTTAAATACGGTTATAGAAGTATTTGATTTTAAATAAGGAAGTATTTGATTTTTTTTAATATCATGAGAGAACAAATTTTTATGCTCAATACCTATGTAAAAATAACTCTAAGTTCTATTCTCATGGATGAGGTGAATGGAGGATTCAATATAAAAAAAATCCTTATCAAGATTTATAAAACGATCACATATTCATTATTCTAGTTTCCTTTTAAGTATTTTGAACTTGAGAACACAAGCCAAGGTATCATCCATGTAATCATAAGAACCATATGTATATTGAACAATATTTTTTTCATTTTGGGTGAAATATACAAGAATGTTTTTATATGAATGTGAAAGGAGGCTTAACATGTCCTATAACAAAATTATCCAAAATTAGGTGATGATATAAATTGATTATTTTATGGTTGGATGAAGATATAGAGGCCCAAACATCAAGAGATACTTCATTGATAAGGGAATTGTCAATTTTTTCCGCTATTTTATTAAGGGGTTTTTTTCCCCAAGAGTATTTTTAACACATAATAATACCATCATAATGATTTCTTACTTTAGAATATGCCTTGAGTTTTTTTTTGAGGTAGAATCATTGTCCATGAATATTCAATAATCCAGATTGAGAATAACATTAAAGTCTCCAAGAAGTGTTTATAGACCATGGATTGAACCACTCAATGATTGAATGTTCTACAATAATTTTATCCTATCATGGTATCAATTTTATTAAAATATGAAAAAATATAATTGTTATATTCCCATAAATTTCAAATTCATAGTGACCACCTATTCACTGAAGTTTCTAGAAGAGATCTCTTCTAGGTTTGAATGAGATTAAAACTAAAGTATTTTAACCTCTGTGGATGATTGGTTTATGTCAAGAAATTTATAAATCTTATTTTCAAGATTGGTAGTCCTTGAACAGAATATTATTTTTGGTTCAGAAAACTAAATAAGATCAGAATTTTGATTTTGAATAAAAATCATAAGAGAGTTGGTTTCTTCAAGGTTTTCCAAACCCTTGTAGTTCCAGAATATGATCCCCATTTATGTTTGTGTTTGGGGTTAGAGCACTAGTTTTTCGCACCTAATTTCTTTCTCCTAGATGATTTCCAAATTCTACCAAAACTTTTCACATCACGGACCAGGATTTAAACATTTTCCATATTCTCATCATCTAATATAGGATCACTATTGAATTTCTATTATTTCTTTATGGATGTAATATTGTCAGTATCAATACATTTATCATCTAGAGTAAAAGAAGTTTCATTTGGATTTCCAACAGCATCTAGTTCCCCACGATCATTTGAATAATATGGAGTGATAGCAGTATAGATTTCATTCACAACTGGTTATAGACTCTAAATGGGGATAATCAATATTTTCCATAGTTATAAGAATAAGGTTTCACATCATAACTGATCTTGTATTATATTTGGGGAAATTATCATCATTAATCCCAAAAGTTTGAGGATTTTCATGTGTAGGATTACCTTATGTCACACTATTTTATTTAATGATAAAAGGAACTTAAATACTTTTTGGTTGAGTAGATAAATATCCTGATGTTGATCATAGGTTTCACCATTATGCAAAGATCCAATCAAATCCTTGATGTCTTGGTAAATTTCATAGGCTATATTGGTATCTTAATTACTCTCACGGGAACTATTTTCCATGATATTTATAATAGAAACAATTCCTCTATTTGAATATGAAGGGGTTATAGAGGAATTGTTTTCATTTTCTTCATCATAAACAATATCAACCCAAGATCTTCTAGGTGTAGCTTTTGAAATAGGAATGGTGTTCTGGTTAATTTTTATCCATTTATTAGGTTTATTTTTCATCAATGTATCACCTTTATCCCAGGAAATGGATCTCCCTTTTTTATTCCTATTAACATCCTTCAATATATTAACATCTATAGGAGTTTGAAACTTTTTTCAAATACCTTATAGTTTTAAATTGAAAGTACTAAAATTTTAAAAACATCCCATAAAGGTAGAGTGTACTCATAATCCAACTTGAATTCATATTTCTGGTCATTAATAGATTTGATCACATCTGTTATCTTCATATTTAGGTTATCATCAACAAGAATCCTGGCCTAAAATCTCAATTCTCTTTTTAGAGTGTGTTGGTCCAGTCTCAATGGGATTCTTATACAAGAAGAAAGATTGTTGAAAATTCTTAGGTTCCTAAAAAACCAACTTGAACCATGGAGATTTACCCAAATTTGAGCCGTAGAGTTCATTTTTTTTTGAAAGAATTAAAATTTAAATCACATTATGAAATTCACATAACTCCAGGGTTTAAATACAGATTACAAATATTATAGGATAAGTGTAGATCATCTTTTATTAACAGAATGATGTATAATTATCCTTTTCCAATCAAAATCAGTTTCCAATTATTGTTTCTCCAACAATGTGATGTCTAAGATTCAATATCCACATTGGACTAGGGTATCATCAATTCTTGTCTTTTTCCCATGAATAATGTGCCACACCATTTAATGATTTCTCCCAATTAGGATTAAACTAATCATGGGAGAGAAATATACCAATTATATTGAAATAATGCCATCACAATACTTCACAGAATTGAAAACCCTCTCTTATCATGTTTTGTTGTTTTTTTATTTTCATTATAATTTATTCATGGTGGGTTACCTCAAAAACTGAACAAATGTGATTTCATTTAAGTCTTCCATGTGGTCAATGATTTATTTAAAGACGCACATAAATCATTCATAAATGGAACCATTGACCTAAAATAGATAGTTATAAAATTCTTAACTTTTATTTAAAATCACTACCATATAAAATGAAAAATGTTTCCTTTCATTATAATTTTTCCTAAAAATTTTATTTTAAGAGATGATACAACCATAACACATATACATATTACATCATTTTACATGTATATTAATTAATTATCATAAAAATTTACATCCCATGGCATATAGGTGTAGTTTAATTGGAGATTAGAATCATAACCAACTTATTATTAAGCATTATTGAACATATCCCACAAATATCCATCACACATAACACCCTTATAGATGCATAATACATAATGTTCTTATTTATAACATGGGTAATAAAAACATAAGAAGTGAGTGATATCAGACACTGGGTAAGGGTAAATATATGAGATAATAAAAAACGGTTATAAGTGAGCATAATATGAACATGTGGGAATGAGATAATAATCAATGTTCATTAACCTAACATAAATCATACTCAATAAAATAGAGGTCCTAAATCAGGAATCTTGACTTTTGGCATTGGAATATCATATGACATAAATTATAGGAGTGTGGAAACATGAGTCAATAATCATGACCCAGGAAATAATATCATAATATATTTCATAATGGAGAGAAATGTACTAATAAAATGGAATATAAATAGGTATTGAAAATCATTAACGTTTTTAGGGGTCACTAGAAAGACCATCATCACACTATAGATATATTTCCATGGTTAATTGGGTTCACTCCCCATTCCCTTTAAACATTAATAGACTAGGTTCAATCCTAGATACCTTTTAGATCATCTCATGTGATATAAATATTTACCCAATTCATTTGAGGGATGTATAATTTTATGATCAACCATATAATAATAAAAAACAATACATATGTGTGCCACAAGAAAATGAAACCATTAATAGTTATATTACAAATTAATTAACCTAAGTGAAAGAAATTAGTTTAATGAAAACATCTAAAAAACATGATTATAGTTCATCCAGATTAATAAATGGGGTTGTATCATTAGATATTATCTCTAGTGAAGTATATGAAAATTTAAATGATATTTAAAGAGATGAGAATCACTTTATAAGAACATTATAAAATTTATTTTAAAAATGAGAAGAAAATCCTTTACTATTTTAATGACTTTTATATAAAAGAAACTAATTTATAAACAAATGATAATAAAAATAAGTTTAGGAATCCATTAAAAAGTATAAAATATGGTTTTTATAGAAAAAATTAATAATATATTTTTAAAATATTATCATGAAAAAAACATTAAAAAAGGTTATTCATTTCACATTTATAAAAAAACTCAAATCCAATAGAAAATGAACTTTTGAAATCATAGAAGTATTGAGAAGTACTTCAATAATATAAAGAACCTTTACATGAATAATAATAAAATATATAGGGTTTTATGACAAATAAAAATTAATTTTTCTAAATATAAATTTATACATACTCCAACTCAATTTCAACAAGAGATTGGAATAGAAACCATTGTATTAGACTATGACTTCGCCAAATATATTATAAATACCTGTATAAAAAAATTTAACTTAATTTTCAAAATATATAATAGTTTTATTAATATATATTTTACTTAATAAAATTAATTTATAATTCGTTATTATATGTATATTAATTTTTTCTTGTTAAAATTAATTCTTACGTCTTAATTGTTTCTATTTTCACGTATGCATCAGTTTTACGGTTCTATTACTCGATCCTCAATCATGGATTCATCATCTATAATTTTTTATTGAAGGTTTAGTATATTTTTTTGATATATATATGTATTCCCATTATCATTTCATGGGATATATGGTGATGATTTACCTAGAATGCTTAAACCTTTTTTTATGAATTTTCTATTCAATGAAAATAACTGATTCAATTAATTAATATACATATATATAACCATTAAATAACTATTAAAAAAATAAAATTAATCACTATTACATAAAATTACTTTGAATTGTGTTTTATTATTCATTCATTATCTAAAAGTTATAACAATATTCATATTGGAGGTAAAACATACTCAAACAAGGGCGTGTTATAATGAATAAATGAGTAAGAACATGAAATTGCATAATAATAATATTATCACTATTATAGAAGAATAATTATTTCAAAAAAAATTATTAATGTGATAAATCTTTTTTTTGCAATAAGTGGGTGAATAAAATAAATAAGAATAATTAAAGAGAGGATAACTCTTATAAATGAAGTATTTTAGACTTTTTTCTTGTCATTAGGAGTTCCCAAATATGGGAGATGATTTTGGGGAGAAACTTTGGTTAGGGATTCAAGATAAAACTTTTGAAAATGTGTGTTTGTTTATGTGGTGATAAGAGGAAACCTTCTATATGTGAGAAATGGTGTCTTTTTTATAAATAATCATTCCTAAATAAAACGAATATAATTTTCAAGAAAACTGTATCCAAAGTGTATAATTAATGAAGATAATATAAGTATATGTTGATAAATCCATCATCCTCACATTTATATAAAGTTTTTGTGATATTTTATGACCATATCCATTAATTTAACTCTTTTAGGTTATTTCATCCTTTAATGTGGTTACTATTTTTTAACATTGTAACTTATTTTTTTGCCTAAAAATAAAAATGAAATTATTACTAAAATGTAGAAATAATTACTCCAAATATAAAATTAATTTTATTATATTTAATTTATAAAGGTGGTATAAAATTTATTTTAGTATAACTATACATAACTCAAAAAAAGAATTATTAGAAAAATGTATTTCTATGCATAAGAATAAATTTATTCTTAGTACCTACTAAGTTATAATCATTCGATGATTGGTACTTAATTTTAATATATATATATATACACTAAAAATAAATTAAATTAAAACCATTCTTTAATATAGATCATTTTAATATATTAAAATAAAAATATACAACATATAGAAAAAACAATTCATTGAAAAAATATTTTTTAAAACATTAAATGGTTTTATCTTTAATAATAACTAATTAATAATAAATTTAGGAATTTTTATTCACTTTTACATATATAAAAAATATATTTAAGTAAACTTCATATTTTATATAGGATAAATGTAACTTTTAAATAAAAAAATAGATTATCCCTAAATAATGAAGTTAGTATTAGTTATATTTAATTAATTATTTATTGGATGTATTAATTTTTACCAATCATTATTTGAATTTTAATGATAAAATTATTTAAAATTAATAAATTAAAAAATCTATATTTCAAAAAATGTAATTTCTTTAGAATTAATGGTTTTTTACTAAATGAATAAGTGCATTTTAATTTTATTATAAATTATTTAATGGTGGTTTTATTCTTTGTGTAATTTTTCTATTTTTTCTTTATTTATATTAATTTTAATGTACCCCATTTTTTATTGTAATATTATACTATATTAAAGAATTTTTTTCTTTAGTTTAGTATTGTGAATATTAAAAGATATCAAATACAAGAGATTTATTTAAATGGAAGTGCAATCTAAAATAAATAGGTGTTGCATTCTTCCCTACTTTAAATAATTTATCACAAAAATATTTATTCAGTGATTAAATAAAATGATACAATATTCTTGTTATTACTTCATTAGGTTACCACATTGATTCCTTAAACTTATGATTATTAAATATAACTTTAATCAGGTGGGTGATTAGGTTTCATGGTATATTATATCTATGGTACATGATTTTTATTGGTTATTCCTCATAATATAGATCATAATATAGCTATAAAACCTCTAATTTTAGTTCATGTGATGGATTAAGTATGTAATTTCTCAAAAGTGATACATGGAACACATCATGAACTTGGGAGTAGTTTGGTGAAATTATAATATGATATACTACCATTGCAATATAATTTAGGTTATTTATTTGGTAAATGTACCTATGGATAAAATTTCTCCTCTTCATGAATCTTATAAACCTCTTCCTTGGTGATATTTTATAGAATTACTCATTTGTTACTTTAAACTCCAAATGTCCCTAACAAATATCCACAAAGCTCTTCTATTGACTTTTTCAGTTTTAATATGTCATTGAATGGTTTGAATTTTTTCTAATATTTCATGAGAAAGATCAAATCCCATAATCTTAATCACACCAAATTCTTCCTAACATGTTGGAGTTTTATAACTCTTCCCATACATAGCTGCATGTGGTTTTATTTAAATACTATAATAGAAAAAACAATTATGACAAATTTTCTTATGAATGGGTTAATCCAAAATTCTTTTGAAACCCATTTAATAGTATCCCAACACATATTATATAGTTTGAAAGGTCTGTTCATATTGACCATCATTATGTGGATGATAAACATTGTTTAGGATTAACACTATATTCAATTCTTATTACAAACTTCTATAGAACATTATGGTAAACCTTGAATCCTAATTTGATACAACTGAAAGTGGTTCTCTATAAAAAAAATTACCACTTTATTTATATATATATATATATTGGTATGTTTATCGGGTGATAAATCTTCCCAAATATAAATTAAATTTGTTAAATTCATAAGGTGATCAACTATAACCGAAATGGAATTATAGCCTTCATAATTCTTGGGAAGTCCTATGATGAAATCCATTCGGATTTTATCGGGTGATAAATCTAACATTAAACCTTAACTTTCTATAATATCAATAATTATGAAATAAAATATTCAATATCCTTCTTCATTTTATCCCCAATTAAATTATTCTTGAGAACTTTATACATAATTTGGCTTCCAGGATAGATAGAGAATGATTATCTATGTGTTTCATTTAATAAATTCTTCTTCACTTTTGGTATTTATGGGAAACATAGTTATTTCCTAAATATTATCATTCTATCATTTTCAATGTTAAAATATAAAATATTATATACCTTATATTATAGCTTTATATATACACTTTTCACATCCTTGATCATCACATGGATGGATGGTTGAGAAATTGTTTGGGAAAGATAGGATTTATCCCCTTACCTTTTGATTTCAAGATTAGTCCTTTTTAAATCCATGAATATTGGGTCTATTTCAATCCTCATAATGGATGGGCTAGAACAATCCTCTATACTAAGAGAATTTTCCACCTTATTCACCTTATATGGTGGTGATGTATTGAGAAGTCATAGTCCTTGATCATTTCCAACAATATTTATTCATGTATATTCAACTCTTATATAAATATATATTTTTTTCTCTTTCAATAAAAATATATTTAAAGATTTTAAATATATATATATAATTCAACTATATATATAATTAAAATATTAAAATTTCTACCTCTAAATCATTTGTCATTGGATTTTTTTCATGGAACATTAATTTACTTGAGTAATATGTCACCACCATGTCAATTTTCATGAGGAAACAACTTAATCCATTATTTGATGCATCACTGTATATCAAAAACCCCTTCTCTTCTATAGGGTAGTATTAGTACATTTTTAGTGATAAACCTTCTCATATACTCATGGATATTTTATTCTCATTTATTAGTCAAAAGGTACTTGATTCCATTCCAAGTTAACATGGTTAGTTGATTTGAAAATCAAGATAAATTTCTCACAAAGAATCGATAGTATGTGGCTATTCTAAAAAAATGAATCTATATTATTATGTTTGGTCTGTTTGATTCTCAAATCACCTCTATATTTTAAGGATCCATATATATACCCTCAATTGTGATTACATGGAAAAATAATTATACTTCATATAACTAGGATTCACACTTTCTAACTTTTCCTTACTGTTTATTCTTTCATATGGTTTTATCCATAAATTGAAATTATATTCATGATCCCCCATTTTATTAGATTATATAAGATTATAATCTATAAATAATAATAAAAACTGATCAAGGTCATGATTAAAGACCCCCTTTATCATATCCGAAAATATAACAAGGGAATTTGTAATTATGAATGGCATCACTATGGATTCAAAGTGTTCATATATTGTATAGAAAGTTGTCTTGGAATATCGTCCCATTTCACCTTTAATTTATGATATCTATATTGAGGTTAAATCTTTGATAATTATTTATCCCCTCATATTTGATCAAAAAAAGCATCAATACATGGTAGAGGAAAACTTATTTTGATTATGATATTTTTAGGTTCATGATAATCAATAAAAAGAAACATTGATCCAATTTTTATAACAAGGAGGATAGGTATACCCCAACATGAAACACTTGGTCATATAACATACATATTTATATTATCATAGAGTTTATTTTTAAATTTTTATAATTTATTTTTTACTGTTTAATAATTAGTATTCTATATAGGCATAGATATAGGTAAGAGTTCAATGGAAAACTCAACCACAAGATCTGTTAGAAGACCATAAATCTATTATAGAAATACATCAACATTTTCCCATAAAATATACAAATCTTAGATATTGGATTTTCAAATAACCATTTTATGAATATATCCCTCATTTCAAGTAAATAAGACCCATTCAAGGGAAGTAACTTCTATAGATAGTTCATAGAAATCCTTCTACTAATAAATTATAACATATTTATTTAATATATGAAATGTGATTTACCACTCCTAAAAATTGATGTGATATCTCTATAGATAGAGTCAATATACGCCCAAAACCATAAAAATTTGAGTAAAGGGATAATAATTTGATTTTAAGTAAAGACGTTCCAATAAAACTTATTGAAGAAAGAGTTGTAAACTTGGGATTCAATCATAATACCATTTGGAGTTTTCACCAACAAATAAATATCTAGTTGTTGGGGTGGTGATTTGATAACCTTTAAAAATGATAGAGTTATAAAGGAGTGGGAAAATTAAAAATCAAATAGATCATTTTATGTTTTTAAGTTGATTATGAGTGTAACATTTAATAGTTTTTTATGCTAATATTATGAAGTTATGGTTCCATAGGATTTCTTTTCTGCCCTTATCTTTGGAGGTTGTGAAAATAAATATTCAAAATTAACCCTTAAATTGGTGAACTAGTGGGAAAAAATTACATACTCTATACAATTGAATCATTATATTTTCTATTGTGAATTTGGATAAACCTTCATTCCATACACTTTATTTATTGTACCCTTAAAATACCATTGATATTTATGAGCTAGATATAATTATATTCCACAATTTATGAATTTTATTATACCTTTATGTAAATTCTCCCTGATATTCTTTACACATTTTTGGAATCCAAGTAGTTAAATATTAATTCCTTGATAGGTTTTATCATTGTAGTGTCTATAATACTCCATTTTTTCACATCATAGCCCTAAAACTATGAGAATAATGAGAGTCTTAAAAAATCAACCTTGAGATCACATTGAACAATTTATTAATATATACTAAATTCACATGTATATAATTCTTTTTGGAGACTATATTTCAATCCCTTAAATAAATAATACATTTTTCTTTCATGGTCAATGATAAAACCATAATATTACCTCATGATTCCTTTTAAGTTTTCATTATATGTACCAATAGATTCATACTCCTTCTATTTCAACTACAAGAATTATATATCCATCTTAGTGAAAATATTTTCAGTAAAATATTTACAAAAAAATAATTTCCTAAACTCCTCATATTCTATGGAGTCGATTTTGTTCGCTTTCCTTTTTTGATTTGGTTCCACTAATGATCTACCTCATCTTCCAAATGATTAATAGTTAAGAAAAAATTTCAGTCTCTGAGAACTCAAGAATGAAAAATATATTTTCTTCTATACTAATCCACAACTTAATAATTATTGAATCAGAAGGCCCCCTGAATGATTTTTTTCCATTATGTATGAAGGACTAAATGGAGTGATGTTTCTTCTATGTCACATTCAAGTTCTTTTCATGGTTCACATTGTTTTGTTGTGATTTAGAATATTGGTTGAGAATCTTCACAATATTTTGAACTCTTGTCCCAACCATTTTTTTTTTCTCATTTGGACAATCATTATATTTCCCATTAAATTCAATGTATACCTAAATAATCTTAGCTATATCAATTGAATAAAACAAAAAAGGTTGATTTGAGTATCAAGAAATAATAACGATATTAATAAATAATGAAAATTGGAACTAATATAACAGAAATTATGAAACCTTCCTCTCAATCTATGACATTTTATGTTTAACATAATTCAATTATGGTTAAACATTAGTTGTTTCAAGTTATATATTCTAATTATTCAATTTATAGTACCTAAAATTAACTAAAATTTTCTATAATACCAACTTATATTACCTAACCATATCATACGTACATATTACATCATTTTATATGAATATTCATTACATACCAAGACAAATCACACCTAAGAGAATATAGGTTTAGTATATTTTAAGATTAGAATCATAAAAAAATTATTTTATAAGTATTATTTAACAACTCCTTAAAATATTCTTCACAAATGATTTATGTATAGAAACTTAACACAAAATACTCTTCTTTATAACTTAAGTAATTCAAACACAAGAAAAAATGTGCTTAGATGATTAATAAGGTTAGACAAAAGAGATAATAATTTCAGATATTATATGAGAATAAAATGAACATTAAGGTATGATAACCTCATAAAGGTGTATGATCATGACATAAAAAATTCCTAATAAGACATATATCATAAATCATGAGTCATGATAAGTGTATTTTAAATAATATATGACATGAATCATATGAGTGTGTAAAATTCATTCAATTATCATGATATATGAAAATATAATATAATTATACATAATAAAATAATGATATGTAATAATAATGAGAAATGAACATTTTCATAGAAAATAATTTCTATTTTCATGGAACTATTCCAAAACTATCATCACATTATAGATAGGGTCTCATGGTGTGTTGGGTTCACTTCCCAATCCCTTTAATATTTGATGAAATTGGTTCACCCCTAGTCCTTCTTAGTGAATATAATGAGATACAAATCTTTAACTAATAAATTATAGGACTATATAATTTAGTTATAAACATTAATATAATGAAAACGAATATATGTGTGTGTTTCCTAAACATGAAATAATTTTTAATTCTATTATAACTTTACTAACCCAATTGAAAGAAATAGGTTTTATGAAAACATTAAAAACATGATCTTAAACAATATAGAGAAATAATTTGAACTGTATCATTAGATAATATCTTTAGTGAATCATAATAAGTTGTAATGTAAATTGACATAGATGAAAAATGATTTATAAGAACATTATAATTTTTTTTTGAAAAAAAAATAAATAAATTTTATTTCAAAGGTAATAATTTATAAAAAATGATAATAAAAATTATTTTGAAAAAATATGAAAAATTAAAAATTAATTCTCATAAATAAAAATAAAGTGTTTTTTTTAATTTTATCATGTATAAAATTTTAAAAAACGTTATTTCATTAACAATTTGTTAAAGAAAGTCAAATACTATAGAAAATGACAAGAAGAAATCATATATTTATAGAAAAGTAATTCTATAAAACAAATAATATGGATATTAAGTAGAATAAAATATATTGGGTTTTAGAGGCAAAGGATATGAAATTTCCCTAAATATAAATTTTGACATAGACAATCTCTATTTCAAAGTGATATTTGAAAATATACCCTTACCTTTGACTTCTTCATGGCCATACACATTATAAATACATTTATATTAAATTTAGTTTTATTATTAATATGTATACGAACCTGTTACAATATAATTTACTTCATATTTCTAATTTATTATTTTTTATTTTCAATATGTTAATTTTTTATTTCAAAAATTAATATTCTGATGTTAACTATTCCATTTTTCTTGCATTCTTCCATTTGGAAGTTTTGTTCCTTTCTCTTTGATCATCAGTTCATCGTATCCAATATATTAATGAATTTTTATTATATATTTTTGATATATTTATAGAGTCCCATGATCATTTCTTAGAACCTATGGATATGATTCACAAGGAATACTTAAAAATTCACTTATTGAATTTCAATTCAATAAAAAAGAATTCATTTAGATAATGAGTTGATATATATATATATATATATTATCATTATATATTTATAAAATAATGAGAAATATATTATTATTAGATAAAATTACTAGTATTTTTGTTTTCTTAATATTTTTGATGTAAACATTATAACATGATTCGTATGGGCAGCAAAGCCGAACCAAACCAGAACGTGTTATAACAAATGACTATATAAGAAAAGGATATTTCATAATAATATTATCACTCTTATAGAAGCATAATTATTTTCAAATTTTTTATTAAAGAGGAAATATTTTTAATAACTATTAGACGAAGAATATAAGGAAGAATAATTACTTATAGGATAACACTTACATTCAAGACTTGAATCACCTCTTATAGAGCCTCTTAGAAATGAGGGATTTGTGACTTATTATTATGAATAGAGATTAAAAAGGTGGGAGATTCATGTTATAGAGATATATTGGGGATGTATTTAAGATAAAATATAAAGATATTTGTGAGTTTATGTGGGTAGATGTGGGGTCCTTTTATAGGTAAGAATGGGTGGAATTTTTGTAAATACTCATTCTTTAATATAAATGGAATGTAATTTTCATGTAAAGTGGATCCAAAATGGAAACATAATGTGGATAAGATAATTAGTGATCTAAAAATATCTAATATACACATTTATATATAATTTTTATGATATGTTTTTTCCATACCCATAAGTTTAACCCTTTTAATTCAATTTAACTTTTACTATGGTGACCGAGTTTTAGCTTTGTAACTTATTTTATGCATAAAAATATAGTTACTATTATTAATAAAGATGGAAATTATTTTTAAAAGTATTAAATAAATTTTATTTTATTTAGTTTCTAAATATTATAAAAATTAATTTTAAAATAATTTCATAAATTGATAAAAAAAATTAGAAAAATGTATTTTAAATCATTAAAATGAGTTATTCTTATTAAATGACATGTAAAAAAAATTATATTATTGTTAATTTATCTAAATATATATATATATATTATTTCATTAAAAACTTTATTTAATAGAGATTATTTTAATTTATTAAAATGAAAATACACAAAATAAAGAAAAATCAATTCTTTGAAAAAATGGTTTTTTAACAATAAATTATCTTATCTTCATTACTGAAGAATTTATGATGAATAAATAAATTTTTATTCATTATATTTATATATAATACATTTAATTAAATTTCATACATCAAATATGAGAAATTCATCTTTCAAATATAAAAAATCATTTTACCCATAAAAAATCATGTTAGTATTCCTTATAGTTACTTAATTATTTCATAGATGTTATTTATTTTAATTAATAATTATTTGATTTTTATTAATACATTTTATTTATATCATTAATTAAAATTAATAAATTTTAAAAAAAATCATAAAAAATATTTTCTTTTGAATTAAATGTGTTTTTCTAAGTGAATTGGTACCTTTTAATGTTTATAAAAAATTATATTTTTGTTGTTTTATTTCATATCTAATTTTTATAATTATATTTTATTTATCTATATTTTAATGTATCTAATTTTATATTATAATATTCTTCTATATTAACACATTGTTCACTTTAGTTTGGTGTTGTGTATATCACAAGCTATAAAACACACAAAAATTTTTTAAAGGAATTTGAATATTAAAATCATAGGGCAATGAAATATATGTAAACATTAATTTAAATATTTTATGAAAGTAAATATCATTATAATCATGATAATTTCAATAGTATAGGAGGTATGAGAGGATTGTGAGGGAGGGAGGGGCATGGAGAGGGATAGACGGAGAGCATGAGGGAGGGGAGGAGTGAGGGAAGGGAAGAGATATAGAGGGAGTTAATATATTGAAAAAATAGAGAGTGGGACAGTAGAAGTAGAGTTTGAGAAAAAGAGGGGTGAATTTGGGAATGATATATTCATAAATAAAAATGTATAGTTTATGAGAGAGAGTGGAAACCCCCATCCCAACATCTCAACCCAATACCCATGTAAAGGTTACTACATGGCCTTAAAGTCATCGCCAGATTTAATGAGGTATTAAATTAGTATTGAGGTTTAAAATAATTATTTTTAGATATTTTTAATATATAAAAAATTAAATCTCTTTGATTATGTTTATTAAAAATACAATTTTGGGTTTCTATATGTCAAAATAATCAAATACCTTATAGAGAAATAATGATTTCTTAGAATCGTTCATATATTAAAAATAATAAAATTTTCCATAGTTACTCTTATGGGAATTCATGATTCAATTTGAAAAAAAACTAAATGAATGCATATCATATAGTATTATAATAAATTCTATTTTAATATATAAAATTTAATTCATAAGAATTCCCATAATAAAGAAATAAATAAAATCTAAAAATAATAAAGAAGACATATACAAGATCAATACCCTTTATTATCACTAATTTTAACTCGATGTATTTTTTAAGGCACCACATAAACATATATGTCATCCTAAAAATAAAGACAATTGAAATTTTCATGTACACTAAGGTGGACATGTAAGGGTTAGAAAATCATTTTACTTGATAATATTTTTCCATAGACCCCAAATAATTCCCATGCATGATAAAAATGTGAATACTAGTGAGAGTTTATAAATAAATACATAATACCCTATCCATGAAATAATTTTAAATTTAATGATAAGATTTTATAATATATTAGTACATAATAATAGTAAATTAGTATTTATTTTTAAATAAAATATCCTTAAACTAAAATTCCAAAATAGTATCCCATTTTTACCTAATAAATCTAAATCGTCTAACCCAACTATGTAAAACAAAATCCCTATACAACATGAACAACACAACTAGTCTCACATTATGGGTTTAGAAACCTATAAAGTCTCACCATATGAAATGAGTATCCAAACCAGTCTTACCTTTGGACTTAAGAAACCATGTTATCCTCACCTTATATCATTAAATACCGAAATATTCTAAAGAAAATATACCTCATAAAAACCTTTTTGATTTATAAACATTTAAAGAACATCATGAAAATCAGTTATAATATATAAAAATCTAAAAAATCATATAACCTTTTTAGAATTTTAAAAACACTAATAAATTGTCAATATCAACAATTATTCATCAAAAACTCAAACAATCCAAGATAATACCAAATTATATCTTTTTAAATTAGTGAAATGGCCAAAATTTATTAAAATACCTAAAAAATATTTTATTAAAGATAAAATAATTATCCTATAAGTAATCTAATATTTTTGATTTGTTAAAAGTGTAAAAATGTTTTTCCTAGACCCAATCAGTTGATCATACACTATTTAAAAATAAAATGAAAAGAAAATGGAACCAACTTCTTTTATCGATTAAATTAAAAAAAATCCACTACTCTTGGTCTTAAAACATTACTAATTACTATTAAAAAGGAAAACCCAAATTCATAAATTAAATGATCTATTATATAGGTTAAAATTATACTTAAAACAAATTAAACATACAAAGTTTTCATATAATTACTTCATATTCTCTAATGACCTTAATTAAATTATAATTTACATCATCAACCATCTTATAAAAAATACCCATTATTGTTATAATTTTCTCTATAGTTTTATAAAACACCCAATTATTAAATCCTTAAAAATATTAATAATTTCTCATATCATAAGAAGGATAAAGGGAAAAATAAATATAGGGGAATTGATTCAAGATCCTATATTGATATGAGGATCTTATAGTTAGATAAAAGATTATATAAATCCCTTACAAATAAATGTGAAGGTATAAGGCATCTATCCCCCCTTTATAACATATTAAAAAATGAGTGGTATGGTTTTCCTTCATGTTTTAAGACCTTTTTTCCTTAATAATAAAAAAAGAATATCAATATTCAAGGAAAATATTCCAAGGAATCTTACCTCATTTATTAATGAAAAAAACATACAAGAGGACGTGGATAGTGTCAAATAATTAAAATTCCTTCAACCAACATTTAAAACCCATCAAAAAAGTCAATCATAGTAAATAGACCTAATCTAAAAATCAAAATCCTTATTGGAATATGAATTTTTAAAAGAGGAACTCTATATCCTTATTACCATTGTAAATGGTAGACGTGAGTCATCTTTCTATCACCTTGTTTTTATTAAGTGTAATAGTTTAAAACATTATTAAAAAATTAAAATTTTCTTAACCCAAAAATAATTTATTCCTATATTTATCCCCCTCAATTATAGGGTTAACATCTATTACATATATAAGTGTAGTTTAATTATTAAACTAAGTAGTGGAAATGAATTAAAAACTCAAAACTTATATTTCTATTCATATAAAACTGAAACCATTCATACTTTAAAAATAAATAAATTAGTGTGACTTAAATCATATATCTATTATTTCATCCATATTCATTGTATGGGAATGATGAAGATAACTTAAGGGATGAAATTAGACTCCCCTATCCATTATGTATTTATTGGTTGTGTTTAATCACTTTTATTGTAAGAGAGATTCTTCCACTATCCATGGCATGTTAATTCCTCATAGTGTATAGTATAAAGTAGATGTGATATATAAGAATGATATATTTGTCCAAGGATAAGGTAAGCATGCATCAATCTCCATAAAATGATGAATAACCCTTTACAAATCCCTCTAGTGTGATTCTCAATTGAACGTAAATTAATTCATACATTTTAGTTTAATTCATGTATTAATTATAACCCATGTCCATGAAAAATCACACATTTGCATTATATATAGTGGATTTTTTAAATGATATCCATCAAGTATATTAGAATGTTATAATTTAATATTATACTTCCCATGAAAATTTAGTGGATATAATAATTATATCCCATTAACAAGTAATACTATAAACCTCATTTTTCATGCATGTCGTTATATAAAACATGCTCACATTATACAAAATGATATAGATCACATATATCACATATATGAGTGTTTAGGGAATATCTCCTTCAATATCCCACTTGACTAAATCCTCAATTAATTTGGATCATTTCACCTTATATTGAACCATAGACAATAATATATGAAACCATATCTAAAACTCATTTTTATTATCTTCCAAAACACTTTTGAAAATTTATCATTAATTTCACCTTATATCACATCATATGAAATACCTTGTTAATCACTATCCAAAACTATTTTGGATAAACTCTCAAACATTTTTAGATAATATCTCTAATTAAAACTCATTTCCCATTTAGAAAACCACAATGTGTGACCCCATGAGACTTTATAGAATTGACTAGAAATATAAGTTACAAGATCCATAAATGTAAGAAAACAATGGAATCTATAAAAGTATTGGTGTCACTCAATATACAAAGGGATCTGTCATGATCTCTATTAAATTCATGTATCTATATACTTATTTCCACCAACTGCATAATATTCAAGGATTTATTCTAATATCATCACTTTCTCTAAGACATCTAGTGACCATGTAATGACCTGAACTATTATAAATAAAATTCCCTTTGTGTTTTAATTAAATTTAATATCAAGTATTATGGTTTTAGAAAACAGATGAACTTATTTAGATTTATTATATCTAATCATATTTAAAATTACCTCAAGTATATTTACTGTTGATAATATAGTCTATGAGTAGTGATAAGATGATTAGTATAAATATAGAGTTTAAACAAATATAATTGACATAGACAAAGGAAGTGATGGCCTCAACAAGTAGGATCATACCCTATGAATCCCATTTATTAAATCTTCCAAGGGAGATATCATCACTATAATTTAACCTTAACCAATCCAAATATAATATCAAAAAAATTATGCCTGATAGAAATCCTTTATGGGAAAATTACATGCTCATCGAGATTATAGCCCAAACCATGTATGTCGAGCCACCCCATGAAAGTCTCACTATCATGAACTATACCTTTAGGTCATTTTTTTGTGTATTAAAGGGATATGTATCAAGACAATAATAATATGAATATTTCTATTTTATTTCCAATATAATAGTGTTCATATTTTCTTCTTATCATTACTTTATAAATGTTTTTTATTTTTATAAAATAAAACACAAATTTTATTTTTGAGTAATATTTAAATTCAATTAATGAATTTGTTTTGGGAATCATAATGTCTAAATTATCCAATGTTGAATTTTTCACAATTTTCTAAGACATTTAAATTTTCAGGTAAAAATTAAATACCATATAAATATACAGTGCGTATTATGTCTTCATAATGACACAAAAGTGATGTAATAAATACTATATTTGGTATAAATTACAAATTATATTTTTTCCCTTCAAAATAATTTTATTTTATGTTAATTTTGTTAATTTTAAAAATCCATTATGAATCCTCCAAACCCATTAATATATTTTATGTTTTTAGAATCATTTCATTAGGAATATGAATCACTTCCACATAAGAAATGATATAATTTTATTAATTTAGGACCTTAGAATTATAAAATAATTAAATTCACTCCCATTTGGAAGAAACCATAGGCAAAAACTGAGTAAAGGCATGTGGTTTTGGTTATTTTATTATATAGAGTCTAAAACTTAAGTTTGATAAATAATAAGGAAATCCCCACTCATTTCCAATATAAAACCACCCAATATACCACTTATCTTAACTAAATATCATTGTATCACATCCATACCCAAAACTCCCCTTTATAGAGTCCTCCTAAGTCATCCTAATCTCTTAATATAACCCTCACAAGAATTTGGAGTCAAACACTCAAGTAAGTGACTCTCACCTTCTCTTCCTTATTCAAGTTTCTTTTAATATTATGCCATGTATTTTCAATTAATAATGTTGGGATATGTCATTACATACCCCTATTACCTTCCATTTTATTTCAAATTATGAGAGACCCATTTATCTCTCATCAGCCCTTTTTATGAATTTTTGGGCAAAGTCGTTATGTTACCAAAATTTTACCATGATTTTCCGTGCCAAAACAATTGTATAGCGAATACCATAAAAATTTTCTATCAAGGCTATTCATGTGAAATACACTTATAATTGTTTGAATTGGTACTTACATTTATGTATTACACACTCCTTTATTGTTTAATAAAATATTAAGATTAATGAATCCATGTTGTAGGATCTATGTGGCACACTTAAGCATGAGAATGAAATAAAAGAGATAGGTGTGCCCAGAATTATATAGCTCTCTAATGCATTGGGTAATATTTAGTCTCATGAGACATAATGTTGGGAAAGTGAGTAAACTTTATTCCTTTATGGGATATTTTCCATCATAGTTTCATTGAATTTAGTCTTAACCTATGTTTATGATGCAGTGTTATAAGTTTATGTCACATTTCCCATGTTGCCTTTATGTTATCATGTTATATCATGCCACATTCTTCTTTTTTATGATTCTCACTCTTTTTATTCCCCATTTATATGCCTATTATCAAAGATTTATTACCTCATTAATTTTATTCTATTTTTATTCTCTTATGGGGCTTTATATGTCTCCCCTTTCTAATGTATGTCCTCGAGTTATCACATACATTATTAAGTGTGAGCATGTTAAGGAAGTTTTAAAATAAAGATGATGGTTTTCCTATTTGAATTTGTTATGTAACATACCTAATGAAAAAATAAACTAAAGTTATCAATCTTATAGGTTGTATTAGGTTTATAATTATGTAATAAATAATTTATTATTTTGAAATAAATAGATGGTTTATTATAGTTGGTGTCAAAGGAAAAGTTCAGTTATTGGGATTAGGATTAGAAAACTCTATAGAATCCCTTATGGATAAGACTATGTATAAGAATACATCCCTAAATTTTTGTAAGTATATATTAATTGGTTTATCAATAAAATACATCCCATTATAGATACTATAAGTGGATGTGGCTCTAACACAGACGTAGACATGTGTAAAATCAGAAAAAACCATGATTATCTAGACTTGAATGGGAACCGGTACACATAAATGGATATTTCTGTACACCTGGTTTGAAATTCCCAGGGTATATTCTTTATTAAATTCATAATCTCATTTCCAACCATTATTAAGGGAATAATAAAATACCCATAATAATATATGTTATGAAATCGATCTTGGATATCACAGAATGAAGATTAGAAATTCATAAGTTAAGGAAATACATTTAATTTATAAGTTATCTCTTTAATGTCACTAGATTTCCATTTATATGTTTAATATTTTAAAAATACTCAACCCTAATTTTTTCATTTATTCTAGGAAATTCTTGTATATATAAGGAATCCGGAAAATAATAAATGTGATGGGAAATGTGATGAATTCTCCAACGAGATTCCCAACTCGATGGGAGAAGGAATCCCAAACATTATGATGATACACTATTTTCTAAATTAGGTTATGAATAGAAACATGGATCCGGAAGAGCATCCAAATTCTACCAAGATAGAACAATCTACGATTGAGACCTTTATGTGATAAAGGACTCCAAATTTCAATGGATCATGTGATCCCTTAATTAAAGAGAAATGATTCAACACCATTGGGGGGATTTTATCTATCCTTTCTTGATCTATGAAAGAGGAGGTCCTAATATCTATTTATCATATGGAGGGAGAAGGTGATATGTGGTGGACATTGATCAAGAATATGAATCCTGAGGAAGATATTTAAGAGATGGGGTGGAAGTAATTAAAGAAAATGGTTTTTGATAAATATTTTCCTCTCAATCTCCATATTAATATGGAAAGGTAATGTTTTCCCTCAATAAAAATGATTATTAATCTATTGGGATACACAAGAAAAAAAACATGCACAATACGCCTTTGGATTAGTTGGTACCCCTAAATGCATGGATGAATTCTTTTTTGGTGGTCTAAAACCTAGTGTAATAATGGCCTTGGATATTTCTGACATTGATGGATATGAATAAATTTTTTGATGTTCCCTCAAATTTGAAATGGAGTTATATTAATATCAAGGGTATCATAGGGATAAGAAGTGGAAAGTGGATTTTAATTTTGGTGGTTTGATAGAGAAATATAGCAGTTCAAAGAAATTTCAACATCCCACTTGTCAAAGGTGTAGAAAGAATTACCCCTGAAATTTCTTAAGGGGGTGAGGAATTTCTTTAGGTGCAGGAAGGAAGTGAACCTGAATAATAACTGCCCATGGGAGTACCACATTACTGTGATAGAGGAAAGGAATGACCCATTCAACCCTTAGTGCATTTTTCATTACTTAAAATTCAAGGAACCAGTGAAATTTTCAAACCAACGCACTAAGACAAGGGTTTTTTGAGACAACCAACAACCTCCAATGTAGCAACGGAGAGCTTTTTCCATCATAACAATAGAGGTGGATCCCAAAAATGAAGTCAGGATAGGTATTATTATTATTCATTTAGGATTAGAGAACACACATTTGATTCTAGTTTTATGTATTCATTCATATCACAGAAGTTTTATAGAACTATTCAAACTCCACCACAAATCAAGGAAGTAGAGTTGTCAGTAGAAATGGAAAATGGGTCAATTATTACATCCTAAGTATATAAGTACTCCCCTATAAGAATTTTTTGGATGAACTTTCCATTGAACCTTTTCACACTACCTTTGGTATAATTTGATTCAATTTTGAGTATGGATTGTATTTCCCAATATAGATCCAAGATAAATTCTCATGGGAAGGAAATAACTCTTTGTATTGTGAATCGTCCCCCGATTCAGTTTAAGTTCATAGAGGAGGATGATTCATTATTTGGAACAATATCTCAAGCATGGATATTATTTCTCTAGGAGGGATAATATCTATCACAAATGATTTATTCTATGGAAAGAATATTCCTTGAAGATGTGACCATTGTGTTAGAATACACTAATGTGTTTCTTGAGGAATTTACTGTTCTTCACCCTAGAGTATAGTTGAATTCTCAATCAAGATTATACAGGGGGAGTTACTATTATCCAAGATACCATATAGAAAGGTTGTGGTATAAATTGATGAGCATAAGAAACAACTGCATGAGAATCTAGAAAAAGGGTCCATACACCCAAGTGCATCACCATGGGTTGCACGAGTCCACTTTATCTAAAAAAATGATTGTTCAATGACCCTTTTCATTGTTTATCATATGCTCATCAAGATCCTGATAAAGAACGAGTATCATCTACCGCATATTGATGAATTGCTTGATTAGCTACATGGATCGCAATACTTCTCTATGGTGGATTTGCAGTCAGTTTATTACCATGTTAGGGTGAAGAAGGTGGAATCCCCAAGCCAACTTTTTGTACAAGGTATAGGCACTACGATTTCATATTAATTCTATTATAACTCACTAATTCTACATATATCTTCATAAGATTGTGAATATAGTATTTATATATTTCCTCATAAAAATTTTGGTAGTTTTTATATATGTTATTCTAATATTCTCCAAAACCAAGGAGGAGTGTGAGAAGATTATTAAGATTTGTGAAAAGGACATTACAAAAGGATAATCTTTATACCAAGTACAATAAATGTGAGTTATGGATGAAGAAATTATCATTATTGGGGAATTTGATCACAAGAAATTGGATATTGGTGGACCCTTCAAAAAATAATTAATTGAAAGATGGATGATGCCAACATCTGTGATAGATATCCATATTTTCCTTGGATTAGCTGGGTATTATCATTGATATGTGAGAAATTTATCATGATTATCGAACCCATTAACCAAGATAGTTCGTAAGGGATAAAATTTTACATGGAATGATGAATGTGAAGAGAGATTAAAGGAGTTTGAAAAGAGGATTATCACTGCACATGTGATCACACTACCCACAAGTGAAGAAAGTTTAGTAGTATTCAGTGATTATTATAAGAAGGTATTGCGATGTGAATCAATATATAATGAAAATTTCATAGCTTATTATTCAAGTTAGTTTAAAGTTTATAGAAAAACTACCCAATGCCTAATCTGGAGTTTGTTATAGTGATATTCACTTTGAAAATATGGAAACATTATCACTTTATAGGGGAGTGTGAAATATATACAGATCAAAAAGTCCCAAGTATATATTAACACATAAAGAAATGAAAATGCATGAACAAAGATGGTTAGAGATAATCAAGGACTATGAATTCTCAATTTGATGCCATCAATGTAAATCAAATAAAGTAACTGATGTTATAAGTAGAAAGGATCCTGTAATTATATCATTGATGAGAATTAAGAGGGATCTGATATTCATAGATTTGTAAAGGATGAACATGGGAATTATAAGGGAGGGAATATCATCAATTATTTCACAAATGGTTACTAAACTATACCTTTTGGAGATGATAATGGATTCTCAAAGAGATAATGTGGGAATTAAGAAGAACGTGGAAACTATAAGAAAATGGAAATCATAGGAGTTTAATGTTAATGAAGAAGGATTTTTAATACTTGGGTCATAGATATGTGTGCTATTAAATCTTAAGATAAAGGAGTTGTTGGATGATTTACATAGTTTTACCGTGTCTATCCATCCTGGAAGTACAAAGATGTATTGAGACCTCCGAGATCACTATTGGAGGGACATTATAAATAAGGATATCACAGAGTATACATAAAGATGCCTTGTATATCTACATGGGAAAGTGGAAAGGAAAAAATCCATGGGTATAATGCATCAATTACCCACACCACATGGAAATTGGAAAACATCACCATGGAAATTTTCACCGGTCTTACAATGACAATAAGAAAGAATAATTCTATATGGTTTGGGTGGATTGTCTTATAAAGTATGTGAAATTCATTTCAATTCAATAGGTTTTCTCACTCAATCAACTTACAAGTATATAATTAGATAAGTAGTGAGGCTGCATGGAACACCACTATTGATTGTATCTGATCGAGATCTAAGATTCACCTCTAAATTCTAGAAAAGTATCCAACATTATAAATACTGGGTTCAACTTCATCACAGCTTATCACCACCCAAACTGATGTCTAATCTAAGAAAACTATCCAGAAACTAGAGGATATTTTGAGAGAAAACTCAATTGACATCAAAGGAGGATTGGACCAACATCTTCCTCTAGTTGAATTCTCTAACAACAACAGTTTCTACTCAAGCTTCCAGATGACTCCCTATGAAGCATTTTATGGGAATAGTTGAATAAACCTGGTATATACGGATGAATTTGGGGAAAGAAAACTATTAGGTCATAAAATGGTTGAGGAAATGGTGGAAAAGGTTAATTTCATTCAGCATCACATCAAGGCAACTCAGAGTCGACAAAAGAGATATGTTGATAATCATCGATGATACATAGAGTTTGATGTTGGATACATGGTATTCCTCCACATATCTCCATGGAAGAAATTCATGAGATTTGGGAATAATTGAAGTCTTAGTCCAAGATAAATAAGTCCCTTTAAGATCCTTTATCATATCAGAGTGGTGTCATATTGACTAGCACTCCCACCTAACATATCAAAAGTACATCATGTATTTCATATATCCCTTCTGAGGAAGTACATATTAGACCCCTCACATGTACTAAATCTAGAGGTGGAACCATTGGATAATTATCTCTCAAATAAAGAGTTTTTGGTGAATATCGTTGATCATAGGGATAAATTTATACAAAATAAGACAATTCACATGGTCAAAGTGTTGTGGAAAAAACAAAATATTGAAGAATCCATGTGGGGATTAGAGGAAGTGATCAAATAGAATTACCCTCATCTGATTTAGAGTGGGAAAATAAAATTTTGAGGTTAAAATTTATGAGGGGGGGAATATTGTAATGCCCAGACTGTTATAAATAATATTCCCCTTATGTTTCAATTAAATGTCTTATAATGTATAATAGTTATAGAAAACACATGTGGTTATTTTGATTTATTATATCCTATCATATTTAAAAGAACCTTAATAATCTTTATACTTGATAATGTAGATGTTGAATAGTGATCACGTGATTAGTATAAATACTGGGGTTTAACAAATGCAATTGACACAGACAAATGAATAGATGGCCTCAACTAGTAGGATAGTTCTTAATGAATCCCATTTATCAAATATTTGAAGGGAGGTAGTGTCACGACCCGTCCTCCGGGCCCATGCCATGACTACCCCAAGCCCGCCTTCTATAGGCCAGGGGCTGTCGACTAGCACCAAGGCGTAAATCCCGGTAAAAGGGAAGGCATTTCCTTTGTAAAGAAAACAAGCACCACAGAGTAAGCAAGCGTAAAAAGTAAACACTAAGTAAAAACTGGTACAACAGTAAGTGTGGAAGGGTAAATGGGCCAGAATACAAACCCAAAAGAAAGTACAACTACAACTGAACAAAGTACAACAGAAAAAGACAAAAGCTGGAAGAACGAAAGCGGCTCATGGGTCATCCTCCTCGGATCCTACCTGAAGGTTAGGTACAGATGGCGCAGCTCCTGGATCATCCACCACGGATCCTACCTGAAGGTTAGGTACAGATAGCCTCCATAACGCTCTCGATCGTTAACCTCCACCGTGTGTCATCTCGTCGTGAATTCCACCTTCGGATACTGACTCGTCGTGAAGTCAACCTTCGGGTACCGTCCAGTCCTCGAACACTCGGCCTCCGTCAGCACTGCTCGTCGTCTGCAACCAACACAATAAGGTGTGGGCAAAGCCCATGAAGGGGTGAGTATAACGATACTCAGTAGGGACCCCGAGACCCTCAAGGTCTCACTAAAACCAACAAGGATAACCACAAAGAGGATCTCAACAGATAACCTCTACTTAGGTATATGCCCATACATATACCTAAGTTATCAAGTAACCCATCTCAATCCTGAGGAAACACAGAGATTATGAAATCAACGGATAACCACTTCCTAGGTATATGCCCATACATATACCTAAGTTATCAAGTGACCCATCTCAATCATGAGGAAACACAAAGGTCATAGACTCAGCTCAAACCAGGGTTTTTATTATCAAAACCGTAACTGCTGAAGAGCTCCGTCTCTGGAGTGTACAGTGGTCCTGTCACGACTCTGAGGTACTGCTCACTGACCTAAGACTGCTGAGGTAATACTCCTGTCGAGTACTGTGGGCCTGCTGCTACAGCCAAGTGCTTCCCACCATGGGTCTGCCGCTACAACCAAGCGCTCCCCCTTATAGCCTCAAGAGGTACTCCTTCTGTTGAGTACTGAGGGTCTGCTGCTACAACCAAGCGCTCCTCCGCTGTTGTTCTGCCACTACAACCAAGCACTCCCCCTCATAGCATCCAGAGGTACTCCTTCTGTTGAGTACCGCGGGTCTGCCGCTACAACCAAGCGCTCCTCTGTCGTGGGTCTGCCGCTACAACCAAGCGCTCCCCACTGGGCTATCCGAAACACACCAAGTTGATCGGTCAAGCAGTCGTCAGGTCTCAGCCAGCTACACGGTCTCCGTACTCTGCACGCTCGTCTCCGGGAGGGTCCTCTCCACGAGCTATTGGTCGATACTACAAGTATCACAAGTTCCACGAAGAAGTATCTCAAAGGACCGCCTCGTCATAGGGGTCTCAACGCAACAGGCAGCGCGTCAATCGGACGCCCGGTCTGTGTGAAATTAGCCTTTTCGTCCCAGGGGCCCGGTTGGTTTCGTGAGCGAACCAACCCAGCCGTATCTCAACTGTACCCCGAAATCTCATAGGGTATACTCATAGGGACCGTTTCTCAACATGATCACCAACGCCGCTGACTGTTCGTCAAACGGACGTCCGATCTGAAAGATATCAGCTTTTCCGTTCCAGGGGCCCGGTTGGATTTCGAGTACAATCCAACTCGCCCAAACTCCAACTGCATCCAAACCTCGGGCGAATTATGCCAAAAGTTTTGTCCCAACAAGAGGAAATCAACGAGACAGAAAGTGCGTCAATCGGACGCCCGGTCTGTGAGTTATTGGCTTTTTCGTTCCAGGGGCCCGGTTGGTTTCATGAGCGAACCAACCCGACCGCACTCCGATGGAATCCAAACCTCGAGCGGAGTAAGCCAAAATATCCGTCTCACTTAGAGGAAAGCATCAAAGTCGACGGCACGTCAATCGGACGTCCGGAGCTCAAGATATAAGTGTTTCCGCTCCGAGGGCCCAGTTGGTTTCGTGTACGAACCAACCCGGCTGAACCCAAAGTATTTCGAACCCTTGGGTGTAGTATACCGAAATGACCGTCTTGATCCAACGATCGCATCGCCGCTGACGGCGCGTCGTTTGGAGACCTTCAGCTCAATTTATGTGAAAAAGACCAAAAAGGTCTGAAAACGGGGGGTCTGGGTTCGGACCGACCCGGCCCAACCCCCCTGGGTCGGCCAGAACTGGGTCGACCCGACCTGGGTCCGGGTCGGACCCAGTTGGGCGCGACCCGGCCCAGCGGGTCGCCTCGGCTCGGCTCGGCCGAGCGGCCGAGCGAAGAAACCGCCGCCCCCGCATGGGGGCCGCTCCGCGGTTCCCGGACACGGCTCGAGCCGTGTCCCACCTCCCGGTTCCGCAAGGCCGCGGAACCGTCTCGCCGCGGCGACTTCAGCCGCGGCGGGTTTTTCCGGCGGCGCGCCAGGCGCCGCCGCCTTTGGCCACCGGGGGAGCTTCCGCGGGCCACCAGACGCGCTCCGGTGGTCCATTTTGTGTGTGGTCTTCGCCAGTCATCCTCCTGAGATCCAATCTTCACTGCAAGGCCCTCAAATCTCCCTTGCAGCCCCTTTCGTCGTTGTCCAAAAATCCGCACGTCAATTAACAAAATGCGCCGTCTTCGTGGTTCTCCGGCACGACGCGATGGCGCCGCGCCCCTTCACTGTGGCCCGACTCCGTCTGTGGATGTCTTCGGGTTTCTCCGATGCGGCGCCACGGCGTCGCGCCCTTGTTAGTTTTCACAACGCGGCGTGACGGTACTGTGCATTCCTTGTCGCACGTTCCGCGCGGTGCGACGGCACCGTGCCATCCCCATTTCAATCCAAAAAATAAACCCACAAGGATAAGGAGGAGGGTCGGCCGTGTTTGTGCGGTCCGACCCCCTCTCGTTAATTGATAGCAAATGGTCATATTTCACGAAGATCGTCAAGGTAATAATCACGAAAAAATTAAATAATAATCTTCAACATCAATTCGCATGAATGAATGATCCGCGGATCAACCTGGAATTGGTTGGTCCACGCTCGTCGTTCTTTTCTCAAAAGATAATAGAACACCAAAATAAAATCCCCTACCTCAAGCGTCGTCGAGCGATGGTTCGTCGTGGATTTTCTCGTCGCGGGAGAAAGCGTCGCAGAAGGAGCGTCGTGGAAGAAGCATCGTTGACGTCGTGGTACACGGCGTCGCGCCGTCGATCTCCGAGGGTTTGGCGTTCTTCGTCAGAGGTCGGAGCGTTCTTCGCGTTCTTCGCGTTCTTCGCATTCTTCGTCGAAGAAGAACGCTTTCCTCCAAATTCTCTCCACGCCACAAGTCCAACTCAATAAAATAAGTTCAACCCTTATTTTATTATTGACCTAAGATTTTGAAATTCAAAAGATAAGAAATGAACAATTAATTTGTTGAATTAATTGTAACGATTTAACTGCCCAATTAAAAGGAGTGTTTAATTGTTTAAGAAAACGCCCCAGTTGACCTTCATTAAAAATGGTTTTCGCGGGTGCGTTACATAGCGGAAAAGAAACGGAGGGGCTCGTGCGGGCCCCACCTCACAAATATCCTACCAAGAGGGTAGGATATTTTGAATTGCACCCTATCCGCTTAACTTAGCTTAAGTGGCTTTTAAGTGGATTTAAGTGAAATAAAATAAAGTTGTCGTACCACTTTATTTTATTTCTTAACTTAACCCCAAAAATTAAAAACCACACCCGAGAAAACGCAACTCCGGAAAATCCATTTCTAAGCAAATACAGGCGATGTGATTTCATCAGTGCCCTCAGAATTCGATTCCGAGCACCAGTTCAAAAGTTAGAAAAACCCGCTCGTTCGTTCACTGAACGTACCCGAGCTAAACTTCGGAAATTAATTCTGGGCACACCGGGCCTCGGAATCAGGCACCGTCAGAAACAGCGTTCTTGTAAAATTCCAAAGAAAATTAAGAAAAAAAATTCCTTGAAATTTCTGGGTCTTTACATTACTCTCACCTCAGGGATTTAAGTCCCCATAAAGCTTCAACACAAACTAGGGTCACAAAAGTGGTATTGAGCACGCATCTGAGCCTTCTGCTCCCATGCGCTTACCTGGAGGTTCCTGTACTTCCCATGAAAGCGCACCCGAGGAATAGGCCGTCCTCGAAGGATCTGATCCTGTCGACCCTCGATCCCCACTGGAACCTCCGTGAAAGACACCCCATCACCATCGTCCAGCTCCCCATGGTCGATGATATGCGAAGGGTCGAGCAAGTATCTCCTAAGTTGAGATACGTGGATGTCGTCGTGCACCTGGTGCAACTGAGGTGGATGGGTCAAGCGGTAAACCACCCCGCCTACCCAGCTGAGGACCTAAAAAGGTCCGTTGAACCTCGGAGATAACGTGCCCTTGTCCACATCTCCGTAAACCTCGTCGAGGTGAGACCCGTATAAGGACGTGATCGTCATTCTCGAACTCATGAGACCTCCAATTCCTGTTAGAACTGAAACTCAAAACGACTGCTGCCACAAGGGTAAGGTTGACCGACTCAAGAGTGATCAGTCGCACCCTCCTGAGCATGGGTTTATCCTATTCTGCCTAGGGTTTCCTTTTCACCGACCAAGGAAAACCCATCCCGACATCGTAGTTAAACCACAACCTTTTTGCCTAATACCGTCAATTTGTGTATGAACTGTGATTTCCCAGTCCATACTCAAACCAACGTCGTAAGGCCTCGACGCTGCCACCAAGAGATTCCAACCGAAACTCTCGCCTCGAGGGTCTGACCACACCGTCGGTGTATGTGTGATTATCGAGTCTCCTCCCAAGGTATCTCCAGACGTGAGGGTCAAGTTCACGGCTTACCGGAAACTCTAGGTCTGGGAAAAGATTTGTGAAAGTGAGGAATGATTCATATCGACGTCTGTTACTACAGCAGCTAGTAGTGGACACAGACTGTCCCTTGAATCATTTTTAGAGCCATTAGGTCACACTCCTTGACCGCATGCAGCCGTAATCTTCCTCCGACCTCCAACTCCCTGAGCCTGGTGGGGATAACTAAGGTGGGTGGTTATAGCATGTTAAGATGTACACCACCTCATGCTTCTCTCCTAGCTCTGCCTCCACGTCTGCCACTTTGCAGACTCATCTCTCTTTAAATCTTCCTCTTCTTGAAACATTTAATACGCCCGAGTCTCTAAGACTGACACCGGTTTCCTATTTCTTACTGCACTGTGCAGTCTTCATCTGCTCCTGGATGATCTGCACCTTCTTTTCCTACGATCTGGAAGAGCTACTAAAATTTCTCCTTTTCCGAAAAGAGAAACCCGGTCTCATCCCCCTGGATGAACCACGCCCATTGCCTAATACAGTCAATCCTGACATGAAGGGTGCATTCATGCCATGGATGACGTCGTAAGGCCTCGACGTAACTACTAAGAGATCCAACTGTCACTCTCGCCTCCAAGGTTTGAGTCACACTTTCGGCATCAGTGTGAGGTCACTGGGTCTCCTCCAGTAGGAATCTCGAAAGTGAGGGTCAAGTCAACAGTCTTAACTAGGACCAGTCAGTATCAACCAAACAAAAAGGACAGGAAATCAAACATCACAAAGATAAGTGTCTTTTCATTATTGCAGCTCATAGTACAAAGACACGAATACAACAGCAAAATGGAAATAGAAGTACAAGGGACGTATCCACTAGTTATGCTCCTATCCACCTGCTCCCGGAGCTCTACTTCCTTGTCCACTACTCGGCTGTTGCTCAAGCACCCGCAACTGCTTCTGCCTCGGTGGCTCCTCCAAAGCCTGCGGATCAACTGTACGAGTAGTCGGACAGTCACGTGCCAGGTGACCCTTTCCGCCGCATTCATAACACTTCATGATCCTCGTACGGCTGGCTCTGGCCCTCTTGGACCTCTGCATCATCTTTCTACTGCCCACAAATGACTCGGCTACTGATCGAAAAACACGCGGCAAAGGCAGCAGCTCCTGAACACGCTTGGGGTGTAGACCTACTGGCACAAACTCCACCCTGAAGAAGGTCTCGAAGTCTTCCCATGTGAAGGCCATCCCATCGTAAAACTGGAAAAAGTGGCTCCACCACCTGTCTGTTGCTGCCTGAAGAAGGATGGTAGCAAAGATCACCATGAAGTCTGCCGGCATCCCCACTAGCCTAAAGACTCTCACCACAGCCTCCAGCCAATCCTCAGCTGCCTGCGGGTCCATCTCTCCCTGGAACCTGGGTGGTCTCAGGCGCTGGAACTCTTGCAGCGCGCTCAAGTGGCGTGCATCGCCTACTACTGGGGCTGGTGGCATTGGTGGCCCAACGTATGGTAGAACCGCTGGTGCCTCCGCTGGTGCCTCAACTGCAAGAGGGCCCTGTACCGAAGCCTCGTCGCTCGGCAAGCTATCAGTACGCACGTCCCTCTGGGCTCTAGCTGGTCGTCCGAGAAAAGACATCCTAAAAGAAACAACGTGACACTGTCAAACGATTATACCTGGTGAGCTGACCTGGTTTGAGCTGACATTTAAAAACTTCTGGAAACCCACACGCAATCAGTGTTTTCGTGCACAAAGTCGGAAATCAGTTGTCAGGGTCCTAGTGTATGGATATGTCGGCCGCCCGCACCAACACTGGAATCCCTGAATTGAAAACCACACACGGTACTCTTAACACTATTGCTTCACAGAAATAAAATATCAGAGTTATATGTTCTGTAGTAGAACCGACCCCTCTAATACCAATTTGTCACGACCCGTCCTCAGGGCCCGTGCCCTGAATACCCCAAGCCCGCCTTCCATAGGCCAGGGGCTGGCGACTAGCACCAAGGCGTAAATCCCGGTAAAAGGGAAGGAATTTCCTTTGTAATGAAAACAAGCACCACAGAGTAAGCAAGCAGAAAAAGTAAACACTAAGTAAAAACTGGTACAATAGTAAGTGCGGAAGGGTAAATGGGCCAGAATACAAACCCAAAAGAAAGTACAACTACAACTGAACAAAGTACAACAGAAAAAGACAAAACTGGAAGAACGGAAGCGGCTCCTGGGTCGTCCTCCTTGGATCCTACCTGAAGGATAGGTACAGATGGTGCAGCTCCAGGATCATCCACCACGGATCCTACCTGAAGGGTAGGTACAGATAGCCTCCATAACGCTCTAGCCCGTCAACCTCCACCGTGTGTCGTCTCATCGTGAAGTCCACCTCCGGATACTGACTCGTCGTGTGGTCCACTTCCGGGTACCGTCTAATCCTCGAACACTTGGCCTCCGTCAGCACTGCTCGTCGTCTACAACCAACACAACGAGGTGCGGGCAAAGCCCGTGCAGGGGTGAGTATAACGATACTCAGTAGGGACCCCGAGACCCTCAAGGTCTCACTAAAACCAACAAGGATAACCACAAAGATTATCTCAACAGATACCCTCTACTTAGGTATATTCCCATATATATACCCAAGTTATCAAGTAACCCATCTCAATCCTGAGGAAACACAGAGATTATGAAATCAACGGATAACCACTTCCCAGGTATATGCCCATACATATAACTAAGTTATCAAGTGACCCATCTCAATCATGAGGAAACACAAAGGTCATAGACTCATCTCAAACCAGGATTTTTATTATCGAAACTGTAACTGCTGAAGAGCTCCGTCTCTAGAGTGTACTGTGGTCCTGTCACGACACCGATGTACTGCTCACTGACTTAAGACTGCTGAGGTACTCCTCCTGTCGAGTACTGTGGGCCTGCTGCTACAGTCAAGCGCTTCCCACCATGGGTCTGCCGCTACAACCAAGCGCTCCCCCTCATAGCCTTAAGAGGTACTCCTTTTGTTGAGTACCGCGGGTCTGCCGCTACAACCAAGTGCTCCTCCGCCGTGGTTCTGCCGCTACAACCAAGCGCTCCCCCTCATAGCCTCCAGAGGTAATCCTTCTGTTGAGTACCGCGGGTCTGCCGCTACAACCAAGTGCTCCTCCGCCATGGGTCTTCCGCTACAACCAAGCGCTCCCCACTGGGCTATCCGAAACACACCGAGTGGATCGGTCAAGCAGTCGTCAGGTCTCAGCCGGCTACACGGTCTCTGTACTCCGCACGCTCGTCTCCAGGAGGGTCCGCTCCACGAGTTTCTGTTCGATACTACAAGTATCACAAGTTCCATGAAGAAGTATCTCAAAGGACCGCCTCGTCATAGGGGTCTCAACGCAACAGACGGCGCGTCAATCGGATGCCAGGTATGTGTGATATTAGCTTTTTCGTCCCAGGGGCCCGGTTGGTTTCATGAGTGAACCAACCCGTCTGTATCTCAAATGTACCCCGAAATCTCATAGGGTATACTCATAGGGACCGTTTCTCAACGTGATCACCAACACTGCGGACGGTTCGTCAAACGGACGCCCGGTCTGAAAGATATCAGCTTTTCCGTTCCAGGAGCCCGGTTGGATTTCGAGTACAATCCAACTCTCCCAAACTCCAACTGCATCCAAACCTCAGGCGAAGTATGCCAAAAGTTTCGTCCCATCAAGAGGAAATCAACGAGACAGACGGTGTGTCAATCGGATGCCCGGTCTGTGAGTTATTGGCTTTTTCGTTTCAGGGGCCCGGTTGGTTTCGTGAGCGAACCAACCTGACCGCACTCCAACGGCATCCAAACCTTGAGCGTAGTAAGCCAAAAGATCCGTCTCACTTAGTGGAAAGCATCAAAGTTGACGGAACGTCAATCGGACGTCCGGAGCTCAAGATATGAGTGTTTCCGCTCCGAGGGCCCGGTTGGTTTCGTGTACGAACCAACCCGGTTGAACCCAAAGTATTCCGAAACCTTGGGTGTAGTATACCGAAATGACCGTCTCGATCCAATGATCGCATCGCCGCTGACGCCGCGTCGTTCGGAGGCCCGCAGCTCAAGTTATGAGCAAAAGACCAAAAAGGTCCGAAAACGGGGGGTCTGGGCCCGGACCGACCCAGCCCAACCCCCCCTGGGTCGGCCCGCGCCGGGTCGATCCGACCCGGGTCCGGGTCGGACCCGGTTGGGTGCGAACCGGCCCAGCGGGTCGCCTCGGCTCGGCTCGGCCGAGCGGCCGAGCGAAGGAACCGCAGCCCCCGCGCGAGGGCCGCTCCGCGGTTCCCGGACACAACTTGAGTCGCGTCCCGCCTCCCGATTCCGCGTGGCCGCGGAACCGTCTCGCCACCGCGGCTTCAGCCGTGGCGGGTTTTGCCGACGGGAGCTTCCGCGGGCCACCGGACACGCTCCGGTGGTCCGTTTTGCGTGCGGTCTTCGCCAGTCGTCCTCCCGGGATCTGATCTTCACTGCAAGGCCCTCAAATCGCCCTTGCGGCCCCGTTCGTCGTCGTCCGACAATCCACACGTCAATTAACAAAACGCGCCGTCTTCGTGGTTCTCCGGCACGACGCGATGGCGTCGCGCCCCTTCGTCGTGGCCCGACTCCGTCCGCGGATGTCTTCGGGTTTCTCCGATGCGGCGCGACGGCGTCGCGCCCTTGTTCATTTTCACGACGCGGCGCGACGGCGCCATGCATTCCTTGTCGCACCTTCCGCGCGGTGCGACGGCATAGCGCCATCCCCATTTCAATCCACAAAAGAAACCCACAAGGATAAGGAGGAGGGTCAGCCGTGTTTGTGTGGTCTGACCCCCTCTCGTTAATTGATAGCAAATGGGCATATTTCATGAAGATCGTCAAGGTAATAATCACGAACAAATTAAATAATAATCTTCAACATCAATTCGCATGAACGAACGATTCGCGGATCAACCTGGAATTGGTTGGTCTGCGCTCGTCGTTCTTTTCTCAAAAGATAATAGAACACCAAAATAAAATCCCCTACCTCAAGCGTCGTCGAGCGAGGGTTCGTCGCGGATTTTCTCGTCGCGGAAGAAAGCGTCGTGGAAGGAGCGTCGCGGAAGAAGCGTCGTTGACGTCACGGTACACGGCGTCGCGCCGTCGATCTCTGAGGGTTTGGCGTTCTTCGGCGGAGGTCGGAGCGTTCTTCGCGTTCTTCGTGTTCTTCACGTTCTTCGCGTTCTTCATCGAAGAAGAACACTTTCCTACAAATTCTCTCCATGCCACAAGTCCAAATCAATAAAATAAGTTCAACCCTTATTTTATTATTGACCTAAGCTTTTAAAATTCAAAAGATAAGAAACGAACAATTAATTCGTTGAATTAATTGTAATGATTTAACTGCCCAATTAAAAGGAGTGTTTAATTGTTTAAGAAAACGCCCCAGTTGACCTTCATTAAAAAGGGTTTTCGCGGGTGCGTTACTTAGTGGAAAAGAAACGGAGGGGCTCGTGCGGGCCCCACCTCACAAATATCCTACCAAGAGGGTAGGATATTTTGAATTGCACCCTATCCGCTTAACTTAGCTTAAGTGGCTTTTAAGTGGCTTTAAGTGAAATAAAATAAAGTTGTCGCACCACTTTATTTTATTTCTTAACTTAACCCCAAAAATTAAAAACCACACCCGAGCAAACGCAACTCCGGAAAAGCCATTTCTAAGCAAATACAGGCGCTGTGATTTCATCGGTGCCCTCAGAATTCGATTCTGAGCACCGGTTCAAAAGTTAGAAAAACCCGCTCGTTCGTTAACTGAACGTACCCGAGCTAAACTTCGGAAATTAATTCCAGGCACATCGGGCCTCGGAATCAGGCGCCATCAGAAAATATGTTCTTGTAAAATTCCAAAGAAAATTAAGAAAAAAAATTCCTTGAAATTTCTGAGTCTTTACAGGTAGAATCACTAGTATTTACACTTGACCAAGACCAAGATGATATCCATCAAATTAATCGTGAGGGAAACCATTTATAGGATATGTTCATGTTCATCAAGATCATGGATCAATCAATGTATGTTGAACCACCCCATGAAATTCTCACCATCACACACCTTACACTTAGGGCATTTTTTGTCATATTAAATGAATATATATCTGAATCATAATAATACGAATATTTATATTTTATTTCCAATAGAATAGTGTAAATTTTTCTTCTTATCATTGCTTTATAAATTATTTTAATTTTTATACAATAAAAAATAAAATTTATTTTTGAGTAATATTAAAAATCAATTAAGGCATTTATTTTAGTGAAATAAGGGATTTTTAAAATAAATATTATTTTAATAAAATATTTTTATTAAATAATGTTTATTAAATATAAGTGATAAAATACTTTTTATGAAGTCAAATGTGATTTTTATAAGGGTTAAAAAACTATTATTGTGAAAAACCAAGTATTTCTCAATAAATTTCGATTATTATTTTAAAAGTGAAAATGAACATATTTTGAAAATTATTTTTATAAAATGAATATTATTTTTGGAATCAAATGAAATTATCCAATGGTGATTTTTTCATAATTTTTTTAAATAGTTATATTTTTGTGTAAAAATTAAATTCTTTATAAATATATTGTGTGTATTATGACATCATAATGACCAAAAAGTGATTTAATAAATACTATAAATGGTATCCACTATAAATTATATGTTTTCACTTTAAAATAATGTTATTTTGTATTTATTTTTTTAATTTTATAAATCCTTTATTAATCCTCCAAAATCATTAAAATATTTTATGTTTTTAAAATCATTTCATTAAGAGTATGTCTCACTTACACATAATCAAGGGTATTATTTTATTATGTTAGTCCCTTGGCCTTAAAAAATAATTAAACTCAATTCTATTTGGTAGAAACCTTTGTAAAATTTAAAGGGAAGGTTTGTGGTTTTGTTTATTTTATTATATAGTGTTCAAACCCAATGTCTGAGAAATAATAAATAAATACACACTCATTTTAGATATAAACCCACCCAAGATCCCATTTATATTCACTCAAAATAATTTGAGAATTTTATTACTCTACCTTCCACTCTCTAGATTCCTCCCAAGGAATCTCCAATATCCCAAGAAGAACCCCCCCCCCCCAAGCATTTGGAGTCACACACTCAAGTAAGGGATTCTCACCTTCTCTTATTTATTCAACTTTCTTTTATCTTATTCCTTGAATTTCCAATTTCTAATTTTTTGATATACCATTTGTAACACCCCAAGTTTCTATGGTCATTTTTTTGATTAAACTAAAATTTCATTGATATCTTACATTACACTAAATCAAACATTCCTTTCATACTACAACATAAACAGTGTTTAGCGGCGGTTTTGTGGCGGCAGTTCACAAAACCGCCGCTAAACGTTATCAGTGAAAGATTTCGCAGCGGTTTGTTAAAAACCGCCGCGAAACCCAATCTATTTTGAAAAGCCGCGATGCTTTCCCCAACCCTATCGCGTACCCCTCTTCCCCAATCCCCCTCACAAACCCTCCCCTCTTCCCCGATCCCCCTCCCGCTACCTCCGGCGACACCCGCGCCCTCCGGCGACACCCGCGCCCTCCGTCGACGCCCGCGCCCTCCGGCGACCCCCGCGGCCCCCGATCCCCCCGGCGAACCCTGCACCCCCCCTCGACCGCCGGTGACCCCCGCGCCCCCGCGCCCCTCGCGCCCCCCGCGCCCTCCGGCGACCGCCACACCCCCCGTGGCCTCCGGCAACCCCCGCACCATAATTTCAGTCCTCCCACCATAGTTTTCAGGTTTATTTATATATAATTTTTATTTTTTCCACATTTTAATTAGGGATATTGTGATTTTTATATTCCAAATATCGTTGTAGTGTGTTTTGGTCTTCATTTTGGCAGGTTTAAGCTGTCATCATCAAAGGATTACATGTGTATTCATAATTAAGAATCTATATATAAGTTCTCCATTTATATATATTCACCCTTAAAAGTATTAATATATATCATGGGGCTATATGTGCTTATATGTGTATATGAAAATGAATATGTGTATCATTGAAAAGGGGTATATGAAAGTATAGTCAAATATGTATAGATCCCTTATACATATATGTACACGTTAATATGTATATATGGACTAGGTATCATTACATATAAGTTAAGGTGAATATGTGTGCATTTGAAAATATTAAAATTTGAGATTCTGTCATCTATTTTAGCATGGCTTGAGTTTTAGGTAGTTTCTATATTCATGTTACCATTATTTGAATTCCATGATAGCATGGATGTTTTTTAATCTATTATTCATTATTTTATCAATTGAATATTGTATATCTGTTTATATATATTATTGGTTTTGTTTCTCGGAATGTATCTCCCAATGTGGTTGATAGAAATTATCCTAAACATTTAAAATGTGTTTTAAGGTGTAAAGCATGATTTCCAAGTGAGTTTTCTATCGTGTGATTTTTTGTTTAGAGATAATGTTTTGAAAAAATGGTAAGATGGTGTCAAGCGTTTTGAGTAATGTGTTGTGAAGAGGATCAGGCCGATGGGGAATATATTGGATATTCCATGATGGTATGACTTTATGTGAATTATTTCTTTATGTTTCATTTTAGGTGATGTTTCCTAGATTTCTCTATAGAGTCCATGTGGCTGAATTTTTGTTGGAGGCTGAATCATCCTTTAAGAGAATCTAGTTCATTTTATGGATCACAATGGGATGGTTTTTCAAGGTAGTATTGTACCTTTTGTTCTAGTTTTATTACTACATAGTACCATTAAAGAAGAGACATGGGAGGGGAGATGAATATGTAGGCATAGTGGTCCAATCTCTTTTTTAACAAAGCTTTTATTACTATATAGTACCATTAAAGAAGAGACATGGGAGGGGAGATGAATATGTAGGCATAGTGGTTCAATCTCTTTTCTGACAAAGCTTAGTGATACTTTGAAATGTGGCTCAAAGCTAAGACATTTCATGTTAGGTAGGGTATGATATTCTATGATTTTTTCAGGTACTTTCTCATTTCAATTTTACTTTAAATAGATAATTTTGGGATATCAAAATGTTTACTGGATGTATGAACAGTTTTTGGGGTGTCCAGGGTTTTTAGGACACAAAAGGTTGAAAAAGTGCCTATCCAGCTCAAGTAATACGATCAGAGCCCAGTTAGTAGTTATTGTGTTCCCTAACCATGATTTACAAGAGGTGGGGTAAATTCAATGAAAAAATAAGGAAAGGGGGAGAATAAACCAAGTGGAAATGGATAACCCATTCCTCATGGTTATAGCATGACTTAACAAACCATACAGGCTTTATCGAAGATCATGTGACTAGCCCGCATTTCTATCCAACAGTCCAGCATTTCTAAAATATTACTTTTGAATAGCATGAATTGTCTTTAAAGTTTCCATATGATGAACATTTTCCCAGCAATACTCATACACTGATCCTTTCTTTTTAGCTTCATTCCATCTCTCATAAATCAGATGAAGTGCCAAATGATCACTCTAATCCTTTGCAGAAAATCTAGATTTTACCATTACAGCTAAAGCGCTTTTTATCTTGAGGAAGAACTAATGTATCCATGACGCTACGTCCGACCACAGTGGTAAGCACAGGATCGTAGCAATGAAAAATGGCACCCATAATTAGTACTTTCTGTAGTTTAGGATCCACCAGAAGGATTGACTGCGCACACCGGCTGGCCGGTGGTGTCTCACCAGCTGGCCGGTGGTCATCCACCGGCTGGCCGGTGACACCAGGCAGTGGGAAAGCCTACTGCCTGGCTCCTCCGGCTGGCCGGTGGGTAGGAACCGGCTGGCCGGTGCCCATACCGGCTGGCTGGTGGAAATCCACCGGTTGGCCAGTAGACTCAGTCAATCCATTTTCAGCTTTCTTGGGCGAGCTCCTAGGAAATCTTTTTCCTAACATCAAAAACACTTGAAAACAAGTTAGAACACAAATAGAGTGATTGTGATCATTAAAATCCAAGAGAGAGGGGTACAAAAACTATTGTTTGTTTTATATTCATGGACTAGATTATGCATTAGAAACCATTAGTGGTGGCCTACTTAATTTACCTCACACACCATATCGAAGTTCCACCTGGCCTTCCCTAAGAACCCCCAAACATGTCCCTTATAGGTTTCTATTTGGAACCTTGATTCCTCCACATCCACTCTACAGTTTTCTCCACATTTCCATGACTAACATAATTCTCTCCACCTTAGGAGGGTCATTATCACTAATTTATTCAAGAAATTCAAACACCATGTCTCATGCTTCCATCACAAGATGAACCCCAAAACTTAAATGTGGCCATTTAGATTTCCCTAGAACAATAAAACAAACATTACCCATTGTGAAAATGGTTTCAGTGAATGTAGTTAACTTGATTTAAAATGCATTATGATCAGTTTCGATCACACATCAAAGGGGTGTTGTTTGAGGCAACATAAATGTGTGATCGATGGTGTTATGATAAGTGTGTATCCCGATATTCTTATTGCTCCTCAATGAGGTGTTGACGCTGTCTCCTATGGACCAGACTTGTTCAGTTGGTCTGAAATGGTAAATGTGGTCAATGAATCATCTTTATTATATTATGCATACTTTATGGTCAATGGTTCATCTTTATTATATTATGTTTCTATAATCTTACACTATCGTATATTTTGTGTAGGCACATTGTGATATACATGGATAAAAGCTGGATCACATTACCGAGGAACACATCTCAATATGTTAAGGGTTTGAATGGGTTTTTAGATTTTTCAATTTCTAATCGATCCGTTGAAGGGAGAATAAGATGTCCATGTCCTAAATGTAAATTTAGAACATGGTTGAAGAGAGATGAAGTTTATAAACATTTAATACTGAAGCAATTCCCAGAGCAATATTTGTGTTGGATTTGGCATGGAGAATCAAACAATACAGAAAGATTGAGGACTGATGTTAATCCACAGAATGAGGTCCCATGTTCTTCGACAATGGAAAATGAAATGCAAAACCTCATAAATGATGCATTCGGCACTGCAAGACACCACTATGAGCATCAAAACATATCAGAACAACCAGAAGAGGGTGCTACAAATTGCAACGTGACAAGTGATGTTTCTGAGACTGTAACACAAGTAGATCAAGATTGTAACATATCATTGGATCCTCTTGATTCTGTGGAGCCAAATGTAAGGGAAAACTTCAGTGAGGAAAATGCATATCATGATTTAGTTGACGATGGAAATCTAGAGTTGTATAGTGGGTGTTTGAAATATTCAAAGCTTTCATTTCTACTGAAGTTGTACCATATCAAATGCTTATGTGGAATTACAAATAAGGCAATGTCCATGTTATTGGAATTGATTCGTGATGCATTTTCTGAAGCAAAAATCCCAGAATTGTTTTATGATATGAAAAAAGTTGTTAACAAGCTTTGTCTGAATTATACAAAAATACACGCGTGTCCCAATGATTGTATGCTTTACTGGGGAGAGGATTCAAGTAGACAGAATTGTAAGAAATGTTCTTCTTCTAGATGGAAGTAAAAGGGTGATGTTGGAAGTATAACTGAACATAATTTCACGGAGAAGAAGAAAAGGAACACACCTGCAAAAGTTTTTCGTTACTTTCCTTTGAAGCCTCAATTGCAAAGATTATTCATGTCATGAAAAACCGCCGAACACATGAAGTGGCATGCTGTAGATAATAACAATGATGGGTTAATGAGATATCCACGAGATTCCCAATCGTGGAAGACATTTGATTCATTACATCCAGATTTCTCAGCTGATCCTAGGAATGTTCGATTGGGATTGGCTGCCGATGGATTCAACCCATTTGGGACTTTGAGTACGAGTTATAGCATTTGGCCAGTTGTTTTGATCCCTTATAATCTGCCTCCGTGGATGTGTATGCAACAAACATCTTTTATCATTTCGATGATTATTCCTGGAAAACAAATGCCTGGAAATGATATTGATGTATACCTGCAGCCTTTGATTGAAGAATTGTAGGAGATATGGAGCAACGGTGTTGAGACATTTGATGTTTCTTCTAAAACAATGTTTAAAATGCATGCTGCTTTAATGTGGACCATTAGTGACTTACCTGGGCTTGGGAATTTATCTGGTTGGAACACTTATACGGGTTTGGCTTGTCCCGTTTGTAACTTTGATTTCGAGCCCAAACGGCTACCTCACGGTAGAAAATGGTGCTTCTTGTGCCATCGAAGATTTCTTGATGCATCTCATAGATTTCGGCTGAACAAATCAAAATTTAATGGTTGCATTGATCGTAGACCACCTCCAAAGTTGTTAACCGGTTCTGAAATATTGACACAGCTTGAAAATGTTAAAACAGAATTTGGGAAGGTTCTTCATTTGAATGATAGCGGAAAACGAGTGCGAAGTGCATCGTCAAGTGAAATCAGAACGCAACAATGGAAGAAAAAAAGTATATTCTTCAAACTTCCATATTGGGAATTTAATTCTTTGCGCCACAATCTTGATGTGATGCATATTGAGAAGAATGTATGTGATAATTTGATTTTCACATTACTTAATGAGCATGGAAAGTTGAAGGATCATCTCAATGCTCGCAAAGACTTACAAGTAATGAACATAAAACGTGATCTCTGGCCAGATGAGAATGAAAAGTATGCTCCGGCCATTTTTTCATTGAAAAATAGGGATAAAGATACGTTCCTTCAAATTTTAAAGAATGTGAAGGTATCTGATGGGTATTCGAGTAACATCTCGAGGTGTGTTGACTTGAAGAATCGTAAGTTATATGGATTGAAAAGTCACGATTCACATGTTTTGTTACAACAGTTACTACCATTGGCATTGCGTACATTATTACCTGAAAAAGTTACTGCTGTTGTACTCCATTTCTGCACATTTTTCAGACAGTTATGTGAGAAAGATCTACATCCATTTCAGCTTGACAACCTACAGGAGAGGTTTGTATTGACCCTTTGTGCAATGGAGATGATCTTCCCTCCATAGTTTTTTACTGTCATGATGCATTTAACTGTGCATTTGGTTGACGAAGCTAAATTAGGAGGCCCCGTTCATTATCGATGGATGTATCCAATTGAGAGGTATTTTATTTATATGTTTCCAGTTAAGTAAACATTTTTTGGCATTTAAATAAATGCATAATATTATTATTATTTTTCACAGATATCTTGGGCATTTGAAAGCATACGTGAGAAATAAAGCTCAACCAGAAGGCTCTATTGCTGAAGGCTATTTTTCCGAGGAGTGTCTCACCTTTTGTTCCAGATATTTGGATGATATTGAGACAAGATTTACTCGAGTTGGACGTGTTGACGACACATCAACTCAATCTCAAATGCATCAGAAATCAAAAATATTTCCTGCTATTGGCCAATCAGTTGGGAGGACCTCATACGCGACACTAACAGAATTGGAATTATTACAGGCACATAGATATGTGCTGCTGAATAGTGAAATTGCAGATCCATTTATTGAAGAGTTGAGGATACAAACAAAGAGACGAATGAGAAGCCGAACACGAAATGAAAAAGATATAACGAAAGCTGTGAATAAACAGCTGGTAGAATGGTTTGCACGACGTGTAAGTTTATAAATATTGCAATAAATACGAATATTACTTTGACACATACAATTTGCAAATCTATTAAATTATATTTTTTTTTCAGATCATGAATACTGATACTCGAGCTGACTTTTCAGAAGATTTGAAGTTTCTTTCTAGAGGTCCTATAAAACAAGTTAGAAAGTTCAACGCTTATAATGTGAATGGTTTTAGATTTCGTACAGTCGATCGAGAAGTGGGTTTGAAAACACAGAATAGTGGTATTTTTACATTTGCTGAAGTGGAATACTATGGAAAGCTGCATGATATTATTGAATTAAACTACCACGGGCATTTTTCTGTTGTTTTATTCAAATGCAAATGGGTCGATTTTATCAGAGGTGTTAAAAGAGATTCCTTGCAATTTACTTCTGTAAACTTCTCTCGCTTGATGGATGTTGGTGATCGTGAACTGCATGATCCATATATCTTAGCATCGTAGGCAAAAATGGTATATTATGTGAATGATGTTGTGGATGAAGGGTGGAGTGTAGTTACTCACGTAATACAAAGAGATTTGTATGATATGGGTGATGAAGTGGAAGATTTGACCTCTGTAATTGAATTTCATCAACAACAGGAAGCAGAATTATTTGTCCATCATGATATTGAAAATATTGGTCTAGCAAGGATGAATGAAGTGGATGAAGCAATGGAGTAGGAAACCGACATGATTGAAGGGGAAAATGATTGTATGTACAATTATTTATTCATTCAGCAACTACTTGTTTCATTTCTGTAGTCATTCATTATCATTGTTATATATATTTTGTTTGTTAATACTGGGCATCTATTATCATTTTTAATTTTTTTTCTGCATAAATTTTTTGAAATATATATTCTGAACTTAATTTTATTTGATTAAATGACAGGAATGCCAAGGAAGAAGCGGTACACTATTCCTTCTTCTTCTACGACAGATGACGATCCGTCTGTCCCCACTGCATCATCTCCCCCTGCACCATCTCTGACACCATCAGTGGATGCCTCATTAGAGGATGAGTCATCGCCTCCCCCTATAGGAGCTTCAGCAGCGGGGCAGCGACACGCCCCCTCCAGTTCATCACGGACATTCTGGAGGGTCGCAGTCATAGGTACAAATTTTAATTAAATAAATTTATTGCATTTTGTTTATAGTAATTGTTTGCTCATTGTAGATGAAGACAATGAAACTGTGGAAAGAGACGTAAAAAGTTCTGATGTTTGGAACATGCATGGCAAGAAGATAGTGGTGCCATTTGATTCTTATGGGGTCCCGACGGATGACGCCGCAGGTTTACTTGGTCAGATTATAGGTCAGCTGGCAGCGGAGCCCGTTTCCCTGCCTATTTCGTATGATGATTGGAGGCATATGCCTCCAAACTGGAAAAATGAAGTTTATGATTCTCAGATAAAGGTAATTTTATTACTTTATGGTTTAATTGAATGTCATTTTACTAATATATTCAAAATGAATTTCCGTATACAGATGTTCTTCCACTTTACCGTTGCTGATGTGATAGCACGGAAGTGGACATTGAAAAATCTTGGAAAAAAATGGAAAGATTTCAAATGGAGGTTGTGGTGTGATGTCAACGATTCTTCGTTGACCGTGCAGCAGATGTATGAGAAGATACCCAGTGGGGTACCGAAAGAACAGTGGAAGGTTTTTGTCGATAGACATCGTGATGAGAAGCGGATGGTATTGAAATATATATTATTATATTATCCTCATTTTACATTTATACATGTACATGAAGAGGAGATAGACATTGAATACAATACTGTTAAATTGAATTTTATTTATTTCAGGATCTCTCAAGAAAGAATGCTTCAAACCGGGCGAAGCAGGTAATCCCGCACACTGCAGGTTCAAAAAGCTTTTCAAGAAGCCAAATTTCATTGGTAATCTTTTAATTAGTTTAAATATTTATAAGATAATATTATCTATTTAACATATTTGATTGATGATTTATCTTTGTTTAATGCAGTCACAGAGTTTAGGGCATGAAGCATCCCGAACAGAACTGTGGCTGGATGTTCATAAAAAAACAGATGGAAATTTTGTTAATGAACCTGCCAGAGAAGTTGGGGTATGAAGTTAATTATTTATTATAATAACTTAATATCAGTTTTTACTGTGTTAATATATATTGATATTTGATTTATAGGTAAAAATTAAAGAAATATGGGATGCCAATCCTGGGCAATCCTACTCAGTCTCCCAGGATGACCCGGTTGGTCAAGTCCTTGGGAAGGAGCATCCTGGTAGAGTGCGCGGGATGGGTTTGGGACCCGTACCATCTGAGGTCTTTCGCATGCCATCAGGGATTTCGGCCTCATCTAATCCTGGTTATAGTCATTTCATACCTGAAGATGCTCAGAGGGAGATGTCTGCTCTACGAAACACAGTTCACCAGCAGGGGAATCAGATATCTGATTTACAAAAAGAGTTGCTTGAAATACGTCAGCATATGAGCAGATATGCCCCGGTGGTAGTGCATCGGGTAGTGGTGAGCAGGTAAATCACAAAAAAATCAAAATCATTTAGTTTTCAAACTTTTATTGGTTTTAATTTTTATTATAAATATGCAACAATATTTAATTTTCAATATAATGTTCTTACAGGTGGCAGCAGGTGGTGGAGATGAAGGTGGAGAGGGTGACGATGCAGCATCAGATGATGAGTAGTAGTATTGTTGATGTGTTGAACAAGTATGATAACAGTTGGTTTGTATATGTAACATTTATGACACATAGTTGCCACCAAACATTTCCATGTCCTAACATTTTCTTGATTTCTCATGTTTCCTTATGTATACAATCATTAAATCCTTTTGGTGGAGGGTCAAATATTGTGATGGTCACAATGTATCCCCAATATTAGGGAGGATATATGATCATATATTGAATAATGATTTCATAACATTATATAGAAATCAAGGAGTCCGGTTAAATACATTATTAAGAATGATTGTACATGGATGAGGTTTTAGTACTCCCCATGATACCATAATTAATTGTTTAGAATGTAATTCCTATTTCATATCATCATTATTGGGAGGAATATGGAATCCATCCATTACCTAAACTCTCTTTAAAATGACTTTCAATCCCCTAATCGATGGAAATCTGGAATTGAATTTCAATAAGTTGTGGGATTTTTTGGGAACATTAATTTTGACCTAGTTGCATTATGGGTGAATAAAACACCAATTTTTTTTTGTTTTCCGATAAAAATATACATCATTCATCTGTTTTTGTGTATATATTCTATGAGTTGTGTTGTATGTTGTATACTTTTACATTGTGATGTGTCTATGTAAGGGAATAAAAAAAATATTTTTCTAGTGTGGTGTAATGCATGACTTAAAATATCCTAATAGTTATAGAAAATATAAAAGAAGATCAGGATCATTTCAATACCACTGTATAATATAGATGTAGACCCATGTAGTTATATTTCAAAGATAATGTGTTCTTGAGGTTGTTTCCATGATGGTGTAGGCATATTTTGTGTGAGGGAGTGTGGATTCTCCTAGGTTGTTCTGGATTTTTTAGGTTTTGGTGAACATTGGTGAGGTGTTATATCAGTTGGAGCTCTAACCACTGATAAAAATAATTCACAATATCATCCATGTATCCCAACATTACTGAAATAATCATGATTCATGGTTTTAAATGGTCAATTACCCATCATTTAAATGAATCCAAATTTGATGATACAAAAAAATGGAATTTTGACAAACATAACAACCCAATAACGTTTGGTAAATTAAATTTTGAATCTTAAATTAGGGGACTCCTTCTATATTATGTATTAACTTGTTTTTATCTTGTTTCATCAATCCTTAGATATGGTTTTAATTTTTTAGATCCACTATATGGGACATGGACTCCCCAAACATGCAATTATAGGTATGTTCTTTACTACCATTCTTCATTTGATTGCACCGTGATGTGAAGTTTGATGTTGTTTTTAGTCCCCCTCCATTATTCCTCCATTCTCTAAATGGGTTGTGTTACTGATCAAAGCATTACCTTGGTATATATAGGCTATTACATCTCCTTCTCATTTCCATTTTTTTGTGTAGAAATAATTATAGTATATTCTATTAGGGTGTCCTTAATCTCTATTGATTTTACCATTTATGAAATTATCGTGGTTTTCTCCATGTGGGTGGGTAATTGAGATAAATCAAAGAAAAAATAACTAATTGATTTTGAAATGGATTTTACGTGATCCGTGATTTCAAATATGGTTACTAGATATTTGGTTTTTCATTATTATTCCACAGTATCATTCTCTTCTTCCTTGTGATTCCTGAATGTATTATTTGTCTATTTATAAAATCTTCTTTTGGATGATTATTTTAACTCATCCATCGAAAAAGGAATAATAGGTATATTTTGATAAGAATCAATTACAATGAAAATTTTGAGAATTATGAAAAAACAACCACATGAGATGATGAATTAATGTGAAATTGTCTTCATATATCTTGAAATATATTCTTGTGTACATTTGGTTGTCTGTTGTTCATCTTTTTTTGTGTGGGATTTAAGGGGTTTGAAGTATGATGGAACCAACAAGTTTGGTTTCACAATTTGTTTTTAATTGTGGACGTGTTATGGGTGAATTTGGTTCTCATAGTGAGATACATGTTTCTTGTTATGGTGTGGTTTTGTCTATGAGGGATGGTGTTTTTAATGTTGGTTTTTATTATGGTAAGAGATGTTATGGTCACTATTATGAGGATGTTGGTTTTTGTGTGTAGTGGTTTGTGGTAGTATTCTTTTAGTGATGGAATATGAAATGGTAATGATGTAATAATGTTGTAAGCTGTTGTACATTACAAATATGTGTGGATGTGATATTATGTGGGGATGATGGGTGAGATGTGGCTATGGTTTTGGAAAATTTAGGGCAGTGGTGGAGCAGATCCAATATATTTTTTTTTCCAGTTCAACATTTAGCGGCGGTTTTAACCGCCGCTAATTCCATACCTGTGAGCATTTAGCGGCAGTTAAAACCGCCGCTAAATAACCGGGAATCATTTAGCGGCGGTATTCACCGCCGCAGAATAGGCGCATCAAACGCCTGAATTTAGCGGCGGTTTTAACCGCCGCGAATAAGATACCCATATAACGGCCTCTAAATGAAGAGAAACCTCCGCTAAATGACGGACCTACGACACATTTCTAAAACTACCGCGGAATCGAAAAAACCACCGCTAATAGATTGCCGACGCCAAACTTAGCGGCGGTTTTTGTAAACCGCCGCCACACAATATAGCGGCGGTTTAAACCGCCGCTAAATCGGAAAAAAACCGCCGCTAGGACCGGCATTTGTTGTAGTGGGTGTACGTTAAAAGGAACACAAAATTGGTGTATGATACATGCAGCACTGACTTAGCATGCGATATATGAAACACTGAATTTGTGTAAATCACGCGCAACAGAGAGTTTCTATAAAACAAAATTTTTAATAATATAATTATTTAAACATGAAAATTATAACCTAGCCTTTAAACAAAATAATATGAATAGTAAAAAAAATACCTCTCCAATATTGGTTTTAATGTTTTTATATAAATAAAACATATTGATAATGAAAGATTTAGTTTTTGGTAAAATCCTAATAGGTTTAAAAATTATAATTTCAAAAATAAAATTATTTTTATGTCCTTCTTTGAAAAATAATAAAATTAATTGTAGACACATTTAAAATTTTAATTTTATAAAATAAACTTCATTTTTTAATTTATAATCTCAAAATGATATTAGGGAGATTTTTGGAATTATTTTGAGAAACTTCATTTTGGATGAAAAGTGAAAATACTATATTTTAATTCAAAAATGCTTTTTCATCTAATTTATTTATATGTTTATATTATATTTTAATTTCTTTTAAAATTTTAATTAAATTTTATTTTTATCAATTAATCCAATGTTGTTAATTGGAAAAAATTTGAAATTGAAATTTGATATAAAAAGATAATAAACTTTTGATCATTTTTACATTAAAAACCTGCATTGTCGACCTAACTATGGGATTAAATTTAAATTAATTTCTTCCACTTCTATGATTGGAATTTGTAATAATCATAATTTATATTATAAAATAAAGTTAAATTATTTTGTTCCAAAATTTTTTGTGAAACTACTTAAAACTAATTACAACGATTATGGTAAAATTAATCTTTACAAGGGAATAAACCATATACTTAATGGCCCATATAACTTATCCACTTATAAAAAAACCATTTTATGGGAATCCTTCATCCATTAACATTATATTATTGGGTTTTTTAGGTTCTTTATGATTTTTAGGTAAAAACATGGGTACACATAACTTGTTTTCAAAAATACTAAGTGATTCTTTTCCCTCCCCTATAAAATTCCACCACATATCCCCATTCCTAACACCTATAAAAACACATAGGTTCCTAAAATATCTTCCCAATACACTTCCCAAAATCCCTATGTTCCTAATTTAATACTCCCTTTTTTTAGAAAGAAATCCAAGGAATCATTTTTCCACAAACCAAAAGGATTTACCCAATTAAAATGCAATATCTTCTCTCAAACACCTTTCTTTTATTTTCTTTATCCACCCCCTCCACTCTCCTTAGTGGATTATTGTATAAAAAATTATCTTCAATATACTAGTATTTTTTTACTCTATGTTTTCAACCTATAATTACCCACACATAAATCTAATCGATAACGAACATACTTTTTATGTGTATGGTGAACTACCGCCTCATTAAATGATGGTTGTTCATTTTTCCTTTACCTCCTTTCATGGTGGACATTATGATGGAAACTATACATATATATTATATTTATTATGTCTTTAATATTATTTATTATTTTTTACAACACATATATTTTTTAATTTCGATTTGGTGTATATGTGATAATTTTGTTTGAGGAAGTGTGGATTATCACCCCCTCAAAGTGACATGATTCGTTCACACACTACATGCAATATATTAAGGATAGATTAGGTGGACATATATGATATATAAAACATTATAATTATAATTTAATTAAATTATACAAATATTTTCATATATTTCATTTTCTTTCTTTCTTTAAATATGAAAATAAAAACGGAAACAACATTCATGCATATGTACGGCTATCCATCTCCATGAATGGTGTAATCTGTTTCATAATTCTATATTATAAAAATTATTATAATACACATATAATTAATATAAATGATATTTATATCATGATTTTAATTCTATAAATCATGATATATGTATAAGGATCAAAGATATAATAAATTAAGACACATGAAAAAAACAAGCGGATATTACTCGAAGTGAAATGTTAATATTGAATTGTTAACCAGAGTGTAAAATATGGTTATAATAAAAATATATATTCTATTAGATATAATAATATTTATATATAAAATTTTTATAATAAACATAAATTTATTATACATTATTCTTGTACTAGCAATAATATAATCAAGACACAAAGGGGATTTCATCTCACTTTTTATTTTCGTGAGATACATGCTTTATTCACCCCCCCCCATTCCTTTTGTGAAGTGTGCATACTGCCCATATATGTATTCAATGATTATTATTATTATTATTATGGTTATTTTTATATCCATTATATTATCTCTATTTCATGGGGTTTAAGTTTCAAAAGTTACCAAATCGATAAGATTGTTTTGTCACAATTTTCCTTCTTCGAGACTCGTGTTTTGTTACACACCTAAATTCTTTTTCGAGGTGTATATATTTCCATTTTACGTGTTATATCATCAATCACATCATTTTAATGATATTATAAGCTTCATGTAATTTTATTTTCTAAAACAGAGAGTATTATCCCATGTTACCAAGTAGTAAGAATTTATGGAAACAATTTTCATCGTTTCTTCAAGACTATTAATGACTATGCTTTCTTTGATGAAATATTATGATCCATATCTCAAGAAAGCTCATGAGTTTCCTTATCCTCTATTTATTCAAGTTATCTCCATGTATTATTACCATTTTTTACTCTTTGGTACTTAATATAATAATGAAAATGTTTTTTAAAAATTTTGACCGTATTTATCTCTTCAGTCAGAAATTAGTTCTATTTCAAAAAAAAATCATGTTTTCAAAAATTTGTAAAAATAAGTTTTCAAATGAGCCTAGAAAATAATTTTTTTCAAAAATTGATTTTAAAAATATATTATGGTCTTAAAATCATTCTTTATAAATTTTCAAATCTATTTTCAAAGAAAAAGGTTTTCAAAAAAATGTATGTTTTAAAATTAGTTTTTCAATAAAGAAAGAATATTTTCTTCATAAAAAGTTTTTAAAATATCATTCATAATTATTTACCATCTTAGATAACATATTTTGGTGTTAATAATTCATTTTTTGGGAGATTATTCAATGTTTCCATTCGTATTATTTTAATTAATGCATTATTTTTAATGGCATGATGTTTATGAAAAACATTTCTCATCCACAGGTTGTATTCTTTTGAAACCTAATTCTTTTCATAGATTTTGTTTATGATGAAATGATTATTAAACCTATCTTTTTTCATAGGTTATTATATGATTACCTATTTATAATACCCATTTAATTTCATGGGTTATGATATGATTATTAAATATCTTATGTCACGTGAATGTATGATTTCATTATGAAATGGGTGGAACTTATATCTCCCTCAAAGGAATTGGGTAAGGATTTATATCTCATGGGATAGACTAAGATGATATTGATATTGAAACTTGACTATTAATATTTCCATGGGAGTGATCCATGACTAACAATGGTATGAGTATTGAAATCATGCAACTAAGATGGACATCAGAGTGAACCATGACAACCAAGATGGTATGTGGAGTGGGCCTATATTAATAAGATGTTCTTTTTAGTTATGCCTATGATACTATTGAAATCATATTATATTCTTATGTGTCTCCCATAATTCCATGACTTATTCCTATATTATTCTTTTATGGACTATGTTATTTATTTCCTTATGATTCATATCTTATAAATAGCCAAGATTTATACCAAGTTTAATGCATATGTTCTTTGATATACAAGGTATGATCTTTTATTTTAATGTTAATGTTATCATACCCTTATGCTCATGATTTTTCTTACATATATCCCTTGTTTACCCTTACTAATAATCAGATCACACCCCTTTTTATGATTCCTTCCCCCTAGGTTATGATGATATGTATTATGTCGGATGTGTCTAAGAAAGGTTTTATTCAAAAATAAACTAGTGGGATAAGATTTAACTCATTTATATACAAGTTTTTATGTATCCATGTTTTTAAAGGCACTAGACTAATATGGTATTTGGTAATATGTTTTTATAATGTTTTAAGTATTCCTCAAGAGTTATAAAATTTAATGTACAAAAATTAGGGTCACTATATTTGGTATCAGAGAAACGTATTAGTTAACCTTTGGAAGCTAGGATGAAAAATCCTTAGTGAGAACACTAAGCAAATGTATAGGGATAATTTAATGATAAGAAAAAGTATACGAAAATGACATGGAATTTTGGTAAAGTATAGAGTGAGTGGTTTCCTAGAAATATATTCATTTCTGGATACTACAAGTTTATGAGGATATGTAATAGATGTACCTAGTTGAAAAACTCTTAAAAGATATTTTTTTCCTGACTTAGGGTAATCTGGTACACGATAATGTGCCTTTTTACACACCTGGTTTGACACTCCTGGGGGGATATACTTTGGGAATCCACAAACTATTCATGAAACATCATAAAGGATTTAAATATAATTTGACTATAAATAACCTTGGATAAACCTAAGGTGTCATAGATTAAGAAAGGATTCATAATTTAGACATCCTATAAGTTGCTTTTCATGATTATTTGGTTCCTCAATATGATAATTATTTCACTCTATTATTTTTTTGTCATAGTAAATGGATAAAACCTAAAGTAACCATGTTTATGGTGATTATGATGGATAATGCAATGATTTTTCTCCTAATAAAATAAATTATATGGAAGATGGAATGAAAACCCTCATTATTATTCTCATACATCACTCTCAAGCAATGAATCATGGTGGAATTCCAAAAGAGAAAAGGAGGGAACAACATTCTATTGATTCTTTCATGAGTTAATGTATGCCTTATTTCAGAGGATATTTTGATCCACATGTTTCTGAATAATGGACCAGCACTACGGAAAAGATATTCTCCATTATTCAGTGTTTTGAGAATGAAAAAGTCATTTTGGTTGTTTATGAGTTAGACGGTGAAGAAGACCAATGGTTGACTCTAATCAGGAATATGATGTAACAAGATTAGATTTAATCCATGGATTGGGATGAGTTCAACAACTTGTTTTTAAATAAGTACTTTCCTCATATTATTTGTACCAATATGGAGATAGGGTTCCTTGATTTTAAGCAAAGGGATAATGAATTTAATGGTGCCTGTGAAGCTAATTTCACAAGACTTGTGAGGTAAATTTTAGGAATTATAATCCAACCCAAAATAAAATTTGATAGGTTATTTAGTGGATTAAATCCAAGTATCATAAGGGTGATGGACATAAGATACATTAGTATCTATGAAGAGATTGTGTTTTTTTCAATCAAGGTTGAAATGGAGGTTAGATTCATGTATCAACCTCATGGTTTTGATAATAATAAGAAGATGGAGTTTAAATAAAAATATAAAAAACACGAATAGAAGAAGATGATATTTCCATTATGATATATGTTTGGGAATAAGTGTTGAGTAAATTTCTTTAATGGGTCTAATAAATGTTTTATATGTGGAAGGGAAGGCCATCGAGAATTTTATTACTAAAGTGATGGGAAGAAGTTAGTTAACATTGTGAATAGGGGAAAATCATCACAAAATTTACCTCCCATGATTCAGTTCTATAAGTGTAAGGAGAATTGTAATTATACTATCCAATGCCCAAACCCAAGGGATGGTGATGATGAATGATGCCAATAACCTCTTAAGATAAGGGACAAGAGTAAATCTCATGATATCTCTATTTTTGATGAGCGTTGGAATAACGACGTGATGAAAGGTACACTTAGCATCCACTTGAGAACTGCTAATGGCATATTTTATTCTAGATCTACCCAATCTTTCATATCTAAAGAATTTCCTAAGGTTGTTATGATTCCACCAAAACAATTAGATGTGTAATTAGCAGTGAAAACACCTGATGCGATGATGATTGAATCTCAAGTCAATAATTCTACTCCAGTTGAATTTTGTGGGAATGTGATTCCTAAAAATATGGTCATTCTTACTCTAGTTGAATTTGATTTCATATTATGTATGGATTATATTTCTCTGCATAAATCACACATGAATTGTCAAATAAGGGAACTTATGTATTATATTTCAAACCCTCCTATGATCATTGATCAATGTTTTGATAAGAATGAAATTCTTATGGATATTACATCTAGTGTATGGATCTTAATTCCCATTAAGAAGGGTTGTATATCTCAAATGGTTGGGGAGAAAATAAACATCGATGATATTCCTATTGTTTGAGAATTTGTGGATGTCTTTCTTGAAGAGTTTTATAGCCTTCCACCAAAACAAGAAGTTGATTTCACAATAGAACTCATACCTAGCTCTACAAAAAATTAAAAAACTCTTTATAGAATGGCCTCTATTGAGTTGTAGGAATTAAAGAAGCAACTCCAAGAAAACCTTGATAAAAGATTCATTCTACCAAGATTGTTACCTTGGGGTGCACACATTATTTTTTTGAAAAAATAAAGATGGATCAATGAAACTCTACATTGATTATTGAGAGTTGAACAAGATAAAAATCAATAACAAGTATCCTCTTCCCCATATTGATGAATTTTTTGATCAACTATGTGAAGACCAAGACTTTTCCAATATTGACCTTCGCTATGTATATCATCAATTGAGGGTCAAGAATGACGATATATCTAATATGGAATTACATACAATGTATGGACACTATGAATATATTTTTATGTCTTTTTGTCTTACTAATTCCCCTTTATCATTGTATATTTAATTAATATTGTCATTGGAGATTACCTCAATCAGTTTGTGGTAGTCTTTATAGATGATATTATTATCTATTCAAAAATAATGGAAGAGCATGAAGATCATTTTAGAATTGTACTAAATACCCTATGGAAGGAGAAGATAAATGAAAAATTTACATATTAAGAATATTTTCTACAAAAGGTATCATTTTTGTGCCACATAATCTAAAGATATTATATAGTAATAGATCCATAAAATATAGAGAATATTTAATGTTGGCCTAGGCCAACCATGGTGACTAATATCCATTGACTTCTTGGTTTAGCTATATATTATCGATAGTTTGTGGATAATTTCTCTTGATTATCTAATCCTATAAACAAGATAACATGGAAGTGTGTCAAGTTATTCTAGAAAGATGAATGTGAGGAAAATTTCAAGGAATTTAATGTAAGGTTAGTTAGTGAACCTATTCTTAAATTACCCTATAGTGGATAAGGTTTTTTAATCTATAATGATGCATCCAAGAAGGGATTGGTATGTGTTCTTATTTAGAATAACATGGTTATCGCTTATGCCTTGTGGAAGTTGAAGATTCATGAGAGAAATTACCCAAATAGTGATTTGGAGTTAGCAGTGGTAATTTTTTCATTAAAGATATGGAGAAATTATCTTTAGGGAGAAAATTGTGATATATATACCGATCATAGAAGTATGAAATATATATTCTCGTATAGAATGTTTAACATGCTCTAGAGAATATGGTCAGATTTTATAATGGATTATGATTGAACAATACATTACCTCCCTGGGAAAGAAAACAAGGTGGTTTATGCTTTGATTCAGAAGGATCGTGTTATCTTGTCGATAATGAGGATAAAAAAAGATCCAATATTTCTATATTTTTAAAGAATTGATCTATAAATCCTGAAAGAAGGGGGAAAATTTTATCTTTATCAAATGAATGTTCAACCCTATATACAAGAGATGATTAAGGAGACACAAAAGTAAAATCAAGAGATAAAAAAAGAAAGTTAGAAATGTTATTCAGTTTAACCTCAAGCATGATGGAATGATGAGGTTCATTGTATGTGTTCCTTCCATACCATATTTTAAGAAGGGTTTGTTAGAGGAAGATCATAGTTATTTATTCTACATTCATCTTGGAAGTATGAATATGTATCAGGATTTGAAATAATACTTATTTTTTGATGGAATGAAGAGATATATTGTATATTTTGTATCTCAAAGCTATGTATGCCAAAAAGTTAAGGATAAATGACAAAATTAAAATAGGGTGATGCATCCATTACCCATACCAGAATGGAAATGGGAGAACATCACTTTGGATTTTATCATTGGACTACCCAGAACCACTAAAGGATTTAATGCTATATGGGTGGTATTGAATCACCTTACTATGTCGGCACACTTCATCGCTATCATAGAATACTTCTCCTTGGATCATATTTCTAGGAAACATATTAAAGAAGTGGTAAGGTTTCATGGAGTACCACATTTTATTATGTTAGATCGGGATCTGACGTTCACCTAAAGGTTCTGTCAAAGTATTTAGCAAAAACATGATACAAAATTGTGTTTCATAACTTCTTATCATCCTCTAATATATAGTCAGCCTGAAATAACATTTCAAACCCTATATTATATGTTGAGATTTTGTTTTCTGGATTTCAAAGGTGGTTGGGATCAAAACCTTCCTCTAGTTTAGTTTTTATATAATAATATATTTCACTCAAGAACTCATATAGTAGTGTACAAAGCCCTATATAGTAAGAAATGTAGCGCTTTGATGTGTTGGTATGAGGTTTGAGAAATAAATCTATTGGGACTTGATATTGTTGAGGAAATAGTTGAGAAGGTTAAAACCATTTAGCATCATATCAAGGCAGCTCAATGTTGTCATAAAAGTTATAATGATAACCGATGACATGATCTAGAATTTAATTTTTGTGAAAATTTATTTCTATGAATCACACCCTACAAGAAAGTTATGAAGTTCAGAAATAAAGTGAAACTAATCCCTATGTATATTAGTCCCTTTGAGGTTCTTTATCATATCAAGATGATATCCTATCACTTGAAACTTCCTTAAAATATCTCTCAAGTCCAAAATGTGTTCCATGTATCTCTATTGAGTAGTTACATACCTAACCCTTCACATTTATTGTACTCAGAGGTCTTGTCGCTAGAGCAGGAACTTTCTTAGGAAGAACAACCAGTTGAAATTCTGGACCAATCAGAGAATGTTCTATGAAACATGACCACTCAAATAGTCAATGTTATATAGAGAAATAAATAGTTAGAGAAATATATGTGGGAACATGAAGATATGATAAAGCATAATTATCCTCATTTTCTAACTCAAATGATGAATTTCAATGGATATATTCATTTTAAGGGGGTATAATGTAACCCCCCAAGTTTTTATAAACCATTTTTGGACTAAACTAAATTATCATTGATATCTTATATTACACTAAGTAAAAAAATTCCTTTCACCCAAAACTGGAATGGTGTACATTACATGAAACACCGAATTGGAATACGATACATGTAATTCCAACTTGTAATACGATACACACAACACTGACTTGGCATACATCACATGCAACACAGAGTTTCTACGAAAAATCATCTTAATGTTTTTATTATTTAAATGACAAAGTTATAACCTAGCCATTAAAATTTGTAATATGAATAGTAATAAATACTTTGAAAAAAATTATAATGTTTTTATAAAAATAAAACATATTGATAACGAAATAAGTAGTTTTTGGTAAAGTCCTTATATGTTTGAAAATACCAATTTCTCAAATAAACTATTATTTATATTCTTCTTTGAAAAATAATAAAATTAAATTCAGAAATATTTAGTAATTGTATTTTATAAAATAAACTTAATTTTTTAATTTATAATTTCAAAATTATCTTAGGTATAATTTTTGGGTTTTTCTGAGAAACTACATTTTTGGATGAATAGTGAAAAATTCCAAATTTTAATTCAAAACTGATTTTTCATCTAATTTATTTATAAGGTTAAATTATATTTTAATTTTGTTTCAAAGTTTAATTATATTTTATTTTAATCAATTAATATATTTTATTTAATTTTATATAAAAACATAGCAAACGTTTGATCATTTTTACTTTAAGAACCTGAATTTTCAACCCCACTGCGAGATTAAATTTAAATTAATTTCTTCCACTTCTGTGATTTGACTTTGGAAAAATGGATTAAATATTTTTAATAATAATAATTTATAATTAGTTAAACTTATTTTTTGACCAAAAATATTATTCAATGTAATTATAATTAATTACAACGATTAAGGTAAAATTAAATTTATTAAGGGAATAAACCTTAAACATAAGAGCCTAAATGAATTATAAACTTTTCTAAAACTAATTGGATGAATATTATTAAGTAATTAAACTTAAATTATTAATTTTTTTTTGTTTTTGTATGGCTGGTTTTAGGTAAATACGTGATTACACCAAACATTCTTTAAAAAATAGCAATTGAGTCCTTTCCTTCCCCTATAAAAGGCCACCACCTCTCCCCATTCCTCACACCTCTAAAACCACTTATCTTCGGCCAAGATCTTAAAAATAAATTAATAAAAATCCATAAATTATTAATTTAATCCTCCCTTTTTCATAAATCAATCCAATTAATCCTTTTGGCACAAACTAATAGGAGTTACCCGATTAAGAGGTAATGTCTTCTCTCAAGCACTATTCTTTTATTTCCCTTCTCCACCCCCTCAACTCTCCTTATTCAGAGATTTTATAAAAAAATAGTATCTTAAATATACTAGGATTTTTTTATTCTATTTTTTATACCTAATCTTTCACATACATCCATCTATAGGGTAATGAACATATTGTTTTTGTGTACGGTGAACTACCGCCTCACTAAACGATGGTTGTTCATTTTTACTTCACTGCCTCTCATAGTGTAAATTATGATAGAAAATGTGTTTTTATATGTCATATATTATATTTATTATGTCTTTAGACTTCTTTATTCATTTTTAAAAAACATATATTTTTAATTTCTATTTGGTTTAAATACGATAATTTCATTTAGGGAGGTGTGGACTACCGCCCCCTCAAAGCAATGTGATTCATTCACACACTACATGAAATGTATTGAGGATGGGTTTAGTGAAATTATTTTATATATATAACATTATAATTCTAATTTAATGAAATTATATACTTATATAAATATATTTAATTTTCTTTATTACTTTAAATATAAATATAAAAAGGGAAACAACGTTCATGTGTATGTATAGTTTACTATCTCTATAAACAATGTGTTTCATTTAATACTTATATATTATAAATATTATTATAATACACATATAATGAATATAAATTATATCTATATCATGGTTTACATTTTTAAAATCATGATATAATTATAAGTACCAATGATATAGAAAATTAAAACATATGTGAAAAATAAAGCTGATATTACCCAAAGTGAAACCTTAACATAGAATTATTAACAAGAGAGTAATTTAAGGTCATAATAAAACCATGTATATTATTATATATAATAATATTCTTATTTAAAATAAATATAATAAACTTAAATTAATTATTTATGAATCATTTATGAGTATTAAGAGATTCAAGACACAAGGTAAGGGGATTTCATCTCACTTTTCAATTCTGTAGCATACATGCTTTATTCACCGCTCATTCCTTTTGTGTGGTGTGTATACTTCACATGTATGTATTCACTGATTACTCTACATAAATTTATGGGTATTTTAATATCCATTATATTATCTCTATTTCATGGGATTTAAGTTTCAAAAGTTACCAAATCTCTAATATAGTTTTTTCACAATTTATCTTCTTTGAGACTCATGTTTTATTATGCACCTAAATTGTTTTTAGGTGTATTAATTCCATTTTATATTTAATTTCATGAATATCATTATTTTCATGATATTTTAAGATTATTGTAATTTAATTTTCTTACATGTCGACATTTATCACAAGTTACCATGTAGTAAGAGTATATTGAAACGATATCATCATCTTTTTCAAGATTGTTAATGATTATACTTCCTTTGATGAAATGTTATGATCCATATCTCAATAATTCTCATGAGTTTCATTATCATATGTTTATACAAGATATATAAATGTATTTTAATCATTTTTTCACTCTTTTTTACTTAATATATTTAATAAAGCTTTTATTTTTTTTTCTCTCTTCGGTCAAAAATCAATTTCATTTAAAAAAAATCATGTTTTTGAAAATATTTTTTAAAAAAATCAACCGATCCTAGAAGTTCATTTTCAAGGAAAAAATATTTTAAAAATGTTTTATGGTTTTTAAATCTTCCTTTATAAATTCTTAAATATATTTTCAAATAAAAATGTTTTTAAAAATGTTTTACATTTTAAAATGTGTTTTTCAATGTAGGAAGGATATGTTCCTAAAGAAATGTTTTAAAAGATCTTTCAAAATTATTTTCCATATATGAAAACATCTATTGGTGTTAATAATTCATTTATGAGGAAATTATTCAATGTTTCCATTCATATTATTTCAATAAATGTATTATTCTTTGATGGAAAAATGTTTATGAAACCTATTTCTCTTTCACGGGTTAAATTCTTTTAAAACACACCTTTTCACAGGTTATGTTTATGATGAAATGATTATGAAACCTTTATTTTTCTGTATATTATTATATGATTACATGTTTATAATACCCATTTCATTTCTATGGGTTATGATATGATTATTTATGATCTTGTGTAACATGTATATATGATGTCATTATGAGATGGGTGGGACCTATATCTCCCTCCAATGAATTGGGTGAAGATTTATATCTCATGAGATAGAAAAAGATAGACCTTGACTACTAATATGGCCACGGGAGTGAACCATGATTACCAATATAGTATGAGGAGTTAACTCATTCTACTAAGATGTACATGGGAGTAAACCATGAAAACCAAGATGGAATAGAGAGTGACCTCATACTAATAAGATGGTCTTGGTTGTGATTCTATGGATACTATGAAAATAATTTTATAATCCTATGTGTCTGCCATAATTTTATGTTTTATTACTATGATATGCTTTCATAGATTATGTTCTTTATTTATTTATGATTCATGTCTTATAAATTTACAAGATTTAAACCAAGTTTCATGCATATTATCTTTGATATATAGGGTATGATCTTATATTTTTATGTTCATGGTCTCATACCCTTATGGTCATAGTTATTCTTACATATATCCCTTGTTTTCCCTTAATGAGAATCTAATATTACCCCTATTTATGTTTACTTCCCCCAATGTTACGAAGATATGCATTATAATTGATAAGTATAAGAAGGGTGGAAGTAAAAATGAACCTAGTACGAGATGATGTAGCTCATTTATGTACTAGTGATTATGTTTCAATGTTTCTAAAGGTACTAGATTATACAATCCTTAGTTGTATGTTTATATAATTTTTTTTAGTATTCTGAAAAAGTTATGTAATTTTAATGTATGAAAATCAGGGGTTTTCATATCATTCCATGTCCCTATTAATTCACATTTGATGTCCAAATGATGAGAGACTCCTTTATCTCTTGTTAACCCTTTTTATAAATTTTTAAATGAAGTTATTATGATTAATAAATTTCACCATGATTTTATATGCCAAAATAATTGTGTAGTGAATACCATACCCATTTTCTATCAAGGGAGTTCACCTTTATACTCTTATGCTTCTTTGACTTGAGACTTACATGTATTTTTTACACACTCATTAATCATGGAATAAAATATTATGATGAATGAATCTATGTTGTATGCTATATGTGGCACACTTAAGAACGAGAATGAAATGAAATTGATGGATGAACCCAGAATTATATAGCTCTTTAATGAATAGGCTGACATTTTGTCTCATGAGACATCATGTTGAAATATTAATTAAACTTGATTCCTTTATGGTATATTTCCCATCATGATGACTTGGAATATATCCTTGACCTATGATTATGATGCATTTTTTTAATTTTTTTGCACATTTCACATGTTTCCTTTATGTTATCTTGTTATATCATGCCTCATTTTTCATGTTCATGATTATCACTCCTTTTATTCTCCATTGATATTCCGATATTCAAAAATGTATTACTTTATTCATGTTAGGCCATGTTTATTCCTTTACTCGGATTTATATCTCACCACTTTCTTATGTATGTCCCTAGGTTATTACATGCAGTTCTAAGTGGGTCAATGTTAATGAATTTTTCAAATAAAGATAATGTTTTTCCTATTTTAAGTTTTTTTTGTAATGAACCTAATTCCAAAAGATACTAGACTTCTTGATCTTCTGGGTTGTATTATGTGAAATAAATATAAGGGTTGTTATAGACCATGTAACTTTTTTTATGTCAATTTTTTTATCCAACTCATATATACTAAATTATCTAGGTATAGACTTACCAGATTGATAAATACATCATATTTCATTCACTATTATGGATAACCACATCACATTTCCATTTCCCAAATAGATAAACACATCATATATTGTATCTTAGTGTGGTCGTAAAGTAATTTATAATATCTCAATCAAGGTCCCAAATTTCATACCCATCATTTGAGAGGGAAATTCCATTTTTTGTTAAGCTCTAACTAATGATAGTATTGGAAACATTTCCAACCACCCCTAATTAGTTAAATCCCAAGGCTTATATAAGAAATGTATCAATGTATGAGGGTTCCCATGATAGGTATCTCACTAACCTCAAGCAGTGTAGAGTTCATATATAAATAACGCACTCCTAGTATATCAAGTAAATATTTTATGAAACTCTATATGGTATACACATAGTGGGTCATCTTGCATAAAAAATCACTTTTGAGCATCATGAGAATATTCCATATCCTAATACAAGAATTTTTCTCACACTAATCTTAACAATTCATTTCAACCTATAATACCATGTGGAAAACATCTATTAAGGATTACTCAAATTTATACATTTAGAGATCAATTATCATTTCACTTCATGAAATATAAATCAACATATACATATATGAAACCAATGTGAAAGAATAAAAAAGTGGATATTTCTCTTAGTATAACATGATACATTTTATATTATTAAACACATTTATGATTACATAATAAAATAATGCATTAGTTATTATATAATATATAATGTATGATAGACTACCATATAAACCTTATTTTTTCTGTACTTGAATGGTTTTTTAAACTCATTACATCACCCTATAACTCCCACTATATCTCTATGTGACTATCTAATAAAATCCTCCTAATTAAATCTTAAGTGATTAATAGCTATAAAGAAAGGTTGTTTGAATAATAGTGAGACTTATGAATCATATTATTAATTTCAAACTCCTTAAACATATTAAATCCCATTAACTCCATGACATTAAATTTTGTGACATTAATAAATTTTGTTTTATACTTCTTACTCTTTATAATAATGTCATCATCATTCTTAGACTCTTTTCTACAAAACATTTTTCTTGAAATTTTTATTAACTATTTATATAATTCCTTTACCAACATATTCTAAACACCTTTAGGATATTATGTGACATTTATTTTATTATGTTAAACAGAAATATAAATCTTCACACTTATATTTACTACCATATCCTAAATCCATTTAGAATATTAATAGAAATGCTATGTTTTTTAAATTGTAATAATCTTTTTTGTTAACATTGAACTTCACTAAGTTAAAATATACCCACACTATCCTATTAAGCACTATATTATATTCATAATGCCATTATAGGATACAAAAACTCTATATTATTATAAAATAACACTTATTTCTTTAAGTGTTAATATTTAACAAATAAACTATTGAATAAATATAATATATGGATATCTATGTTCTTAGATCATTTTATTGAAATGAATATTATATTCTTAAAATATGTCATTAATAGTTTTGAAATCAGAATTAATTATATTTTGGAAAATATATCAATAAAAACATTTATCCTAAATAAAAAAATATCGTTAAATTATTTTAAAAACATGTTATAGAATATGTAAAGAATAAATGTGGTATCATATACCTCTCAAAAAACAAAAAATTAATTTATATAACACTGGAACATAACATGGAAATTGCATTGAGTATTTAAAACCCCTTAATAGAATACATATAATTTTATCATATGGAATCATTTATCCTCCTTGATAACAATACTATTCATTGACCATAACTATATACTTGATAGCATACTGTTATACTTTCCAAGTAACTTCTCCTCATCAGGTTTGAAATTTTACACACTTGTGCTATTAAAAAAACATGAGAACCTAAACATCACATGAATAGTTCATCAATCCTTGATACTTTGATAAAACAGGGTAAAAATTTATATAATTCACTCACATTTTCCAAACATTTCCATCAAAGGAAAAAATAATGATTTCCAATGCCATAAAAAGGCTTATAGGAAATTTTTTAATCTCACATAGTCATTATCATGTTCAATCATAGTGATTATATGAGTAGTGACTAAATTTAATTTTCTTATCCTATATCTAATACCTTTTAAACCTTAAATGAATTCTTATATAATCATATAAGAATAGTTATTTATTTTTCAAATAACATTAATGGTCAGTTTATTTAGTAAGGTGGTTTACTAAAATATATAATTTTTCTTTCTTAACAATTTTTCTTAAGTTACCAGTCTAAGAAGCCTCTTAGAATAAGATTATTCATTCCAAGGATTAATCTTAATGTTAATTTTAATAATTATGATCTCCAAAAAAAATAGTTTCTTTAATGAGTATCATTTTTTTAATTCATTTAATAAGAATTTATTAAATTGTCTCCCACTAAACTGATGAACCCTTTTTTAATCACATCATATCCATTAGTAGAAAAGATCTATATTTCATTAAGTAATTAGACTTATTTAGCACTTATCTCACTATTTAGTTATCTAAGTAGGGAATCATCATAATCTTATCATATATGAATCTTGGAAAGTTAATTTTATAACACTTTTGACTCCCAATATGAATTCACCACTTATAGGAGGGTGGTGAATCAGTGGTCTTATTTTAAAAAATGTCAATCCAACCTCTTAAAATTGTTAAGGTTTTCAATATGCTCCAGTATTTCTCATAGAATCGCCTCATGTGAAATAATAATAAGAGAGGGAGAGATAGATCATTACACAGTGTTTTTATGGATCAAATAGAATAGCTTAATCCTTACCCTAATTGGTTATTATCACAATCATGGATTCCTTAACTAAAATCAATAATCATCTACCAAAAAGGACATTATATTCTTATAAATATAGATTCTATCATATTCTTACATATAAAATTTACTAGAATAAACTATAACTTTGAAAAAATGGTCAAATTAAAAATGGAATTTTATTTTTTCTATAATTTTATGCACCTATTGTTGATGGTCCTCATAAATGAGAATATGGGTTAGAAAGTCTGTATGTGTACACCTTTCAAGAACTTTAGTATCACTGTGAGACTTTAATCTCACCCTGAATATTAAATGATATGATTTCCTATATATTTTTTATGAATTCTTTAGTATTGGTTCTTATTATTCAACAAAATATCTCCTTAACTCAAATATCATCCTCTCCCTTAAATTCTAGAAATTATAAAGCTCTCAAAATTCCCACACACAGATTTCATGAATCCTATCGATATTTTTTATAATTTTTCATTAATAACTACATTTTTTATATCAATAGTATCATCCATTTTGAAAATATTAAATCTTATTTATCCTCAAATGCATGTTAGATATTATTATATAATTGATCAAAAGACTTGATATTTAATTTCTCATTCAATATTTCTTAAATATTGGTCAATTATTCTTATTTAAATCACTTAAGGATTTGGGTTTTTTATTCCTTTTATTATCCACAAAATTCAGTACTTTAAATCAATCTAAATCTCTATGTTCTTAGAATTTTAGTGTGTAACCTACTTCTGTGTCATGAAACTCATATCCTAATTTTAGTTTCTCAAACTCATAGAAATTTAATTTCATGTGATCTAGTAAAACAATCCAAAATTATATGCTCAATGGTGAAGTCGTATTCTCATAAATTCATAGGCTTAAGTTTAATGGTCACATATTAATTATGATATGGATTCTAAAATTCATACAATCTAAATATTATTATTAGAATTAAATATGTACACTCAGTGGTTTAGTCATACTCTAAATTTATTTTCCACTTTTTAGCCCATATTGAATTTCATATAACTTGTCAAGTCATATGAAAACTATAAATTCATATTATATGATTATGAAGTCTAATGAAATAATCCATGTCATATACTCCAATCATTCTTGGTTTTCTTAACTTTATAAAGTTTATAAGAACCACTAAAATTGCTATTATTATTATAAAGTCACATGATTCAACTAAAGTGTTGTGATGAAGGATTTTTCCAATTTTCAGTTTTCACTCAAGAAATTTAGACTTATTAAAATGAAACCAAGAATAATTCATCTTGTAACCAAATAATTTCAACCATGATAAATCTAACACAATTTTTTATAGATATCATTCCTTTATCCACTAACACTTTACCTTAATTACATTGAAGGACAAAACATAAATTATTACAATCAATTTTATACATTATCTTGAACCTATCTATTTGAGTTTTTCAAGATGTAACCTAAAAATCATTTGTTATTTGACAATGGTAGAAACTCACTCAACTTATGTACATTAATTTGTTATAAATCATAAAATAAAATTCTTAATAATGAATTCATAATAATTGTCTAGGCATCGTTGTCACATTTCTTTCTCCAAACAAATATTGACTCATTGACAATAAATTCAATTCTTACTTGGGAACATCAATCTCCCCCTTTGAATTTGTTGACAATACTAATATTTACTGATGTTAATATATATTTCTCTATTGATTTTTAATTATACCCCTTATTAATAAAAAATGATAAGGATAATATAGGGTTATTTTGATTTCAATTTATTCATTAAAAACTCTCCAAAAAAACATTTTATTTCTCTGTTTTCATATCTATATAATAACTTGTTCCACTTAAGAGAAGTATAATACCACATTATTTTCTTAACAAAGAGACTTTACTCATTAAAATCTATGTCTATGGAGGAAATACTTTATAGAAAACGAGATTTCATTACCATGGTCTATAGTTCTATCCATAAACAATGATACATGTGATACCATCTCAAGTATCCTCATTTAAAAAATAAGGGGCTATATAAAAATATGTTTTGTAAGAAACATTTAATCATTAAAATCTTACAAACACATCAAATTGTTCAAGTGAAAGAAATATTACTCCCTTTTTATAATATTTTCATTAACCAAAACTCCCCCTTTATAAAAATATTTGATACATTCAAAAATATGAGTTATAAGTGTCATTGAGTACCTATTTCGTTAGATTGAATGGGTCTATCCATAAATTCCAAATTTTACAAATTCACACATCTTGTGATGTTTTAACAGCCCCATATAATTCTCCCCCATCCCACCTCTTAAGGGATGAACTTTAAACCTCCTTCTCATGGTAGTTTGAAAAAACCATTAAGAACACATCATTTGATGTATAGTGTGTAAATAACTCAATTACCTCCTTCAATTCAAGGAACTTTATCCTATGTAATAATAAATTTAATGGAATAAGGTGGAACATTTTTGTTTCAATTATGTGACATTTAGTCTAAGTGTTTTCCCTCTACCTAGTCTTCTATTTTCATCGACAATTTGAGCCACTAATCTTATCAATAGCTTTAATAGGTTTCTTTATAATTATATTCTATTTCACTACTTATCTAAGTAAAAAAATTATTCACCTCATATATCTAGGAAAAATCATTTCCTTTTACATGAAACATCATTTTCATGATCTTTTATTTATCTTGTATTTTTTTATACAATATTTTCTTCCATTACTAGACTACTCATGCCTCTATCATAGTTTTTATTGAATTATTTTATCACTACTTTTGGATATATTTTCATTATTTTTATCCTTTTTTCTAAAATTATCTACATTCTTTTAGACCTGTAATTTGATTTTTCTTCCTATATTTTCTTTTCCATCTCTAGATAGCCCAACCTAAAAACCAAGAATTATCTTATTTTCACAACTTTCTTGGGATTATTAACCTTTATATTGTGTGAATTCTGAATCTTATTCCCTTTCACATGATATGTAACTTCTGTAAGAAATATAGTCATGGAATCCTTACCTATGTCTCCCTGATGATTACACCGTCCAAAAAAATCATCTGACATCACAAATTTATTTTGAGTGGATATATTACATGAGTTTATGGACACAACTTGAATCCTTTGAGAATTTTATATTATTTTCTCACCATAACACCCCCTTGTTTCATCATTATTACCTATAAATGGAATATTATACCTGAAAAATAAATGTTTTTGTGTATTACATTTATAACACCAATAGAATCCTTGAGAATTTTATCGTCTATATTATTGAAATTTCCTATTGAAAACTGCTGTTATAAATTCATCATAAAACATATTTTTTGAGGAAGTATCTTCCTTAGCACAATATTACATTTCATTAATGTATAATATTAACTCTAAAAATTCTTCTTCGTCTAATTAGTTTATTCCATTAATTTATCACTTTTAGTGTCAGAGATAATGGATATGAATCTTGAAATTTTTGTTGAAGTTTTTTTATTTCCTATTCAAACTCTTCACTTCATCATCTTGAGAAGATTATAATTTAATATTAGTGTACTTAGTGAAGTATTATTTGATTTTGTTTACAACATTTTTTAATAATATAGAATATTGATTTTTTCTTGGCTAATTCATCTTCCATTGTGACCATATTCTCCTCAAGATCACGTGTAAAATTCACTAATTCAACTTCAATAAGATTGTGAATATTGATATCATAAACCAAGACATACTCATTTATAATAAACTCCCCCTTTTCTTCATCCTACATGTATTTATCTTTCAACATCTTTTTTCCCTTCTTGATATGTTTAATCTAATCAAGATACAATTTTAAATTTCTTTTCAACTCCCACTCATTTTTTATTCTTTCTTATCCATCATTATCACTAAATAATGAATTAAATCCTTTCAAAGAATGATATAATAAATTTATTTCATTTTATGATCTAATAAATGTGTTAAATTTATATTTATAACTCATGTGACTTAATATTTTACTATTGGAATTATTCTTCTTATTCTTACTCTTTTTTTTTGTTTTTTTTTGTTTTTCCATCATCCTAATCTAATTCCAATTTATCAAATTTCATCATTAAAAAATAAATTGAAATGTAACCAATATCATCATAATTATAAAATTATTTTATTTTATTATCTTTACCTTTCTATTCATCCATACTGAATCTCTTTGATAAAAGAGTAACAATTTGGGTTAAGTCTTCATCACCCTCATCATCATCTGAGTCACTGTCTCTTACAACTTCATCTTCTTTTACTTTTTTTTTATATTGGAATCAAAATCCATTTCATATTTATCTTTTTTATTTAAATTTAGTGATTTTCTCATCACATATGAAATTAGAATAGTATGTATCTCATCAACTATCAGTTCTTCTCTGTCTTTTTAGGATGGTATTTTTGGATTGATCTGATCTGGAAAAATCACACCATCCTTTAGATTTTCACCAAAACCAAGGATGTTTCTCACGGTATCATTGACACTTGCAAATTAGTTTCTAATGGTATTATCATTACCCATATTTATGTATTCAAATATAATCCTCTAGACTAGATGTTTAGTTTTCTTGACATTTATAATTCCTTCACAACTACTATGAAATTTTTCCTGGATTTCCATTTCATTCTAAAGCCCTGTCACATTTTTGTACATATTATATAAAAGATACATAAAAATATAATTTTGTGTTCTTACTTTATTCTCCACATTAATCTAATCATAAAGTTTCATAAAAGTTTCTTCAAAAATGAGTGTAAATAAAACTATTGAAGTATCTCTAACTTATAGACCAAAATAAAAGAGGTAAGTAATAATCTTATTTATCCAATAGTGATAGTTCTTTCTAATTAACATGGAAACACCCAATCCATTCATGGGGTTTGTATTATCCATTCTCTATCGATACAAAGTTTAATTTTTATTGCAAGTGGGAAACACCCAAAATAATATACAACAAAACAAATTCAAGGTGGTCTAAAGTAATGAAGACCAAGAGAATCTTCTTTAACAAGGCTAAGACACTCATGAGGAAGAAACCCCAGTCTAGAAAATAATAGACACCAATCTTCATTATCCACCCATGAATCAAGGAAATGCATCACATTATTCCCCTCCCACCATGTGTGATATATGGTTACTTGTGAATCAAGAATTATTTTTCATTTTCGGATGATATAAATAATTGACCAAGGAACTTGGAGATTACCCTGCAGTGAACCCAGGATCACAGTAGAGTCAGTTTCAACAGATTCCAGCATGATGTTGTAAAGATGTAAAAGTTGTATTCCCTAAGGAAACACCTTTGCCTCAACCACAAGGGATCCACTCTATCCAAAACTAATGCTAATAGAAATAATAACTTATCATTGGTGGTCAAGAACCCCCCTCCCCCCGCATGACACCATTAGAATAATATCCATCAACGTTGAGCTTCAAGCGAGAGATTGGAGGTTTCCAACTAATCCAATTACCTGGTCTGGTCTGAATTTTGGAAGTAGGTGAAGAGTGAGATCCACCCATAAGCCTTCTAATAGAATATGATCCTTCCCACCATTTACAAATAGGAATCAAGTCAGCCACTAGAAATTTCTATTACACCAGCATCGCTAGCTGAGATCTGGATATACTTTCATAACGGCTATAGTTTCTAGCATTCCAAATAATTCAGAAACCCGCAGCCATTAGCGGTTTCCTTACCTTCCGTTCTTGCCTATTTTTTCCTTCCTTTAAGAACCAAGCCTATAGAAAAGCCTCCTAGTTGTTTCATCACACACTACGGCCGAAAACACCTCCCAGGGTTCTCCACATAGCCTCCATCCATTCTCTCTCAAAAAAGAGATGTGTGGAAATTTCATCTTTATTATTTTTTTAGCACAATCATTTCAAATCCAAAGAAATACCCATGTGGATAAACTAATCATCTATTGGAATATTTTTGTGATACAGACACCACACCAAGAAATTTAATGTAGTGTGTATATCATTTCACCAAACAGCCTCGTTCTAGTCTTCTTGCATATCGGTCAACTGAGAAATCACTCATTATCCCTTCATTGGAAGACCACCAGATGACGGCCCTATGAAAATGAGAGTATCTAGTTCTGAATTTAATTTTATGCTATTAAAGATCTCCAGTTTATGAGGATTAAAAATGTATTGGATAAATGATTCAAACTTTCTAGCTTGAGTGACGGTGTGATCTGGAGTCAGAAATATAGGAAATCCGAGCAAGGATCCCACATAATTGTTATTCCAAAAGTTAATACATCTAGAACCAATGATCCATTATGATTGATTATGTAGGGTAGTAGTATGGCTAGACATAGAGATCCAAAGATGAGACCAACCTCCTCTTGAGTTGATAGTCTAGTACCCATACTTATTGGCAGCGAGCTTTTCCCAAATATATTTACCCTCCAAGAAAACACATACAAGCCTTTCTTACAAGATATGGACTTCTTCGGTGACACTCCTGAGATTAATACCGCCTACATGAACTCCTATCGCCATCTTTCTCTAAGAAGCCCAGTGCTATTTACCCTCTACATGAGAATCCAAAATGAAACCATTCATAATTTTTTCAATGTTCCTCAACACCAACTTTGGAACATTGAGAACTGACAACACTTGTATTGTAATGGAGGATAAAACATAGTTCACTAGAGTGATGCAAACCATGAAAGAGAGAAAACGGTTTTCCCAATTAGTAATGTGAGCTGTGATTTTATCAATGAGCCTGTAAAAGTGGTGAACATAAATCCATCCCAGATCTACAGGAGCCCCTAGATAATTCATAAGAAAAGACCTACTTTTCATGATAAGACCCTCCTTAATATTCTTCTTCCATATTTCAGAACATCATTAAGAAAAGAAAGCATTTCTATTATCCCAGTTGATAACCTGGACACTCCACCTACAATAAATGTTCATAATTTTGTTGAATTCTTAAGGGGTCCTTCTATTTCCATTCAAAAATAAAATCATGTCATTAGTAAATAAAATATGAGAGATATCATTAGCATAATCTCTTTTACGATAAGCTCGGATGGTACCATTGAGGATTCTATGGTCAAGATATCTTCTAATGGTGTCTTGAACTAAAAAAACTGAGATATAAGGGATCTCCCTTCTTCAAGCCATGAGTGGATTTAAAAAACCAAGACTTCCAACCCATGAACAAGATATCCAACTTGATAGGTTTCGGGGCTTGCAGCGGAAGCCTATGGGTCTGGGATTTTAAATTTTTTCATCGAAGGGACAATAGAACTTGTCATCAACAATGATACGATCCTCGTTAGGGTCTGATGATCTCGTATAAATTATAAAAATCACAAAATAAAACTAAAAAACATACCTGTTTTAAATCTGAAGCAGCGGTTGACTACAACTTGTCGATGGTGATCGTTGCTCGAAGGATCCATAGTAGGAACCCTCTAGATCGTCTATATGCGCTTCAATAATACACTAAAACATCGATCGTCAAATTCTAGGTGCTAGCATGGAAATTTGACGATGTCTTCGACATCCTGACGATTACCACATCGAGATCCCTTTGATGCTTGAGGAAGATATTGATCCTAGATCTTGGATTAAAATATTCTCTCTAGAAAGCAGAAGAATAGATAGGCTCTCATTTTCATTCCATAAATGTGAATAAATAGTTAGAATGTCCACCCAAGATATATATCATCCTCCTTTATTTATAGTGGTGTTGCTGAATACCCGGTTGGGTTCCCTAGCCCCTGTTTATTTCAACTTCCACTGAATAAAAATTTTTGATGGACTAAATTACATCAATATTATTTATTATTTTATCACATACCTGTAATATATATATAATATATTACGTAATAAAAACCAATCCCTTTAACTTGACTCACTATCCCGATTCATATTAAATGAACCTTGAATATTAAAATAATATTCGTTCGGTTAATATTTTCCTGTATTTACTAAACATGTAAATACATTAAATAAATTAAATTCCAATTATTCATAACTTGAATAATAATGAATTTATTTAATTCTTTTGGTGATTGAAAACTTGGAAAACACTCAGACCCTATGGTCGGGCACACCAAGTCCATATACCTTTTCAACTAAATAGGGTGGATTCTTGAATACACAATTATATGTGACCCTCTAGGCCCTTATCTCAATAGTAGTGAATAAAATCCATAGACCAAGAGCGAAGTCTAGCAACCCATCATGGCTCCAAAATGGATAAGGATTTTCATAGAAACGAAAACCAACCTACGAACATTGATTCTGTATTATAATCTCTTTATCATTAAATATCTCATAAAGTAAGACACACACTTGTGTCATCTTTTTTTCTTTTCTTTATTATTTGTTGATCTCTCCAGAATGATTTACCTTTCAACTAATTTGGCCAAATACTTATGAAGGTAGAACCATCCTAATCAACCAGGCCTAATATAAAAAACTTACTAAACATGGAAGAGGAAAATCCTTTCATGAACATTATACCAATGTCATACCACCAAAAACACACCCAACACAAGCTACCTCTCCATGATTTCAATACCATGGTTTTTTCCTTGCATCAAAGTATGCAATAAAATAGTACACACTGGTAATGATATCATTTTAGGAGACCAATACACATGTCTATAAATAGGAACTACCAATGACACCCAAAACATGTGGTGTTCCTATTGGTAAGTATGTCCTCATGATCTCACTTCTAGAGATCATCAATTGCATACTTCATGAGAAGAAGACTCAATGATAATGAGCCCCGAGCACCTGATAGTAAAACATCTACTATGTCCAGTCTGTAAGATATATCTAGACAGTAGAACATATATTTAAGATTAATTTCATAGTATCTCTAGGTTCTCATTATAGCCTAGGATCTATGATAACCTTTCGATATGAAAATTAATCTTTGGACATTACCATTTCAATAGTGGACATAGAAAATTCTACATTATAATGGTAAGATTACATCATGTATAACTAACTCTATACATTATATGGTAATCAAAATTACTTCATAGTTAGGTCTAGGGAACCCAGTATTTCAACACTCCCACTTACACTAGATCCAACTTGCTAACCAAACTTGTTAGCTACTCACATGATAAAAATCATGCTTCTACTGAGTAATGGCTTTAATTGCGGGGCCTGCCATGTTTTCACCGCTTGGAATATCTTTTGTATGTGACCTCATCTCCTTGAGTAAAACTTCTCAATATAAGGTATCCCTAAGTATATAACTTTTTTCTATTTTCATAACTTGACAACATGGCTAGTAAGAATATGATAATTTACATTATGATAATAATTTTCTCACTAGTTTCAATTCCAAGAAATGGAAGAAATCATTTCATTTAACTACTTCTTAGTTTCCTTAAAAGTTGCAACGTACTTGGTATTTTTAGGTATGGCTACCACTAGCTTTTATGAGCTTGACTCACTCATCATCTTAGCCTAACTGTGATACTAGATCATATTGATCTAATGATTACTAGTTTATGTCCCATAAAAACAAGTATACCTTCTTCTCCATTTATTGGTACATATCATTTTTAATCTCTAAGGTACAAGATGATAGTTCCGACCGCTTCACTTGCAGTGCTCTTAGATATAATTGATATCTTCCTACTATAAAGTATATCCTGGAAATATCAATCTTTTTACATATCATGGAATACGTGACTAGTCCATCACTGAAGCATATAGTACTCAAATCAAAAAATTTAATCTCATCCCATGCTCTGAACATGTCAACTTGGAGAGATTAATCCATGCGACATTGGAAATAATTCTGAACTTGAATTGTTCTAACTTGTATTTTTCAATACAATTTCACTTTATGTATGATTGACTAGGTCCAAGCAACTTTTAGGTCTACCACGATGGATCTAGTTCCCCAGAACATAGGTTGCTACTTTAAGTAAATCACTGGAGAATTACTTTTAACCTGGTCTTATCTAACTATAAAACCGAGATCTATTTTCCTTATGTTTCCAAACATATTTCTCATGGAAAACATTGGCGTTCCCACTATCATTTGGTAGACATAAGGAAAAAATTAATTCATAATGAATTCCCTAAGACCTTGTTTCATACTTTAATCCATAATTGGATTTTACTAACATGAAACCCTTATTAGAATCATATGATTCCATCATCCCTTTCTGGTTGTATCATATAAACACCTTCCACTAAAGTTTATCTTGACATCTAAGGCCCAATTTAATGATCTTAGAAGTTATCTATGACAAGTAAAATTCTAATGGATTTAGGCATACTGACTTGGTATAACTAATAGAGCCTTATTGGTACCTGTCTTGTACCATCCATGTATTATCTCATTTGAATACCCACCACAGTATTCAATTTATAATCCCCTCTGCAATTTAATACATGGAATCCATTATTGAATTTTTAATCATCTTATCAATCATAGTTAATTTCCATATACTTCTTCCTTGTAGGATTTATTATTCTTAATAAATAATTTATCACTAAATGTGGTGAATATAAAACCATCACCATGGTTTCATCCTTTCTACACAATATGTGTCACTAGAACATTTCTATTCCACATGAATTTGTGGAACTTTTTCCTATGCCAACCATTTGTGCATCTCAAGCATTGACTAAGTCCAAGTCAATTCAGATCCCACTATATCTAATAGAGATGTGTATACTTATATAGAAGTGTAGTCTAATACATGTCTACAACTTTCCTATGTTAGGGATTTAGGTAATATCCTTAGAAACTATTTGGATATATACTTTAGATGCACCATGTGTTTAGCTTGATTCGTGTTTTTTTATATCATAACAAACCCTTTGCATATTTAACATGTTTCCTATGACATAATGGATAATCATCATACTATGATTCCTATGATATCCATTTTTCATTTTATTTTTTATATTGGTTATGGGTTTATTTCGTTATTTGCAACACACATCTTGAAATATAAGGGATGTTACTTCAGGTTGTAACATTGATACTACTTAAAACATAACATTGATGTATAAAATGTGCATTTAGAAATTACTCCACGCTACACTTTGTTGATCAATGTTAGCATGTAATGCTTTATCATCTATACTCCTTATGAATTTCAATATCGTGGTGTAGATAAAATAACATTCATTTAGGAATTACTCTGCACTATATTATCATGATCGACGATTTCATAGTCAAGATATCCTTCGGCATGCCAATCTGAAGCAACTCATATCTTCTGACCATACATATAATTAATTATTACATTACTTTATAACTTAAGGAATATTATGAAGTATCTTTAACTCTATATTTACATTGGATAGTTCACACTCTCTTGTTGAACTGACCCCGGAAGCTTTGTGGCATACCTTTATTTTTAAAGGGTTTCTTTGTCTAAACTAAAGATGTCAATAATACCATAGGATTTTAGCTATGTTGAGCCTAAATACCATATTGGGTATATTCTTGATGTATACTTTTTGTTTTACTTTACAAGGAATTATCTTTCCAGAACTCGATAAGTCTTACATTTTATATTCATCATGTATTGCCTTTGATTCAAGTACCAGTTAACTATTTGTTGAATTTGTTACCACAAATAAAATTCATTCCAAAAACATGGAATATTGTCACATTATGACCAAATGGGTACATGAGATAAATTTTTTTGTTATACTCAACAAATTGTTTAATTTCAATCAATCACATGGTAATTAGAAGTTATGTGTTTCTCACCGTAAACTTAGGAATCTCCCTTTCTCAGCTGCTTGGAGAATACAGTTTACTTCTTATATTGTTTCTATACTTACTTGGTTACTGTATTTAAATAAACATATTTTATTGTAATGTTGTATTCAATGCCCAATAATTATGTTAGAAACATTAATTTATATTGATGGATATACTTAAACGAGAAGTGGGTAATTGCTTCTTATATTTCAGTTCATTGCATTTTTAAACATCCATAAATTTATTTTATCATATGTGTTGAAAATAACCAACTGTTAAATAACCAAACACTTTTATTTGAAGGACATGACGAAGGTTCCTTTGGAGTAACTTTCCATAGGCCTATTCGATTTTTCATTCATTTTATTCGCCATAATAATATAAGGTTGTTCTACTTTTAATATTATTATTATGTAGTGAATGTTACCTTAAAGGTAATGAAGCACTTAATCTATACCATTCATTTGTATCCTTTAAAAGAAACTATATTAATTGGGTGTAAAAGGCATAATAATGGTATGCCATGAAAGATTATGAACTTTATTTCCCTTTAAAAAAATCGAGTGCAATCATCACATTCAAATCATGCTTAGTTTTCTCCTTGAAAACTTCTTGGAGATGAGACTACATGTAGCGTCATCAATGTCATGATGTAGTGACTATAACTAAAATCAGACTATGATGATAGCATTAGGATAGAACCATAATATGCTAAATTCATGAGTCTCCTATAATAATTTACACCTCTTCTTCCTGAGGTGAATTAATAGGTTGGGACACTAACACCTTGAATTTCTGATATAGAAATATTATGTGAAAACGCCTATACTACATTTTGGAAATTCATGCTAGTTTAGACATTAACATTGTCCAATATTTATCACAGTTTTGTTGTGGTATTATTTTTCATTATCTACAAATAAACTTTAGTAGATTAGTACTTTTTATATTGATTACCGAATGTGACATTTTCAGTTAATTTAATCATTAAATATCTCCCACTACTTTTTTCAAATTCCAGGAACCCTCTGTACTAGAATCAGAATACTCTGTCATTTGAGTATTCTAGTGGAAAGGGTCCCTAAACCTCCCTCATTGTCTACAATCTATGGCTACATCACTACTCGGAGGGTTCAAGGTAGGATATTGGCTGGCCAACTGTATTAACTCATGGTTCCTTGATCTGTTGAGTGAAGTCCCAGCTTCTAAATTCATAATCTGATTTACTCAACGCTTGCCTCTAAAATTACAACAATCTAGCTATGGCTATTTCTTTTCTACAAATTTAGTTAAGTCAACCCATCAACCTAGTAATAACTCCTCGGTAGTAAGAGGCGCCCTCAGTTATGGAATAACTGGCACCCCAAACACTTGGTTTTGTTCAAACTTGAATGATGTAAGTTCGTAATGATTTAATATTACTTCGAGGGTTTTGTGTTTTTTTTCTCTCAACAAATGTAATTTACTTCTATTAATCTTGTTCATCTATGTTATTGCACTCACAACTGAACATTAATAGAAAAACATACGCCCCTTCTTTATGCATTTTATTATCTATTATTTTATATATTTCTCTCACTATTCTAAAATGCATAAAATAATAAATAAATGCATAAAGTTAAAACTACTACTTGAATGGTCTTGAGAATCTAAATGACCTAAGGGCATCGTACCAGAGTGAAAGCTTGAATCATAGTGCATCTTTCCCCCGTCTTGCATGTTTGCTTCGCATATGAAGTAACGTGTTGTCTTGGTGGGGTCCATGTCACATCTTGAAGTACCACCTCATCTTGGCGGGGTCTGTGTCATTCACTATCTTCATCCGTAGTACAAAGATACTCACGCGCAGGCAAGGGGACTAAGGGTATAAATGTACATCATGTAAAAATTTGACGCGCAGACCCTTATACATTTTAACCAAAAAAGATGATACGTAGACCATCTATTTAATTAATTACAATCATCGCACATAGCTAAATAATTAATTAAATAAATAATTAAATAATTTCAAACATACATGGGTCGGTGCTCAAGACCATAATGCGGGTAAATAATGCGTGATAAAATTAAAATGCATTAAATAAGTATGAGGGTTATAAATTAAAATAATTTAATTAATTATCGGTCCACTAATTAATTTAATTTTAATATCAAAATTATATTAATTTTACTTAATTAAATTTAATAATCAAATTGAATTAATTTTCATCCGGGTATTAAAATTTAATTATTTTTCATCCATAATTAATAAATTAATTAATTTAATTTAAATTCTATAATTAAATTAATTAATTAAAATTAAGACTTGGGTCTAGAAACCTTGCTCTATATCGTCTCTGATCCCACTAAACTTGTGTTGACTCATAATGGGTTGGGAATAACTTGTGTTTAGTTTAACTAGTGTAGTTAGGTTTGCCTAGACCCAAGGTTGGTCAGGCAGATCTACCTGGTACGGTTTGGAGGCAAACAGGACCCTGTAGAAATAGTTAGGGTTACCTATCTCCGAGTGAAGACCACAGGCGGCGGCTAGTAGCACCAGCAGGAGCAGGATGTTGTTGTCTGGAAACGTTCAGAATGCTTTACCGGCTAGGATCCTGCAGGCATGGTGGACGACGGCCGGTGCAAAGATGTCGGCCAGTAAGATCTATCCGGCGCGACCCGTCAGGGTGGCCGAAACTAAGCACACCGGAGCCCTGCGGCAGAGGGGAGGTCGGCCTCAAGCTAGAGCCAGTTGGTACCGCCAACAGGACAAGGATGGTAGCCCGAGGAAGAGGGTAGCGGTGCCGAGTGGGGTTTTCAGCACAAGACGCTGGCTCTAGGGAAGGCGGGACTGGGGCAGCGCCAGGAGTGGTAGAGGCCGGAGTCGACCGGGACGGTGACATGCCCTCCGGTAGCATTCTGAGGAAGGGGGTGATGGTTGGGCAGCGGCCTGGTGTGGGTGTGCGACAGCAGTGACCGAGAGGGAAGTCTATGTTGTAGGCTCTGTTGGAATTGCAAACCAAAAAATATGAGTCAAAGCTGCCTGCGGCGTCATTTATTACATGCACATTTTTTTCTTCCATGGGTCAACCTCCATTTATTTTCTTTGAATAAATTTAAATGCTTTGCATTTAAAGATTTGGTATATCTTTGTACTGTCATAAATGCTCTGCATTTAGTATTTTGGTCTTTCCTTGTACCATCACAGATTCTCTGTATTTTATGTTTTGGTCTTTATTTGTACCAACATAAATGCTAGGCATTTAATGTTGTGGGTCTATAAATTGATGTAATTGTAGCCTAAAATTTCAATTGTGAAATTGTGAAAAATTGTGAAGTTGTGTGAAATACAAAGCTTGAAAGCTTCTTTGTGTCGTGTGCCAATATTCTACCTCTTTCATTCTTTCTCTCATATTTCTCGGCTTGTATAGCCAACAAACTGGTATTAGAGGCCAAGTTACCAAGATCCTCCAATTTTTTTTTAAGATGGCCGCAATCCAGCCGCAAGTTCCGAAGCTGTCTAAGAACAACTACGAAAGGTGGTGCATCCAAATGAAGGCGTTATTCGGGTCACAAGAATTATGGGAGATCGTTACCGACGGGTATGTTGTACCCACTATGGCGGAAGAAGCTGCCTTCACGAACGAAGAAAAGGTGACCCTCAAAAATCAAAGAAAGAAAGACAACAAGGCGTTGTTCCTCCTCTATCAAGGGTTGGATGAATCAACGTTTGAAAAGATTGCCGAAGCAACATCAAGCAAGCAAGCTTGGGATACCCTTGCCACCGTCTTCAAAGGTGTTGATCGAGTGAAGAGGGTACGTCTTCAAACATTAAGAGCGGAATTTGAAGCGGCGCACATGAAAGAAGTTGAGAGCATTTCCGATTATTTCTCAAGATTAATTGTTATTTTTAACAATTTGAAAAGGAATGGTGAAAAAATGGATGACATTCGAGTTATCGAAAAATCACTTCGATCTCTCACAACCAAGTTTGAGCATGTGGTTGTGGAAATCGAAGAATCAAAAGATTTGGAGAAACTATCCATTGAAGAACTGATGGGGGCGTTGCAAGTGCATGAGCAACGGATGCAAAAGAATTCCGGTTCAACAATAGAGCATGCCTTGGAGTCCAAGTTGACTCTACAAGAACAAAAGAATGGCCACACGCAACGAGGCGGTCATCGTGGAAGAGGAAGAGGGTGTGGATATTATCCAAGCCATCAACAAAAGCAACAAAATCCTACCAGCTTTCGTGGAAGAGGGAATGGTGGAGGACGATTCACGCGTGGTCGTGGAAACGCAAAGAACATTCAATGCCACAACTGTAAGAAATTTGGCCATTATGCGTCTGATTGTTGGAGCAAAGTGGATCATGATGAACGATCCAACTATGCCGAAGCATCTCATCATGAAGAAGAGGGTACCACACTCCTCCTCGCACAAGAAAAGGCATGTGAACGCCCCGATGTGTGGTATCTCGACACGGGTGCAAGCAACCACATGAGTGGTAACAAACAACTGTTCGAGGAACTCACCGAAGAAGTTCGTGGCGACGTGAGTTTTGGCGACTCATCCAAGGTACCCATGAGAGGCAAAGGTAAGATCAAAATCTATCTGAAGAATGGAGAGTCGAATTACATTTCTAATGTTTATTACGTACCAAGTATGAAAAATAATATCATCAGTCTCGGCCAACTTCTTGAGAAGGGGTATGTCATACACTTGGAAAATTCTCTTTTGTCTATAAGAGATGCTCACAGGAGACTTGTCGCTCAAGTCCAAATGGCGAAGAATCGCATGTTTCCACTGCATATCAACACAATGGCCGAGGAGTGTCTCTTGGGACTCATGAAGAATGACTCATGGAGATGGAATCTGCGATTTGGACATCTGCATTTTAGTGGGCTTAAACTTCTATCCTCATCAAACATGGTGCGTGGCTTGCCAATGATTGAAGCTCCAAATCATGTGTGTGAGGCGTGTACACTCGGCAAGCAACAAAGGAACTCATTTCCAAGTGGAGTGTCTAGAAGAGCAACGGAACCACTTCAGTTGGTTCACACCGATATCTGTGGACCACTTGAAACACTGTCACTTAGAGGTAATAGATATTTTATTACCCTTATTGATGATTTCAGCAGAAAGTTGTGGGTGTATTGCATCAAAGAAAAATCATCCGCTTTCACTGTCTTTAAAAATTTTAAAGCTCATGTTGAAACTGAAAGTGGCCACAGAATCAAAGTACCCAGATCTGACAGAGGTGGAGAATACACCTCAAATGCATTTCAATATTTCTGTAGGGAACATGGCATCAAACAGCAATACACTGCAGCCTACACGCCACAGCAGAATGGCATTGTAGAAAGGAAGAACCGCACCATCCTCGACATGACGAGGACCATGCTGAAGGAGAAAGGCTTGCCAAAGAACTTCTGGGCGGAAGCAGTGGCATGTACTGCCTATCTGCTCAATCGGTGTCCAACCAAGAGCGTCATAAACATGACACCACAAGAGGCATGGAGTGGCTACAAACCGAGCGTATCACACCTAAGAATCTTCGGGTGTGTTGCCTACGCTCAAGTTCCAGAAGCGAGAAGAAGGAAGCTTGATGATCGTGGTGAAAAGTGCATCTTCATCGGCTACAGTGAAGAGTCTAAAGCCTATAAACTCTACAATCCACTAACCAATAAATTAGTCGTGAGTAGAGATGTGGTCTTTAGCGAGAAAGAAGCTTGGAAATGGAATGATGAAGAACCAAACAAAGAGATTCCAGCCGAAACAGAATATCCTGAAGAAAGGCATGATCATCAGGAGCAAACGCCAGCAACACCTTCCCCGGGCACATCCTCAGTACACAGGAGTCCAGGAGGACATTCCATCACTCCTGAAAGGACTCCATCAAGTCAAAATTTGGCGAGCTCATCCTCACCCATGGCGCCCATAAAGATGAAAAGCTTAAGCGACATTTATGAACAAACTGAAGAGGTAAATCTTTTTTGCCTGTATGCAGATCATGAGCCTCTGACGTTTCAGGAAGCCACAAGGGAAGAATGTTGGAGAATGGATATGGGAGAAGAAATTCGTTCCATAGAGGAAAATGACACATGGGAGTTGACCACACTTCCTAATAGCCAGAAATCCATTGGTGTCAAATGGGAGTACAAGATCAAGCGAAATGCTGATGGTGAAATCGATCGCTACAAGGCAAGGCTCGTAGCAAAGGGGTACAAACAGAAGTATGGGGTGGACTATGAAGAAGTATTCGCTCCTGTTGCTCGCCTTGACACGGTGAGAATGATTATCTCTCTTGCTGTTCATCACAGTTGGATGATCTACCAATTAGATGTGAAGTCTGCATTCCTGAATGGAATTCTAGAGGAAGAGGTCTATGTAGACCAGCCTGAAGGCTTTGTTATGCAAGGGGAGGAAGACAAAGTGTATCGACTGAAGAAAACTCTTTATGGGTTGAAGCAGGCTCCTCGTGCTTGGAATGCACGCATTGACAACTATCTTCAAGAGAACGGCTTCACCAAATGTCCATATGAGCATGCAGTTTACATCAAGAATAATGATCGTGGCGATATAATCATTGCATGCTTGTATGTTGATGATTTGTTGTTTACAGGGAATAATCGACAAATGTTCGATGATTTTAAGAAGGCTATGTTCAAGGAGTTCGAGATGACCGACGGAGGTCTCATGTCCTTCTTTCTAGGCATAGAAGTAAAGCAACAACATGGAGGCATCTATATTTCTCAGAAGAGGTATGCTAAGGAGTTTCTTGAAAAATTCAACATGGCTAATTGCAATGCTGTAAACACACCTGTGGCAATGAGCTTAAAACTTAACAAAGATGGAGAAGGAATAAGTGTTGACTCGACTCTATTCAAGAGTCTAATTGGAAGCCTGAGGTATCTCACAATCACAAGGCCTGATATTGTCTATAGTGTTGGGCTTCTAAGCAGGTACATGGAAGCACCAAAAGATTCCCACTGGTTAGCGGCAAAACGTATCCTCAGGTACGTTAAAGGAACGGTGAATTTTGGTCTTTTCTATCCATACAATGAAGAAGCAAATCTGCATGGATAATCAGACAGTGACTGGGGAGGCGACCAAGATGAAAGAAAAAGCACCACTGGGTATGTATTTTTCCTTGGATCGACTGCTTTTACGTGGAATTCAAGGAAGCAAAGTGTGGTCGCCTTGTCTACATGTGAAGCAGAGTACGTGGCGGCATCATCCACTGTTTGTGAAGGAATCTGGTTGAGAAATCTGCTGAAGGAGTTGCAGCATCCGCAGGATGGATCCACAGTGATATATGTGGATAACAAGTCGGCAATTGAACTTGCCAAAAATCCGGTGCAGCATGGAAGAAGCAAACATATTGATACCCGATTCCATTTTTTGCGAGATCATGTGAAGAAGAAAACGATAAAATTGGAATATTGTCATACTACGGAGAAGGTGGATGATATTTTCACAAAGGCATTACCATCAGATGCATTCAAAAGACTCAGAACGATGCTCGGAATGAAGCCGGTTTTGGTTTGAAGGGGAGTGTTGGAATTGCAAACCAAAAAATATGAGTCAAAGCTGCCTGCAGCGTCATTTATTACTTGCACATTTTTTTCATCCATTGGTCCACCTCCATTTATTTTCTTTGAATAAATTTAAATGCTTTGCATTTAAAGATTTGGTATATCTTTGTACTGTCATAAATGCTCTGCATTTAGTATTTTGGTCTTTCCTTGTACCGTCACAGATTCTCTGTATTTTATGTTTTGGTCTTTATTTGTACCAACATAAATGCTAGGCATTTAATGTTGTGGGTCTATAAATTGATGTAATTGTAGCCTAAAATTTCAATTGTGAAATTGTGAAAAATTGTGAAGTTTTGTGAAATACAAAGCTTGAAAGCTTCTTTGTGCCGTGTGCCAATATTCTACCTCTTTCATTCTTTCTCTCATATTTCTCGGCTTGTATAGCCAACAGGCTCATCGTGGGTCTCCTGGGCTGGGAGGAAGGCGGTGGTGGCAGTGGTAGGGTGAGGCGTCTGGGACGGGGTGACGCGCGAGAGCAAGTCATCTGGGTAGGGGCCGACACGGCGGGCTGCTATCAGAAAGCGTGAGGTGGCGCGACTGACAGGATGTGGTGGCAGTCAAAGTGGGCGGTCGCACAGGAGTGTGGCGTAGGGAGGCTAGCGCAGTGCAGCAACCAGGTGAGCGGGCAGAGGGCGACATTGGGATGCAAGTCCAGGAGGCAATGGCCTATAGGATGACCGGACAAGAGTCCACTAGGGCGGCGCCCCCATTGCATGCTGAGGAAGGGATGAACTCGGGGTCCGCCTGGTGCGGCACCTCTGCCAGGAGGGAGGTCGGGGACGACCCCCCACGGCCCCAAAACCTTTTTTTTTGTTCTTTCATGTGCTGCCCCACTTTTTTAGTTTTTTTATGTCTCCTACCTTTTTAGTCTCCTCTGTCTTATTTTTTTTTTATGCCAAAGTCTCCCCATTTATTTCTTTTATGTGTTTTTCCACCAACAAATTTTTCTAAAGGATACTTAGCCTTTAATATATAATAATAATAATTTATTATAATAAAATAATAATTTATTATTATTATATCATTATAATAATAAAATAAATATTATTATAATATTATTATTATTATGAAAATTATTAAATTATAAAATTATAATTTGTACAATTAAGATCATTTCCAATGAACTGATCTAAACTTGACTGGTTCAGCAGGATGAAATAAAATTTTAGAACATGAGATCAAACCGCATATTTATCCAATCCGAAAATTTAAAATGGTTGTTATGTGGTCGTTCTTCATCGGATAGATGCATAGTTTGAAACATTGGGACTGTCTTTAAACCCTCTTCTTAATTGTAATGCAAATTTAATTTTCTAGGCTCAGAAAATTTACACAATCTCTCTGATATCACTAATGGGTTCCGGGGCCCGTAGTGAAAGCCAGTGGACCAGGGATTTTAAATTTTTTCATCGACGGGATGACGGAACTTTTTGTCTCCAATTATCGGAGACTCTATAAGGTCTAAGGATGTCGCGTAAATTATAAAGAGCACAAAATAAAACTAAAAAACATGCTCATTGCTAATATGATGTGGCAGTCGACTGCAACTTGTCGATGGCGGTCGTTGCTCAAAGGATCTTTATTAGGAACCCTCTATATCATCCACACACACTTCAAAAATCTTCTAGAACATCAATTATTGAATTTTGGGTGCTAGCGCAGTGATTCGATGATGTCTTCTACGTCCCGACAATCACCGCATCAAGATCTCTTCAATGCTTGAGGAATATCTTGATCTTAGCTCTTGGATCAAATGGTTCTCTCTCTAGGAAGCTGGAGGAGATACATGCTCTCATTTTCATTCCATAAAAGTGAATGAATAGTTATAATGGCCACCCAATAGATAGATCCTCCTCTTTTATTTATATTGATGTTGTTGAATACCCGATTGGGTTTCCCGACCCTCATTTATTTTAACGTCCACTAAATAAATAATTTCAATGAACTAAACTATGTCAATATTATTTATTATTTTATCACATACCTATAATATATATAAAATATATTACATGATAATAATTGATCCCTTTAACTCAACTCGCTATCCCGCTTTCTATTAAACGAACCGTGAATATTAAAATAATATTCGTTCGATTAATATTTTCTCATATTTACTAAACTTGTTAATACATTAAATAAATTCAATCTCAATTATTCATAACTTGAATAATAATGAATTTATTTAATTCTTTTGGTGATCGAAAACTTGGACAACACTCGGACCCCATCGTGGGGCCCACCATGTCTATATACCTATTCAACTGAATAGGGTCGATTTTTGAATAGGCTATTGCGTGCGACCCTCTATGCCCTTATCTCAATAGCAGTGAATAAAATCCACAGACCAAGAATGGTGTCTAGTGACCCATCATGGCCTCTAAAGAGATAAGAATTTTCATAGAAACGAAAACCAACTTATAAACATTGACTGTGTACTATAATATCTTTATCATTGAATATCTCATAAAGCAGGAAGCACACTTATGTCATCATAATTTCTTTGCTTTATTATTTTTTGATTTATCAAGATGGATTTCCCTTTTGACTGATTTATCCAGTGACTTATGAAGGTAGCACCATCCTGATCAACCAGGACTGAGATATACAGCTTTTTAAACTTAGAAGAGGAAAACCCTTTCTTGACCATTCAACCAATGTCATACCACCAACGACGCACCCAACACAAGATACCTCTCCATGATTTCAATAACATGGTTTTTTCCTTGCATCAAAGTACGCAATAAAATGGTACACATTAGTAATGATCTCATGTTAGGAGACCTATACACATGTCTATAGATAGGAACAAACAATGACACCCAAAACATGTGGTTTTTCTATTGGCGGGTCTGTCCTCATGATCTCACTACTAAAGATACCCAAGTGAGAACTTCATGAGAAGAAGTCTCAATATTTATGCGCCCCCAGCACCTAATAGTCAAATATCTACTGTGTTCAGTCAGTAATATGTATCTAGACCATAGACATTATATTTAAGATTAATGTCACAGTATCTCAAGGTTCTCATTTTAGCATGGAATTTGCTATAACCATTTGATACGACAATTAATCTTTGGACATTACCATTTCTATAGTGGATATGTAGAAAAGTATACACTATAATCGTAAGATTACAACATGTATAAATAACTGTTTACATGATATGGTAATCAAAAGTACTGCATGGTTGGGTTTTGGGCACCCGCTATTTCAACACAGCCAAGGGGAGTCAAAAGTTATGAAGAATATATTAGTTTCCCAATGGGAGAATCCCATGTTGTACAAGTCCTTGTTAGTAAAACTCCACTCCATTTTATCATAAGTTTTGTGAATGTCCACCTTGACCACAAAGTTGGAGTTGAGAGTTTTCTTATTGATATCCCCAAACATTTCATGTGCCATTGAAATGGAAGCTTGGGATGATCTTCTCTTGATGAATTCATGGTGGTTCTCTAAGCCCCAATGGGGTAGATAGAGAGCATGTCTCATGTTGATAACATCATATAGGACCTTGTATGGGAATTTTCACATACTGATAGACCTATAATGATTAATAGAGGAAGGAACTTTCACCATTGGGATGAGGACCAAGGTGGATGCACATGCAACCCGAGGAAAATATCCTCCTATAAAGAAGTACTGAATGGTAAATATCATCTCTTCTTTCACTAGAGTCCAAAAGGTAATGTAAAAGGAACCCAGGTACCCATCTGGACCTGGAGATATTTCAGGATTGAGTGCACAAACTGCCTTCCATATTTCGGGTTCCTCAAGAATATTTTTAAAGAGCCTGTTAATATATCTGAAAACCACCCTATGAGTCACGTCAAAGAGGTTGTTTGTTCCCTTGGGTAGCAGTTTTTCAAGTTGGGATTTGGGTCAGCCAATAGGCTTTTAAAAAATGCATTCACCATACCACCGGACACCTCCACATCCTGACTGAAAGATACATCATCCATTCTAATATTTGGGTTGTGGGAATTCCATTTCTCCTAAATTCAAGCCTAAAAGAAGGCCATATTCATATCCCCCTCCTTGAGCCAAGTCTCCATGGACTTCTCATAGAGCATTCTTTCTTGTTCCTGGATGAAATCCACTAATTTTATCTTCTTAGACACATGATCATAGAAAATATCTTTATACCAGTTGGTCTCTAGCACCCTTTCCATGTTTTCAATCTCTTTTTTTGTACATTTCAGGTCGATATCAAGATCAATTATATTCTAAAACCATATCTGTCAATCTCCATTAAGTATTCAGATTTTATTATGAAGACATATCAATATTTTGTTTGGTATGGGTTTTAACCATGATGTCCGAACAACTGAAAGGATGTAAGCATCTGACACTCATCAATTGGAATAGAAAAAATGCTTAAAGTCCCCCAATATTTTCTCCAGATGAATGAGGAGAGGGGTATGATCTATGAAATCTACCATGGGATGACTTATCCTTACATTATGAAAGTTTGATATTTATTAAAGATTAGAAATAAATGGTCAAGCCTGCACCAAGTTCGATGATTACCTTTCTGATTATTACACCAATTATACTTGTCTCCAGTGATGCCTAGATCCAAAATCCAATTTCTGGAAGAAAATGATTCAAATTCCTGATGGTATCTCCTTGGATAAATACCACCTCCATTTTTCTCTATTGGATCCAAAATGACATTAATGTCCCCCCACCCCTATGAACTAGGCTGCATCCACTAGCACAAATTTATCCAAATCTTGACATAATGAATCACTTTCCCAAGCTTCACATTTGACATACATGAAAGAGAACAACCTGAAAAAATTTCCTTCAGTGATATTTACTAAAAGATACTAGTTGGAAGCACGGTATAACTCAACGGACACATTTCACTTCCAAAAACCCAAATGTGTTGGTTAATCAGATCACCATACACAAACCTGCATAGACCAAGCCACCCTAAAAAATTAGCAATCTTTGACACTTGTTGTTTAATTTCAATGATAGAAACCACTGAATCATTAGAAAAAATAATTTATGAACCCAATAAATTTATTTTCACCCGGGAACCAATGATCAGGGAATTCCAGATTATGACAGAGATCATAGAAAGTGGGGATGTTGGTCTTTGGCCTCGGGCGTCAGTGATCCTTCAGATTGAGAAGACGGAATAACCATATTACACTTATATTTGTCCCTAGTGCAAACACCATTGGAAGTAGAAGATATTACATCAGTATCCATATCTGATAAATCAGACACTTGTATTGAAGCACTGGAGCCATTAGATAGATCCAGCGAATAACAAAAGACCGGACCAGACTGGGTCGTAGCCACCATGGGGATCTGGGGAGAAGATCATGACTTTCCATGATAGGTTTTGTTCAATGAGTTATTTGGATCCAAAGGAAGGTAAACCAGGAGACATTGGGAGCCATGTGAGTTTGAAAAGTTTCACTGAGACAAGGAAGATGCTTCCCTATCAGAAGAATGACTCAAAAACCTATTGTTCAGACTATCCTTCGACTTGAGCGCATAACCTTCCAACTGAGAGAGATCTTCAATCACCACTGAAGAAGCCCTGAAAGATTCCTCGCTAGGGGAAGACATACATTCATGTGATAATGCAATGAACCAAGGAGAAGGAAGCAATAGACATACACTAGACAAGACCGGAGGGAGGGGAAAAATAGCTCCAAAGGTAGACGACTTGGAAGGAATCTAAATCAAGCACGGGGGCCTACTCCGCTAGAAGGAGAAAATATCTTATCAGGCTAGGGAGTTGGATGAGATGACAACGACATGCACCCAAGAAATTTTTGGGTAGAAATATAATTTTACATTAAATTATACTTTAACTTACCCCTACCTCCTATTTTAATTTCTAATTCTAGGGACCTACATAGTTTCTCAAATAAGAAGCTCTAAAGACCTCTATAATAGGTTTTTGTCCTAGTTCTTCCTTCAATGTCTGATTGAAGCTCTATTGGTCTCATTGGATTCCTCCTAATAAGCTCTCCAGTAATTTATATAGGTTTTTTGTTATTATTTACCTCAATAATTATATTTAGATTCTGGATCATATGCCTTATTTTCAAGGCACTGATCCTTTCTTCATATTTCTTTTGATACAGACCAAAATAAAGGGCAGAACTAGATGATGAGAGTTTTACAAGCTTAATTTAGGTGGTATATGACTCATTCCTCAAGTTTCACCATTTTATAAACTGGTATTTTTATCCACACATCGATTCTAGTAGTCCTTTAATATTTAATTCATATTTTATTTCTTATATTCATTATTATCATATTTTAGATCCCTTTTGTGTAGAATCATTTCACCATTGGAGGTTACACCCTCAACGTGTTCCACCCCAAGAAGGGTGTTTCCATAACTATGACTTTAGTGGTTTGTTTTTTCATCTACACCGTCATTCATGTGTGCTGTGTCTTGACCCTATTAATGGAATTCCCTTCCTTAATAGAATGATTATTGAATTGATAATGGTTATCCCTTGTTTACAATAGTGTCATATAACCCTTATAAGGTAAGTGTTGCAATTAATCAAATAATTTCTAAATTGTTAATTGGAAAGTATGTCAATAAGTATCACTTGGCCTAGTTAATTGTATATGGAGTTGCATATGGTCATCATTCCTTAGCCCACCTTTTCATGTTATAAAAGGTAAAGGAGGGGACCAAATAATTGAATATATAGTTGTCTTATTAAATGTTTTGGTTGCATGTCTTTAGCAACCCTTTCCATGAATAATGGAAGGTAGTGGAGTGAACCTAATGAATTAAAAAGGACTTATCTAAATGATAAATGGTTTCATGTCCTTATTAAGCCTTTTCATGCTAATGAAAGTAAGTGGCTTTAACCAAATGAATTATCAATTCGTATGAGTATTACATGGCCTAATTAATATATTGAAACAAGTAATGGTGCCTATTACGTATAGACCTATTCATTGTAAGAGTGGTCAGAGTCAATCTAGACATTGATTCTTACGATAATTCCTTGTGCACTCGTGGATTCTAAACCAATTCAATGATTGTGGTTTCTAAGAGTGATACCCACCTTGGAATCTGAATTTTTTCTACTAGTGAATATTAGGCATGATGTCGTAGGATCCCTCTATTATCATTTAGATATCTGGATTCCCTAGATAAACTCCTTCGATCCATCATGACACCTTGGACACATGGTGTCGTGGATACACCCATTGGGATTAGTCATTTATTATCCCATTTTACATTTTATGAGATCCTTGGACATAGTCAGAATCATATATCAGTGTAATTCTTTGGGCAATTCCCCTTTGATTACCCGAACACCCTTAAATCCAAGCTACTGGTTATTACTGGGTTGGCATGACCCCCTAGCTCAAGGATGGATTAGTTATTACCTTGGATCCTCTTCTTTATTATCATAATTACTGGATGCCTCATATATTATGGCTCCTTTATTATTATTATCATGACATGATGATTGTGTTGGTTATACCTCATGTGACTTATTTATATAACTGAACTAAAATTATATAATTAAATGATCTCATGTTTAGATACATTACTAACTGAGGTTAAAGTATGTATCTGAGCATTTAAATTTTTGTATTGCTTTACTTTTGTACATACATGCACACTTGGTTCAATTTATATTTCCTAGACTAAATGGTATAGAAGTTGTTGGTGGTGGCCTACTGAGATTTATCTCACACCCTATCTGGACTGGAATTGGTAGTTGGGAAGTTTCCATGTTTTTAAGTGTTTAAAAAGGGAAGCATTCAACCTTGGACATAGGATATTGCTTTATTTAATTAAGATGGATCTTGGTAGTATAAGATAGATCCATGGTTTGGGATGCTAGATAGTTTGGATTTTCTTTTCTGCTTTTGTGTAGCATGTATTTTCTGCTTCTTTGTATCCATGTTTTCCTACTTTATAGATAAATAGTGTACATTAGAATCAAATTTTATATATGATTCATATTGTCTATTTGTGTATTATTATCAGTTTCTTGGTTGTTTATTTCTATATTACTCCTTCTACGGTCAGTTAATTGTCTAGTGTTATTGTGTTTTTTCATTGTTCCATCTGTTTGTTATATTGCTTTCACTATTTACCTATTATTATATTTATCTGATGTGTTCAATCTAGTAATGAGGGAATAATCTCTTTATGGAAACACCCTAGTCCATCACTACTGGTCGGTAGCCTCTAGAATTTGAGAAGATGCTCTTGCGTCCATGTGGCCAACCAGGCTTAGGGAACCTTTGAGTGGAATCCGGGTTCAGGATTTCACAAAGTGGTATCAGATGATTCTTTTCTTCCCTTATTATTTTGAGACAATATATAGGAGATTAGAAATGATTTTGAACTTTTTTATAAGCCATTCTTGGGCATAGATAACCCATGTTCAAGGTAAATTCTGAGTTTCCTGAATTAATGATTATTGTTCTTATTTTTCTTATTATAATTGATATCCTTCCACTATTAGGTGACACACATGTTGTTTGGTTATTATTATTATTATTATTATTATTATTATTGAGGTTTGAATTTCATCATTATCATAATGAGATGAGGTAAAGGGGTATTGTTACAAGCATCATTATAGGAATCTACATTTCACATGCCATGAATATGCCATTCCATTTAGGTGCATTTCACTACTTTCATTTTCCTATATTTCCTTTGATTATTGAGTGAGCCATGCTTGTGATATATGCCTATAATTATCTTTAGATGGGATTTAGTGATTTATAATTTTAATTCATAAGGTGTATGGGCCCTCATGGGTTGGAATAGTTAGTTACCTAGTCAAGCCATCAGATATAACCCATTACATTCTAAGACTGAATGAGGACTGGGATAAATAAAAATTAAATCGGTGTAGATTTCATTCATAAGGAGTATGGGCCCTAATTCATTAGTAATAACAACCCATTTTAAATGAACCTTTGTAAATGAAAATAAGAAAATGTGAACTTAAAAGTAAACCGTTAATTATGAAATAAATGGTTTCCAATAAATAAAGAAGAAATGTGATATTGATCATTCATATACTAAAAACCTTGTAAATTAGACTTGAGCACTTGGCAGTACTTGGCCTTCTAAGCATTTATTTGGGCTAGAATACTTTTATTACTAATTTCTTCCCTTAATTTCTACTTTCACTAGTGATTCTATCCACATAAAAGCTTATTCTAAGGTGTGTGCTTTACATTTGAAGATATATTCCACCATGATTTCCTTGTGTCATGAACCCTAAGGGTGGTGATGACCATGCTCTAGATGTAGTTATCCCTAAGCCTCCAGTCTTACCGCCAGGAGTTCCACTTGAGGTACCACCTAGTAAACCCAATCCAGTCATTAATTATCAACTTTGTGAGAGATTTATACATATAATGCAGTCCATGAAGGGGGATCCATGACCTATACCTATGATGGATAATCTAACATGTGAGTTCCAATAGAAGAATCATCCCACTATCTCAGAGGATGGTGGATCATAGGCTGTTGAGTCTTGGATGGAGGCCACCCTATCTATATTTGAGAATCTGGAGACACATCCATAGCAGAGGTTCAATCTTTCTACGTACATGTTGTGTTATTTTTCCTAGCATAGGTGTTATGTGATTAGCCATGTTTTTTGTCCTTAGGGAATGTTCTGGGATTATTTTTATATTTCCTTCAATGATCACTTATTTCCTCACATGTTGAGAGATGATTGAGCCAAATATTTCATTCATACAGAGTAGGGTTTTATGTTAGTCATGGATTATTCAGTGTGTTTTACTAAGTTTCAAAACTTCAAACCACTTCTATCTAGTGATGATTTGTCGCATTATAAACATTTCAAGGATGGGATCTAGTATTCCATATGTACTCAAGTGAATGTCTTTATCCTACCTACCATTTTTAGACAGTCAATTAGGATATAATCATTGAGTGAAACCTAAGGGAAGGAGAAAGTACCAATCACAGAGGATCAATGCTGAGGTAGGCTGGTAGTTCCTCCGGTATCAGGAAACATTCCCTCGAGGTTTCTCATATGTGCAGTGGCGGTTAGAGTAACTGTATTGGAAGCTATGTTGTATGCCATCAGGGTGGACATATAAGGAATTTGATGTCTCAGTGTGTTATATATACTCTATAGTGTTAGTATTTTTTCTATATGGGGTATATTAACAGGTAATATCATACCATTCCATTTTCTTCTATCGGAAGAGGCTCTACACTAGATTGAAAAATCTCACTTATTAGGCCTTATTATCTTGGAATCAGGACAAACGTTTTACTTAGAGAAAGTGAGTTTTATAGTTGCATGGGATAATACCAAGAATATTTTTGATATACAGATTTTCATAGTGGTGGATGGTTACAACATTCATTTCATACAGGACTTATCACACCTTGATTCACCTCTTACTGGTATTACAAATAAGTGTGTTATGTTTCATTGGTTATATCATGCGAAAAAAGCATTTTAGGAATTAAAAGGAAGTATTTTTTCAGCACCTATTTTGATTCTATCAGAGCATGTAATAGGATATATCGTGTTATTTGATGCAACAAAAATTGTCCTATGATAAGTGATTATTTAGGAGGATAGATTCATTGTGTATGGATCTTAGTAAATGAGGCCTCATGATAGAAATTACCCAATCTACAACCTTGATCTAGCAGCAGTTGTCCATGCCTTACATTGCTGGAGACAATATGTGATGAGTGAGCACTTTTTGGTGTATACGGAACAAAAGAGACTCAAATATATCTTTACAGAGTGTGACTTGAATATCATACAGTGAATATGGGTATAATATCTTTAATCCTTAGAGTTTGAACTTACCTATATGCCTGAAAAACGAAATGAGGCAGCAGATGCACTAAGTCCAAAAAATCAGGCACAAACCATGAAGGAATCAAGTGATGAATGGAAATTGATAGTCCTCTTCTTTGATAATAATTCATATTTTCATGACAGTCAATATAAATCCTATATCTTAGCCTTCGCAGCTACCTCTACCCTAATTAAGAAGGGGAAGACTATTTGGTTTTTAGATCCTGAAGTCTTGGTTATTCAGGAGAGTATTTCTGGTGAGGACCCACCTCCAGATTTGTTATTTGATAAAGAGGATATTATTAGTATGCATGGGAACATCTGGGTTACTTATGATATTATAGATGAAAAAATGTGGATTCCCAGTATTCTCACTGGGCTGTTCATCCAGGTATCTCCAAGATGTATCAAGATATGCAATGCCAGTATTGGTGTCCTGGGATGAAACATCAGATACAAGTCTTTATCACTAGGTGTTCCACCTGTCATCAGGTGAAGGTGGAGAACCATAGATCATATGGATACATGGGGTCCCTCGTACTATCATTTTATATAGGGTAAATCTCTTCACATCATGGTTATGGAATGGGTTATAGAGATATATGGGTACATAGCTGCTTCTGAGCGTAGCCTTTCACCCTCAGAATGATGTCAAATCAGAATGGATGATACAAGTATTAAAGGATATTCTCTGGGCATGAATCCTATATTTTAGTGATTCGTGGGAGAAGCATATCCCTCTCATCGAGTTCTCCTATAATAATATATTTTAGGAGATGATTCAAATAGATCCCTATGAGGCCTTGTATGGTAGGAAGTTTTGTTCACCATTATGCTAGATAGAGGTTGGGGATGCATCCCTACTAGGTCCTCCTCTCATGTAGGAGAATTTAGATCACGTTCAATAGGTCAGGAAGTGTATGTCTACTGATCATTCTAGACATAAATATTATGATGATCACTATTGATGAACTCTAGAGTTTGAGGCTGTGGATCATGTTTTTCTACGGGTATCATCCATGCTAGTTCATAAATGGATTCAGAATCAAGGGAAGTTTTAACTGAACTTTTTTGGGACACTTGAGATTCTGGAGAGATTCTGGCTAGTTTCCTATCAGTTAATACTACCTCAAAGGTATCATTCCATACATAGAATATTCCACATTTCACACCTTCACTGATACCATGCCAACCCATCTCATAATTTTGATCCCGAGGAGGTTCAGTTAGATGTTGATGCTTCATTTGAGGAGTAACCTATATGCATCGTCGACCATAGAATAAATACTCTCCAAGTTTTTTTGTCCCTTTAGTATGATTATTATGAAAACATATCCATGTATGGTATGATACTTGGGAGAAAGAGGCTAATGTATGTTCCCAGTTTCTAGATTTGTTCTCAGATAGTGTTTCACCACCCATGGAATGTGAAGTAGGACACAATATCTTTTAAGGGGGAAGACTGTAAGAACCCTATTTCTATCTTTGGTATAGATCCTTTAAAATTTGGTCTAATTCTTTATTTTGGACTTAATATAGATTCAAAATGATTTTATAATGGCTTTGAGGGAGTTTGGATATTTTTCAAATCTCAAAACCTATCGAGTGGGAGAAATACACTGGCTACATGGTTATTAGAATTCACTTGATCTAGTATGCATGGTTTTTTTAAACATGTGAGTGTTGTATAGAGGAGTAAATTAGAGAGCATGGTTTTCCTAAACCATGTTCCAGGGGTGCGGATGGTCGATAGTGTTTATAAAATCCATTCCATATAGTTTTAGCATGGTTTTTAAAACCATCAAGCCAAACCATGTGAGCCCCCCCTTTAAATAGTGTCATGCACATGGTTGGCGCACAGTTTGGCCAACCATGCATCCAAACCATGTTTCCCTAAAATTTTTGGGGAAAAATCCCATTTTCTTTTAAATTTTAATTTATATTAACCCTTCCTACTAATTTAATTTATAGAACTAGGGACCTCCCTTATTTATATCATAAGAAGCTCTTAATACCTCTTTAATAGGTTTTGATCACAGTTCATCATCTGGTGTCTGATCGAAGCTATGTTGGTCTCATTGGATTCCTCCTGGTAATCTCTTCGATCCTTTATCTTGGTTATTCATTATTATTTCCCATGATGATGTTATTACCTATTATTAGTATGTTTATACATTCTTAAAATTTATTTCAATTCTGGAAAAACTGAGCCTGATACTAGATGACGAGAGTTATATGAGCTTATTGTAGGTGTTCTATGAATAATTTCTCAAGTATCAACATTTTATAAACTGTAGTTGTTATTTCATGATGATTTCATCGAGTGTTTACTATTTTATTCATATTCCTTGCTCATATTCATTACGGTCATATTCTATATCCCTTGATATGTAAAATCATTTCACCATTGGAGGTTACACCCTCAACGAGTTCAACCCCAAGTAGGGTGTTTCTATAACTATGCCTTTAGTGCTTTGATTTGTCTATTTGTGCCACCATTTGGGTGTGTCATTTCATGACCTTATTAATGGAAAGACCTTCCTTAGTAGAATAATTATTGAATTTCTAATGGTTAGTCAAAGTATATGATTTTTTCACTTGACCCTTATAAGGTAAGTGTTCCAATTAATTAATTAATATTTAAATGGTTAATAAGAATGTATATCTATAAGTACCACTTGTCCTAGTTCATTAAATATGAATTTGCATATAGTTTCTCATCCTTATCCCAAATTATCATGTTATGAATGGTAAAGGAGGGAACCAAATAATTAAATATGTAATTGAATTATTAAATATTTTGGTTTCATCTATGTATCACCCCTTTCCATGCATTATGGAAGGTATCAGAGTGAACCAAATGAATTTACTATGACTTTTCTAAATGCTAAATTATTGCATGTCCTTGTAAATACTTGTCACACTAATGAAAGTCAATGGATTCAACCAAATGAATTATCAAATAGAATGAGTATTAAATTTCATAATTTATATAATTAAACAGGTATATGGTGTCTATTACATATGGACCTATTCATTATAGGAGTGGTCATACTCTAGCTAGCCTTGGATTCCTGAGGGAATTGTTTGTACAATCATTGAATCTATTATAATTTAGGGATTCTAGTTTCCAAGGGTGATACCCACATTGTAACCTGCTCTTTATCAACCAATGGATTCCCAACAAGACATTGCAGGTTCCCTCCATTATCATTTAGATATCTGGATTCCTTGGAAACAGTCCTTGGATCCAACATGACATCTTGGACATGTGGCACCATGGATGTGCCCATTGGTCCTAGTCATTTCTTATCCCATTTTACCTTGGACAAGATCCTTGGCCTAAGTATGAATCATATAAAAAAACAATTCCTTGGGTGATGCCCCTTGGATTATATGTAGACCCTTAAAGCTAGACTATAGGTAATTACTGAGTTGGATCAACCCCTGAGGTTAAGGATTCTTGGTTATTACTCTAAATCCTCTTAATTTTTATCATCATTACAAGATTCCTTTTATATATTTGATCCTTTAATAATATCATCATGAAATAATTCCAATTTTGGTTATGCACCACATGACTAATTTATATAACTAAACACAAATGAGTTAATTAAATGATCTTGTGTCTAGAGACATTAATATCTAAGGCTGATGTAGTAATCTGGTTATTTATGTTGTTGTAATGATTTAAATTTATATATAACTTCACATTTGGTTCAGTTATATTTCAAATACTGTATGGTATAGATTTTATTGGTGTAGGAATATTAATATTTATCTCACACACTATCTGGGCCACCATTGGTACGCAGGAATACTACATGTATAGAGGTGTTGACAAAGAGAAGCATCTTTCCTAGGACACCTCATATTTCTTTATTTCATTAGGATAGATCGTGGTTGTATATTACAGAGCCAGGGCTCGGGATGCTGGATAGTTTTGGTTTCTTTTTTCTACTTGTGTATAGCATGTATTTTCTACTGCTTTGTATCCATGTTTTATTACTTCATAGATACATGAAATACATTATCATCAACCCTTGTATACTATTTATATTACCTCTTTGAGTATTATAATTATTTTCTTGGTTGTTTATTGTTATACTTATTCAACTATAGTGGGTTATTGGTCCAGTGTTATAGAGTTTGTTTTAACTGTGAAATCTTTTTGTTATATTTCTTTGGATATTTACTTGTAATTACATTTTTATTATCTATTCCACTCTAGTAATTAGTTAATATTATCCCCATGGACACACCCTAGGCCCCCACTATTGTTCAGCAACATTTTTCATTTGTGGAGACGTGATTAAGGTCATATAGCCAATTTGGTTCTGGGCACCTTTGAGTGGAATATCGGTTCAAGACATCACATGTTGTCTGAAATACCTCACAAATCCCCTAGGGACATGCCTACCTTGTTGCAAAGGTATTTGATCATATCACTTTCACAATACTAAAAACATTGGACACTTGAATCCAAAGATATGATGCTCCTACAGCTCAATAGAAAAGAAAAGGGGTTGCTCGTGGAAATTATCGTGTGTCACTATGAGATCCATAATTGATAACGCAACACACCATAGAAAAGAAGAACGATTTTTCTCGACAACACTTTCACACCTTCATGAGATCTCTTGTCCTTTTCGAATAAATAATAAAATTAAAAATGAAAAAAAATGTGGAATCTTATTTTGAGGGTAAGATATGATGATCTTCATGTGAATATGGTTATAAACCCCCAGGAGATCACCATTTGATCTCATGAAATCCCCTCAACAATCCATCATGATCTCTTGAAGACCCCCTTTGACAATATGCCTTTGTCTCACAAAGGGCCTCAGACAAGTCAACTTCGATAACATGAAGGCCTTCCTACAAGCATCTTGATCTCACGTAGATCCCTAAACATGTCATAATACCCTTATGAATTCCCCTTAACATTTAAGAATTGTTAAGTGAAATCCCTTTGATCAGATGGGGTCCTATGAACATGGTGATGGTGTAACATTCTCATGGTCTCTATATGATGTTATGGATGGCCCAATGAAAGATCTTGAAAATTTAATGATAATAGAATCCCCCCATTGACTCCATCTCATACCTATGATATACATGTCATGAAAGGTAGTGTATAATCGAGCCGATGAGGACAATAAACCCCTCCCCCTTGGCACAAAGGAAGAACATGGATTACCACTTCATGGGATCATAGAAGCGGACTTCTCTGAGTGGCTAGTCATGAGATCATAAAGTTCTTCCACCAGGTAAAATTTAGGGAACATCCCAAAGGCTCACATGACATGGATATGTGCATCATGTGATCACTCTAGAGATCATGTGAAGGACTTTAGACATGTCATCCAGGTTATATGAAGGAGCTCTCACATGTCTACTTGGTCACACGAAACCAAAAATAATATAACACCAGATGAACCTTGAGGTGAATATGCAATAAAGGATAGAATAAATACTAAAAGATGTATTACTTATGCAGATACATATATGTTTCTCCTCATGCACTGCGCGTGACCTACGTAATTTATGCGAAAACCCTAGTACATGTCTCTAAATTCATGTGAAACTCTCTCAACATGTCACTTGGATCATGAAATATCCCTTGGACATGTCAAACAAATCATACGAAATCATCCAATAATGTCACCCAAGTCCTATGAAGTCCTCCAGTGTTTCCATAAAAATCATGTGGTGGTCACTACACATGTCAACCAAGTTATGTGGTGGCACTAGGACATGTTATCCAGATCATGTGAAACCCTCCAAACATGCCAACCAAGTCTTCCGATGTCCATCAGACAAGTTGGTTAGGTTATTCAACACCCCATAGACATGCCAACCCTGATCTTGTGATTCCCCAATACATGTCATTCAAGTTGTGAGATTTCCTCCATACATGAAAGCTTTTATTTTGTGGTGTCCTCTAGACAAGTTAGCTAGATCAGGTGACACCCTCTAGACCTATCAACCATAATTATATGGTGTCCTCTAGATAAGTCAACCTTGATCATGAGAAACCCTTTGAACCTATCACACTGATCATATGATTTAGTCCAAACATGATGAACCTAATCTTTGGATATCCCCCAGACATGTTATCTAGATCATGTGATTCCCTCCAGACATTTCAAACTTTATCGTGCTACATACTCCAGACATTTCATCCATGACCATGAGACACCCTCCAGACATGTCATCCTTGATCATGTGATGTCCTCATGACATGTCATTCAGATTATGAAATGTCCTTTGAACAAGTAAACATGATCATACGATTTTCATTGGACATGTATTTTTGATAACTAGGACATGTCTGGACATCCTCATACCCAATAGAAAGAAAATCAGGACTTGTTAAGAAGACATTATGGATATTTCCCATAGGTAATTGTAATATTTCAAGTAAGAAATCTAGTCTTTTTAAGTAGACAACCCCAGACATGATAACCTTTTCTAGTGGAAATATTTAGGAATACCCCCAATTGAACTATTATAACTTTGATTCCTTCTAAAAATAGGATACATAGGATGCCTTCATAAGGCCCAATTTCTAATGGGATTCTACCTCAATGTAAGTTCTTCCATGTATCTAGAATTCAAAACATTGAGATCCAATCTCTCCATTAGGATTATCATTCTCCCTCATCCACTAGTAGAGTGAGAAGATTACTGAACTTCGATAACTCTAATTCCTACAACAAATAGGATATGTATTATGACTTTATATGGCCTGAGATCTATATCAAACATCCTATAAGTGTTTCTACAATGCGTAAGTCTCATATTCATATGCAGTGAGATAGATTACCTGTTTTTCCTTTGTTTCTCACACTGATCATGGATCTCATGGGATTAGGGATTTTAAATGATCATTTATTTTCATCATAAATCATGATACAAGTTACTTGATGTCCCTTTTTTCTCATAACAATAATGGATCATGTGGTCTTAGGGATTTTCAATTATCATACTATTTTCATCATAAGAAATATGACTGGTTAATTATTGTCCTATTTTTCTCCCACCAAGCATAAATTATATGGTATTATGGATTTCCAATTATCGTATAATTTTAATCATAAATCTACCCAGCAAGGGAAACCATATAGTGTAATCCGCTTTCAATGGTATTATATGAATGGCACCATATAAGGGAATCCACCTCGAGGTAAGTCTCATGGGTGATAATGAACTACGATGAATCTAATTCCTTTCATAACTATGATATGAAGGACACCCTCCTAAGAATCGAGCTCAATACCTGATGCCTGAGTTCCCTCACATACATTCTTTTCATGTGATGTTAAACAAAATGGGATCAACAGAATATGTCGATTTTAATTCCTATTATACACATGATAGGTAGGAATCCTCCTAAAGGTTCAATCCCATCCTTGAGATATTAATCACCACCCTAGATGGAAGTAAACTCTAGACCACCTGGTTATATGGCATAAAAATATAATAAGCTAAACATAAATGGGAAGTGGATGAAGAACCTTGAATATATACCTATTGGATAATTAATATACCCCCCTTTACATATGGAAGGGTTCCATACTTAATCATTTCTTAGGGTAAACGGTCATGTATAAAGATTAAAAAGATATTCTTAAACACGTCTTAAATCTATAAGATAGTCTCAAAGTAGGAAATAATTCACTATAAAAGGGTGTGAAGCTCCAAACATCCCACCCTCTTGATGAATGTGAGTTCTTAAGTTCCATTGGGTATGAAACCCCAATTAACTACCCACCTCTAGAAAAAAGGTTCTTTCTTATTTATTGATATGGGGACCATTGGGAGTTTTTGTGAAAGGTAAAAATGGTAAAACTGACATGAAAAATTGTGCATCACATTCAACCCCCCCAACAATCAATCATCAGGCTTTACCAAAACCTTATTTACCACAAAATAAAAATGGTTAACTTGACGTCAATATCTCATATAATAAAAATGATTTTTTGACAAAATTTTATCAGTGTTATCATGAAATAAGTTCATCCTCACTGTGAAATGTCTACAAGAGTAAAGCAGTTAGAATGAAAATAAGAAAGGAAAATTGTGTTACCTATGCATATATAATTGATCAAGTATCAGCACTATGATGGTGCACTGATCGGTGACCTTTTTCCTTTTTCTCTTCATGAATGTAGATACTTCCCACACAAATAAAACCATGAACTGAGATCATGGCTTCATCTAGTGACTATTCATGAAAATCAACTAAGGCTACAACCACATGAGTTATAGAATGACCTCACCTGATATAAACCTCAATCTTGGGTGGAAAATGTAATAGTCTGGTAACACCCCTAAAACATTAAAATCCTAATCTTCAACGATTCATACAAGGGTCTCCAAAAACTGAATCCAATGAGGCTAAATCAACTGAAAAAAGATGCATTGAAACTAGTGGTACTTGTTTCCACTGCTAGTCACTTCAGAATCTTATCCCTAGAGCCCGAAAATCACCACCTTTAGTATCTCATGAAGGTTGATCAAAGATTCACCTATTAATTCCTTATAGATTAGGATACACTAATGAGGGATCATGTTAATTACCGTAACCATCATCATCTAACTAGTGCCCCTCAGTTTCCTTCTAAGGGAACCACCTGACTCATTGCAACCTCTGATACTCATTCATGGGAACCAAGGAAGACACATTAGTAACATGAATATTTGGATAACCAGAAGTGGTCTAATATCACCACTTCTACTGATGAATCCCACAAACATATTCTAGAGGTATCTAGTGTTAAGGCTCATATTCCTGATCAATCTAAGTAAGTCTATGGGTACATTCCTACAGGAAGCATGGAGGAGGTTCATATAACTACCTCCACGCATGAAGTCCATCCAAATATTACACTAGAATAATGAGGAAATAAGTGGGATCATATCCCTACTTAAATTTATGATATCTTCCAGAATATATTAGAGATAGAAAATATGCAGTTCTACATTCTGGAAACAACTGAAGAACTCCACCAGCATATTCCAACACTAGTAAAAATATAGGTTTAGGAGAATATTTCTATCCCTACATCAATTGTAGCACAATGCGCTAATAATCATGAAAAGGTGATTAATTTAGAGAAAGAACATGTTCTTTCTCCCATACAGGAGGATTATAGGCATATTCTAGTAAAGGAAGATGCATCAGATTAGAAACACATTCTTGTTCCAACTAGGGATCACCAAGTGATATTAGCACATTACTTGGGATAAGAACACATCACTATCAAAAAATATTGCTGAAATAATCCAAAGGCACTGGATCGGGATCATATTTTAGTTCTAATCGTGGCTCACCAAGTGAGATAAGAGCATTCCTCAGGAAAACCTCATATTCCTATCAAAAAATATTGGCGGTATACTCCAAATCCACCAGACTGAGATCATATTCTAATTCCAATCAGGTCACACCACGTGAGAGTGGAACATTCCATGGGATAGGCTCATATTATTATCAGTAAGTAAACATCTCATATTTTAATGGCTCACTGGCACCAGGAATATATCCCTACTTTTGTTGATGAATTACTCCACTAGCATCCTTTGGAGGCTATACAGGATGAGGCTCATATCACTTCTACCATTCTATGGTTCCATCATCATATTATAATAGGGAATGCATATTTGGATAAAACTCATATCCCCCACTTCATTCATGGTTGACTATCATATTCTGATAAACACCCACAGGTAGCCTTATATTCCTTCTAACAATACAGAAGCTCACCGGCATACATCAGCATCTTCTCAGTGGTAGGATTATATTCTTGTAGAACCATACGATTAATAACATATCTTGGTATCCATCATATAGTTGCTTCATATCCTAATAATAGTCCAAAATGGCATATCAACATATTCTAGCCATGATGCCTAATGAGGCTTATATCCCTGACCTCTTCAATGCTAGTGTCCTTGGGCATATTTGATTCATATTCGAAACACCTCAAGGAAATGTCAATTAGTCAACCGAAGAATAAGGTGATCATTAACATGATACTCCTACTCATGGTAGTATAGATATGGATTATAGGGACTAGAATCCTAACATCCATTATAGTCAACCTCCCAACAGTGATATCTCCCCCCCAAAAGGAAATACTCCCCTTTCTTAGACATCTCTCTATAGATTGGTTCTCAAAACTCTAATATATTCATATATAGATTTTATCTAAACATCAGGGTCAACCACATATAGTTTCCCAATTAATATTAGTTCCCCTTGACCATGGTTAGTTGGAGACTCCAAGAATTAATTTCTATGGTTTAACCAAGTGTAGGTGTGTAAGTCATATGAATAAAAATATGATATTTACATGTGGATAGATTTAGATAGAAATAACCTCCCAAAAATTTTCCCCTTTCCACTTCTTGATATGATATCCTAGATGAGTTAGATAAGGGGTCCATGCCTTACCTACACAAAAATATGTTGGCAAATTAGTAGTGGTTAAAGGATATGCACCTACCTAATCCAGGATATGAGGGTCACCTTTAGAAAATAAATATAATCTATTTTCTGTTGGAACTAGCTTCTATCTATATGTAATGGGACCCAAAAATTATAAAATTGTAATGAAAATATACTACATTCTTACATCCATTATATCAAAACTCTTCAAAAACATATTTCCAAAAAATCATTATGTATCGGTATTTGAGGACGGGGAAAGTATGGAGTGTTTCACTTCACTACACCACTAGAATAAAAGACCCCCCTAGATGGGTCATCTTGTAACAACATAGCCTCTAGTGATATCAGTGTATGGGGTAATGCATGAGATAGTTGGTCACTACAATGGAATGACCCCCGCTTTAATTATGACAAGATGTTGCAAATGGAGGGATTGGGCCACCAAAAGGTCATTGTATTGGGCCCCTCAAAACATTGGGAACACATTTCAGACACGGAATAAAAAGTTTTGTCCAACCAATAACTTCCCATATAAAATTACTCTCATTATGGGTTTCTATTGCACCCAACTCATACACATGAATAGATGAGTCAGATCAAACATGTCACAATAACAGTTGCTATAGTAGTCGTCCAAGAGAAAATGTGACCCACCGGGCTGAGGGAATATTTACCACCACCTCCACCCCTTTCATCATCAACCATTGATAGGATTAAATACATATTAGAATAAGATATAAATCAACCATTTCCCACCGGTCTAGGGTAATTTTTAACTCAATGTCCACCACCAGGTTCATCACCACCCAAAAGGGTCCTTTGGAAATCAACAGTGGTTCCAAATCAACCCCAGACAACTGGGCTGGGGGGATTTATATCTCAATGCCTATCATAGGATTCATCAAGTACTCTACCAAAATCATTATATACTCTATAGGATGATCAAAAAATTCCAATAACATCCTCGAATAGTCCCCATCCCATAGGTCTAGGGTAATTTTCATCATCATCAAAACCAAGTATGGAATTCACCTTCTCTGGGTTGGGAGGTAAATATTGATGGTCAGCATCCCATCTGTTTATCCTTCCAAAAGACAAGCCTATACTATTTAGGGCCCATTTTTTAATCATCATTTTAAACTCCCTCGAGTTAACTATTCATAGGAATGTATGGGAAGAATTTATGGTGAAGAGAATCAAACCCTATAGGGGTTGTAAGCCAAAAAGGCGCAATATGGCTATGGGTCATAAAAATCCTAATGAAAGAAGTGTAGAATCACCATGTTGTGATGATATTAAGGGAGAAACTACCATTTCCCAATATAATTATGTGAATTTCATCACCATAAACATAATTTATAATGTGGATCAAGATGAAATTTATAGGGATGAAATATGGAAAATATACCTCAAGAGGAAGGTGATTTGGATGAACCAACTGGGTCTCCACTTACATGAAACCATGAGAGAATACAAAATATAGAACATATTAATATTTATTCTCCACATATATGGATGAAAATGTCAAGGATAAATGAAAAGAAGTGGTCATACCCCACTCATCACCTAGAAGAGTTGAAATTCTTTCATCGGAGGAGCAGTGGGAACAATATGAGAATGAGATAAAAAATCTCATACAACTAAATGAGAAGTTACTCATGGAAAATTTTTCCACAAAGGTATCATCTTCAGGATGATAAAAATATCCATCCTCCCACATATCAAGAAAGAGATGTCCACCTACAAGAGTGTCATCTAAGAATCATAACAATTCCGGATCTAGGCATCTGGTCTACATAAATAAGAAATTCTAAAATGATCGTGGCTTCCCCCATTAAGATGATATCCTCTCACCCAATAAGTCGATCATTAAGTATTAAAACAAATTTAGAATTTGTGTGATATTAAAACTTTGACACCACATCAATCCATTCCCTCCTCTTATAAAGGGGAGGTTACTCAGGCATTAGTAATTTCGTAACTGCTCAATGCCATTGAGTCACCAGCTACTCTGATGGAATCCATGGAAGGGAAACATGAACCTATGAAGCCTAATAATAATTAATATCCTGAATTTCTGGGTGATATATTTTTTACCACCATACATTGTAAATCCTACCTTATCCACTTTTGAAAATGGTAGAGATCTAGGAAAACATCTCACAAACTTTGTATCTAGATACAGTCTGATGATGAGCCCCCGAGATTAGCAAGAGGAAACCAAGCTGAGGGGTTTTGTACTTTCTCTATTAATTAAATAATTTTTTGGTATATTTTTCTTCAAACCTAATATTTTTTAGGATGGTAAGACTGTCATCATCAATTCCTCTATCATTTCAACTCTATGTTAAAAAAACAACAATTTTGGACTAGAAAAACTACAATCAATGTGAAAATGAGGGGGGTTTTAGATTCATAGAAAGATGTAAATGTAAAGTTTTAATATTTTCACTCAGTATCCCTCTCTCACTAGAAAAATTATTGGAAATCTATTCTGAAAATATCTATGATGAGCTGCATACACCCCCGATCCTAATGAGGTATCCATGTGGATTCCATGAGTTTGTTAAAATGGAATAATGTTTGGATGATTCCATTCTATTGACCCTATCTACGTCTCAAATAATTACATCAACTCAAAGGGAAGGTCATGGAAACATAGTGACTAAAATTTTTATACTCAAACCAATATCAATTCCTATTCATAAACCAAGGAAGGTTTTGAACCATTCAATGCCTTCTATCCAGCAGTATCATTAAAAAAATCTCCTTCATCTAGAATAAAAAAGATATTAGGGTATCCTATGATTTGAGGAATGGTTAAATAAATAATACTTCTTATGAAATGAGTAATACCCTATTTATTTCCTTAAAACATTAAAAAATAACCTACTCAAGCTGCCACAACCCTAGAAATCCAATGTGGCCAACCTCACTGATCATCCCGACTACTTCCCTTTACATAGGTGGATGGTCCACACCATCTAGTATTTATTCATCTTAAAATATGTCCTCAAAATAATGGTACATTATAGATAGGTAATTTTGGTACATTTCCCAATATAGTTAACATTTGTAACTATCTTCTATTCAAAATAAGAAGGTGATTGTCAAAAAGATCTGGCTAGGCATGGGTAGAAGTTCAAAAATTGGATGACTCAGAAGACAGTCAACCAATCTCATACCACCCTGAAGGAATAGATTCATAATACCATTAATATCATTTCACCTAGGTAGGTAACACAAAATACACCACCATAATGTGTAGGTAATCATCTTACAAGGGAATAGATATAGGAGTAAGATTCATATCCATATCTTACGTAAGCTCTGACTCTTTCCAAATTCATTCCTAAAACGTCTGAAGAACAAGACCCCCCCCCCAAATAGATCTGTCATCGTATTTAGTGACCATATTCGATTCTATTAACATAATACACTTTTAAGAACCCTTATTTGGTTATAAATGTGCCTTTGAATATGAGTTCCTCATACCTTACCGGGGAGCCAGAGGCTGATGGCGTAGGATTTGATGAACGAGGAACATCATGAACATGGTCGGACCCAATATTTTGTTCATGTCCCCATAGAGGAAATATATGCAACTAAAACCCATGGGAAAGAACAATTATATCTCAATAGAAACAAGTAGGATCCTTAGATCCCTCCAATGGTTTCCCCAGACCAGTCACCTTATACGACCATCTAGAAGGGATTAAATTGTCTGATCAACCCAGACAATGGGGAAGGATAGTGTGACCTGCACCAGAAGCATAAGATACTCCCTATACCTCTTCACAAGAATTATCCCCATCTACCTCAAGTGCTTTAGTTATTTAGCTATATAATAATCAGAAATCCCACTATGAGAATATCTAACCACTGGTACAAAATTACAACATTATGAAGCAGTTGGTGGTTATCCTAACCAAGATCTCAATCCTAGATGTTTTCTATCATTAAAAATAATTTAGAGAGGAACTACATGAGGTCCTACAGATCCCATGTGAATTTGAGATAGAAATAAATGTAGCTGATGTCTATCGAGTGGATACTATGTCATCAGAATTCCATTTTCCCATCTTATTCACAGATTATGATTAGAAAGATGTCATATAAGTACATATCTGATACCTATATTTTTCTGGAAAACATGATATTGTGGATATCTAAATGGATATAATTAAAAATGGTTTCTATATCAACCTCATCATGATATAGACTCTTGTAAATTTGGGAAATATCAAGAGATATTTATCTCCCACAAAGATAATCATTATATATTATGATAAGAGAGAGCAAAGACATGTCGAGAAGATCAAACTCAAGTATCAGTTTGGGTATCTCACATTTAACAATGGGTTCATGGTTATCTAGTAAGAAAATATATTTAATTTACTTCTCATAAGGACTTGGATTCATAGACACATGTCGGTACCTTTAACATTTAACCAATGTTTTAAATGACACATTGATGGGAAGGTCAGCATACTAAATGGTGATAATTCCACCTTTGAGTCTTGTAAAGCCACATATGTTGAGGAAGTATTATATAAAAGGTATGGTAAACAACCTGTTTCACGCCCAAATTTACCCAAGAGAAGAAGGGTAGAACGGTCCTTATAGTGTAGCTTGGGTTGTCGATTCCACAGAGACCTAAGAAGATACCTAAGATACAAAATCTAAGGGATGGATTTTTGGCTATGAAGTGGCCAACTTGGATTGATTTTGGATGGGTTTTAAAGATATCTAATAGATTTAAGTGGATTCAAATTAAAATAATGAGTTGATCCTAGGTTATCGCTCGGGGTGGATTGGATGTATTTTCTTTTTAATGATTTCAATTTCTTAAATTTGAGATGGGTTCATTTAAGGAGATAAAAAAACATCATCACTTACTGGTTTAATTCCTACACCCTCTAATACTAATCACCTATACACTTTAAGGATCAAAGTTTTGAGCACTTCAAGGTAAAGGATCGTATTAGTACTTGAAGTGTGTGGCCTTAAATTCAACAAGGACGATGGAGTTTAAAAATCATCAAATAAAAATCCCAATTAAAGAAGAGATTATACATTAATTAGGTGATAAATAACATCCAATACAGCTCCTTGCTACTCCCTTGGATCAACCCATAAGTGGGTTATCCCTCCATTGATCCCATGGTTTCAATGTAAGTGGAAAGTAGACTCATGAGGGAGGAAATGGAGAAGTAAAGAAAACAACAAAAATAAAATGATCACTCCACCGTTGTGTGAATAGTTTCACAAGGGTTGGTGTGAATAAATTCACACCTTGATCCAACGGTATCAAAGTGATATTAAGAACAACAGAATAAGAGTAGAAGAAGAATTTTTATTAAGAAACTAAAGTGAATTGAACAACTTACATGTGAAAGACAAAATTGAGGCAACAAAAATGCAGCATAACATTACAATTGAACAAAGCATCCATGATTCTCAACTCATTCATCACCACTGCCTTAAATATGAATTTTGGGAGACTTGGGTATAGCTACCAACTGTATAAAGCATATTAATTAATTTTGTTAGGCTATAGGTGGTGGAAAGCTTGTAGAATTTGGACTTTTCCACGTTTGATCCGAGGTGGCAGCCAGTTTTCATCCACCGAACAGACGCGTCTGTAAGACCTTCTAGAAAGCCGAATCAGAGTGGGTCATAGAAGAAGAAAATAGAGATCCTGATGTCTTCTAACCTCATGTAAAATTTGGGCCCATTTGGAGTTGTTTATTCCGAGATATGATCAAATTAGTGGGATGTTTTTCTGGGCCGTAGAATCTGGCCCAGAATTGTATCTCTAACTTGGGCCGCATAAATGACCACCATGGAGGCCTAATTAGCATTAACTCCTGAAGAGTGATTTGTTCCTATACATGTATTATAGCATCCCACGAACGTTGGGATTAATTGGGCCTGTATGTTGGGCCCCACAGTCTCATAAGTGGGCTGGTGTCCAATCTGCCTTCTCCAGAATTGCTTCCTTTCATTGCCAAATATCTCCATCATCCTCCATGAATTCTCCATTGATCCCTGAATGAAACATGTTCATATTGGAGTGTAGATAAATTATTAAATTCAAATATTTATAATCAGATGAATCATTTGGTACTTTAAATGATGTTCAAAAATGTACCACATAATAGTGCATTTTAAGAAGGTATTACAATCATAATGTGAAATGATGTTCAAAGTGTAAAATGCACTAAAATGGTGTTTATGAATAATAACGAACATGAATATTATATATATTACCAATGAATATTAGCCTCATTTAGTGTCTAATCACACCCCCCAACTTGAGTTTTGCTTGTCCCGAGCAAAATATATCTCATCAAAAATGAAATTCGAATTCCCTTTTCCAAAAACATTTTAATACACAATGATCACCAAAAAAAACTTATACCAAAAAATCATGAAACCCATCAAAATATTTTAATACAAGATAGTTTCATAAGAAAATCCCAATCCCAAGCCCATTCCTTTGATCAAATCCATCATCATTCTTCATCCAACTCAATTATGTGTAATGATGTGTTGTGAATCACAATAGATATGGGGGTTCATTTTCATTCAAGGGGGAAATCATGGAAGCGCTAGGTGGAATCACATTTAATCCTAATATGAGTATTCTTCATCCCTCTTTTTTTGATTTTTTTTTTGCAATATTGCTATAGTAATTGAGATTGCAATTAATCAAATTAACCCATGTAGCAAGACTTTGCCGATGACTCCCAGACTCAAAGGCCTTAGGGCACCAAGTGAAGCCCACATACTCGGGCATCGTCTCGAGTTAACTTAATCAAAAACAAAGTCATATTACCATAAATAGAGATAGATTGAAAAACTCAGGGCTAGACAACTCTGGAGTCACGATCCCCAAGTGCCGAAAGCCTCACATTTTATCAATCCATTGCTCTACACGCAAATTTTTATTTTTATTTTTTATTTTTTATTTTTTAATATTTTTTTTTTATATTTTTTTAAATTTTTATTTTGAATACTCATATTATTCATAAAAATAAAACCATCCTATGCTATTTATTATGGGACCCCAAAAATTCAAATTAGTACCCCACAGTCTAGAGGACGTGCATTGTGGCATTTTTTTATTTGGATGAAAATATAAACGATGAAATATCACATTGGACAGCCACACTTTCCAAAATCTATGCTCATGAAATTATACAAGGATTAAAATCAGAATCAGGGCATACTAAATTATTTGATATTCAATTTCAAAGTGTGCAATGTGTATTACCATGTTCAAAGTTAAAGGAATTTTTCCTTCCATTTACTTTTTTTTTTCAAATCATTCAATTTTTGTTTTTGACACAAAAGCATTTTTTTTATTTTATCTCCCCCCCAACTTAAAACAACACTGTCCCCAGTGTTTGAAGAAATGAAAAATTAGAAGGAGTAGAGGCAGGGAATAAAAATTTAAAAAGGAAATTAAAAATGAGGATTATGGAATGAAGTCACCTGGTGGTTGAAGTTTGAAGTTCTTGCCGCTCGAATTTATTCCTTTGATATCCATGTCGCTTGCAAAGTTCCCTAGTGGAAAAAGGAAAAAACAAAACAAAAAAAACAAACAAAACAAAAAATACATATATATATATATATTTATATAATAAAGGAAGTAAAATATAAGAATATATATAAAAATTATAGAATAAGGTAGCACAAGAAGCCGTAGGTCAGTGGTAAGCGCGTACCCCTGTCTCCCTTCGGTCCCGGGTTCGAGTCCCCGCGGCTTCGCCGGTTGTGACAGGGTTTTCCCCACGGCCTATGGCGTGGACTTTTTTTTTGTATTATTATATTTTTTTTCTTAACCTATTGAATAATAAAAACAAAATAAACTGATGATACATTGTCTTCTTTTTAAATTTCTGGGTAAGGTATTACTCAAGGATCACACCACGTGACACGGATGAATATGGTGCTCCTCTTTCGTACCCATCCATACTCATAATAGAAGAACAGTTCAAAAGTCTATTTTTTTATTTTTAAATATAAAAATGATTAAGTAATCTTATTTGAAAAATAAATATTATTCAGAATTATTAGAAACATAAAAACCACGGGTTGCCTCCCGTGCAGCGCTTTGTTTAACGTCGTTAGCCCAACATAGATCCCAAATTTATCAATTTTTTCCTGGTTCATAGATTGGATCAATTAACTCAACATCTATTTCCTGTTTATTGAATGATTCAATGAATGGTTTTAACCTTTGACCATTTACCTTGAAAATGTAACCACTTGTGGGATCTTGAATCTCTACTGCCCTATGGGGGAATACATGATGCACTATGAAAGGTCCTGACCATCTAGACCTTAACTTTCCCGGATGTAAATGAAGTTTTGAACTATACAAGAGCACAAGTTTTCCCGGTTCAAAATGTTTGACCTTGATATTCCTAGATTGGTAGGCTTGAACTCTATCTTTATTGATCCTTGAATTTTCATAAGCCTCCATCCTTAGTTACTCTAGTTCATTGAGATCTAATTTCCTTTTTGTTCCAGCCAATGAGAGATCATAATCCATTTTCTTAATTGCCCAAAAGGCCTTATGTTCAATCTCCACTGGCAAATGGCATGATTTACCATAAACCAACCTATATGGGGACATTCCTAAAATGGTTTTATATGCGGTTCTATAGGCCCAAAGAGCATCTTAGAGTTTCTTAGACCAATCTTTCCTAGAGGGGTTGACAGTTTTTTCAAGAATTTGCTTAATTTCACGATTGGCTAACTCAGCTTGACCATTAGTCTGTGGGTGGTAAGCAGTGGACACTTTGTGAGAAATTCCATATTTTTCCATGAGTGATGAGAATGGACAATTGCAAAAATGAGTTTCACGATCACTTATGATAGCCCTAGGAATTCCAAATCTAGAGAATATGTTTTCTTTTAGGAATCTAATCACAGTTTGATGATCATTGGATTTTGTGGGAATGGCCTCAACCCATTTTGAGACATAATCAACAGCTAAGAGTATGTAGAGGTATCCCCGAGAGTTTGGGAAGGGACCCATGAAATCAATTCCCCAACAGTCAAAGATTTCAACCACTAAGATGGGAGTGAGTGGCATTTGATTCCTTTTTGTGATGGACCCTACTTGTTGACACCTAGGACAACTTTGACAAAATGTGTAGGAGTCCCTTGAGAGGGTGGGCCAGAAAAGACCACATTGAAGAATCTTTGCAGATGTTTTCTTAGAGGAAAAGTGTCCTCCACATGCCTCACTATGACAGAATTTAAGGATGGACTCTTGTTCAGATTCTGGAACACACCTCCTAATGACTTGGTCAGGGCAGAACTTATAGAGGTATGGATCCTCAAACACATAGTGTCTAACATCAAAAAGGAATTTCCTTCGAGCTTGAGTCCCTAAGAATTTTGGAATGACTCCTGTCACTAAGAAATTTGCTATGTCAGCATACCAAGGGCAGTCACTCATAGAGTATAAGTGTTCATCAGGAAATGAATCAGACACAGAAAGGTGATTTGAGTTGTCTTTGAATTCCATCCTAGAGAGGTGACCAGCTACAACATTTTCAACTCCCTTTTTATCCTTGATTGTGAGGTCAAATTCTTGTAAGAGAAGGACCCAACTAATCAGTCTAGCCTTAGCATCTTGTTTTTGGAAGAGGTATTTTATTGCAGAATGGTCAGTGAACACAGTGATGGGTGATCCTAAGAGGTAGGACCTATACTTCTCTAAGGCAAACACAATAGCAAGTAACTCCTTTTCAGTGGTGGTGTAGTTGATTTGGGCATCATTTAAGGATTTGCTTGCATAAGAAATGACATAAGGAGTTTTATCACAATGTTGTCCTAACACAGCTCCAACAGCAAAGTCACTGGCATCACACATAAGTTCAAAAGGAAGGTTCCAATTTGGAGATTTCATAATGGGAGGAGAGGTGAGAGAGGATTTTAGGGTTGAGAATGAACCCTCACAGCTTTCTGTCCAAACAAATGGAGCATCATTTACTAAGAGAGCACAAAGGGGACGGGATATTGAACTAAAGTCCTTGATGAATCTTCTATAGAAACCAGCATGTCCTAAGAAAGACCTCACTTCCTTGACAGTTTTGGGTGATGGAAGGTGACGAATGATGTCAACCTTTTCTTTATCAACTTCAATCCCCCTACTTGAGACCAGATGGCCTAGAAAAAGTCCCTCTTTAACCATGAAATGACATTTTTCCCAGTTTAGGACCAGATTTTTTTCTTCACATCTTGACAAGACTCTCTCCACATTCTGCAGACATCCCTCAAAAGTATCCCCAAACACAGAGAAGTCATCCATGAAGACCTCAAGAAAATCCCCTACCATGTCTGAGAAGATTCCCATCATGCACCGCTGGAAGGTTCCAGGGTCATTGCATAACCCGAAGGGCATGCGTTTGAAGGCAAAGGTACCGAAAGGACATGTGAATGTAGTCTTCCCTTGATCCTCTAGGGAGACCTCAATTTGATTATACCCCGAGTACCCATCTAAGAAACAGTAGAAGGCATGACCTGCCACTCTCTCAAGGACTAGGTCAATGAATGGTAAGGGGAAATGGTCCTTCTTGGTGAATGAGTTTAGTTTCCTATAGTCAATGCAGACCCTCCATCCACTACTCACCCTTGTTGGAAGAATCTCTCCATCCTCATTGGTTATCACTGTGATTCCAGCCTTTTTTGGAACCACTTGGATTGGGCTCACCCATTCACTCTCATCTATGGGATATATGATACCAGCTTTCAACAATTTCAGAAGTTCCTTCCTTACTACCTCCATGAGATTAGGATTGAGTCTCCGTTAAGGTTGACGACATGGCTTTGAATCAGATTCCAGAACAATCCTATGAGTCCCGATAAGTGGGCTAATCCCAGGAATATCAGAAAGGGTCCAACCAATGGCTTTCTTATGCTTCCTAAGGACATCTAGAAGCATCCTCTCATGATTGGCTTCAAGAGAAGAAGAAATGACAATAGGGTGTGTTTGATTGTCCCCTTGGAAGGCATACTTTAGTGCAGTAGGAAGTTCCTTCAATTCAAGATCAGGTTGGTTCATAATTTTAGCAGAAGATTGGGACATTGGATCAAGATCAATTTCTTTTTTAGAGGTTCAGATAGGATTGATTCCTCACATGTGGAAGTTTTAGCTACTAGATTGGATTGATCAGATTTAGGTAAGGAAATTGGAGTGGTCTCCATGAAAGTGGTTTCTTGAAAGGTTTCACTGATTGTTGGACCTAAGACTTCATCATAAGAGCAATTTGAAAATGATTCAAGCCAAGGAGATAAACTTCCTTCATATGAACAAAGGAAATAAATCTCATTCTGACTTAAACATTCATCAAATATTCCTTGATGTTCCATGGATTCATTATCAATGCTTCCTATCATGTTTACTTCATGAATATCCTCGTTATCCCCTATTTGTGAGCTTGCATGATAGATGTTCAAGTCTAGACTCATGTTCCCAAAGGTGATGGTCATGTTCCCATTTCGGACTCGGATAACAGAGTTGATTGTTGCAAGGAAAGGACGACCATGGATGATTGGGGTTTGTTCCTTATTTCCTAAATTTGGATGGTTGTCAAGGACAATGAAATCAGCAGGGTAGATGAAGTTTTCAACCTTTACCAGAACGTCCTTTAAAATCCCCTTGGGAACCCTAATGCTATGATCAGCTAGCTGAAGTGTGACAGATGTGGGTTGGAGCTCTTCTAGGCCTAACTGGCAGTACACAACATATGGGATGAGATTGACACTAGCACCTAGGTCACACAAGGCCTTGACAACTTTGCTTTCTCCTAGTTCAACATTGATGTAAGGGCAACCTGGGTCTTTCAACTTAGGAGGAATGGTCCCTTGAATGGTGGTACTCACATTAGCAGCCAAAAGGACTTGGTTTTTATGTGAAAATTTTCTTTTAAAAGTGAACAAGTCCTTAAGGTACTTTGAGTAGGAAGGTATGGTTTGGATTGCATCGAGAAGAGGAATGTTCAAATTGACTTGTGAGAAGATTTCCCTCAATGTTTCACTCAGTTCAGGCTTGGGTTTCCCCGTCATGTGTTGAGGAAATGGTGCAGGTTGTGGGGTTGTTTGTTGAAGAGTTTTTTCCTTGAAAATGTTATCAGTTTCCTCAGTTTTATCTTGTGGTTCATTTGAATTTTCATCCAAGTTTGAATCTTCAGGTGGGTTCTGAATTAGTTGTTCAGGTTTCTCAATTGATTTCCCACTTCTTAAAACAGTCACAGCCTTTAGTTGTTCATGAGTTGTTTGAGCACAACTTGACTCTCCCCTTGAAGTTGAGGATGGAACCTCCTGAGTAGGCATGGGTGCCTTTCCTGTTTTGATGGTTTGAAGTTCTTGTTTTAGGTAAGATACCTCCGAGTTTATCCTCTCCATTTGTTTGCACAGTTGTTCTAGTAGGCTTTGTGGAACAGTTTGGGTGGGTGCTTGAGTAGGTTGGTTTATCCCAGGGGGATATTTTGGAGGTGGGATGGTTTGTTGAAAATGGACCGGTGGTTGTTGGTATTGGATAGGTTGGGTTTGGAACTGGTTATGGGTTTGGTAGTTCTGATGGGGGTAAGGATTTTGTCCCTGTGGTTGGCTAGGTTGTTGGTTATCTTTCCAGCGGAAACCTGGGTGGTCGTTGTACCTTGGATTGAAGGTGTTTTGGTATTGGGGATTTTGAAAGTTTAGGGCATTGACATCCGCTGGGGGTCCTCCTAGAAGAACATCCTTGATGGATGGAATGGTTGGGCAGTTGTCTGTTTTATGGTCATGTTTGTCACAAATTGTGCAAACAAGGTCTACATTTTGGATTTCATGGACTTTCCTAAGGTCTATCTCTTCAACCTTCCTAGAGAGTGCTGCGAGTTTAGCCCTAAGGCTTTCCTCTTCTCTAAGTGTATGAATTTCAGTGGTTCTTTGTGGCTTTTCAGAATAAGGTGAAGTTCCCCAAGTTTGGTTTTGTTCATCCAGACTTTCGAGATACTCGTAATCATCATTTGGGGCCTTGTTTTTAAAGGTTCCATTACACATCATGTCAATGAACTGTTTGTTCCCCGGACCCAACCCTTCATAGAAAATTATCACTTGTTCAGGTATGGAAAACCCATGGTGTTGAACCATGTTTAGGGTGTCTTTGAACCTCTCCCATGTTTCATAAAATGACTCTCCCTCTTTTTCAAAAAAGTTTTGGATGCTCTTTTTAAGTGCAATTGTTTTGTGATGAGGGAAGTATTTTTTGTAGAATTCTCTTTTCAGTTGGTCCCAAGAGTGGATTGATGCAGGTCTCAAGTTGTTTAGCCAATTTTTAGCTCGATCCTTTAATGAAAAAGGAAACAACCTCATCTTAGCGGATTCTAGTTGATGTGGGGGACACATGGTTTCAACAATGTCATTGAACTCTTTGACATGAAGGTATGGCATTTCTGACTCCATCCCATGAAAGGTTGGAAGGTGGTTTAGGACATGGGGTTTGAATATGTAGTTGGTGTCTCCTATGGAATTGTGTCTAATGCATAAGGGGGCATTGGTCCAAGCTGGAGTGAGGTAGTCGTTCATGGTTTGATCAACTACATTCCCTAAGTTTGGAGCTTCTTGGTTTTGGTTTCCCATTTGATTCCCCCCAGGGTTTACAATTTGATTTTGTGGATGAACCTCCATTGGACTTGTTTCAAGTTCTGACTTTGGGGTTTCAAGAATATTTGAATCTGATTTAAACAATCCCCTAGGTGCACTTGAGTCCCCTATCCTAGGACTTTCCACCCTAACTAGTCTATTTGTGAAATCGTGGGTGTAGGCGGACATGCGCCAAAAAAAAGCGAGAAAGGGACAAGATAAGAGATCTTGGGTGAGAGTAGAAGAATGGAGGTGAAGAAAGAAGGTTTTTTTTGGATCTAAGGTACTTACTTGGTCCCCGACAACGGCGCCAAAATTTGGTTCACGCCCAAATTTACCCAAGAGAGGAAGGGTAGAACGGTCCTTGTAGTGTAGCTTGGGTTGTCGATTCCACAGAGACCTAAGAAGATACCTAAGATACACAACCTAAGAGATGGATTGTTGGCTATGAAGTGGCCAACTTGGATTGATTTTGGATGGGTTTTTAAGATATCTAATAGATTTAAGTGTATTCAAATTAAAAGAATGAGTTGATCCTAGGTTATCGCTCGGGGTGGATTGGATGTATTTTCTTTTTAATGATTTCAATTTCTTAAATTTGAGATGGGTTTATTTAAGGAGATAAAACAACATCATAACTTACTGGTTTAATTCCTACACCCTCTAATACTAATCACCTATACACTTGAAGGATCAAAGTTTTGAGCACATCAAGGTAAAGGATCGTATTAGTACTTGAAGTGTGTGGCCTTAAATTCAACAAGGACGATGGAGTTTAAAAATCATCAAATAAAAATCCCAATTAAAGAAGTGATTATACATTAATTAGGTGATAAATAACATCAAATCCAGCCCCTTGCTACTCCCTTGGATCAACCCATAAGTGGGTTATCCCTCCATTGATCCCATGGTTTCAATGGAAGCGGAAAGTAGACTCATGAGGGAGGAAATGGAGAAGTAAAGAAAACAACAAAAATAAAATGATCACTCCACCGTTGTGTGAATAGTTTCACAAGGGTTGGTGTGAATAAATTCACACCTTGATCCAACGGTATCAAAGTGATATTAAGAACAACAGAATAAGATTAGAAGAAGAATTTTTATTAAGAAACTAAAGTGAATTGAACAACTTACATGTGAAAGACAAAATCGAGGCAACAAAAATGCAGCATAACATTACAATTGAACAAAGCATCCAAGATTCTCAACTCCTTCACCACCACTACCTTAAATAGGCATTTTTGGATCCTTGGGTCTAGCCACCAACAGTACACAGAATCTTAATTAATTTTGGTAGGCTATAGGTGGTGGAAAGCTTGTGGAATTTGGACTTTTCCACGTTTGACCCGAGGTGGCAGCCAGTTTTCATCCACCGAACAGACACGTCTGGAAGACCTTCTAGAAGGCCGAATAAGAGTGGGACATTGTAGAATAAAATGGATCTCAGGATGTCTTATAACCTCCTGTAAAATTTGGGACCATTTAAAGTTGTTTATTCCGAGATATGATCAAATTAGTGGGATGTTTTTCTGGGCCGCAGAATCTGGCCCAGAATTATATCTCTAACTTGGGCCGCATAAATGACCACCATGGAGGCCGAATTAACATTAACTACTGAAGAGTTATTTGTTCCTATACATTTTTTCTAGAATACCACGAAATTTGGGATTAATTGGGCCTGTATGTTGGGACCCACAGTCTCATAAGTGGGCTGGTGTCCAATCTGCCTTCTCCAGAATTACTTCCTTTCATTGCCAAATATCTCCATCATCCTCCATGAATTATCCATTGATCCCTGAATGAAACATGTTCATATTAAAGTGTAGATCAATTATCAAATTAAAATATTTATAATCAGATGAATCATTTGGTACTTTAAATGATGTTCAAAAATGTACCACATAATAGTGCATTTTAAGAAGGTATTACAATCATAATGTGAAATGATGTTCAAAGTGTAAAATGCACTAAAATGGTGTTTATGAATAATAAAGAACATCAATATTATATATATTACCAATGAATATTAGCCTCATTTAGTGGCTAATCACAACCAATAGTGGAATAAAATATGAATGTTATAGCCCCCAGTGGATTGAGTACCTCCCTTTAAAATCTGCAGAGTCTTCTCAACAATGATTTTGTTCTACCCATTAATATGTTTGAGGCAGTCGAATTAACTTCGTATATCCAAGATCCTCATGTCCCTAGTGAAAGCATGAAATAAAATAAACTTCAGAATATCTCTGCAACAACTCTGGAAGTAGAGGATTATAATTTATCTTCCCATGGACTCTCTCACCTTGATAATGATAGATATGTCATCATATTTTCTACATCACCTGAAAATGACTTCATAAACTCAATGGTGGAAGAAGAGGGGGATGAACTCCGGAATGCCCCTCTGGAATTTGAGGAAGGCATATCTACCACCATTGATGATCTAAAAAAATATGTGTACATAAGAATACACACAACCTACATTATTAGTGCATCCATGCCTCTTGAAGAGAAAGATATGTATATTTCATTTCTAAAGAAATATCAATATGTGTTGTCTTGGAATTATGAAGAAATGTTCAGACTAAACCTCGATGTGGCTACACACAATCTAGGCTTACTTGATAACCATTGAGATTTCATGTAGATATATAGAAGGATGAACCCATCCCATGATACTAATGTAGAGTTATAAGTTGACAAATTCATCAAATAAAATTTTCTATAGGCTATGTAATACCGATGATGGATCGCCAACATCATCCCTATCAAGAAAAATAATGGGAAAATTAGGGTATGCATCAATTTTGGAGACCGTAATCGACATTTCCCAAAGTAAAACTTCCCAATGCAGATCACAAAACTCTTGATTAGTGCAGTTTTCTGGATTCTAATCCCTTTCCTTCATGGATGGGTATTTGGGATTAAGCCAAATAAAAATGGACCCTAAATATGAGGAAACCGTTCCCTTTATAGAACCCTAGGGGATCTATTATTATCAGGTCACTCGCTTTGGGTTAAATAATTATAGCACTTCATATCAACGAACCATGCATCATATATTTATTCCCTTTTTGGGATGAATAGGTAAATGTTACATTGAAAAACTGGTGGTCAAATACCTGCAGCAATGTGATCACTTCATGGACCTACAAACTATCTTCGACATATTGCAACATTAAAGTCTGAAGATGAACCCTCTTAAATGTGATTTCAAGATAATTTTGGAAAAATAACCTGGGTTTGTGGTGCTCCATCATGAAATTGATATCGACCTCAAAAATACTAGTGCAATTCTAGAAATGTCACCCCCTCAGAATCTCAAAGAAATGAGGGGCTCAAAGGGAACCTTGCATATATTCATCATTTTATAGCCAACATGGATGGAAAATATCTCCACTTAACCGAACTAATGAATAAGTGAGTCACCTAATAATGGGATGAGTATTTTCATGAATCCTTTGAGAGTCTCAAGTAGTACCTGCTACCCCCACTAGTCTTAATGCCACTGGTGGAAGGAAAGTCGCTTATCTTGTATGTGTTCATCATGGAACAATCACTCCGCACTCTCCTCCCATAGAAAATGATGTGGGGAATGAAAATACTATATAATACCTTAGAAGAACATTTATTATAACTGAGACTCCATATTATGATGTTGAGAAGAACTGGATCATGCTAATTTGTCAATGAAAAAAGTCAGTCATTACTTGCAGCACTATGAAGTCCACTTTGTCTCTCATATTGAGCTGATCAAGTACATTATTGTTCATCCTATGTTGACCGGGTATTTATTCAAATGGGAATTTATTAAAAAAAATATAGCATTTACTTCATCTTTAAAAAGCCAGTGAAAGGGAAGTCCTAGGATGATTTCCTCACAGAACATCATATTCAAAAAGTACACTAGTGTACACCAAACTTCCAAATGGGGAGGTTTTCTATTCCCATGACACTCACCAAACATGGGATATTTATATTGATGGTGCCTCCCAAATTCCTATCGTTAGGAGACTTGAAAAACTAAAGCTCAATCTGGTTGTCTTAGAGATTGTATTTGTTTCTTTAGAAAAATCAATTTTCCCCACTCTTTCACAATATCTAAAGGTTGTATGAATAATGAAGTTGAATACTAATACCTTGTCATTAGCTTGGAACTATCCCTACATTTTCAAATAGCATACTTGAACATCACGGGGGATTCAGATCTAGTGATAAAGTTTATTAATGGAGAATATTCAATAAAAAAATAATAATTTCCCCTTATCAGTAGTTATGATAAAGGATTAAGGGAATAATTCCCTTTTGAACCAATGTTGCATCATGTCCCTCGATCACAAAATGCTCATACTGATACGCTGGATAATGAAACTATAGATCTGGCCAACCCTGGTCAAGAGGAATTTATTTTTTCATCATGCACTAAAGTATGGTCTCGTCTATCATCATCTATGACACGGAATAAATAAATCATATCAACAACACCCCATATCTTAATGAACTAATATCCACCCCAAGAAAGATGGATCCTATAATTAATTATCTCCAAAATGGGTCTCTATTGGAAGACCAATCTAGAAGAGGATATATTCATCATTGAACAATGAATGTCACCCTTGGGGATGGGACAAATGTGAAAAAATATCTCTACAAGTGTGACTTCAATGGAATCCTCATTATATACATATCAGAAGGAGAGATTCTCATTGTAAAGGAAGAATTTAATGTATGATTGGGAAATTCTCATCAGTATGGGACCAGAATCTCCCACATAATCAGAAGGATAGGTTACTAATGGAAAATAATGATATAGAAATGTGTGGAGTTTTCCAAGAAATTTAATACAAGCTAGATTCATGAAAAAGTCATCAATGATCCTCCAATTTTTCTAAAAAGAGCTAAATATTCCTATTTTGTCATATGGGGAATGAATATTTTGGGGCCATACCCCCTTCCACAGTTAAGTAGTTTAAGTACATACTTACTGGTACTAACTTATTTTCTAAATGGTCTGAGGAAATACCCTTCAAAAAAACATAGAATGCAGAATATCATCATATTTTTTAAGTTCAATATCATTACTATATTCGTAGTCCCTCACATCATATTGATGGACAATAACACCAACATTTTTCCCAATTAGTTGATAAAAATATACCATGATTACAACATCGATTCCAACCATTCATCTTGATATCATGTAGTGGTGAATTGAAAAATAGAGGCTTTTAATAAGACTCTATCAAACATACTCTATAAAATGGTGAATAAAGAAAAGAATTCCGAGTTCGACAAGCTTACCCATTATTTCTGGTCCTACCATACCCCCATGCATATTTTTACACATACAACTCCATATTCACTTTTTTACAGAACCGAGATAGTGTTTCCCATTGAATTCCAATTTCCCTCACTACGAATAGCTATCTGTGTGAAGATATCAGATGATGAGAAGTCACAAAAATGGTTGGATGATCTTGAACAGATCAATGAGAACATGTTTTTTTATATTGAACAACCTTAAAGTCTATTAGAAGTGTATCTCTTGGGAATTCAATGAAAAGGACTACCTTAATTCGTTCCTTCAAGGAGAACTAGTATTGGATTTTCGGACCCCAATTATACTAGTAAATAAACTTCAAAAACTATAACCCAAATAAGAAGGCCCTAATATTGTAAATAAGTTATATCAAAATAGATCTTACTCATTGGTCATTATGGGTGGGGAATGCATTACTCCCCCCACCCCAATGTGATTTTACTTATGAAATACTTTTCATAGCTACCATCAAGCATTATTATCATCCTGGCCGGATGATGTTAAACTATACATAAAATGTCTTAGTCCATTGATGTTAAACTGCATGAATACATCATGACCTCTTGATGTTAAACTATATGAATGATGTCCTAACCATATGATTTTAAACTATATATAAAACATCATAGTTTCATGATGTTAAACTAAATAAATACAACACAAACACATGATGTAAAATTCTATGAAACTAGTCCTAGAATCAATATGTTAAACTACACAACGTATCATGTACTTACTACATGACATTAAACTACAAGGAAAATATCTTCACCATGTTATGTTAAACAAAATATAAAGCATCATCTCATAGATGATTCATTGTATACGAATTATATCTATATAAAAAGATAAATAAACTACCCCCATCCTTATGTAAGAGTTAGATACACATAAGGGAATATACCCATTCAAGAACTAAGTGTGGCTTGATTCTTGCCATCATGGGATACATAGTGATGCCCAGAACCTAAATCTTAGGTCCAACCACAATATATATTTCCTAATCACAAGACACCAAATTACGTGACAATGCTCAAGACATATTTTTTAGATCACGTAATCTTCTTCCACATTGTATAATAATAAAATATATAGCTAAATTTCATACCACATGACATTAAACTTCTTGGTTTTTTTAATAAATACATGTGTCTTGATTCATACTATCATGGGATATGTAGTGAAACCCAGATCTCAATTTTTGGGTCCATCCACAATATTCCTTTCTTTATATTGAGTTACTATTGTCCTTACCACATGATGCTAAACTTCATGGCCAATTTCCTTGCCACATGAAACTAAACATCACAATTTCCTAGAATTATGTGTGGGTTGATTCTTATTCCAATGAGAAACGTAGGGACTCAATGATCCTATATCTAGGAATATCCATCTTATGATACAAATTTCCCTTGTATTCCCTTTCAATCATCTTCATTTCATGAAATAAACCGTTTCCATCCATTTTTTCTCACATCGATAATATATCATATGGTCTTACAGACTCCGGTAAAGGATTTCATGTATGGTTGATACATATTAGTTCATGATAGGGTTAAAATGGTCCTGGATGTAAGACCTTAAAATGAACATGATAATTATTTAATGTATGATGATAAATTGCATGGTTGAAGTCTCTTACATGACATAGAACTATGCATCACTCTGGACCTAACTTGAGAGGACCATTATCCTTGGTGTTGGTCTCACAGTACACATTCATTCATGAATTACATGAGGATTGATTCCTACCATTGTATGGTACGTAGTGACACCCATAACTCTAGTCTTGGGTCCAACTGCAATATTTCCTTTTCACATCGAGGAACAAACATCCTTTCCACATAACATTAAACTACATGGTTTCTCAACAACAACATGCAGCATGATTCTTACTATCATATGATATTTAGTGACACCCTAATATTCAATCCTAGGTCTAACCACTATAATCAGTGGGAACAATGCCCCCCTCTACGTATGGGTCAGACCAGCATGGATATTTCCCCTTTAAATAACTACGTCTGGATTGATTCCTATCATCAATGGAAACATTATGACATCTGGAACTCCAATATTTGTCCCAATCGCAATAATTAAACCTATATCCTTCTCCCCTCCTTGCGTACAGGTAAAACCTATAGGTGTATATTTTTTTAAAGAACTATATGTGGATTTATTCCTAATATCATGGGATATGTTTTTATTCCATTATCTATGATATTGGGTCCATATAAAACAATCAATAGGAATAATTACCCCTTTGTGTATGGGTTAGACCTTGGTAGCGAGTATCTCATTTAAGAACTACATGTCTCTTGGTTCCTATCATCATAGGATTGGTAATGAAAAAATATCTCCAATACTTCATCTAGCTACAATATATATATATAATGTTTTCCCCCTCTCTATGTATGAGTTATTTCCTAGTCACATGATGTTAAAATGTACGAAAAAAGGGTATTCACATTAAATGGACCATAAAATCATAATATACCTCTTTCAGAAGAGGTCCAAGTTTTACAAGATCATTCTGCCTATGGACAAGTAAGATCTGTGTATGGATATCTCTCACACTTGATAAATCTATGAAAAGGGGGCTCTGACATACAGTTACTCACCAATAAGGCTATTAGAATATATTGGATTCTCCTTGCATCTAAATTCCTCTAACCAGTGAAAAGTATCCCTGAGGATATCTTGTACAATTTTGATGTCATCTCCCACATCCATACCACATGATCTTAACTATATGGAAAGTAACATTCATACCAAATGATGTTAAACTGAAAGGAAAATGTCCCTCTTGCATGAAATTAAACTGTACTATAGATACATCACCACTAAAGGATGTTAAAATTTGCAGATCATTACCCATTATCATATCTTATAAAAGGACCATAAGATCCTAACCCTATTTAACTAGAGAATAGGTTGCCTTTATCATCTTTCTAGGTACCTCAACCCATAAACCACACTTTATGTCTTGAGCACCTCAAGTTTTTTCAAACCATTCAATACCCTTGGAAAGAAAAATAGATATCTCTATTTGACAATGATATGAATGCATAAATGGATTAGAACTACCAATAAGATACATATTGGCCCTATAGAAAGGTTTTCTAATCCTTGTGGTCTTGATGTCAATGTGAAAGAAATCAGCACCTAAGAGTGTTTTGGTTCATCCCTAACATGGTTGTACCTTAAAAATACTCATAATATGATAACCTTAATCCATTATTTACAACATTGAATTACTCTTGACTCTGGGTATCCTAATTAGTATTATGTGTAGAAAACCCCTCATAATAAGTTCATCTATGTCATGACCTTATAATCATGCACACTTTGGTCAAAGTTGTATGACCAAAAATTTATCCTTTGATGGTACAAATCTCAATACCCTAAAATACTAGTAAAAGATACATAAAACTTTTCAATTTGTAAACCCACAAAGGGATTCCTGAGAAAAAAAAATCAATTCTCTGATCACTAAACTCTTCATATCTAAAGTTTAAGAAAATGTTATAGAATAAGTGAACAAGTCATAAAGCTCATAGGTCCCACTTGTAGGCCTTAATAAAATCCAATACATGTTTATTGGACCCCCTAGTCGAGGAAAAAGTTATATTAATGATCTGTCACATCTCCTCATTGTAATAATGTGTTCACTAGGTGGTGACACAACCATTAGGATGCTTTAACCCTTCTTGAATATTAGATTTTCCAAAAATCAGACTTCATGATTTGAGTTCCTCGGGTCTCCACAAACCTTCAATTCCCCTTATAATAGGATACCTAGATTAAATAGATCCTTTGTTTGAAAATCCATGTATGCTTATAGCACCTACATATGAGCTTCTAAACATCAACCAAATGTGTGATTACCTTGAAAAAAGTTCTTTCTGATCATTGTGAGCCTTGATGTCAACAAGGTAGAATAAAACACCTTAGGGTGTTTTGGTTCATCCCCATAATGATTGTCTTATATCATCCTTACAACCTGAGCACTTCAAACTATGGTTAATAATTCCTATTAACAAAATATTCAAGAGGATTCAACATCCATGACATACATCACCGTGTATTTTACAACTTATAAAATAAGTAATGAGACACGTTATTCCTAAATATTATGATGGACTACACCCCATAAGTGAAAACCATAAGTAATAGGGCATGAGCTTCCAAATTGATAGGTAAACTACCCCGGGGTGCCATAACCCTTCCTAGATAGTTCTTTTCTATATACCCCACTTCATTGACCAAACATTTGATTCTTTAAAAATATTTCATGGCCCTAAAAAAGAGAAGGGATCAATTTTGGTTGACCATTCAAGTAATCCTTATAGACTCATTCATAAGGGATTTTACCCACCGATTAGAGGCATCTCCTCCTTATAATAAAGGAACTATTTTCATTATGAGCCTCAATGACATAGTGGTGGAACTCTTCTCCTTATGGTATTTTGGTTCATCCCCAAAATGTATTCCCCATTCCATGATTCATTTATTCAAGATCATGGGAACATTATTTACACAACCCATATTCCAAATATCCTGGTGGATTTAGTTTCATTAATATTCTTACCAACCACAAATACCATCTCTAAAATATTTCATGGCCCTTGGAGCGGAGTGGGGACACCTTTATTTGACCATGATATCGATGAATAAGGTTTAGACCTAAAAATTAGAGGTATATCCTCTTTATATGAAAGAAATTCCAATCCTTGTTATCTGTGGGAGCATTGTGGAAGAACTCAATGCATTCGGGTGTTTAGGGTCATCCCTTGTATGTCCTCCTCATTCTATATTCAAAACTCAAGTCCAAGAAGAAAGAATTCAAACTGTATGGAATCCCAAGGTCTAAGCCAGAAGACCCTAAACTACAAAAATAGAAATTTTAATCTAAAAGCCCAAAAATCTATAGTAATATAAGGTCCATACTAAAAGACCCTAAACAACATGAATAAAAGGTCCAAGGTAAAATACCCTAAACTATAGAAATAAAAGGTCCAAGAAAAAAGACCTTAAAACTACAGAAATAAAAAATCTTGATCTAAAATACCTTAAACTATAGAAATAGAATGTTAGAACTCAAAGGCCGAAAGATATAGTAATAGGAATCTTGAGATCTAAGACACTAAACTACCATAAGAAGAAGGTATGATCTGTAAGACTTTAAACTACAACATAATGATGGTCTAGTCAGCAATACCATAAAATAATCAGCTGACAAAGAGGTAATACTTTCTAAGTTGAAAAATTGATAATGGTATCCAGGAAAAAATTCAAGTCTCAACTCGCTGGACATGAACTTCATGTGTTCTAGTACATATTGAGTATTCATAAAGTGAAAAAGGAATAAAACTTATTAGGTGGAAAACTCTTAAGGGGGAAGCCAATGAAAAAAATGAGTTCATGCCCACTAGGTTTTCCCCTATATGATGTCTGGAGAAAAATAAAGAAATGTAAATAAAAATATATAAATCTTTTAGGGATCATCATTTTTTCCTAGAAAAAAACAATCTATGTTGGCTAAGTCTGTTTACTTTAGCAAGAAATAGAGTAATTTCCCTCTAAGACATACATTTACCCAAATTGTCATTTTAGAAATCATGTGATCTCATGACAACATAATATCATGTTGGTAGTAATTAATGAGCATTCCTCAAGGAAAATATGTTCTGATTTCAAAAATGAAATCCATGCATTTATGTTTACTTGATATTATGAAAATTATGGGTATTGATGATCAATAAAACCTCAAATCAATGAAATTTCATGCACATACTAAATGAATAAAAATTGGGCAATGACATATAAATTCTATAATATATGTTCATTGATATCATACATAAGGATTAATCTCAAAATACCATAGTCTTTAACATAAATACACAAGTAAAGGAAAATACATGAAATTATAAGCCCATCACAACATGCATTTGGACGAATCCTTGAGATTTATATATTTTCTCTTAATGGAAGTAATGTATTATCATAATTAATCAATAGTTTCAATTTCTACCATATAAATTCACTATGAATCCTTTTTTTTCAACAAAATTAGGTCGGGCCTTCTCCACCATGTCAAGGTGCCCCTACTACTTCAATATAATATTCTATGATATTTGAAGTGAATGATGAAATCGAGATAGATATTCTTACATATATATAATATCATACTATAAATGGATGATTTCAATATTCCTAGTGTTGAATATGTTATGGTGAGTTGTTACCTCCTTTTGATATTGGTAAACTTCGTTTATGGAATTATCCCAACTTTTCTTTGTTGAAGAGAAAGCCTCGACTACTACCACTCTTCATTCAAGGACCCTCGTTTTCTCCCTTGGTTAAATAACCACCTTAACCCAAGAATTGAGGGCATTATAATCAAAACCCTTATAGTCAAGGGTGGTGAATATGAACTGAATATGGACCAGATATTCCTTTATCCCTTCCAAAGGGCCCTCCAAAATTACGGTCCAAATCACCCTCCACACTTCCCAAAACATCAAATGATAAAGTGATGTAAACTCTAAAACATAACTCAAGCTCATAATGCTGATAAGAATATATTCTAGGACTAAGTCACTAAGTGAGGGAGTTGTGATCACGGTCTTTGAAGAAGTGGGAAAGGATCTGGTATCTAAGTTGGTTGACCTGATTGAAGGAATCCATAAAAGAGAAGGGACTGGAACTCTAGAGATCCATAGAGAAGACACTATAATAAGATGCACAAGGTATTATCATTTAGAGGATATATTACATGATACCATTAAGTTACCAATATCTATGACTAATGATTTAAACATACCTTTCTCAACTGTATAACTAGAAACCTCTGTCACCCCAACCCCATCCTCTGGTGAAGTGGTGGCACTCTTTATGACAAGAAACTTGGTAGAACAATCGGTGATTTATATGAAGTTTTACTTTTCTCACCACCTTTTAGGGCTAGAATATAGAAATAAATATTATAAAACAAGAAAAAAATGATTGATATTTCTGATCTCTAAATACTGTTCCCCCTGCTCCAAAACACACCTCCATCAAAGCTAAATTGGTAGAGAAGATACCAGCATCGGTTTCCTCTAGGAGTTTTTTCACCTATGATAGATTGGAAATAATGGTTTTTGGAATATTAAAAGCAAGCACAATGCCAAACTAAGTTGGAAATTCAACCCTTCCTACTTCTTAAGTGGCCATGTGCAGTAGTGAAGGATATGTTGAAGCAACCAGATGCTCACCTGCATCCTCTGGAGAAGATACATGCTCCTCCAAGTGGGATTGATGGTGAATTTCACATTTTTGAAAAAAACAGTATGTGTAACTGAAATATTCCAAAATAAGGGGGAAATGCATCACTTACTTGAGGATTCTGGTGGATAATTCTCTAATAATACAGAGCACTTACTTTACCTTTCCTCTATAAGAAAGGGTCTCCAAAAGATTAAAACATTTAATGTTTTAGGGAATTCACCCTAGGAGGTGTTTATACTGAGGGAATTTTTCAAGGTATGGTAATTGTATCCCTCATCTGGGTTAGCTATCCTAGGGAACCCTCATCACCAACCCTTTGCTCACCACTCAATTCTACTCTAATAGACATACTAATAGAAGAATATACTAGAGATAGTGTTAGATATTGTTCGTATGTATCATCTTGTTGTGTCAATGGGAAAAATATGTTATCATGGCTGTAATAGTACCACGACTATTTGGACATAGTGGAAAGACCATATTTACCAATTCCTCGATGATGGTATGACCATGTTCTTCCGCAGAAGCATCTTGCATGCCCTGAAACACCATTTGATGTACCAAAGTCAAATAGTGGACCCAAACCTTCACAATTTGTATCATTTTTTCAAGATCATAGAATACATCCTTGATCTCCTTAAGCAAGTATTTTAATGTAATTCCCATGGGAACGGTAACATGAGTGAAACCTTCTAATGTAACTCTTCAAGGCATAATATTCCCAAGAGATCATCCTTTAAATTCAATGTTCTCTAAGTCATCCATTATTGAAATTTGATAGTGAATAATATAGCATGTAATCTTCACTCACATGATCTACACTCACTACAGTTGTGTGGGTTGACATATCTATTAGAAAAGAGAGTAATTGTAAATTTATCACTTCCCTATGAGGTGCTATCAGGGCTGTCAGTTCTCTCAAAACAAGGTTCATTCCATACCTTGGATTGGATTTGGAAATTAATAAAAATTTTGTATCCTCATACAATAATGTAGAAAATCTACTATTTTGATATGAGTGGATATGACTTTCACCGTAATGTTGATAGAAACCAATCTTGGCATCGCTGGAAGGAAAGTTTACCTAAACTTGAATCTCCTCCCTGGTGAACATTAGACAGAACTAGAGTGATACTATTTTATGATTCTCATATAGAACATGAATAAGTGGGGGAAATCTTGTCTAAACATGTCAAAACTGATTTCTAAACTAATAGGGTGCATACCACTCATAAAGGATACCCCCATCAATACGGGAAGAAAGAGAGACCTCATTAAGTGACATCATTTAGGATCGGGCCTCAAGACTACACCACCTATTATCAACCATACTAAAAATGGTAACTTCCCCATTGGGTTTGAAGGATAAGTAGTTATAATGGCTCAGGAAGTCCCTAACCTCACAATAATTTTGTGCAAAAGGCTTTAACCCACCGATTCACTACAAAAAAGGTCTGAAATGAACATTATGGATGTTCTAGAAGCTTAGATACACATAACCCCCTAAATGATCCCCTATACAACCCCATAACACCTTAAAGGGACTATATATTATGTGTGGGGACCTTCCCCTATAAATATGGTGCATGAGGTGATATATATTGACCAATATGGGGATGGATAACCCAATATGTTTCCCTCATTCCATAGATGTCACCATCAAGAAAATGGAGACTCTGACTCCACCCTTTTAATTCAGCAAGAGTAAGTACTGACTTAGGTACATAGAGAGGAAATCATCCATATGAACGGTCTCATAAACATCCAAAATAACCTCCCTCCCAGAGTTAGTAAATTCCCCTTCTTCGGTTGTTGTATAATAGGTTCCCTCAGCACTATGAGAGTCCTTTATAGGGCAAGCACTTTTCTTTTTTGTTTTCCATTTCAAAAAGAAAATTCTTAATGAAGTATTTGTCCCATTTATTAAATCGGTTATCTTCCCTAGGAAGTGGGTCCTTCTAAAGGGCCTTTTCATCCAACCTAATCAACTCTGAAGTAATATGAGGGGTCCTATCCACATTTTCTGAAGCATATGGTGGGGGAAAACTCATCATACATCCTTCCCAATATGGATGCTCTACAAATATGATTGACGCCACAAAGACTGATACCCACCTTTCCATGAATCGGGTGGAGTTTTTTTGTATTTAGACTCTAACAACTAAAAAATTACACCATCAAGCCCTTATTATAGTAGGTAAAGGTTTGTGAGATCTAGAAAACCTCATACATACCGATCTATTTCAGCTCTGTAGAAAATATATAGGTGATATACTACACCCAAAAGGTACAACCCAATTCCATTTTGAAAGTTCCTCCCGATCAAAGATCCCAGTTAGAAAACCACTTAAATCTCTAATTTGGGTCGGATTTTAGCGTTATGAAGAGGTACATATGGATGTCGAAATCAAGTTCTTGAAATTTTCCATTAGATTATGGGGTATAAATAACATCCTATACTCATCTATTTGTTTATGCTCAGTGATGAAATGTAATGATTGGGAGATGTTCCATTTGAATGTGTTGTGGGTTTCTAGAATTTTAAAAGTAGGCACAATTGATGATTGTGGTGTAGGGATGGGGGAATAATTGGTAAGACCAAACTCATGGAGAGACAAAAAAATATGAGAGGGGATATTTCTTACGATTTACTCTCATTAGGTTCATAATAATTTTCTATGATGATTAAACATTTCAGTAATAGAAATCACCCACACTTAGGACAATGGAATCCTAGTGATCTACCACTCCTATAGACTCTTTCTTGAAATAATTATGAGAAGTGTGATGAGAACTAGAATCCATATGAATTAAATAAATAATTATATTTCAAACAGCTATAAAATTCCATCAATGGATATGTATAACTCTAGTAGCCTCATACAAATTTCATAAACCATGAAGGGGTTCAAAATATCATGACTCGATACAGGTCTTGAAAACTGCATGACCCATAGAAAATATTGTGACTGCATAACATTTCATAATACTCACGATCACATGGCCCAGAGATCATCATGTGAACCACATGATGGTCAAGAAATCATTCGTCGAACCAACGGATCACAAAAAACACACAAAATGGCCATACGACCAAGGAAATGGGTATAGGTTTAATAAATTGATGAGAATCAACTCATGGTTAGTTCAAAAAAGTGTTTGTAAAAGGTATTCAAGTAGAATGATCACATTTTGACATCTTGAAAAAAAATGTGGCAAAATAGTCTTGTGAAATTGGTCTTGTGATCATTTCATGTGGAGGTAACTCATGAAGCACATCTTGTAATGAGGTCTTGAGAATGAGTCACGTGACAAGTGAAATCGTAAGAGATGTAGAGATTATAAGTTTCTAGTGGAATTATCCACTCCTTTTCCACTTATTTATCAAAAAAATATGTGGAATAATAAAGGTCTCCCGAGAGACCAAACGTTTCCCATGACACTAATTAGTGGCTACCCCAAGGACTCAGGCGGGAATTTATTTCCTCATAACTGAATCCCTATCCCAATAGATATCTCTTATAATATATGTAATTTGTTGATTCTTTCCAAATGAACATTCTAAAATCTATAATTTAATAAATACTATAATCAATTGTATTATTTTATCTAAAAAATAAGGAAATATTAGGAGGTCATCTCACACGGAACTCATAACCTTTAAAAGGAAGCCTGATCAGATGACCCCTAGAAGGTCATGTGAATAGAACATTTGTAGGGAATGATATTATATTGATCATATGGATCCCCTTTTATAAGCCTAAATGTTCTTGTTAAGGTGTCTTGATAGGAATTGGTGATCATTTATAGTCTTCTAGATGAGTTCCTCTAAATCAAGTGACATTTGAATCAGTGGATGCCTAAAAATCATCCACAACCCCATTATAAAATAAATGTGGATAAAGGTGGAAGTATCAGGTGAAATAAAGTTATGTTGATCCTCATAAAAAATTCTCATGTTATATTAAAAACCTCACAAATCCCCCAGAAACATATAAACCTTGTCACAAAGGTATATGAGTGTGTCGCCTTCAACATCTGAAGGACCTTGGGAACATTCATCCAAACATATGATTCCCTTGTGGATACATAGATAAGTAGACGTGTTTCCCATGGTAATTATCATGCATCACTTCAAGATCCATAGTTGATCACGTTATTCATTAAATACAAGTAGAATTATTGTCCGTGACAAAAATCACACACCTTCATGAGATATCATGTCTTTGTGGAATAAAGAAGGAAATAAAAATGGAAAAATAGTGTATTCTTCTTGTGAGGGGAATATGTGTTGATATTCATGTAAATGGGGTTATATGCCCTGGGTGATCCTTGTTGATATCATAAATCCCCCTTGACAATCCATTATTATCCCTTAAAGTCCCCCTTGACAAGATGCCTTTATCTCATGAAGGACCTCATAAAAGTCATCTCCAATCATGTGAAGGCCTTCCTAAAATCGTCTTAATATTATTAATACCCCTATACATATCATGTTGACCTTATGAAGGCCCCTTACATGTCAACATGGTTAGTAAAAATTTATTTTATTGTCTAGGGTCCAATCAATATGGTGATGGTGGGACATTCTCATGGTTTATATCATCATGTGACGCCATGGATAACCCACAGAGGGATCTTATAAATCATCTGATACTAGAATCCCTCCATTTAATCCATATCATACCCATAAGATAAATTTTTTTAAAGGTGGTGTATAATTGGGGTGGTGAGGCCTATAAATCCCCCCCTCCAAAAGGAAGAACATTAATGAATTCTATGCAAGATTTCATGAGCGGACTTCTCATAGAAACCAGTCATGAAATCTCAAAGGTCTTCCACCAGGTAAAATCTAGGGAAATACCTAAGGGATCAAATGAAAAGAATATGTGATTCACATGATCACACTTTAGATCATGGTAAGGACATTGGTGTTTTGATAAGGTTATGCATAATAGGTCTCGTAAGTTTTTTAGGTCACCCAAAACCTAAAATAAGAAAACAATGGATAAAAATTGATGTGAATATACAATAAAATATGGAAGAAATACTAAAATATGGAAGATTTATTTTGAGAAATACATACCGATCTTCATTCGGTTCACATGTGTAACTCCCCAACCCCAAAATCCCAGAGTCAGTGCATTATTTTATTACATTAGCATGATTACAAGGAATCAAATATCGAAGGACTGATTAGTTTAGTATTCCTAGAAATACAGATTATATACATGATACACATAATAAATTAGGAAGTAGAAAATACAAACATGATACATAATAAAATGAAATAAATTTCATCCTTGAATGTTTATTCAAACATTTCTTCTTCATAACCCGGGGAAATAAAACATAATAAGAGTGAGATCAAATGATCAGTAATGGAAAGTAATGTGGAAGAAATAATGAATTAAAAGGAATTAATTAATATGGAAATTTAAATAACTAATAATGCATTCCATTTTAATAACTAGATAAGGAAAAATAAATATTTCAATGTAAGAAACTGAAACACATGTCACTTAATCAATAAAATAAGAATGGAATGCATTCATAGATAAATCGATGAAAAATCCCATGGATAATAATAATAATTACATAAATATATATGAAATAAATGAATAATTATTGGAAATCATGTCTAAGTAACATGAAAAACTATACATCCAAAATGTTTCACAATATAGTTAAAACTCAAAATGGAAACTCATTTAATTTGGCCAAATTATTTGTCTCATGAGAACCTATCGATATATCAAGGGGCTATATAAAAACTGGGCTCCACCCATCATTACCTGTACAAATAATTTATTATATCAATTATTAAAAATAGATAATATGTATAATCAAGTATACGTATTGAATAAAGAATACATATTTATCAATAATTACATAGTTAATCAAATAACTATCAAAGTGAACATTATATATAAAAATGATATAAGGTTTAGGCAATACCAATATCCATTGTATGAGAAAATATATATTCAATTAAATTTTCAATGAAAAATTATTAAAATAAAGTTATTTATTCAAGAGAAATTTAACATTCACAAAAATTAAGTGATATCACAAAGATAATCATTAAGAATATTCTTTAAAGGAATAACCCTTAAACATTCCAAAGTGTCTCATAACACTATCAAACATTTAATTCATAATACCCATGAAAAAATAATATTCAAAAAAACATATAATATCATTATATTAAGGATATTCATGATATAAAATTCCAAAATTCATTATATACACCAAATAAAAGTGAATTGATGCATAATAATAAATAAGTATCAATGGAATGTAAATTGGGATGAAATTCCCTTACCTTAACCTTCCTTTTGTTGTGTGGTATTTATCCTCCTTTATAGTGGTTTAAAATATGTTACTAAATTATATCATAACCATACTAAGGTTTAAAATATCATATATTATCTTCTTATAATATTTTATAACCCATTTATTAACCCTTTTTCATTATTTTAACAATTTCAGTTGTTTATTGCCCAGTTTCTCAAGTATCATTTGACTTATTATTTGTTATTCCTATTAATTAGATAATGGTTTAATAATATCCAAAATTTAAACCATGACTTAATTATCACATATATTTATTACATATATATTTATAATAATCTATAATTTTTTGAGATAAGAAATGAATTGCACAATTCATGGCGACGGTAGGTCGTACGTATGCATGAACGCTACTTTCATTTATTTTTCATACTAAAAGAATTAAAAGTAAATGATAAATATGTATATAATAATTAAATTATCATTTTTATTTTATATATGTTACATAGTTTTATTAAAACCATCCTTTATATGTTTCTTTTATAGTGTGAGTGAGTCACATTGCTTTGATGGGTTGTAGTCCACACTTCCACAAACGATGTAATCATATTTAGAAAAAATGGATAGTATAAGGGTAAACTTCATAAAATAATTAAAAAAGAATAAAGGCATAATAAATATCATATATATTATATATAAATATATTTTCTATAATTATTCCCACCATGAGTGGTGGTAAAGGAAAAAATGAATAATCATCATTTCGTGAGGTGGTAGTTCTCCATACACGTAAACAGTATGTTCTTTACACGTTAGATGGAATTGTGTATAAGTGTAGGTAAAACCATTAGAATAAAAACATAATTGTATATTTAGAATAATTTTATTGTTATATAATCATGTAATAATAAAATTTAATGGGTTGAATAATGTAAATAAAACTAATGATCTTAAGGAAAGATGTTAACTCTTAATTGGGCAACTTCATTTGTTTTTCACCAAAGGGATTCCTTGGATGGATTTATGCCAAAGGGGGTGAGTCTAGGATGAAGGGAGGTATTTTTATGAGATATTTTGATAGATATTATCTAAAATTAATTGGATTTATAGGTGTTAATAATTGTAAGAGGTGGGGGCCTTTTATAGGGGAGGAAAAGTACTCACTAGGTATTTTTGGAAAGATGTTAGGTGTACCCACGTTTTTAACTTAAATAATTCATCCAAAACTAAAAACAATAAATAATTTAAGTTATATGGTATATTTATGAACATATAATTGGTTTTGGAAAATATTATAGTCCATTTTGGTCCCTAATTTAATGGTTTATTCCCATGTTAAGCTTAATTTCACCTTAATCATTGTAATAAATTTTAATGACTTTTACTGATATTTTTTTTGTAAAAAACTAAGTTGAACTTATTAGAAAATATAAATTAATATTATTATAAATATATAATCTATTTTTAAAAATTTAAATAAAAAAATGCAATAAATTAATTTAAATTTAATCATGTTGGGACGACAATGCAGGGTTTTAAAGTAAAAATGTTTGAAAGTTTGCTATGTTTTTATAGTCAATTTCTAAGTGAAATTGATTCCAATAACCTAAATTGGATTAAATGATACAAATATAATATAATTAAAATATAAAACCAATATAATAAAATTAAACTTATAAATAAATTAGATGGAAAAACTGTTTTGAACTAAAATTTAGTATTTTTCACTATTCATTAAAAAATGAAACTTCACATAAAAATACCAAAAATTTACCCTGACCTAATTTTTATCTTTTAAATTAAAATATGAAGTTAATTTTGACATATATAATCTATAAAATTTCCAAAATTTGGATTTAAAATAGGTTCTCCATTAGACAGTGACAAAACTACCTTTATAAAAATATAGTATTTTATGTGTAATAATGGGATTAGTCTTATCTTGTGCCTATCAAATCTATTCGATGAATATCAAAAATATTTTATTGAATATATAACATATATATTACCTTAATATCACTCACTAATTGTAATCAATTTAATTTATTATGATAAAACACCTTTGTGAGCATAAAAATAGTTATCTATAAAGATATTCTCATTATATTCAGTTGGTTCTTATATCCATTTCTAATTAATTTATGACCAATGAATAAATTTTATATTTTATTTAATTACATATTTTCATTAGTTAGTAAATACCATTCATAATATCTAATTTAACATCTATGTTAAGTTTTATTATATTAATTAATAATGTTTTATTAATATAGCATTGTTCGGAAAGACTCAGTCTTGCGTGTAACGCAAGCCAATGAAGAAACTTGTTGTTGCATTTGTTTCACACTAACTCCAAGTCACGTTCATTTAATGCAATAAATTATATTTAATTTATATAATATATTAAATATATTATGAAGTCTTGGGATATTATATTCTCTTATATGCTTAGTGATGTGTGTGATGCACGCTATCAAATACAATGTTCTTAATTTAGAATTTAGGGGTGTTTCATTCTCCCCACATTAATTAAATTACATCCTTGGAATTTAAACATGATCTCAGTAATATAGAGATTGATATTGAAAAAAAACTATTTTCCAAAAACCCACTTTCTAAATAGGGTTAATAACACATCTTCTTAATAAGAGAGAATGGAAAATATAATTTTCACATAACTAGGTTCCCTAGTAGGAGAACATAGGTGGGAAATGAAATCCTAGATATATCAAGTTCTGATGGAGAGTTCTAGAGAACATGTTTCGATGAATTTTGTAGACCAAAAAACCATAATTCAAGGGTGTGAATAAAGGTTATTTACATCATCAAAAATTATTATAATAGGACAAAATTTTTGTTTCAAGACCATTTAACCTATAGTTGAGGAATTATTTTACTCTATATAATTAAACAAAAATTTATATTTCATAAACAAGATCTTATCCTTTAGTTATTCCTTGAACTATTTCTACCTCATTTCTTAGCACAAATTGTATCGTAGGGTGAAGTAATACATCAGTCTCTAAAACCTCATCCAAAGATCATCTTAAACCATTTTGAAAATGATTAACGTTTCCAAAAGATTTTTATCCAATAAATTGGAAGGAAGGTCACTAGATTTTCAAAATGAACATATCATTAGCCTTCAATTAATATTAATTAGCTCTAAATTTTCACATTATAAACATGTGAATAACCTCATCATGTATCCTCTTAAAATATGGTAATAACTCTAATAACTATAAAACCATACTGAAAACATGCCTTTTACTTATTCCTTATGTAAAACATGTACTATTAGATATATCCCTTAAATCCAAAAGTGTTACAAGCTCTATCAATCATAGAATAGACTACTTGATAACAATTAATTAATCAATTTTAAGGTAGTCATCACTTTTCGAAATCAATCATTTCTTGATCATTATATCAACATCAAGAACATATTAAGGGATGTATTTCCCTTAATCGTGTGTTTTATGATAAGTTTAAACTTCTACTGCATAACTTTTCTTGGTACCATTCAACAAATGATCTAAAATATTTATTGAAAATGTACTACAGTACAATCCTTATATATTTCACGATTTATATGATTAGAACATCATCAATGAAATAATTTTTCTATATATTTCAAAGATCCAAATATAGAATCCCATTAATCATTCCAATTCAGTTTTTTCAATAACATATACTTGACCTTGACCCCTTATCTTCTTCTGAGGAATATTCTCTTGACGCTTGGGGAATTTCTTTGCGCCACACCCTATCTTCTTGAAATTGTAGCATCGAATATCAGTATTTTCCTTCTTCCCTTTACAGAAACTTTCTTGGTGACACTTCTCATTAAATTATAACAAACTCCCAAACTATTCAAGCATTTTCTAGGGTGATTCTTTCCTCATTTATCACAAGATATAAAATCCTTCTTTCCCTTTATCTTTTTTAAATCATTCCATTTTTCATGGTGTTTAGAAGACCTCTTCTTCTCTTGGTTTCCCTTGAATACATAGGATCTCAATAATTCCTTCTCTGTTTTTATGGAACATAAAACTATCAATTATTATAATGAGAAATAATGAGAAACCATTGTAGGTTACGAGCGCAGTGAAAGTGCAGTTGAGATGACACCCAACTATACTTTTTACCATGATCAATGATTATTCCAGGATCAATACGACGATGAATTCCAGTCTCCACAGAATATAATCAATGATTTAGATAAAGAAGTAAGAGGCCTGAAACCTTTACATAGGATCTTTCACATCATGTTTATAATTAATTTAATTAATTTCATAAAGAAAAGAATATGTGGATATTTAGTATTTTCTTCATTGATGATGTTGATCATTTGGAATGACTCTTCCAGATTATCTTATTGCGCTTGCGAGGATCAAAACTAGAATCCCTCTAGTGGCGGTCCATGTGTGCTCTAATGGCCTCTGATCGACACCACTCATTCTCCGGGTGCTAGCGCGGTGAAGTGAGTGTCTTGTGTCAGTCGTTCTTGATCGCTTGTTCTTCATCCTTGAAGAACATCTCTCTTTCTTGGGAGGGGCGGGAAGAGGATTAAAGAGAGAATTTTTTTAGCTCAACAATTCTAAATTCACTGAGCGTGCGGTGTGTTCTTTTTGGCACAATAGATGCACTTGTCTATTTATATGCATGGAACTTCAGTTATAATATTTAATTGTAAAATAATAATTAAATACATTCATGAACATAGATAAAAACCCATGCTCATAATAATAATACTACGTCATTATTTGTATTGTGCCAACTTGCACAAAATGGAATTATGAATAAAATTCCATGTCACAAAATAATAGCAACGTCATTATTATTTTAACTTGTTCCAACTAGTTAAATAATTATTTATCATATTTCAAATAATTATTTTACTACCGGACCGACCTCGATCCTCTTGAACTCCACTTCCATTTATAGAACACCCGAATAAATAAATAAATAAATTATTCTATTAAATAAATATTTTATTTACAAACTAGTAAATAAATATTTATTAAATGTTCAATAAAATAAATAAATATATTTCATTTAATTTATGCAATCATTTTAACTTGAATAAAATTATTCCACATCCTTGAGAATAATATTTATTTCATTAATTATATTCAAATAGAATTTAACCATGACCACCAAAAACACTTAGTGTGTTATCCTCTAGGATTCTTTCTCATTATCATTAGGCAGGCATGCCTAAATTCCAAGAGTACTGTCTAGGAACAGGTCAAGAAACCCAATAGAAAGAACGTAAAGTCGCAACAATGACATCCACATACGAATGCTCACTGTGTAATATAATATCTTCATCTCAATATCTCATCAAGCAGGTTTAATGATAGTGTCATCAAACTTTATACTTGATACATCATTCTTTGACTACCTGAAATAAACTCATCGTTACACCATGTACAGGGAATTTCATGCGATGGTTCTATTTCAATCAAAGGGCCAAGATATAAAATTCCATAAATGGAAGGGAAAAATCCTTCCATGACTTATCCATTAATAACATGACACTTGTGACGCAACCAACATACCCTACTTCCATCCAACTATTTTCATGACGGTTTTCATGAGTAAATCAAAGTGCGTGAGTCAGGACACATATTAATGATAATATTAAAGTCTAAGGATCGTTACACACACTCGCAGATAGAAATATCTGATGACAAAAAAACATGTGAAATTACTACTGCCAGGTCTGTTCTCATAATATCTTTTCTTAGAGACTACCAAGTGCGAACTTCATGAGAGGAAGTCTCATCTTCTTACGAGTACTCTCACCTAATGGTCTACCTGAAATATTTCCCATCACAGTATATCATCCAACCATAGAACTATATTTCAGAATTTTGTTATAGAATTTCAAGGTTATCATCATAGCGTGGAACTTCCATGACCTTATCAATGCAAAAAATCCTTTAGTACATTATTACATCATAGTCATGTAGAATAACGAACAATATGTAATAAGATATTTAATATTTAAATAAATTAAATATCCATGTAATCAAAGTACAACCAGTTGGTTCTAGGACACCAACTCTTACAAACTCCCACTTAGACTAGAGACAAATACCTACGGATTTCAATCTACTAGACCTCACATGGTGATCATGTTTCTGCTGAGTCAATGCTTTAGTCAAGGGGTCTACCACATTGTCTTTTGTGGAAATATTGCTCACTGTAACTTCAACTATCTGAGAAAAATCCGTCAAGAGATGTTACTTTTGAAGTATGTAATTCATCTGTTGATGTGGCCTTGGCTCTTTTGTGGGGCCACCGCTGCAATATTATCACAGTACAGTGTGATGGGATCTTTACTGCAAGGTAGCACATCTAGCTCCTAGACAAACCTTCGCATCCAAACTGCTTCTTTAGCTACCTCCAAAGCTGCTATATACTCAGAATCTGCTGTATAATATATGACCACAATCTGCTTTGATCTCTTCCAGCTCACTATACCTCTATTAAAAGTGAAGATGTATCTCATTGGTGACTTAATTTCATATTTATTAGTCTAGAAACTAGTATCTACATATCCTCTGATGACTAGTTCCTCATCTCCTCCATAAACTACGATCACATCCTTAGTACGCCTCAAATAATTTAGGATATTCTTGACTACCATCCAATGGAGGTCACCTGGGTTAGCTTGATATCTGCCTACCTCACTCAATTGATAGGAGACATCCAGACTAGTACATAGCATGAAATACATGACTAACCCAATCATGATAGTATATAGAGTCCTTGACATTATCATTCTTTCATCATGTGTTTGCGGACACATTTTCATGGAAATTTGAATACCATGTGACGCTGGGAACAATCCCCTCTTGGATTGTTTCATACTGAATCTATTCAGTATCTTATCAATTTTTTTACTTTGACTTACGCCCAGCAATCTCTTGGATCGATCATGATAGATATTTTTCCCAAGAATATATGTTGCCTCACCCAAGTCCTTCATGGAGAAGCATTGATTCAACCATGCCTTAACATACTTTAAGACTGGTATCTTGTTTCCAATAAGTAATATTTCATCAACATATACTATTAGAAAAATGATTTCACTCTCACTAAATTGTTTGTAGACACATGGCTCACATTTATTCTTGATAAAACCAAATTTCATTATGACTTAATCAAAATGAATGTTCCATGACCTGAATGCTTTCTTTAATCTATAAATGGATTTTTGCAACTTTCATACCTTATTGGAATCCTTTGGGGTCATAAATCCTTTAAGTTGTGTCATGTAGTCATATTCCTAAATTTTCCTATTAAGGAAGGTTGTTTTGACATCCATTTTACAAATCTTATAGTCATGGTAAGAGGCAATGGCCAATAAGATTCTGATGGATTTTTTCATTGTAACTGGTGAAAAGGTTCTGTTGTAGTCAATACCTTGATGCTATTTGAACCATTTTGCAACCATTCATGCCTTATAGGTACTGAATTGTCTTTCCATGTCCATTTTATTCTTTAATACCCATATGCAACCAACAAGATTTTCATCAACTGGAGGACCTACCAAAATCTAAACTTGGGTTTCGTACATAGAATCCATTTCAAACTTCATGGATTCTTGCCACTTGTCAACATCTGTGCCACATACTGGTTCCTTGTAGGTTTAAGGATCATTATTATCAACTAATAATGATTCACTAACCTTGGTAACTAAAAAACTATACCGTTCTAGTTCAATAACCTCTCTTGTACTCCTACGTAGTTCTTGTGTCTCTGGAACAGTTCTTTCTTCCATGGGGCTTTGTGAAATCTACTCATGTACCAACTCTTATGTACCTTGAACCTCAACTTCATTGAAGCCTATCTCACTCCCACTATCTCTTTTGGATATGTTCTCCCTCTGAAAGAATATGTTGCATCTTTCCACTATAGCCTTTTTGTTTGAGGGGTTGTATAGCTAATATCCCCTTGTTTCCTTAGGGTATCCGATAAAGGAACACTTTGTGCCTTGGGGTGAAAGTTTGTTACCAGAATAGGCCTTAACAACTGCATCACTTCCCCACACATGTAAATTTGATAACATAGCTTTATTTCCACTCCAAAAATCATATGGAATACCATTTATAGATTTAGTTGGTACTTAGTTTAGTATGTGCTCCTCTGTTTGTAATGCATATCCCCAAAAGAATAATGGAAGAATCGCATGACTCATCATTGATCTAACCATGTACAACAGGGTGTGGGTCCTCCTTTCACTCACACCATTCCACTAGGGCGTGTAAGGAGGATTGAGTTGGGGTAGGATCCCAAACTCCCATAAGTAATCAATGAAGTCTTGATTAAGATATTCTCCACCTCGTTCTGAGCATAGTTTCTTAATATTCTTACCAATTTGGTTCTCAACTTCATTCTTCTATTCTTTGAACTTATCAAAATAATCTTACTTATACCTCATTAAGTTGATATATCTATATCTACTAAAATAATTTTTAAATGTTATGAAGTATGAGTGCCCTCTCCTTGATTCAACTGGAAATGGTCCATGCATATCAGTATAAACCAATTCAAGAAGTTATTTAGCCCTTTCACCTTTCCCACTAAATGGGGATTTCGTTATTTTTTCTTGTAACATGCATGACATACGCCAAGTGGTTTTAGTTTGAAAGAATCTAAATATCCACCTTGATGTAACTTTTCAAGCGTTTCTTGTTTATATGACCTAACTGGTGATGCCAAATTTGGGTGTGGTATGAGTCATGTGAAGTATCTTTGTTATCGATTTCTATTACTTGGTTTGTGTAATCCAACATGTAAAGAACATTTTATAAATGTGCCCTACCAAAACAAATTCTATCATTGTAAAAGAAGAAACATTCATTTCCAAAATTAAAAAAAATCCATCTATATCTAATATAGATATAGAAATAATGTTTTTAGTAATAGACAGAACATAATGACAACCTTTTAACACCAAGATCATCCTAGTTGGAAATTTGAGGTGGTTGTCTAATAAAACTACAGTAGAAATTCTTTATCCTTTGGATACTTGTAGATCTACCTCCCCTCGGTCAATCTTTATAAATCTACTTGGTTCTTGTATTTGGATACATATGTGAGCACCAAAAGCTCTATCTAATACCCAATTTATAGAAACAGATAGATTGAATTTGATAACAAACAAACCTGAAGCTTCCCCTTGCTTCTTAGGTTGGGTGTAGTTCTTATTCTAGTGGCCATTTTTTCCACATGTGAAACAAACAGCCTCATGTTCCCTTGCCTCCCCTTTGATCTTCCTTTTCTTGTATGGTTGTGAAGAAGCTTTGGGCTTAAAGCTCTTCGCTTTCACTTTCATCTTATTCACCATAAGGACAGAAGGATTTTCACGCTTCATATCTTTTTCCACTTTGAGAATGAGGATAATAAGATCAGATAGAGACTTATCAATATTGTTCATGTTAAAATTAACAAAACATCGGTATAAGATCTAAGGGAGTGATGCGAGAATGAGATCAGTGCCCATTTATTTATGGAGTTTAAACCCTAGAACCTTCAGCCGCTCAATGTATCCAATGATCATGACTACAAGAGGCCCAAATAGGGAACCATATAAATGTTATTCTAAAAGAGTGCCTTAGATATCTCAAACCTTTCCTCCAATGGCTTGAAGGCCTTCATTTTTTATTGATTTTTGATAATCCACCTTTCAAGGGGTGAGGTGGAACCCTTACAAGGCTCGTAGGTGAAAGTATTACATGGTCCGTAGGCCTTAGATGAATTCAATGCCCATAGGCTTCAAACATTACATAAAACCTAGACTAACTACTTGTAACTGCTCCTCCACAGCATCTTCATCGTGAAATCATCTATCCACCTTCGCATGGTTGTTCAGCTAGGCTTTCCCGTGCATGCACATGCTTTTCACGATGGCAAGTTCCATACCCTCTCATTCTCACAATCCATTTAGCTTCTACTATGGTGAATGCTCCTTACTCATCCTCATTCTGAAGCTTGTTCCATGTAGGTTTTCTAGTTTTCATCTGCACTTAAGGTGGCCTGAAGGCCTTGAGGTGGCCCGAAGGCCTTACTGACCCGAAGGCCTGGGTGGCCTGAAGGCCTTAAAGGACTCGGGGACAAAATCGATGACCAGAAGGCCCAAACGGGGGAATATTATAGGCTGATACAGTGCCAAATAGTTTCTGCTACAGTACCGAACAGTTCCTACTACAGTGCTACTATAGTACCCAGAAATTAGCCTCTGCCTAGATTTGATCCCGAGTCTCCTAGTAAAGACCATGGAGGTGCTTGAGCATGCTATATGCATCCATATTTTTGTGAGACTTAATAAAATCACTAGAAATTATTGATAGCATCAAACATTTAATGTCAACCGCTTCATTCAAATGTTTCTCATAGACCATGAAATTCTCATCACTCACCTCTTTGGAAGGCGGACCAGGTAATGCTGACACCAAAACTTAAGACTTCTATTCATAGAATAGGATAAACCGAAGTTGTCTAAACCATTCCTGAAGTTACTGCCAGTGAGGATGTTGTCTTTATCCAAAATTGATCGTAGGGATAGTGTGGTTGATTAGATTTTCATTTTTTATTCTATAATTAAAATAGTAGATCATTAGTACTTTCTTGATTACATTTTTATGAGAAATAATAAATTAAGTCTTCCACAATTTTATCAAATCCCAATGGCCCTCACCATTGAACTTGGAATGTTCAGTTTCCATGAAATTATAGTGGAAATGATCCATATTCCCATTAATATAACCCCAAAAGGGTTGTTGAAGCTATTTGAAGATATTTATGTAGGCAGGTCTTTGACAACTACGGGCTTGTAGCTCCTTGATCTATTGAGTGGACTCTGTAATCCTGAAATATTGACTTTGGATTTCCTCAACTCTTACCTCCAATATTACACCAAGTCTAGAAAGGGATACTCATCTTGATGTAATATGGTTAATTCAACCCGAAACCTTTCATAAGTTCTTCCTATATAAAAGTAATTGTCCCAAAAACGGTTGGTCAAACACATAGTTTTATTGATTTTGGCCTTTAATCAAGTTGTAGAAATCTTGGTCTGACTTAATATTTTATTTAAGGGATTTTTATCTCTTATGAATGAATTTCTTATTATCATTATCACATGCTTGTTAATATCAAGTGGAACTTACTTAAGTGATTAACCATATCTTGATAATATTTATGCATAATCCTGATTTATTTTAGTTACATATTGCATGCTTGTTTAATTCATTAATTATGTGATTGTGACAACACATAAATAATGATAAACCATGCATCTGACAGAAATAAAATAAAGAAATGGGCATGATCAGGAGATTTTATAATGGTTATTTTATCTAGCGGTTGATAAACCGACCCTGACCTAGGGGAGAAACTCCTAGAACCTTTTGAGATAGTTTTTACAGGTTTCCACCAGTCCACCTCTGTATCTCCTGGGATTGATTTCATCTTGGCTCCAACTTGAACCAACTCCACTATAATATATGCCTTTTTCCAACTCACATGATGGTTAGGGGTAAAGGGGGTTTTACATAAAAGAAACCTTGTTTATGTTGGCCCTACATATTAATGGGGAGAAGGCTCGTGGGCCAACAAATTTAATTTAAATAAATAAATTAAAAAAAACCATCCACATAAAAAGGTCGTGATCTAGTTCATGATCATCCATACATGAAACGATATTTATGAAAAAATAAAACTATCATTTAATTATTTAATCGTTCTTATTTAAGATATATCATACTCAAATTAATTAATTATCATTAATTAATCAATTATTTTATCTTAAACCCTTTTTTAAATTTCATTGAGATTATCATCCATCATAATTTTAAACAAATATATTCATTTAAAATTTTCTTGGTACGTTACTTGTACCTTGGAGAAAACCTGGTGAATTCACATTCATAACTACCCAATGAGTAGAAATAAACATTACACAGATGTTAAATTAAACACATATATAGAAAACACCTATCATGTGTTGCGCCTCAGCTTTATTCCTGCACTATAGTACACGTCTTAAGGGTTTGTATAATATAATAATAAATTTTAATAAATCTACATAATTTGGATGAGTAGACGGTGTGTAGTTACGACTAAACGGTGTGTACTATCGTTCACCATCCATCCGAAGTACATGCCTGGGGATATGGTGTGTAGATTTACTTTGGAAATATTTGTAGTACACATCATGTTCAGTGGGACACACACTGTGTAGTATCCGTGTTACATAGTTTCTAGCCGGGAAAGCTGTGTATGGGGTACACAGTCCAACCCTAACCTGAAGGGACTACACATCGTGTCCAGTGGAATACATGGCGTGTAATCTGAAAAATGTGTGTCACCTATTATTGGTCAACACACTGAGTCATTTAAGACTTATAAAGACTCCAACACATGGCTTGGTTTGGCGGACCATTCTGATGCATTGAATATCAACTACATGGTGTGTACTGCAAAATACACACCGTGTGTTCCGGTTTTATACGGCCAGGAATCTTTGGCACCACTAGATGAGATCCTCTATTTTATTTTAATCAAAAAAATATTGTTTCTGTAAGGTGGATGAGAAAAGAAAGAGGAGGAACAAATCTCAAGATTCATATTTGCAGAATGATTAACTTGAATTGAAACAACTAAATTATTGAATGTGTAAATCATCAATGAAATATTAAAATAATTATAAACTATGATGTAACTGCTCTGATACCACTTGTAGGTTCCGGGAATAGTGGAAGCGCAGTTGGGCCAACACCCAACTTTAACTTTTACCATGATCAATGATTATTCTCGGATCAGTACGACGATGAATGCAAATCTCTATATAATAGAATCAATGATTTAGATAAAGAAGGAAGAGGCCTAAAACCTTTAGATAAGATCTTTCACATCATGTTTATAATTAATTTAATTAATTTAATAAAGAAAATAATACCTAGATCTTTAGTATTTTTTTCGTTGATGACGTTGATCATTCGGAATGACCCTTCCGGATTATCTTATTGCGCTTGCGAGGATCCAAACTATAATCCCTCAAGAGATGATCCACACATGCTCTGATGGACTCCGATCAACACCACACGTTCTCTGGGTGCTCGCGCGGTGATGTGAGTGTCTTGTGTCAGTCGTTCTTGATCTCTTGTTCTTCATACTTGAAGAACATCTCTCATTCTTGAGAGGGGCAGGAAGAGGATTTGAGAAAGTAATTTTTTAGCTCAACAATTAGAAATTCACTAAGCATGCAGTGTGTTATTTTTGGCACAATAGACACAATTTTTTATTTATACGTATGGAACTTCAGTTACAATATTTAATTGAATAATAGTAATTAAATACATTCATGAACTTAGAGAAACCCCATTCTCATAATAATAATACCGCATCTTTATTTATGGTGCACCAACTAGCACAAAAGTGAATTATGAATAAAATTCCGCATCACAAAATAATAGCAGCGTCATTATTATTTTAATTTGTGCCAACTAGTTAAATAATTATTTACTCTCTTTCAAATAATTATTTTACTACCAGACCATCCTTGGTCCGCTCGAACTCCACTTCCATTTATTAAACACCTGAATAAATAAATAAATAATTTATTCTCCAAAATAAATATTTTATTTACAAACTAATAAATAAATATTTATTAAATTTTCAATAAAATAAATAAATATATTTTATTTAATTTATGAAATCATTTTAACTTGAATAAAATTATTCCATGGTCTTGAGAATAATATTTATTTCATTGATTAAATTTAAATAGAATTTAACCAAGACCACCAAAAACACTTAGTGGGTGACCCTCTAGGATTCATTATCATTGGCATTAGGCGAACTTGTCTAAAGTCCAAGAGTACTATCTAGCAATGAGTCAAGTCTCCCAAGATAAAAAACTTAAATTTGCAATAATGACATCCACATAAAAATGATCACTATGTAATATAATCCCTTTGTCTCAATATCTCGTCAAGTAAGTTTCATGATAGTGTCATCAACCTTTATGCTTGATACATCATTCTTTGACTACTTGAAATTAACTCATCATTACACCATGGCCATAGAATTTCTCCCAACAGTTCAATTTCAATTAAAGGGTCGAGATATCAACATCCATAAATGGAAGGGACAAATCCTTCCTCAACTTATCCATTAATAACATGCCACTCATGATGCACACAACATACCCTACTTCCCCCCAACTGTTTGCATGATAGTTTTCATTAGTAAATCAAAGTGCATGAGTCGTGACACGTATTAATGATAATATTAATGTCTAAGGATCATTACACATGCTCACAGATAGAAATATCTGATGACACCAAAACATGTAGAATTCATACTGGTGGGTCTGTTCTCATAATCTCCTATCTTGGAGATTACCAAGTGAGAACTTCATGATAGGAAGTAGTATCTTCTTACGAGTACATGCACCTGATGGTCTTCATGTTGTATGTCACATCATAGTATGTCATCCAACCGTAGAACTATATTTAAGAATATTGTTATTGAATTTCAAGTGTATCATCATAGCGGAGAACTTCTATGACCTTATCAGTGCAACAAATACTCTAGGTCATTATTACATCATAGTCATGTAGAAAAATGAATAATATGTAATAAGATGTTTAATATTTAAATACATTAAATATCTATGTAATCAAAGTACAACTAGTTGGTTATAGGAAAACAACTATTACAACCAGTTTCCTTTAAATATTTGTCTGAAGACCTTCAAATAAGAGGTCAATTTTGCACTTAGTGTTGCATATATAATCTATAGCATACCTGGATAACCTTGTAGAGGTAGATTCATAATCTGCAACACTCTCTTTTTCCTTTTTTATTTACGCTAAGAAACTTTCTATTCACCTCAATTTATTTATCATGAGGGAATTATTTATCGAAGAATGTATCTTTAAATTTTCTTTATTCCATGAGTTCTATTTCTTCTTCTTCCATAGTATTTTGGATCAATGACCACAATTGATCAGCATCACCTTACAGACAATAAACTGCAAGTGTAACCTTTTCCATTTCACTACATCTCAATGCTATAAATATCTTCTCTAGATACTTATTCCATTTCTCTAATACAATTGGATTAGTAGTCCCACTGAACAATTGGGGCTTATGTTACATAAAGAGATCCGACATAGTATATTCTCTCTATGGAATAGGTTTCTCTATTCAGGAAAGTTTATCTATCATAACCTGATTGATCTTCCCTAATATATTCATAACTTTATTAGTTCTAACACTAGCTACATTTACTTCCTCTATAGGTAAACCTCTACATTGTCCATGAGTATTGATATCATTCTTCCTTTGAGGAACCATTTCTAAGCAATGGTATATACTGGATTAGCTAGTAAAATTATGAACTTTTTATAACTCTAAATATGGTATTGCACATGACAAAAATTTAGGCATTGTAAATCCTAGAATCATAATCTTTGTTTACTTTGGGGAAATTTTTACTTTCAAGTACTTCATACTAGTAGGTAAATAAAATTTGAACTATCCTAAACAAATACCCCAAGAGTGTCAAACCATGTGCGCAGAAAGGCCCATTGTTGTGTACCAGGTTAACCAAGTCACATTTGACACACCGTTTTGGAGTTACTACTCTTAGGTATATCTTCTCCAAAACCACATCCACTTGTAGTATCCAAATAGGGATGTATTTCTAATAATAACCACATAATATATATATTACCAAAATTATATGATGTTATTCTATAGTTATCCTCAAAGTCTATCTTAGGGTTGTGCTCCTAAATTTAAATTTTCTAAATCTAGTTTCCAAGGTTATTGCTAAACTACTTTGATACCAATTGTAATGCATTAAACCCAGAAGACCAAATATGGTGCATTATTTAATTACATTTTCATGATTACAAGGATTAAAATACCATAGTACTGATCAATTTAACAGTATTATAAAGCTATATTACATTCATGATACCCATGAGACATTGAGAAATAGAAAAATAAAAACATGATACATAATAAAATGAAACAAACTGCATCATTGAACACTTATTCAAATATTTCTTATTCATAACCTAGATAAATGAAACATAATATGGGTGATATCAAGGGTATATAATGTAGAATCAATAATAAATCAATAGAAATAAATTAATCTAAAAAGGTAAATAACTGATAATTTATTCCATTAAAATAACTAGATAATGAAAAATCAATGTGGCAAGGTAATAAACTAAAACACATTCCACTTAATCAATAAACTGAGAATGGAATGCATCCATAGATATTTCAATGAAAAATATCATTCATAATAACAATAATAACTAAAATATCTATGAAGAAAATGATTAATTATTTAAATTCAAGTCTATGTCATATGAAAACCTATACTGCAAATACCTTTCACAAGATGGTTAAAAATACAGATAGAACCCCATTTTATTTGGCCAACTTATTTATCTCATGAGAAAATATCAATGCATCAAGGGGATATATAAATTCTAGGCCCCATATATCATTACCAGTCCAAATAATTACTCATATAAATTAATAAAAGTAAATAATATTCCTTATCAAATATTCATATTGAATAAAGAATACATATTTATCAATAATTCCTCAGTTAATCAAATAACATCAAAAGTGAACACTATGTGTAAAAATGATATACGGTTTAGGAAATACTAATATACATTGCATGATAATATATATAATAAATTAAATTTACAATAAAAAATGATTAAGGAGAATTTATTATTTCAAGAGAAAGTTAACATTCACAAAAATGAAGTGAGATCACAAAGGTAATCATTAATAACATTCTTTATAATAATACTCTTTAAACATTCCAAAGTGTTGCATACCCCTTTAAAACATATAAATCATAATCCCCATGAAGGAATAGTATTAAAAAACAAAAAATATCATGATAGTAAGGATATTTATGATATAACATGTAAAAATGTAGCATATACACCAAATAAAAGTGAATTGGTGCATAATAACAAATACGTCTCAATGGAATATAAATTGAGACTAAATTCCATTACATTAACATTCCTTTTGTTGTGTGGTATTTGACCTCTTGTATATTGGTCTAAAATAAGTAACTAACTTATACCAGAACTGAAGGAGCGCTATCGTGGGTTCCCTCAAATGACTAGTGTGATTTGGGGGTAATTAGGTGCAGCAGAGTGGCTGAACAAGGTCGTCTCTCAAAGGAGGAAGTGAATTAAAAAAACTTTTCAGAGGTATTATAGAAATAGAATAAAATAGAATAAAAATACTACTTAAAATTATGGTGGTGGTTGTTTATAGTTTATAAAACTTGAAGAAGTTTGTTGGAATAATATTGCATTTTTTTTGTTTTTAATTTTGAAATGAAGTTTGATTAAAAATACACAACAAAAAGATGTTTTTTTAAATGTTTTAAAAGGAGTAATCGATATAACTATACCTATTCACTCTATTATTAATAATTATCATTTAAAATAACATTCACTTAATTATGATCCATTAATTTGTTAAATCCTGAACCCTATGAGAATTAACTTTACCACGAAGATGATGTGAATTTAACCCTAGGCTAACTTCGAAACATGCAATCGCAGCACCCTGCTTTGATTGATGTTCTAAGATTAGCTTATGGTCAGTGGTAAATTAAGGCATATATCCATTTTGGAAATGAGGATGAATGGTGTTTGGGGATTGTATTTGAACTCTGCAAATTTATCTCGTATGGTCTTGTATTACCGATTAAGATCACGCTCTCACAATTTACACAAAATCCCGACCTCGCGTGTTTTTGTGTTAATTGTTCAATTGCTTGATTAGTTTATTAAAATTTAAAAACACAATTCATGGATCATATTAAGTGAATTACATTAGCTCAATTATTCAAAATAATTAAATGAAGAGGGTAGAAGATAAATAAATTACTAAAAGACTACTCTTCCATGGGTGGCGTAATCATCGTATAAACGTTTTGCATGTGCAAAGGTTTATAATGGGTATAACCCAATAACGATTCTACTAAAGATTTAAAACCCAATTAGGGAGATTAATAGAAGAATAAATTTAAACAAAATAGAAGAAAAGATGAGGAATAAAATAAGATCAAAGAAGTTTATTACACAAATGAAAACATTACAAAATGAAGAAGAGAAGGAGGCTTCGATGAGGGGATCCTTGCTTCAAGAGCTACCCCTCTTACAATGGTTGGATAATTTGGGAGAAACCAATTCTCCTCTGCCTCCGATATCCTAATACACTTCCCAATCCCACCAAATGAGAAAAACACCAATTTATAAAGTGGTGGGGAGGCTAGGTTCAAAGTGGTTTCAAGTGTGAATGGGGAATCTCGGACAAATATTTTATTCCAACTTGCACCGTCCATTTGACCTCAAAAACGTGTGCATTGGCCGGACTTTCAGAAGGATAATATGTTCAGATATAGGTCCTATATCTCCTCTCAAAATTTGGTCTTAATAAAAGCCCATATGAAGGAGTTATGTACGCAATACAGAACCTTTTCCATTCTAGCGTGTCCAGCCCACCTTTAACTTAATGGCCCAATTACTCCATCCAAATGAATTATTTTGATCTAGTGTCCTGAATAAATGTTCTAGCACATGAAGTATGTAACACAGTAACAAATTATTAAGTTCAAATAATTCAAATAAAAATATTTATGATTGAAATACTAAAGTGATTTTAAAAGGGTAAAACTGTAATTTTCATCAAATATTCAAATGAATGATCTAATCCCAAATACTTTCTAATTAAACATATTTAACACAATTTGAGGAAATTATATCATTTATTATCATTAAAATATTCAATAAAATAGTGTTTTATCAACTCCCCCACACTTACCCTTTTGCACTCCTGAGCAAAATCTCATATCAAGTAAACATCAATATCAAATCAAAACCAATTTTAAAACACATATCCTTGAGATCAAACAATTACACACCAAGAAACAAAATATATCATGCCTCATAAAAAACCATTATTTCAAGTTCTTCATTTATATCATTAAATATATTTCCACTTTATTTATCCTCCCATGCACAAAACACTTACCTCGCTTGAATTTTCTCTTATCACACAAATATCAATTTTTTTTGCAATGTCTTTCTCATCCAAACTAATACAAGGGTCACCATAGGCTTGATAAATTCCTACATCGCCACCTTATGTGAGTCAAGGACATATTTTTATCATGAGGACTTTTCAGGGGTTTTCTATGGCTTTCAGTTGGTAGGATTTAGATGTGAAAAATTCTGAGGCTGGATGAGGAGGGCTTGACTCTTTTTGAAGCAAAATTGCATTAATCTAATTTTCACTTAAATATGATCTTCTCCCCAATCACCATAGTATCAATTACGCTCCATCATAATGAAAATTCATGAAAAGTTTACACCATTCATCATTTCATCATAAAAAATGTCAATCTTCTCAAACATGATTTTCTTGAAAGCTCCAGATAGGCACATCTTTCAACCTCAATTAGAAGCTCCAGAAAAGGCACAACTTCACTTGTCATGAAAGCTCCAGAAAAGGCACAACTTTCAATATAATGACTTTATTCAACAGCAAACACATCTATTCAGAATTTAATTTTCCACCCAAAGTATCACAGAATTTGGTAGCACAACACAAGATAGATTCCCCCACACTTAAGCTCAACTAGATTATGCAATTTCACTTCAAGAGTTGGTTGGATAAGGAAAATTGGCTTGTAATGTGGCTAAACTAATAGGCTGTGCATGGATTATAAGGGATAAAAGGATTAAATGTTCACGGTAGGCCATTATAAAAGGGATTATTTGAAATAGGGGCTTTAATACCAAACAAATACCTCAATAATTTAAACATAAGTACCTCAAACCCTCAAGTTTTGATAGGAATAAATCAAATTCTGGTTAAATCAAGCATGGTTTGGTTCTCTCAAGAAGTGAGGTGAATGTAAAGAATATGAAAATAATGGTTCAGAAGCCTCATAGGAAAGTGATTTCAAATATAAAGACAGTGATATATGGCATGGGATTCAAAATTCAGTGTACTTTTCATGAAATTACTAAATATTTGAACTTGAAACAAAGTCATTTTAGCATTCATTTAAGCTTAGTTTCAAGGGGTAAATTGTTTCACTTATTGATATGGATTTAAATTTGGTGATGAGAATCATTTCAGCTCAAAAGTTTCAAAAACACACAAGAAATTGTAAAATAAACACAAAAAATTTGAAAAACACGCAATTTTTTTTTTGTTTTTTTTAAATCAGGAAAACAATTGAAATTTCTAAACTAAAAGGTTCCCTCCCCCGCACTTAAAATATTGAATTGTCCTCAATGTGAACCCATGAGATGATATATGCACATGAAATGCAAAATTTTTTAAATAGGAAAAATAATATAAAAGTGAAAGGGTTAGGAACAACCTGATGTGCTCAAGTAATGATGAGGTCATGCAGTGTGATAAAATCCACTGCATCAGTAGGAAGTCCCTCAATGTATCTCTTCAAACATTTCCCATTGACAGTAAATCTCCTTCCAGTGTCCTCTTGTGTGATCTCCACTACACCATAATGAAAAAAATTAGACACAACATAAGTACCTAACCATCTGGAACGCAACTTACCAGGCATCAACTTCAGTCGTGAACCATAGAGAAGGGCTTTCTATCCAACATGAAACTCCTTTTGTGGGATGATTCTATCATGATCTGCTTTTGATTTTTCCTTATAGATCCTTGAGTTCTCATATGAAGACAATCGAATCTCATCAAGCTCTTGAATTTGTAGCTTCCTTTTGATTCCTGCTTGGGCCAAATCCATGTTTCATTTCTTTATAGCCCAATAAGCCTGATGCTCAACTTCCACGGGGAGATGACATGCTTTCCCAAAAACAACTTGAAATGGGGACATACCAATGGGTGTCTTGTATGTTATTCTATAAGCCCACAATGCATCATCCAAGCGCCTGCTCCAATATTTCTTATTTGGATGCATAGTTTTCTCCAAAATTTGTTTCAATTCCCTATTTGAAACCTCAGCCTGAACATTTGTTTGAGGGTGGTATGGTGTTGATGTTTTGTGTGTCACCCCATACTTCCTAAGATGGGAAGAAAAATTCTGATTGCAGAAGTGTGTCCCTTGGTCACTAATGATGGCCTTTGGTACTCCAAACCTGCAGAAAATTTAAGCCTTGGAAAAATCCACTACAACATGAGAATCGTCAGTCCTAGTGGCCTTGGCCTCCACCCATTTACTCACATAATCAACAACAACCAAAACATACAATAAACCATATAAACTTAGAAAAGGACCCATAAAATCAATTCCCCACACATCAAAAATCTCACAGAATAGTATGGGTTGTTGGGGCATCTCATGTCTCCTAGAAATATTCCCAGTGTGTTGGCAACGAGAGCATGACTTACAAAACACATGGGAATCATGGAATAAACTAGGCCAATATAATCCCGAGTCCAAAACTTTCTTAGCTGTCTGTTGGGGTCCAAAGTGACCACCACATGCAAGTGTATGACAGAAATGCAAAATAGACTCAAACTCATGATCAGGAACACACCTTCTAATGACTTGTTCACTACACATGCGCTAGAGGTAAGGATCATCCCACACATAAAACCTAGACTTACTTTTTAATTTTTGGACTTGATGCTTCTTCAAATTTTCTGGGATTTCAGAGGAAACAATGTAATTAACTAAATCAGCATACCAAGGATGCGTACCTGAGATGGTATAGAGATTCTCATCGGGGAAAGTGTCCCGAAGTGGTACCTGGTCCAAGGTTTCACCCTCTATTGTGTGAGTAAGCCTACTCATGTGGTCCACCACCAAGTTTTCTGACCCCTTTTTTTCATTTATCTCAATATCAAATTCTTGAAGAAGGAGCATCCATCGGATCAACCTAGGCTTTGCATCTGGCTTCTTTAAGAGGTACCTCAGAGCTGCATGGTCAGAAAAAACAACTACTTTAGATCCCAATAAATACGAACAGAATTTATCTAAAGAAAATATGACAGTAAGAAACTCCTTTTCCGTGGTTTTGTATTTTGATTGGCCTGAATCCAGTGTCCTTGATGCATAGGCAATCACATGTGAACGTCCCTCCACCCTCTGAGATAAGACAGCTCCAACCGTGAAGTTGGAGGCATCACACATAAGCTCAAAAGGAATCTCCCACCATTGGGGTTTTATGACAGGTGGAGTGGTCAGACACTTATTTAGCTCATCAAAGGAAGTCCTACAAGAATCATCAAAATTGAAGTAAATATCTTTTTGAAGCAATCGAGATAAGTGTAGAGCGATCTTACTAAAATCTCTGATGAAGCGTCGATAAAATCCAGTATATCCAAGGAATGATCGAACATCACGCACACATGTAGGATATGGAAGGGATAAAATAATGTCTACCTTAGATTTATCAACTTCAATGCCATGTTGTGAGACTATATGACCTAAGACAATTCCCTTTTCGACCATGAAATTACATTTTTCAAAATTTAAGACCAAATTCTTCTCAATACAACGATGCAACACATCACCCAAACTAGAGAGACATTCATCAAATGAGGATCCATAAACTGTAAAATCATCCCTAAATGCTTCCATGCAGGTCTTAGTGAAATCTGAGAAAATACTCACCAGGCATCTCTAGAAGGTACCTGGGGCATTGCAAAGTCCAAATGGCATCCTTCGGTAAGAAAAGGTACTAAATGGGCAGGTTAATGTCATCTTCTCTTGGTCCTCTTCTGTAATGGGAACCTGAAAATAGCCAGAAAATCCATCCAGGAAACAATAGTGTGTCTTCCTAGCTAGTCTCTCAAGCATTTGATCAATAAATGGGAGGGGGAAATGGTCTTTGCAAGTGGAATGATTTATTTTCCTATAATCAATACACACACACCAACTGTTTTGTACCCTCATTGGAACTAACTCATTTTTCTCATTTTTAACAACAGTAACACCACTTTTCTTAGGCACAACCTGAATAGGACTTACCCACTGCGAATCTGAAATGGGATAGATTATACCCGCCTCGATCAATTTTTCAACCTCTTTTTTAACAACCTTTGGAAGGGTTGGATTGAGTATCCTTTGTGGTTTCCTCACCAGTTTATCCCCATCCTCCAAAAGAATTCTATGCATGAAAATGGAGGGGCTAATACCTGATATGTCAGCCAAGGTCCACCCGATTTCCCTGATGTTCTCCCTTAAAAGATTCAAACGTTTTTCTTCATGTTCAAAAGGAAGATTGTAAGGAATGATAATAGGTAATTTTTCACCACTTAACAAGTATGAGTATTTTATATTTGGTGGCAATGGCTTGAGTTCTAGTGTAGGGGGGTGGTGTATGGATGGATACATAGAAGGAACTGAAATATGTGCACAAAGAGCATCAGTATCAGAATATACATCATCAAAATCAGAGAATAAAGCATCAAATCCATCAGCATACTCTACAGCCATGTCATAATCAGAGTTCACATGATCAAAATCAGAATATGACTCGATTTCAAAATCAAATCTTAGAGAGTCTTGTTCCTTAGAAACAGGTGTAGAAGTTCTCTTATACATTAAATCATAACCAATACTCATAATCACCCTAAGCATAGGACAATCCAATTCCATGGTTTTTTTGCTTGGTGGTTCAAAATGGGAGATAACAAATGCAGAATAATCCTCTAAGGGGTACTTCATGGAATCCATAACATTAAATATCACAACTTCATCCCCAAATTCCATGAAAAGTGTACCCTCATTGACATTTATGATAGTTTTTACAGTTTTGAGGAAGGGCCTACCTAAAATAATGGGGGCATGAGAACTTACCTGATCATCCTCCATGTTAAGCACGTAGAAATCTGCTGGAAAAATCACGTCTCTTACCCGGACAAGTACATCCTCAAGAACTCCCATTGGATATGTCGTAGCTCTATTCTCCAGTTGCACCACTACTCTCGTCGGATTCAACTCACTAACCTATAAAGAAGAGAATACAGAGTGAGGCATCACATTTATTGAAGCTTCTAAATCACAAATAGCATCAGAGAAATGCAACTCCCTTATGGTACATGGGATGGTGAATGTCCCAGGATCCTTGCACTTTGTTCTCATTGCTAGAGTTGGTGTAATTAGTGCTGAGACATTCCTTCCAAGGTTGATCCTCTCATGTCCCTTGAGCCCTCTTAGATTGGGACAAAGTTCTTTTAAGAATTTTTCATACCTTGGGATTTGGTTAATGGCTTCAAGTAGAGGAATGTTGATCTCAACACGCTTGAATGTGTCCAAAACCTCTCTTTGCATCGCCTCTTCGGCCATCTTCTTGGTTTGAACAACCCTATTTGGAAAAGGAAGGGGTTTATGAGGAACATCATCAATCTTTTTCTTACCTTTATCTTTCTCCTTGGATTTCTTATCAGTTGGTATGGAATGTAGCTTCTCTGGAGTTGAGGTGAATCCTGGTGGAATGGTAGGTGCATATGTATCATTAATTTGCTTCCCACTTCTCAGTGTGATGGCACTAACATTCCCCTTTGGATTTAGAGTGGGTTGGGAAGGAAGATTTCCATAATTCTTACTTACTACTTCATAGAGGGCAATGGCAATCTGGCTCATTTGAGTCTTCAACTCCCTCAACTCCAAACCTTGACTCTTCAGCTCATTCTGTTGATTAAGAACAATTTGTTTCAAAAGATCATCAGTGGTAGAGTCTACCTTATGCTGGAGATTCCCTTGTTGCTGACTTGTTGATGTTTGAGCTTCGAATCTCTTTTGGGGTTGTTGGAAACCCTGTTAGTAAGGTGGAGGCTGCTGGAAGTTTGGTTGAAAAGGGGACCTTTGTTGTTGCCCAGAGCCATACCTCGTGTCTGATTGATCCTTCCACCCTTGGTTGAATGTTGGTGAAAAGGAGTCATACATCTTTTAGGGATATGTCTGTTGTTGCTGCTGATATGGTCTCCCAGGGAACACTGCTGCACAATCTTCTGTTTCTTGGAGTTGTGGGCAAGAGTCAGTTGGGTGGCTTGTCTCAGTGAAAATACCACAAGGCCTTGAAGGAGTGGGTTGGGATGTCTTTTGAGCCAAAGAAATATGCCTCAACATAGTGTTCAATTCTTCCAACTTGGTATCAATCAAATGACTTTCAAGAGAAGAAGGACTTACCTGGTGTACTCCCCTAACATGTGGTGTACCTCTATCGCCAAATTGTTGGGAGTTTTGGGCCATCTTGTCAATCAACGCACGTGCAACTACTGGTGTCTTGTCCACCAATACTCCTCTAGCCACAGCATCCACCATGCTTCTCTCCATAGGTGTGAGTCCTTCATAGAAGAACTGGATGAGTAATTGCTCACTGATTTGGTGATGTGGGAAACTTGCACACAACTTCTTGAATCGCTCCCAATACTCATACATTGACTCCCCTTGTGCTTGCTTGATCCCAGATATCTCCTTACGAATGGATGTGGTCCTTGAGGCTGGAAAAAATCTTTTCAAGAAAAGATGTTTTAAATCATTCCAACATGTTACATCTTCAGGTTGTAAATAGTACATCTAATCCTTTGCAGCTCCATCAAGTTAAAATGGGAATGTTATTAATTTGATTTGATCTTCAGAGACATTTCTAGGTTTTAGGGTTGAGAAAACCACATTAAATTCTTTCAAATTTTTATTGGGATCCTCACGAGAGAGGCCATGAAACTTTGGAAGTAAGTGAATTAACCCAGATTTTAGTTCAAAGTCCAATTCGAGATTTGGGTATGCAATACAATTTGGTTGATAGTTAATGTCAGGTGCAGCCAATTCTCGAATGGTTCTATTTAGTTCATTTCCATTATTTCCAGTCATTGGTTCTTGTTTTATGGTTGAATTTGAATTTCATCCAATTTCAATGTTCTGATATTGGAGTAATTCTCCAACTGGTTGAATGTTGAAACTTCCCGTAGACTGAGAATGTCTGATTCATGCCTGAAGGCTACGTTCAATCTCAGGGTCAAGATCTAAGAGATCCTCAGGAATAGTTTGTGTCATAAATCAATGAAATACGAAAATAATGAAATTGTACCATAGTAAAATAAAAATTAGAAGTTTGAGTTGATGGTCCAAAAAAAAGTAGAATAAAATAAAAGAAAAAGAAGAAAAAAGAAATCAGATTGGGTAAAGAAGGAAGAAAGAAGAGAGGAAGAGAATAAAATGTAAAATAAAATAAATACCTCTAATTGGTTGAAATAATTACTTTAATCCCCAGAAACGGTGCCAATTTTAAAGAGTGCTGTCGTGGGCGCCCTCAAATGATTAGTGTGATTTTGGGGTACTTAGGTGCAGCAGAGTGGCTGACCAAGGACGTCTCTCAAAGGAGGAAGTGAATTAAAACAAATTTTCAGAGGTATTCTAGAAATAAAATAAAAGATAATAAAAACAATACTTTAAAGGATGGGGGTGGTTTTTTATAGTTTATAAAACTTGAAGAAGTTTGCTGGAAGAAGATTGCATTTTTTTTAATTTTGAAATGAAGTTTGATTAAAAATACACAACAAGAAGATGTTTTTTTAAATGTTTTAAAATGCGTAATCGATCTAACTCTACCTATTCACTCTATTATTAATCATTATCATTTAAATTAACATTAAATTAATTATTATCCCTTAATTTGTTAAATCCCAAACCCTATGAGAATTAACTTTACCACGAAGATGATGTGAATTTAACCCTAGGCTAACTTCGAAACATGCAATCGCAACACCCTGCTTTGATTGATGTTCTAAGATTAGCTTATGGTCAGTGGTAAATTAACCCACATATCCATTCTGTAAATTAATATGAATGGTGTTTGGAGATTATATTTGAACTCTGCAAATTTATCTTGTATGGTCTTGTATTACCGATTAAGATCACGCTCTCACAATTTACACAAAATCCCGACCTCGCGTGTTTTTGTGTTAATTGTTCAATTGCTTGCTTAGTTTCTTAAAAATTAAAAACACAATTCATGGATCATATTAAGTGAATTACAGTATCTCAATTATTCAAAATAATTAAATGAAGATGGTAGAAGATAGATTGATTACTAAAAGACTACTCTTCCATGGGTGGCGTAATCATCGTAGAAGCGTTTTGCATGTGCAAAGGTTTATAATAGGTATAACCCAATAACGCTTCTACTCAATAATTCCAAAACAATTAATAAGATTAAGAGAAGAAGAAATTTAAACAAAATAAAAGAAAATATGAGGAATAAAAGAAGATCAAAGATGTTTATTACACAAATGAAAACATTACAAAATGAAGAAGAGAAGGAGGCTTCGATGAGGGGATCCTTGCTTCAAGAGATACCCCTCTTAAAATGGTTGAAGAATTTGGGAGAAACCAATTATCCTCTACCTCCAATATCCTAATTCACGTCCCAACCCTACCAAATGAGAAAAACACCAATTTATAGAGTGGTGGGGAGGCTAGGTTCAAAGTGGTTTCAAGTGTGAATGGGGAATCTCGGCCAAATATTTTATTCCAAATTTGACCGCCCATTGGACCTCACAAACGCGTGAATTGGCCGGCCTTCTAGAAGGATAATATGTGAGGATATGGGTCCTCTATATCCTCTAAAAATTTGGGTTTAATCCAAGCCCATATTGAGGAGTTATTGCCGAAATATAGAATCTTCTCCATTCTGGTGTGTCCAGCCCACCTTTAACTTTATGGCCCAATTACTTCATCCAAATGCATTCTTTTGATCTAGTGTCCTGAAAACAATTTGTAGCCCATGAAGTAAGGAACACAGTGACAAATTATTAAGTTCAAATAATTCAATTAAAAATATTTATGATTGAAATACTACAGTGATTTTAAAATGGTAAAACTGGAATTTTCATCAAATATTCAAATGAATGATCTAATCCCAAATACTTTCTAATTAAACATATTTAACACAATGTGAGGAAATTATATCATTTATTATCAATAAAATATTCAATAAGATAGTGTTTTATGAAGAACCATAATCATATTTATAATATCATATATTATCTTGTTACAATGTTTTATTAACTATTTATTAACACTCTTTCATTATTTTAACTATTTCAGTTGTTAATTTCCTAGTTTCTCGAGTAATATTTGACTTGTTATTTGTTATTCCTGTTAAGTATATCATGGTTTTATCATATATAAAAACTAAAACATGACTTAATTATCACATATATTCAGTACATATTTATTTATAATAATCTATAACTTTTTTATATAAGAAAAGAAATGCACTATTTATGGAGACGGTAGGTTGTACGTACGCATGAACGCTACATTTGTTTATTTGTCATATTAAAATAATGAATAGTAAATGAGACATATGTATATTATAATTCCAGTATCATTTTAATGTTATAAATGTTACATATTTTTATTAAAACTATCCATTATACATTCCATGTATAGTGTGAATGAGTCACATCACATTGAGAGGGCGATGGTCCACACTTCCACAAATGATGTTATCGTATTTAAACAAAATGAAGAGTATAAGGGTACATGTTATAAAATAATTACCAAATAATATATACATAATAAATATCATATATATCATATCTAAATAGGGTGAATATCATAATTCCCACCATGAGAGGTGGTAAAGAAAAAATGAACAATCATCATTTCGTGAGGCGGCAGTTCTCCGTACACGTAAACAATATGTCCTTTACAAATTAGATGGTAGTGTGCGTAAGTTTAAATAAAACCATTAGAATAAAAAAATACTAGTATATATAGGATAATTTTTTTGTTATATAATAATTGAATAATAATATTTTAGGGGTTAATAATTGAAATGAAACTAAAGAGCTTAAGGAAAGATGTTACCGCTAAATCAGGTAACTCATTTTGGTTTTCACCAATGAGATTACATAGAAGGATTTTTTTCCCAAGATGACAATTTTAGGATTATGGTAGGGGTTGTAATGAGATATTTTTGTAGAAATTATCTTATCTTAAGTGGCTTTATAGGAGTGAATAAGGGGAATATGTGGTGGCCTTTTATCGGGGAGGAAAAGGACTCACTTGGTATTTTTGGAAAGAAGTTAGGTTTACCCAAGTTTTAACCACAAAAGTCATAAAAAACTAACAAAACTCAATAATGGAAGATTTATGGACTAATTATTGATATAAAATGTGTCTTGGACAAGTTTCTAGGTCATTTGGACCCCTAAGTTAAAGGTTTAGTCCCTTATTATGCATAATTTCAGCTTAATCATTGTAATTAATTTTAATTACTTGAAGTAATAGTTTTAGTAAAAAATAATTAATCCTTATAGATTAATATGATTCAAAATATTCAATACATAATTTTAAATTTTAATCACATAAGTTTCAAAAAATAAATTAAATTTTATCCTGCAAAAGGGATGACAATGCGGATTTTTAAAGTAAAAATGTTCGAAAGATTGCTGTGTTTTTATACTCAATTTAAAAGTAAAATTGACTCTAATCACCTAAATTGTATTAATTTATAAAAATATAATATAATTATACTTTAAAGCTAATATAAAACATAATTTATCCATATAAATAAATTAAATTAGAAAGCATTTTTGAACTAAAATTCAGTATTTTATACTAATCATTAAAAAATGAAACTCCACAGAAAAATAGAAAAATTTTTCCCTAACTTAATATGTATGTTTTACTTTAAAATATTAATTTTATTTTTAAATTTATAATATAAAAAAATCCAAAAATTTTATTTAAAATAGGTTCTCCATTAAAAGTTGAAAAAACTACACTTATAAAATGATAGTATTTTATATGTAATATTGGGTTTCTTCTTATCTTGTTCCTATCAAATATATTAGATGAATATCAAAAAAATTATTTAATAAAATATATATATATTACATTTATATCACTCACTAATTTTAATTAATTTAATTTATTAGGATAAAACACCTTTGTGAGCATAAAAATAGTTTTCTGTAAAAATATTCCCTTTATATTCAATTAATTATTGTATCCATTTCCAATTAAACTGTAACTAATGAATTTATTTTATATTTTTTTAAACCACATATTTTCATTATTTAGTTAATAATATTCATAAATTCTAAATTAAAAGATAGTTTAAGTATTATTATATTAAATTATAATGTTTTATTAATATATCATTGTTTGGATAAACTTGGCCTTGCGTGTAAAAAAAGCCATTGAAGAAACTTGTTGGTGTGTGTGTTGCACACTAAATCAGTTCCACGTTCATTAAAAGCTATTAATTATACTTAATATATATAATATAGTAAATATATTATAAATTATTAGGATATTATATTCTCTTACACGTTTAATGATGTGTGTGATACGTGTTATCAAATACAAAGTTCTTACTTTAGAATTTTGGGATGTTACAGTGTGACCTTCCTAGATCATGTGATTGCACTAGGAAATGTCTCCTAAGTCATGAAAAAATCTATCAACATGTCGCTTGGTTCATGATATATCCCTTGGAAATGTCAAAAAAATTCTATGACGCCCTCTAGGCACCCAAGTCTTGTGAAGACCTCCCGGATTTACAGACAAATCTTACGATGTCCACCAGACATGTCGCCCAAGTTATGAAATGGCACCAAGACATGTCAGATAGATCATGTGACACCCTCTAGACAGTCCATATAGGTCTCATGATGTCCTATATAAAGGTTTTATAGGTCATGAGTCACCCTCTAGACATGAAAACCCTAACCTTGTGATGTCCCCCATACATGTCAGATGGGTTGTGTGATGTCCTTCAAATATGTCATCGATGATCATGTGATGTCCTCCGGACAAGTCAGCCAAATCATTAGATACCCTCCAAAACTTTCAGTTGTGATCATGTGGTATCCTTCGAACAAGTAACCCTTATTCATGTGACACCCTCTAGACCTTTCATCGTTGATAATGATAGGTCATCTAGACATGATGACCCTAATCTTGAGATGTCTCCCAAACATTTCATCTATATCATGAAATTTTGTCTAGACATATCAGACTTGATGATATGAAATCCCCTAGGCATGTCATAATTGATCATATGATTTCCTCCTTATATGTAATCCAGATTATGCAATGTCCTTTAAACAAATTATCTAGATCATGCAATTCTCTTTGGACATGTCTGTTAGGAAACCAGGACATGTCCGGACAACCTCGTACAAGTTAGAAAAACAATTAGGAATGTGAAGTAGAAAATCGGGATATGTCAAGAAGGAAATCAAGATATCTGAAGTTGGTAATCAGGTCAAGTCAAGAAGACATCCCCGAACATGATAACCTTGTCTAGTGTACATATTTGGGAATACCCCCAAGTTAATAATGAGAATTATAATTCCTTCTAACAATAGTATACATAGGATTCCTTCTTAAGTATCAAGATCCAATGGGAATATAAATCAATGTAAGTACCTCTATGTCTCCAATATTTTAACCATTAGGACCCAATCTCTCTCATGGGCTTATCATTCTTCCTCATCCACCAGCGTAGTGAGAAGGTAACCAAACTATAATAACTTTGATTCCCTCAATAAATATAATATGTATAATTCATTTCTAAGGCCTGGTCTCTATATAAAATATATTATAAGGGAAACCCAAGTGTGTACGTCCTACATTCATATGTAGTGATATTGATTACTTTCTATCCCTTGTTTCTCACACCAAGCATGGCTCACATGGGATTAGTGATTTTCAATGATCAAATTATTTTCATCAAAATCAATGAGACTAGTTACATATTTTTCCTTGTTTATTACATTGATAATTTCTCACATGGAATTAAAGAATTTGAAATGATCATATTATTTTAATCAGAAGCAGTTATACTAGTTACATGTGGTCCTTCATTTCCCACAACTAGAATAGCTCACATGGGATTAGGGATTTGAAATGATCATATCATTTGCATCATAAATCTTCCCATAAAGAGAAACCTCATAGTGTAAGAATCTTTCACCTGTATGATATGACTACCTCTATATAAGGGAATCCACCTCCAGGTAAGTCTGTAGGGAGAGAATGAACTAGGATGACTCTAATTACTGCTAAAGCTAGGATACACAGGATGCCTTCCTAAGGCTTGATGTCAATAACTAGTACCTAATTTACCTCGCATACACCCTTTATATTTGATGTTAAACTACATGGGATCAATGAAATATGTGGGTTTTGATTCCTATTATAAACGAGATATGTAGGACACCTTATAAGTGTTCAACCCATTCTTAGGATATTAATCACCTCCTTGTATGGTAGTTAACACCAGAGTGTCTTTATATATGGATTCAACATATAAGAAGATACCCATTAATGAGAAATTGGTGAAGAACCTCAGATACATAAATATGGGATCATTAATAGACCCCCCCACCCCGTACACCTTGAAGGGTTCCGCGCTTGATCATTTTTTTAGGGTAAATGGTCTCGTACCAGGATTAGGAAGAGATTCTTGGACATATATTTAATCAATAAGAGAGTCCCAGAGTAGGAAGTAATTCCACCAAATGGGTTTGATCTGATAGACCTCCCATAATATCAAAAAATGTGAGTTCCTATGTTCTATTGGGTCTGAACCCCCGATTTAATGTCTGCATATGTAATGAATGTATGTACATAGTTGTGGATGTGGGAACCATTGAGAATTTCTATGAAAAGAAGAAAATGGTAAACCCTACATAAAAATTGTGTATCACATTCAAACCCCTCACAATCAACCATTAAGATTTCCCAAACCATAATTTCTTTCAAAACAACATATAATATGGGGTGAATATGTTTTCATCTTTTATGAACTCTCAATTCAACCACTTGAACATGTTAAAGTGCTTGATTCACTTAATAATTTCTCATAGCCTCAACTTATGTGTAGTAATAATAAGACAGAGATGGAGAGAGAGTATTTACAAGTTTTTTCTAGAATAGACTACTCTTTGACATGATTGGTTATACCCCTCAATATTGGATTCCTTTACTACCTTCAATACTCATCTACAATCAAGGATAGTCTAGAACTATCAATATAAATTCATTTATGTTCATTCATATAGAATACACAAGAAGAATCTAAAACTTCTTAAAAAATGATCAAATAAATAAGATTGTAAGATTTGTTCTGGAAATATATACACCTCTTCATGTTGGTCTACCTGTATGAGTGGATATATTAGTAGGTATTCATGTGTACACTTTTTAAGAAAATTAGTAGAACTGGTGGACTCAAAACTCACTCTAAATAATGAATGGTTTGATTTCTTATCTTCCTCTTGAATACTAAGTTAGAAGATCACCAAATTTTTTGGTACGTATATTTTAACATAAATATAATCTCTTCAGTAGCTTACCTTTCATGCAACATCGATCTTAAACAAACTGCAACATACTATTAAATATTATTTTTTTAGAAGGAAAATTATAACTTAGAAGTCAAATTAGCAGGTATGAATAGTATTAGCCACATTAAAAAATATATAATTTACCTACTCATTTTTAAGGTATTAATTAATTCGTTTTGAATAAGAACTTTATTTTTCGTAAAGTATTTTTATTCTTTAAACATATGTTTTCTTCAAAAATGGGTTTTATTTGATTTTATGAGTGAATATTATAATTAACTTCTTGAAATTTTAGAAAATTTATTTAAAGAAATCAATTTTATTATTTTGATTCATAATCTCAAAATTATATTAGGATTATTTTTTCAGAATATTATATAAAGAATAATTTTTAGTGAATAGTGAAAAATACAGATTTTTTATAAAGATCCCATTTTCATTATATAAAAAAGTAATTTAATGATTTGAAATTTATCTCAAATTAAATTAAGTACTATTTGGTTAGATATAATATAATTAATTAAACTTAAATAATATTTATACCTTATTTTGGTATAAGTGAATTTTTGGGCTTAAAATGGATTTTTATGAAAAATTGTTTTTTATTGTGTTTTTTCGGTTTAATTTTAAATTTAATTTGGAAAAATATGTGTTTTTTATTTTCAAAAAATGATTCCATATTTTTAATTTTGAGGTCCAAATTATTTTATATGTTTTTTTCATTTTTTGGCATAAAAAACGTATCGTGGTTAAAGAAATTACCACAGTATATGTAAAATAATGTAGTGGGTTAGAGTTAAAAGATAGAAGCTTAAAATTCCTAAATACTACTAAATTAAATGGGTGGTTTCTGTTTTAAAAAACCTTAAAAAATATTTAAAACATTAATTATAAACAAAATTAGTTGAAATTAATTCAACTAAAAAGTGGCTAGCTTTAAATACAAAATAATTACTATTTAATCACTTAAAACCACCCATGCTCAAGTATAAATATAGACTATCAGAATCCATTCTCTTAAAAAGCCTTCAAGATTTTTAAATCCCTGCCAAACCCTCTCTGCCCAACTATCCCCACATACATGTGCTTCTGGTCTCACCCAAAGACCAATTCCGAGTTCCTTAATGGGTCCTTCAGGGAAGTTATATTTAAGAGGTAACTTTCTCAAACAACCTCTCTTAATTTCTTTTCTTCTTCTACCTTCTATTAATATTTTTCATCCATAAAATAATAATAAATCAGGTATAATTTATATGATATAATTTTATATAGATAATTTTATATCTTCAATCGACCCATTTTATCATCTCCTCTGATTCAAATAATCGAAACCATTGTCCAAATTATGGCGGTTAACTGCCTCCTAGGATAATTATTTTGTTTGTTTTCCATTAACACCTTCAATTTTATTCATAAAAGTGTTATTCTGGTTAATTAAGATTTTAATAATTATATTATAACCTATTTAATGATATTTAACTAATATATAGACACTATATTAAATAAAACAAAACTATTTCTTGATGGTTGGAAAAACCGTCAAATTAAACTAACATTTATCATTAACATTTTATCAAATGAGTCATCCTCTTGTCAGAAATAAAAATTATTAATACCATTATATTTAACTTATTTGGTTATTTTTCTATTTTAAAATAACTTCCATAATTATACACAAGTAAAACTACCATGATACTTTGAAACGAACACACCCGAAATAGTGAAAATAATGAAATATTATTAATGAATGGGTGGTATTACGTAATAAAAGGATAATAAAAGATGTTATAAATATTAATATGGTTTCGGTATAAATTATTTTCATTTTTAAAACCATTATACAGTAGTTTCAAACACATACAAATTAAATCAAACATGAGGTAAGGGATTTTATAAACCAATTTCCATTCATTGGGTTAAACTTCTACTTCATTAATTATGTCATGTTATGATTATGTGTGAAATGAATTTTTATTATCTTATTTTTTATTTCCACTTATTTTATATGGATTTATATTTTATACACACAATATATTCATTATTGATTTTATTATTATAAGGTACTTCGTCTCAATATTATTTCGTTGAGACATATTTTGATTTTATGCCCCTATATTATTTTTTGTGGTGTATATAATTCCCCTTTGACATGTGATATCATGAATTTATTTATTCTCATAATATTTAAAGTTGTTTAATATTTTATTATTTCTTGTGTAATATGATTCGATTGATTTCAATGTGGAAAGGGTTTCTTTCACAATATCATCATTATTCGGGATTGTTTATGTTTAAGTCTCTACTGGGAAATATTTCACTTCCATGTCCATGTTTTATAAAAGTGTTTTTGATAATGTTTTTAACATTAACTAGTTATTTTTTAAAGTCACTTTTACCTTTGTTTTATTTCTTACAAAAATGATTTAAAAGGAATATTTATTCCATTTCCAAAATAATGCTCATTTCGATTTTACAAAAAATATGAAATGAATATTTGTTTTAAAGTGTATAACATGAATGGAATTTTTCTCCTTCATAAACAATAAATATTTTTAAAATTATTTCAATTTTATTTTAAAATTAATTTATTTTAAAAATGTTTTTTGATAATTTTTAAGGTTTTACTCAAAATGAAAAATGATATTTTCCTCACAAATGTTTTTAAGGATATTTTTTAGTATTTATATTCATCAATGAGATAAACCATTCATTATACTTATATTAAAATGGGGATAAATTGTAATAATATCATCCTTATTCTTTATTTTGATGGTTTATGATCAGTTTTATTGTGGATGTGTCATTTTGATGCCATTCACCATATTACTCTGGATGGTTTGTGGTTATGTTTATTGGTTGGGTAAATTATTCACATTTCATATGTTAGTTATTGAATATGAATTTTTATATTGTTTATTATGTTTCACCCCTTTCATATTAGGAATGTATTAGACTTAGTAAGTTATGGGTGGGCCCTCTATATCTTATCGATGCATTAGTAAGTCTCATGAGGCAAACAAGTTTGGGTATTGGTTGATATCTTACTTGTTTCTGTATGGAGTCTTGGTTAAAACCTTGACAGTATGTTTATGATGTCTAACATTATAAATTCCTTCATTATAATACTATTTATTTATTTCCATGTGATAATTTGATTATTTATTATATCCATGGATAATTTTGAGCTCATGTTATTGTGGAATTATTTGATTTACATTTATTCCTACTATATTATATTCAATTTTTTTAATGGAACGTGTTTCAGTTATTTATATTTTTACATTTTTTATACTTATTTACTCATGATAGCTTCTTTTGTATGTATACCCTTACTAAGTATCTGAGCTCACCCATTTCTTATGTTTTATTCTTCCCTAGGATTCCCAGAAGTTTATTATGATTGATATGCATGGTTAACCTGGGAGAAAAATGGTGTTCTCAAAGAATTAAATATGTTGTATTTTATATTTTTAATTATAATGTAATATTCTAATATTTATCTAGTATTCCAAAACTAATAAAATATTTTGTCCTTTGGGGTGGGATATCTTGTATATTGTGCCTATGAAATAAAGTAACCAGTGACTTTGGGATACTAAGGTCGAGGTCTTTACAGTTGGTATCAGAGCAAGTTTAGTAGGAAACTTGAGAACTTGAATTAGAAAAAACATATTTTAGAGAATGAAAACCTATGATAAAATTTTGAAATATGACATAAATAAACCAAGATTCTAATTTATAGATTAGTTATACCTATATTTTTAGTTTCTATTAGGTGTTTCACTAGTTTTTAGATTATACATTATGTTTCATAATGTTATAATCTAATCTAGTGTATGCCACTTTTTAGAAATGGCACCTAGTTGAATAAATGGAAACTATATCAATAAACATAATCCATATATGAATTTCCCTCTTTGAAAAGATAATTATGCTGGAGTGGGAGCTGCAGTTGGAGATGAAAAAATGTTAGCTATATTGGGACAGATGATTCAAGTTATGAGAAATAAATTTTCCCATATGTAGTAGCCTGATCCACAACACGGTGTAACAATGTTCGACTACTTCATGCAACAATAACCTCTATCATTCAATGAGATTAAAAATATATTTATAGATAAGTAATGGATAATCTTTTTATAAAAGATATTTATCTATTTTTTAAGTAATGAAATGATGAAGGTTTTCAGGTTAGCTTATCATCTCTCAGGATATGTATCTCAATGGTGGTTATTGATTCAAAACACTATGGAGGAATAGGAAATTGAAAAATTTTAATGGGAGGATTTTAAAGATCTTTTCAAGGAAAAATATTTTACTCACAAACAACAAGAATATATTGAGAGAAAAATCATGAGTTTGAGATAGATAGAGGATGAAAATGTTTTTAAGTATGAAGAAAAATTTACATGATAAGAGAAAATCAAATACTCCTGATCAGGTGAGTTGGGGAAGTGGTTGAATTTTGGGGGAAGATAAAATAATAGATTGATTATATCATTGATTAATATTAATAATCATTTAGATAGATTGGGATATGATACTCCTGATCAAGATCTAAAGGGTTTAGGTTGTTTCTCAAGGTCAGAGTTGGGGGTGGGTAGAGTTATGGCCAACTCTTAGAAGGAAATTCAATGGGAGGATCCATTATATGGATACGTAGTCTAAGGAGGAAGAGGGGATAGAAAGAAAATAGGGATTTGGGTAGTTTCATTTTGAGAAAGAGGAGAAAATCCAAAGGCTCCAAGGACGAGTCATACCTCCCAAGACCTATAGAGATAAGATCAACTAAAAAAGGTGGTAATAAGGTAATGGAGGGTGAGTTATTTAAAAATGAACAGGTGAAGGAGGTCATCTTTAATTTGGTGATTGGAAGTAAAATTATTGAAGGTCCTAACTCTAAGGATGATGTTCTGGGGAAGAAGACTGATATGGTCAAAGAATAGTCTTAGATCTAGGAAGACTCGGTGGTTTTTGTTGACCCTATACCTACTCCTTAGGGGATTTCTGGAAAGGAGACTGATGTGGGTGAATTTTCATTGGTAAACATGGTTGGATCGAAGTGGTCTTCAGATACAGAGACCATGAAAAAATCAATAGATCTTCTTATGAACTCTGAGGAAGAGATGCTAAACAATTTCTTGATCATTCATGCTTCTAATGAAGATGAAGAAAGTATGAATATGAGATAGATTCAAGTTGACACAAATAAGGATCATGGTGATTGGATTGACAAGAAAAATTTAATCCCGACCAAAGGCTTCAACGCTAAGAATATAATAGTGTATGAGTTCATGGAAATGTGAGAACAAGTGGCCTATCAAATTTAAGATATTATCAAATAAAATACTCATAAAAAGGTAATATAACTTTCTTATAAATTATATATTGAATAAGTATCTAATAGGATTAAGTTATCTTTTAATAAATCTTTCATCTTCTATAGTATTTTATTATATTTTTTTAACTTAAGGGTTTCACACTTTTTCCATAAAAGTACTTTTTAATAAAAATTTAACTTTTAGAAAGGAATTTTGTAGATTATGTACATAATCCAAAAAGTAAAATTTATATTTTATTTGATGGTCTTAGGAAACTTTTATTAAGGGCCCTAGTCTCCGAAAAATTCTCATTATATAAGTATATAGTTTCATGAGCTATCAAGATAGAGATAAAATTCTCCAAGTCTTATGAATTTAATGTGAAGCAAGAGAATAAGAGGATAAAATAGAAAAAGATAGATAAATGTAATAGATTAATTAATGATTTTTCCACATGTGATAATTTTGGAAATAAACACCCATGTACTTTCTTGAAGGGAATGAGATTTTTCTACAAGTGTGGTGAGAAAGGCCAACATAATCATAATATAAAGGGAAAGAAAGAAGTTGTATAATTGTTTGACTATAAATAGATGGGGAACTATGAAAATAAATTCCCAAAACATCAACGGAATATACCTTATAAGAAGAAATTTTATTAGGGTCATGATAATTGTATTGATACATCTGAAGTAGAATGATTATAGTTCTTTATGTATTTGGATCTAAGAAATATGTTGAAAAATTATTTTATTAATAGCATTCTCACTATAAGAATAATGTAATGTGTAAGGATTATTTTGTAGTACCATTTCATAAATTATTTGAGATAATATGTTAAATGGAACTGATAACCAATAAAATTGATTTCATAGAAAATTGATCCTTTAGAAACACAAGATATGTGATTTTTTTTATATAATAATGATAAAGAGATGTTTATTGAATAATATTAGTGACCATGAAATTGGTTATAGATTTTATGGTTTATGTTATTTCTTGTGTTTTCTATATATTTTTATTTCAGGAATATATTTCACAACATTAGAATTTATAGTGATTCATGTTATTAACATGTTTTAGGAGAATATGTTATTAAAGTATTCACATGTTTGGATTATTACATTATGAAATAATTTTTGTTGTCTCAGGATAAATGTTTGATTAAATTTTTGGTTTTTGAATATGGCCAGTGGTATTTTTGAGGAGCCTTAATATTGAAAACTAATATAATGGATTAAGTTGAAATTTGTATATTATTATTTGTGGTTAAAATATGATTTATCATATTGGATAACCTATTATAACCATTTTGGTTTTCCTAAATATTTAAAGTCCAAAGGAATTAATTAAGGATATTTTTATACATTAAAATCTCTTCAGGCATAAAAATTCATCTTGAATGTCCCTTCCCTGGCATAAGAGATGAAGTGGTAATAGATCGAAGAACAATCAAAGGACAATATTATGCTTTTGATCTAGGATGAAATAAACTAAGTTTATTTTATCAAGTGATTTATCTAGATAGTAAATGAATTCATCAACATTTGGAAAAAAGGACCATGAAATAAAAATGTTATCTATTTACTTTTATTACTAAGGAATGAGTAGCCTTTTAACTCATTACAGATTTATGATTTTTTCATGGTTACCTTTTTAATGAACATAATCTCTATAACTCTCCATAATAACTTGATAGTTATATTTCTCTTTCATGTATATATTTTCACATCCCACTAATGTTATTATAATCTAAATACTAGATATTTGGTGGCCTCCACGTTTTCATTTCCCTCCCTTTTAGATGAAGTTTTATTAACTATTTATATGATGTGGAATTTACACAAAGAAATTTTTCAAATATCAACCTTTTATTTTCAAAGTGATATTTCAATATGTGAGGATGAAATTTATTTTAGGGTAGAATGTAACACCCAAATATTTTATGTTATGTCTCATTTTATATGAATTTAATATTTTCACTAGATTATGTTACACACAACACCAATTTTAAACAAACCACAACATAGTAGTAAATATTATTACTTTAACATGAAAATTACAACATTGATGTTAAATTAGAGGTTATGAATAGTATTAAGAAAATTAAGAAATATATAATTTTCCTTCTCACTGTTAATTTATTTATTAATTCTTTAGAAATAACCACTTTTCTTAGTAATTTCTTTTTATTCTTCAAAACAAAATCTTTAAAAGTAGTTTTCTTGAATTTTATAATTGAATATTATAATTAGTATGTTGAAGTTTTAAAATATTTATTTGGAAAAATTAATTGAATTTTTCTATTCATTATTTCAAAATTATCTTAGGTTTAATTTTTGATAATTTTCTGAAAAGTTTAATTTTTTAGTGAATAGTGAAAATAGAGATTTTTTTATAAAGGTCTCATTTTCTTTATATTAAAAAGTAATTTTCTAATTTTAAATTGATATAAAAAAAACTTATGTAATATTTAGTTGTATATAATCTAACTAATTACATGTAAACAATATTTATACCATATTTTGGTATAAGTACATTTTAGGGATTGAAAACACATTTTTCTAAAAAACGGTTTCTCATTGAATTTTTTCAGTTTAATTTTAAATTTAATTTGGAGACATATTTGTTTGGAATTTTTAAAAATTGATTTCATATTTGGAATCAGTAGGTCGAAATTATTTTATTATCTCATTTTCACTTTAATTCACAAAAAATGTTAACATGGTAAAAAAAAATATACCATAGTGTAGGTAAAATAATGTAGCGGGTTAAAGGTAAAATTAAAAACTTAAAATACATAAAAAATTAAAAATTAAATGGGTGTTTGATATTTTTTGATAACCAAACCAGTTATTAAAACATTAATTATCAAAAATATTGAAGTTAATTTCAACCAAAAGTGGTTAACTTTAAATACAAACTAATCGTTGTTTAATCACTTAAAACCACCCCTCCTCGAGTATAAATACCACCCCTTCTCCTACAAATCCATGAATATATTAAAATATCTAAAAAAATCCTAACCACTCCACCCATTTCAAATGTTTTTAGTTATCACACAAATACCAATTCCATGTTCCTTAAGGGGTCCATCAAGGAGGTGATATTCAAAAGGTAACTTTCTCAAACAACCTCTCTTAATTTCTTTTATTCTTCTACCTTATATTCACCTACTCATACATAAAATAATATTAAATATATTATCATGTATATGTGATAATATTATATTTCTAATTCAATATCTTATACTCACCCATTTTGTCATCTCCTCTTATTCAAAGAAATGAAATGATTGTCCAATTTATAGCGGTTAATTGTCTCTATGGATAATGATTTTTCTCATTTTAGATTATTGCCTTAAAGGATGGTCATACAAGTATTATTATACTTAAATAAGATTAAAATATGTATATTATAACTTATTTCAGGTTCTTTAACTAATATATATAAATAATATTAAATAAAAAAACTAGTTAGTGATGGTCGGAGAAACTGCTAAAATAAACTAACATTTTTCATTAACGTTTTTTCATATAAATCATCATAATAAAAAAATAAAAAAGATATATAAGGCAATTTAAAAATTATTATTTACATTAATACCATTCCATTTTAATTATGTGGTTATTTTTTCATTTTAAAAGAACTTTCATAATTATAAATAATTAAACCGACCATGAAACCTTAAAACAAACGCACCCAAAACAATGAAAATAATGAAATATTATTAATTTAATTGTGGTAATATGTTATAATATGATAATATAATATGTTATAAATATTAATATGGTTCTGTTATAAATTAATAATGTTTTTAAAACCATTATTCTGGTGTTTCAAAAACATTCAAAGCAAATCAAACTTGGGGTAAGGGATTTATTAACTCAATTTCCATTCATCGGGTTCAAATTGTTCTTCATTAGTTATGTAATTCTATGATTATGTGTGAAATTAGTTTTGATTATATTTTATTTTATTTACACTTTTTCATTTGGATTTATAGTTGATACACATAATTGATTCGTTAATGATTTTATCATTATAAGGGACTCTGTCTCAATTTTCTTTCATTGAGGCATGTTTTGATGTTATGTGCCTATATTATTTAATGTGGTGTATATAACACCTTTTATACATGTTATATAATTAATTAATTTATTCTTAGGATATTTAAATCATTTTTAAAAGTTATTCCTTCATGGTTCATACAATTCGACTGATTACAAAGCGGTGAGTATTTATTTCACAATCTCGTTATTATTTGAGATTGTTTATATTTAATTATCTAATGGGGAATATATCTCTTAGATGACATTTTTTAAAAAAGTGTTTTCAGTTTTTTTTACAAATCTATAATGATTTTTTAAATTCATTTCTACTCTTTATTTTATTTAAAAAAAATATGAAAAATAAAAATTTATGTTTATATCAAAATAATGCTCATTTGGATTTTACCAAAAATATGAAAGGAATCATTGTTTTAAAGTGAAAAGCATGAATAGAATTTCTGACCATCATGAACACTCAATATTTTAAAACATATTTCAACGTTATTTTCAAAGGAAATTATTTTCCAAAAAAAAGATCATTTTTAAAGGTGTTTTTTAAAATGCAAAGGATATTTTACTCAAAAAAAATTTTAAGAATATTTTTTGGTATTTCTATTCATCAATGGCCTAAACCCTTTATTATAATAATAATAAACAAGGTATATGTTGGATTCATATATTAAGTATTCTTTATATGGATGATTTATGATCAGTTTGATTGTTGATGTGTTATTTTTATACCATTCCCTATATTACTCTGGATGGTTTATGGTTATGTTTATTGACTTGGAAAAGTATACAAATTTCATATGATAGTTATTCAATATGAATTTTTATGTTTTTTTATTATTCTCACCCCTTTCTTAGGAGGAATTAATTGTACTTATTAAGTTATGATTTGGTCCTGCTATAGCCCCTCAATGGATTGGTATGACTCATGAGGCAACTAGTTTGGGTATTGGATAATATCTTACCCGTTTATGTATGGTTTCTTGGTTAAATCCTTGATGTTATGTTTATGATATCCCACATTATGAATTACATCATTATAAGATTTTTTATTGATTTACATGGGATTATTTTATTAGTTATAATATCTATTGATAAATTTTATCTCATTTTATTATGGAATTATTTTATTTACATTTATTCCTACTATATTATGCCCATGTTTTTGTTTAATGACATATTTTTCAGTTATTTACCATACTATATTTTTTATGATTATTTATTAATAATAGTTTACATTGAATTTAAACCCTTACAAATCATCTGGGATCACCCCTTTATTATGTTTTCCCCCAGGATGAAAAGAGGTTTACTATGATTGATATGAAGGGTTAATCTTAGAGAAAAATGGTGTTCTCAAAGGATTCACTATTTTTTATTTTTTATTTTTAATTAAAATGTAAGATTCAAATATTTATTTATGTTTCTAAAACTACTAAACTATTTTTTCACACCCAACCCCTTTAAATTATTTTATTTTATTAATTTTCTTGGCATTGGGTATCCTTGTGGAGGTTTGGGTTGAAGCCCGATTTAAATTTTTGAGTTTTTATTGAAAAATATGTGTTTTGGTCATGGTAGCATCAGGTGCACGAGAAGAGCATGGTTTGAAAACCGCGAGGCTTTTCCCAAGTAATTATGTGGTCTACCCAATATTCAAAATAAATAAATAAAATAAAATGAACAATAAAGAAATAAAATTAAATGAGTGATAAAATGAAAATAAAATAATATAAGGTCTAATTAAATTTAAAGAATTGTTTTAATAATATTATTATTATTATTATTTGAGAATATTTTTATTATTATTAGTGTTAATAATATTATTAATCATATAATTATTATTAGGAATATAATTATTATTAAGATTCTTATTATTATTAATATTATTATCATTAACTACTAATGTTATTATTATTATTAAATTTTTTTAGGGTTTGGGTCCCCCTCCCCTCACCCTCAATCCCATCACAAGTTACCGCCCTTCCCTATAGCCCACTTCCCTACCTCCCTCCTCACTAAGCATATCACCCTTGGCTAACCTCCCTTTTGGAAAACCTTGTTTGATGCGCCTCCCCGGCTGGTTGCATCCTGGTCCAATGCATCTCCCATATTGGTCGGCTCTGTCTGACATGCCCCCCCCCCACTGACTAGCCCTCCTTCAATGACCACGACTCCGACGACCTCCCTCCTCCGGCGACTGCAACCCCACTGGCCCCTCTTCTGGCTGCCGCACCTCCTCCCTCTGACGGCCCACCCTCTATGTAAACCTATCCCTCGTTCCATGGGTTTTTCTTTTAATTTCCTGGGGTTCGGTTAGAGTTAGGATTTAATCTGGTTGTTTGGGGGTAAATTTTTCCTTGTCAGGGTTTCTTATATTGTGATTGAGGTGTAATGGTGTTTTTGCACCATTTTCTAGAATCCTCTTGGTTCAAGGTAGGTGGTTCCATGATCTAACATTTTTAGATGCATTTGATATACTTTTTTAGTTCTATAAATTTTTTCCATGAATTTATCATGTGGTTTGAAATATGTTTCAAAAATACTTTGACATGCATATGCGGTGAAAATGGGGTTTTCAAATGAAAATGGTTATTATTTGTATGTGATTCATTGTGGTTCTTTTTGAAGGTTTTATTATGGTAATGAAAAGGGGGGAAATTTTGTTTTCAAAGGAACTTGTGGTGTTAATGTGTTAAATAATGGGTTTTCAATGGGAAATGAATTGTTTTGGTATGTTGGATTTTGATGTACACTTTTAAATGTGATGTGTAAATTGTGTAAATGATGAGAAACACATTTCAAAAAAGTTAAAATGGGTTGTGTGTTGATTTGGAAGGGTTTTACAATGAAAAAGTATTGAACTTATTATGTTCTTTTTTTGTAATGTTCCTATTGGGTTTTTATGATTTACATAAGTGGGTGCAAAAAGTATTATGAAGTGTTTTTAGTGTGTATAAAATTTAAAATGGGTTAGTATCAGCGTATAGGCCTTGTGTTATTTTTTTAATATGAGTTTTAAATTACATTACTTGATTTATTCTTTATTTATTCTCTATGGGTAATATTTGTGTTGTGTTGAACATTACCGCTATGTTTTTGTGATTCTAGGATATATTGTACAGATTTTTGATCAGTGTTTGAGGGTGCGCATGCATATACATAAGGTATGTATAATATATATATATGTGTGTGTGTCCTATATGTACATATTCTCTCATGGTGTATGGAATATGTGCATTGGATTATGTATATATATATAGGTATGTGCATGCGAGTTTGGGCCGATTACGAGTGGTCTCCGCCTAATTTTTCAATCATTGAAGTGTCTTGTCTTAGTATGATCCCTTTTTGATGTAGGTTTCCATATTCATTAGCCTTTAAATTAAAGAATTATTGATTTCTTGTTTTTTACACTTTTATTTAATTATAGTTATTAATTTATGGTTTTTAGAAAAATAGATAATTATGAAATAAAGTAAGATCCTCTTTATATTTCAATTACATGGATTTTTTTACTAAATGTGCTTACTAAGTGTTTTATGAAATTTCCATTTGGATCTTATAAATGTGATTCTGATTTAAAGTAGTGAATTGAGTTTTTTAAATAGGTTTTCGTGTGTGTTTCTTATTTTCAAAGTGATGTGCATGGGATTCTTTAAGAAATGGTTTGGCATGAGAAAATAATTTGAGGCCCAGTTGGAATTTTTGTAAAATTGGTTATCTTAAAAACTCTCCATGGAATGGGTCCCCATATTTTTGGTTGAGGAAATAAGGGAGTTTCCTTGGTTTGGTACTTCCCATGTAAAATGATGGTTTAAAGGTGAGGGACTTGTTTCTTGGGGTGACTCGTGGGTGACCTTGTGGTGTGTATTGACTATGTGTGGTTAATGTACTTATGATTGGATCCTTATTTGACATTGTTGGCACACCCCCTTTTTAGTCTTAACATGAGAACCTAGCATAGTGATAGAATTCCCAGTTAAGGATTGCTTCACAAGTCTAGGTTATTGAACTAGCTAGTGGCCCCTAGCAGGGGGTTATTTTGCTATCATTGTTATGGGATTTTTTCCCTTGGTCAGTCCAAGTAGGGCATCGACCGAGCATTTTGGTGTTATGATTTCATCGGGTAGGGCGTACCTTTGGGATGAGTCACATGTATAATATGTTCTATATTATTCATGATATCCTAGGTTCTCCCATGTACTTAGGCACTTAGTTATCTACAGTGGATGATTGAGGTGCATTATTGGTTGGTCACTCTTGCTTTCTATTTTCCATTGTCCTTATGTGATCATTACTTTCACCTCATTGTATAGTGCATCTCTTTTTTAAAGTGATAAAATGATTTTCAAATGTTTGTGGAAAAAGGTTTTGAAAATGGTCTACACTTCCGTCTTCTCAATCCCTCTTTCATTAAAAGGTTAAATCTTTCTTTTTAAAAAAGAACATGGTTTAAGGTAAAAATGGAAATGTATTGTGATTTACTTTAAAGGTAAAATGTGTGAAAAAAATACTTTAATATGTTATTGTTCAAATATGAAATTGATGTTACTTTATTTAAAGTAAATTCATTTGGTAATAGATTTCATGGGCACGCCTACTGCGTTTTAATACTCACGCCTATGATCTGTTCTTTTTTTAGTCTCGGGTGTAGGTTTCAACTTGATCTTGTTCACTATGGGTGATGTTGAGTCCTATGATAGAAGTGTGACCCATGGGGTCACATGGAGTTTTAGTGGTCATTAGGTTCAGTTAGTTCTATTTATCAGTTCTTACTTAGTCTTTCGTTTTTGTTTATTTATTTTAGGATGGTCTTTTATTATTCCACTGATTTTGTTTATTTATATTGGAAAAAATCATTCCCGTATTTACTCTGTTGATACCATTGTTGGTTTTCTCCGCCCCAGGAGGATTGGGAATGCCTCTTGGGCCTTGTCACGGGTGGTCTCAAGTGACTGGTTCAGGGTCGACCTGGGTTTGTTAATGACAAAATGGTATCAGAGGAAGGTTGTCTCTTTAGTGGTCCTTGATTTTAGAGCACTGACTTTTACTTGGGGATGTTGAGGTAGAAGGAGTAGTATTTTCAGGACTTTAGGGGTAGGTGTAGAAAGATCATCATGAACACATGCTCGTTCCGAACCTCAGGTTATTAGGGGATGTCCGTGTTTGATGGTTTTCTTTGTTTCTTGTGGATTTTTCAGTGTTGGGAAATAAAAAAGGGGAGGTGAGAAGTGTCCTATGTGAGCTCAAAGGGCCTATAAAGTCATGTGGGGCTTGGGAAATTTCCCTAGAATACTCTCTGTGATGTTGGAGTTACTAACATATAGTCTCAAACCATGTGTACGAGTCACCCATCGACACAAGTTTCTTTTTTTTGAGTTGTTTGGGGTCTCTCTTGAATCTGTAAATTGTTTTTAAAACTCTTATTATGGATTTTTGAAAGGTTGAATTTAAAGTGGTTTGAATTTCAAAGGAAATAAAATGAATTTTTAGAATTTTTTTGGATGATGTTTTAAAAAATTGTATTTTTATGAATTTTTTTGGTGTGGTATGAGAATGGGTTTAAGGATAATGGGTTTTCATAATAAAAACATGAGTTTTTTTAGGAAACTTGTCTTTTAGAAAATTGAAATTGACCATCAAAAGGATTTTGGAAATTTCTTTCAAATGAGAAGAGTTGGGTTCTTAATGAAAATGGTTATGAATAAAATAAGGTTTTTTGTGCAATTGGAAGTGTTTCAAAATGAGTAAAATGTTTTAGTAGGGATCATGTGTTGTTTGGGACTCGGTTTAAGTTCAATTTTCTATTAAGGCCTCTTGTTATGAAATGTTCATGTTTAGTGATGTTTTTCAATGTCATGTCCCCATTCAAATGAAAATGTGGATGTCATGGATCCATTTTGAGAACTTCTATTTTGACAGAAGCTTATACTTCCTTCAGGAATTCTTAACTTCTCGGTTTGTGATAAAACAAATTTCCCTTACACCCTTTCCTTCATGTTTTTTATTCAAGGTGAAAGTGGAGACATGTGTGCATCTTCTAAACCCTTGTTTCAGTAAAGTGAAATGTTAGAATAAAATTAGTTTTAGAGTGTCTTGTGTTCTGGTGGATCTAACTGGAATGTGGTGTGGTTGTGTGTGGCACCAGAAGGAGAAGTTCCATTCGGTAGTCTTTAATGCCTGACAGCGAAGCGGGAGATGCTTAAAAAACCAAGTCTTCATCCATAGGCCTCGAAGTGAAGCTATCAAATAGTTAGGAACCCCCAAGGGTGTAAGGGACCTTGGTATAGTGTTTGTCATTAGTATGGGGAATGAAGATAGTTTAAACATCTTGTGTGGTTGTCTCGTTTTGAGTAGCCCTATTTGGTGAAAAGAGAGATGGGGAATTCTTCTCCACATTATGTCCCGCTTGGGTGGAATTTTTCCTCTCTGGTTAGAAATAGGTTCAGTTTTCTCGTTCTCTCATAAATCTATGCTTTTACCCTTGTGTATGCAACTTTCTTTGGGGTTGTCTATGAATGATCAGCCTTAGAAGTACATTTTGATTTGGGATCATTTTAGAATGGTAATCTCATGGGAGTGGTGAACTGTGTAGAATCTTCTGGTTGGTTTGGAGCTTCGTTAACTGGGTCCCTTGCGGTGAGAGATTTGGTGTTTAGAAAGCTCCCAAGTTAGCCTTGTCATGTTTTTTTGTTGTCCATGCCAATCAGTTAAGCAAGTTGAGCTTTATGGTAGGGATACCCACCATGGTTCTTACTAGAATTGCACCGAAATGAATTGATGTAGTATAATCCTTATAGTGGGGAGTCTATCCCCCCCCCCCCATGTTGGTCCTCCAGCTCTGTCTTGGGTTTTTGTTGTTCTTATGGTGGGGAGTCTGTTCGGGCCTTCTAATATTAGTAATTCACTTATGTTCTTGGTTTCTTCTTGAGACCGGAGGACACCCAACAATTTCATTGAATAAAAATCATGGGATTATTTATCGGGTTGTGGTTTGATTTTATTTTCCCATTTCAGCCTAGTAGCGTAGGTCTCGTTTAGTGATGTCTGGGGTGTTTGACTTAAGAGGATAGATTGTGTGTTGTGGGAAGCTCTTCACCTTTGATCGATCAATTGGAGGTGTTTTCAATTTTTTGGGTGGGTGGCACATAGTGAGAAGTTCATTTTGAGTCTCCTGAGTTTGATTTGTAAATCTCTTCCTTTGTTGATAGTGTTATAGCATTTTCTTATTTTTTGTCTGTTGGGAATCTCCTTGAACTGTGAAGGGTTATCCGTTTTTATGTTGTGGTTATGCCTTGTTGTAACTTTCCTGGGGCGCAAAGCATTATGGTGGGGCGAATTGTCACACTCGACCCTTTTAAATTATTTTATTTTATTGATTTTTTTATCATCGGGTATCCTTTTAGGGGTTCAGGTTGAAGATAGGTTTAAATTTTTGAGTTTTTATTGAAAAATATGTGTTTTGGGCATGGCATCATCAGGGGCATAGGAGGAGCATAGTTTGGAAATCACGCAGCTTCTCCCAAGTCATTGTGCGGCCTGCTCGTTGTTCAAAATAAATAAATAAAATAAAATGAACAATAAAGAAATAAAATTAAATGAGTTATAAAATTAAAATAAAATAAAATGAGAAAAGTTTAATAAAATTTAAAGAATAGTTTTAATAATATTATTATTTTTATTTTTATTTTTATTTTATTATAATATTATTATTATTTGATATTATTATTTTTATTATTATTATCAGTGTTAATAATATTAATATTATTAATCTTATTACTATTAAAAATATAATTATTGTTAATATTGTTATTATTATTAATAGTATTATCATTAACCATTATTATTATTATTATTCTTAAAACATTTTTTTTATTTTTTTTATTTTTTTTAGGGTTTTGGTTCCCCCTCCCCTCACCCTGAATCTCGTCGCAAGCTACCCCCCCTTCTCTCTGTAGTGTATTACCCTACCTCCCCTAATCATTGTGCATGCCACCCCTGGCCAACCTCCCTTCCGGTGAACCCTATTTGGAATGCCTCCCTAGCTGATTTTGGCCCTGTTCAGAACACCTCTCATGTTGGATGGCCTTGTCTGGCATACCCCACCTTGCTGGCCGGCCCTCCATCGGCAACCGCAACTCTGGAGGCCTCCCTCCTCTAGTTACTGCGACCCTGACATCCCATCTTCCGATAGTTGCACCTCATCCCTCCTAGGATCTCCACTCTGGGTAAACCCCTCCCTCATTCTAGGGGTTTTTTCTTTCAATTTCATGGGATTCAATTAGGGTTAGGATTTAATCTTGTTGTTTTGGGGTAAATTTTTCCTATCTAGGGTTGCTTGTGGTGTGGTTGAGGTGCAATGGTGATTTCGCACAATTTTTTGAAAGCCTCTCAATTTAAGGTAACTGGTTCCATGATCTAACATTTTTGATTCATTTGATATGCTTGTTTGATTTTATAAATGTGTTCTATGAATTTCTCATGAGGTGTGAAATATGTTTTATAAATAGTTTGACATACATATGTGGTGAAAATGGGTTTTTCAAATGAAAGTGGTTATTATTTTCATGTGATTCATTGTGGTTCTTTTTAAGGTGTTTATATGGTTATGTGAAGGGGGAATTTTGTTTTCAAATGAACTTGAGGTGTAAATGCGTTAAAGAACAGGTTTTCAATGGGAAATGAATTGTTTTCGTATGTCGTATTTTGTTGTGCACTTTAAAATGTGATATGTGAACTATGTAAATGATAAGAAACATGTTTTAAAAAAGGGAACTTATCTTGTGTGTTGATTTTGAAGGGTTTGGTCCATGAAAAATTGTTGAACTTATTATTTTATTTTCTGGTAATGTACCAATTTGATTTTTCTGATTAACATAAGTTGTGTGAAAAGTGTTTTCAAGTGGTTTTGGTGTGTGTAAAATGGAAAATGGGTTAGTATCGGCATATATGCCTTGAGTGAATTTTTTAATATGATTTGTAAATGACCGTGATTGATTTATTATTTATTTATTCTCTATGGGTAATATTTGAGGTGTGTTAAACCTTACTTCTATGTTTTTGTGAATCTAGTATATATTGTACTGAGTTTTGATCAATGTTTGATGGTGCGAATGCATATAATTAAGGTATGTATAATATATATATATATATCTTCCATGTAAATATTCCCTCATGGCACAAGTAATACATGCATTGGATTATGGATATATATGTGTGTGTGTGTGCACACATGAGTTCGGGCCGGTTAGGAGTGGTTGTCGCCTAATATCTCAAGCACTGAAGTGTCTCAGCTTGGTTTTATTTATTGTTGAGGTAGGTTTCCCTATAAATTACCCTTTAAATTAAATAATTATTGATTTATTGTTTTTCTCAATTTTATTTAATGATAGCCAGTAATTTATGGTTTTAGAATAATTTCTTATTGTGAAATAAACTATTACCCTATTTATATTTCAATTTCATAGAATTTTTTGTTAAATGTGCTTACTATGTGTTTCATGAAATTCCCATTTGGGCCTTATAAATGTGCTTCAGATTTAAAGTGGTGATTTTGATTTATGAAATGGGTTTCTAAGTGTGTTTCTGGTTTTCAAAGTGGTGTGTGTGTGATTATTTAAGAAGTGGTTTGGCATGAGAAAATCAAGTGAGGACCAGTTGGCATTTTTTTAAAACTATTTATCTTAAAAAATCTCCTTGGAATGGGTTCCCACCTTGTTGGTTGATCAAACATAGGTGTTTCCTTGGTTTGGGACTTCCCTTATGAAATGATGGTTTAAAGGCGAGAGACTTATTCCTTAGGGTGACTTAGGGGTGACCTTGTGGTGTGTTTTGACTATATGTTATTAATATACTTGTGACTGGATACTTTTTTGATATTATTGGATCACCCCCTTTTTAGTCTAAACATGAGAACCTAGAATAGCGAGAGAATTCTCATAAAATGATTGTTTCACTAGTCTAGGTTATTTCAATAGCTATTGGCCCATAGTAGGGGTTATTTTGTTATCATTACTATGGGATTGGGCCCCTTGGTTAGGCCAGGTAGGGAAATGATAAGGAATTTCTGAATTATGAAGTCATCAGGTAGGACATTCCTTCAGGATGAGTACCATGTATATTATGTTCTAGATTATTAACGAGCTCCAAGGTTCTCCCATGTACTTCATCACTTATTTATCTGCGGTGGATGGTTGAGGAGCATTGTTGATTGGTCACTCTTTCTTGTTATTTTCCATTTCCCTTGTGTGATTATTACTTTCACCCCACTGTATGGTGCATCTATTTTCTAAAAGTGATAAAATTATTCTCAAATGTTTTTGGAAAAAGGTTTTGAAAATGTTCTACACTTCCTTCTTCTCAATCCCTCTTTCATTAAAAGGATAAATTTTTCTTCTCGAAAAAGAAACTGCTTTAAGGTAAAAAGGGAAATATATATTGATTTTCTTTAAAGGGAAAATGTTTAAAAAATACTTTTATATATTATAGTTCAAAAATTAAATTGATGTTTCACTAATTAATGTAAATTCATTTGGGAATATATTTCTTGGGAATCCCTACTGAGTTTTAATACTCATGATTATAATTTGTTCTTGTTTTTAGTATCAAGTGTAGGTTTCAGCTTGATCTCGATCACTATAGGCGATGTTGAGTCATTTGATCAAAGTGTGATGCACGGGGTTATATGGAGTTTTAGTGGTCATCAGGTTCAGTTAGTTCTATTTATCAGTTCTTTCTTAGGGGTTCTATTTGGTTTATTAATTTTAGTCTACTCTTTTATTATTACACTGATTTAGTTTATTTATATTGGGAGAAATTGTACCCATTGATACTCTATTGATTCCCTTGGTGCTTGTCGCTAGACTGGTAGGATTGGGAACGCCTCTCAGGCCTTATCACGGGCCAGCTTGGGTGACCGGCTTAGGGTCAACACATGTTGGTTTGTGACATGTTTGGTCCTTCTAGATGCAATTCCTTGTATATTATTCCAATGTAATAAATTAACCACTAACTCTAGGCTACTAGTTTTTTGGTATTTATAGTAGGTATTATTTTTCAGAAAAATATCTCCCAAGATACAAACTCATCATCTATCTCTAATAAAAAACTTATTGGGCCCCTAAAATTCCCTCACAAAGCATTCATGGGTACTCTCAATATTTTATATACTTTATTATTTGATACCTATAACTTTTATATTCATGATATATTCAATATTTGAAATATAGAATCACTTTTATCCATAGATATAGGTGTGATCCTTTTATTTATATTGTTCAGTAGACATTTAGTTTAATTTCTGATTTAATATTACTTGAATCTTGATTAAGGATTGTCATTTAAATCACTCAAATGTTTTGGTGTTTCCTTCATTTTATTCTCTAGAAAATAATTTTCATTAAATCATTTGAGATCCCCATTTGTATAGTGATGTAGCATAGACCCTAATTCTCTAGCACAAAACTCATATAATAATTTTAGTTTTACTATTTTATATTATAGTAAATTCACATTATCAATTCATGTGATCCAAATTCATATACTTAATAGTTAATTTACACACTCATAAATTCACACACATAAATTTAACACTTAAACATGAAATATTATGTGGATTCTTAAATTTCTATGATATTAATACTTATTATTGGCATAAATGTAATACAATCATTGGATAAGTCATATTCTCAATTACTTTGGCACTTTTTGGGTCATCTGGAATTGTTTATGAATTGTGAATTCACATGAAAAGATTGAGCTAATTCAATATGATTTTGAAGTCTTATGAAGTACTTAAAGTCATAATCTCCCATCCTTTTTCATTTTATTTCCTCATATCAAAGTTATATGAACCACTAAAAGTTTTTTGATCAATATAAAGTCATATGATCCCACCTAATTATAATGATTAGGGACTTTTCTATTTTTTAGTTCCATCTCAAGAATTATAGAATTATTCAAATAAGTGTAAGACTTCTACAGATTTTAACTTTAGAATATCATCCAATAATAAACAATTTAAAACTTTTTTTAATAGTGTTCCTTCATCCACCGACACTTTCCCTTGATTACATTGAATAATATTAAATCAATTATCATAATAATTTTTCCACTTTGTCTAAAACCTCTCCACTCTGGTTCTTTAAGACGAAGTCTCAAAATTCCATTATTATTTTATAATTATAGTATCTCACCCATATTATTTACTTAGATACATTATAAATCATAAATCCAATTTCAACTCTTGAATCTATAACAATCCTCCAAGAATAACTATCAGATTCCATTAACAAATACTTATCTACTCATTGATAATGAATAAAATTATTACTTGGTTAGATAAATATTGATAATGTAGATGACATTTATCTATAATAAAATATTTTATTATATTATTATCATATTTTATATTCATTTAATAAGGAATTTTATTAAATAGACTCTAATTAAAATCTTGATTTCTTTTTTGAATCACATCATATCCATTAGAAGGAAAGATCTACATTTCACTATGTAATGAGTTTGATTTAGTGTTTCATTCACTATTTAGTTATTTAGGTATGGAGTTATCCTAATCATATCATATATGAAACTTGGACTATTAAGTGGATTAAACTTTATCTAATCTATCTATTGGATAAACTCAACTCTATTCCTCTGATAACCAATACTAATTATGGTCTCCCATTTAAGTGTAGCCAAAAGAAATTTCTAAGAAAAAGAACCTAATACTATTAGGGCCACCCATTACTTTGTTCCCTTATGAAAGATAATCCATGGGTACCTAGTTTTAGAATGGCCTACAAGGTTGAATAATCGAGGCCTAGAAAAGTATAACATTGGATGGAATCTAACACTTATTATTTTTAAGTAGATTTAACTTCAATGAATTATCTCATGGTATCCCCTTTATGTATGAATTATTATAATGATTTAGTTTGGAATATTATTCCTTACACCAAGTAAATATGTTCAAACTATATTGATGTATAACTCTTTTCATAACTCATAGCTTTTGTATGTAAATAAAATCAAAATCCAACTGTGTTTATACATACCTAAATTTATCTTATGCATAAGTTATATGAAACTCTTTATTATAAAGTCATAGAATTATAAGAAATCAGTAATCTCCACATGAGTAATCCTAGAGCCATAGATAATCAATCCTCTCTTTTTTAGAAAATGCATAAACCTCTATCCCATTGAGAAGTCCAACCCAAAGTCACTCTACCCTAGGATACTTTACTTAAGAGATATCTCAATTCCAACATAACTCTAACACCTAATATGTATAAAATAAAATTACTTACTTAATTCAAGTTAGTAATTTAGTACACTTTAGAGATAAGGTAGAAAAAAACTAAATTTGTACTCATACTTATCATGTAACTCCTTAGATGCATGTATGATAATATCTTGAAGCAGTTTGAACATATATATATATATATATATATATATATTCTACAGAATTCATAGCAATTTATAAAATAAAAATTAAATTTATTAATAAATTAGGTAATAAATTTTAAATAAATGAAAAATTCAGTTATTTAAACGTGAGATAAACAATTTATAAGAAATTTATGAATTAAAGATAACTGTAAAAACATTTTAATTTTTTCTAAATTTATGGACATTCCATAATTTTGATTATTAAAAAATTATTTTAATTTCATAACATGAAAATTTTCATATTATTAATAATATGGTATTTACATTAAAAATATAGTGTTATTTGAAATATTAAAAATTTATACTTCAATTAAATTTTTTAAAATTTTACATAATCTAAATATCTCATATCTAATATTTATATAAACCTTGATCAAAGAAACCATCAAAACACATTTTATGTGGTTTAAATAATTTCCTAAATAAAGCCTTTAATTTGAACATTTCATATAAAATATTTTGGACAATTCATAATATTATTATAAACTCTTTTATACTTAATACTTATTTTATAATTTATAATCGTTTTATAAGTTACCCTTATAAATTTTAAATAAATAATTTTTTATAAATTCTTATTCTTGATGTATAATTAGTAAAATGTTTTTAAATATTAATATTTTATATTTTATCTTTATTTATTTATTAATTTTTTCGTAAACATCTAATTAACTAATTATAAAAAATTTATAATTTATCAATTTAGAATCAATTTTATAAATTAATAAATACAAAAAAAAAATACATTTTATTATAATTTATAAACAATTTTTATGTTATAAAATTCAATTCATAATTGAATTTTTAGAATATCCCTTTTTAAATAGCATATTATTTTTACTAATATATATTATCCCTATGTCAGATTAAAATTTTCATTTGGAATGGGAATAAATGAGATTAATCTCATGTAGTTGGACTATGGTATAACTCATGTAGAAATAAAATTAAACCTTTATAGGATTAAACCCATCTATATCATAGGAATAACTCACATAGCACAATCCAACATAGGATTAGCATGACACTATATAAGAATAGTCAGTTAAGGTAGAGTTTAGGGATCTACATTGAATAGAAAATAATGCCAGGAAACCCATATAATGTGAGTGATTGTACCTATGTAAGGTGAGCTATCATGCTAGGAGAATCATCTGGAATATGTTATCACATAATGTATTCTTAGATAACTATGAAAATTACTATATCACGTAAGATAATTCCATCCACCCCAAAGACAGGTTGTGTTATCACATAATATATTCCTATAACCCTACACATATTATGTTATTTTATAATATAATGTCGACTGCATATTTTTATGATTCATTATTAATGACACCTAGTGTATCATATTCATGATACACTATAATGGTTTCACATAAAACACAAAATTCTTCATTTTAACCATAATTTCAAGAATATAAAGGCATGGAACTACTTTGATACCAATGTTGGATTTATAAGGGTAGTTAATAATTAAAATAATTATCAAAAAATAATTTGAAACCCAAAACCAATATCTCCATTTATATTAAATTGAAACCATGAGTATTATAAAATAATGAAACTAGAATTACTTACACTATAGAGATATCATTGAATCCATCTTCACCATATGGTCTCTATGAAGATCTCTTAATATGTCCATTGGACTACCCTATATTTGATGTATCCATGGGTTGTTGTCAATCAATTATCATACTATCAATATTTTTCCACCCTCCATGGCATGCTAGTGCATTTTTGTGTAAATGGTGAAGGAGAAGAGAGCTATGAGAAGATAGATTTGGAAAATAATTTGGAAATATTTCATCTATCACCATCTCATGGTTAATTCCCTTTTATAAATACCTTAATGATGCTCCCTAAGAAAATATGCATTAAACTACATGTTACAAGTTAATTCATTCAACATTTAAAACCCTCATCCATGCCAACTCCCACTATTTCATCATATGTAATGGTTTATTTAAATTATAGTCAAAAAATAGATTATAATGTCATATTTTAATTTTCCACTTCCCATTAAAATGGATTTGATATATTAATTATATTAAATGAATAAGGAATACAATATGTATCAATTTTTCATGAATTTTATTTCATACAACATTATCATATAATAAACTGCAATATAGCCCATATACATTACATATTTAATGGTTTAGGGCATATCTCCTTCATCTTTTGTGTCAATAAAGTTTCCCTATATTATGTTTAATTGAATTTATTTATTTTTATATTCTAGAATATAATATTTTTATACCTCGTGATCTTTCTCTATATCCAAACTTTTACCATCCTCATGCCCAACCTCATGTAAAATCTCTATTATCCCCTAAGATACTCATATATTCTATTGTTAAGCTTGACTTATGACCTTCCTCTTAGAATCTATGATTGGAACTCAAACTATTCTATCAGGATTGGTCAAACCTTGAGGTTCCTCCCTCTGATCTATGTCCAATTTACCCTTCATATAGTAAACCTCTACATTCCCCTATCTTTTCCACTGATGTTTCTCTTGTCCATGCACCTACTCTATACCATCCACCATAGAATGAGTGATCTACCACACAATATATACTTCTCCTAGATACAATCCCTTAAAATAATATTCATCCTTAACAAAAATGTCTTGTTCTCTAACTTGTTACCTCGAAACCTAATAATTTGATCCCACAATACCCCTAGTCTCCCTTAGCCTACTCTTCATCCTATAGGATTCATGATAGTTATTCAGTATGGTACCCTTAATAGAGTAGTAAGAGTATAATATATCTCTATGAAACTTATCTGAATTGTCTCCAATTAAATAAAAGTCTAATCAATATATAGGAATTCAATTATATTCTTCCTATAAGAATAAATCACCATCATGAGTGGATAAAACCACCTAGTTGATTTGATTGGAGGCTAATTCCAGTCCAAAAAATAATCCATGCATAATATCCAACAAAATATTCTTTAGTTTCTCTATTAATTTTAATGGGAACTCTAATTTCAGTAGAAATATCACAAAGAATACAAGGATTCTAGATAATCCAATTAAAACTAGTTACCTTGATCTAAATTTATACCCTTGAATTATAAATAGAGAATGAATAAAATAAAATATCTCACTCTTGAATTAATAACCTAGATGGATTCAAAGAAATGAAACCAAAACCCCAAGAAAGATTCTTGAGATCTTCATTAGGGATGAGAATATGGAAGTAACCTTCCCCAATTGGTATATATGTCAACTCATGGAAACCCCATATGCTTAATATTTAAACTACAAGATCCTTGGTTTTTCATAGTTTACCCATAGTAGGAAATATGACTCATGTAATTATTGAGTAACTAAAAATCTTGAAACAGATTTTATGGTATCCTAATTAGAAGAAAAATTTATCATGGTAACTTTCTTGGTGACCCTCTTAGGAAATATCTATTTCAATAAATAAAATTAAATGATATTAACACTTTCATTATCCATGTATATATCATGAGAGGGAATGACCTCATCCCTGATATCCTTTATTAGATCAACCACACAAAACAATTCACTCTCCTCCTTAAGCTATATGGACAAAGAAGCGTTTATCATATATTACATACCAAAATCCTAAAATTAGAATTTAACATTGAATCGATGTTCTTCATGAGATAACCTAGTAAACCCTATCCTCATTCACATCCATTCAAACAATAAACTAAAAATTATGATGATGATTAGTATGGAATTACTGATAATGATAATTGGTTTTATAATTAAATAACTAAGTAAATCACCATAAGGGCATCTGAAAATATAAAAATAGTATTAACCATATATAATTATCCAAATAAATTTCATTTATTAAATTAAAATAAAGGTAGAGAGTGTCAAAGAAAAAATATAGATATTTGGGAAGTATTTTATTATTACATGGTTAATAAGTAGGATATAAAAAATATTGTAACTAATTGTGTGGATTAATTTTTTCTCCAACAGAGGATATGAATTATTTTCGAACTCCTAAAACATAACATCTATAATTAATCACATAAACTATTCACATATTAGTACTTTCTAAAAAATATTTATAACCCAAATATAATTATTAATACTAATTTATTTATTTATATATCAAAAACCAAAGTGTTGTAATTTTATAGTTCCCCAACGCATCATAATGACTCAATACTTGTGTAGGGGTTACTACATGGAATCAAATATATCTCCTGGTCATCTAAGGATAATAAAAATCAATTCCATAGATACTGAAAAAACACCATTCTTGTAAATAGATATAAATAATTTAACATAAGGTATCAATATATCAAATAAATCCAAAAATTACTATAAAAATAAATTATTCTCACAATTACTCATAGGAATAATGTAATAAAATTTTCCCTAGTTACTCTTAGGGGTTTATAATCATCATTATGAAAATAAACTATAATGACTCAACTGAACATAGATTTGAATTAATGAATTTCATATATGATTTAATGAAAAATATTTGAATTAACCAAACAACATTTATAATTTTTTAATAAATAATTAAATATAGAAAAACTCGAAATAAAATAAATATTGGATTAATTTAGAAAATATCTTCTGATCCATGCCTTAAAATGATATTTAAGTTACTGAAATAGTATATATTCCAACTATCAACTCAAAAAAAATCTATGTGCACATAGAGGTTCACTTATAGAGGGTGTGTATTAAATCATAATCAACGGGATTTAACAATTTTAATGTTCTAACTAACTTCAAATATATGACATAGGAATGATCACCACTATAAGACCCCATATTCATATAGGTTTAGCTTTTAGTGTAAATTTGAATTTTTCAGTTGGTTGAGGGGTCAGTTTTGAAACTAGGATTCATATGGGATGTCTGAGGTGAGTAGAATATTAAAAGGTTTTTATTAATGTATTAAGGATTATAAATGATTTGGTGGAATTGAGGAAGCGACTATAGTAGTCTTGGGTGGCTAGAACTGTAAAAGGCCCACTATTGCACCGACCATCTAGATAGTAGCTGCGATAGTATTGTTACAGCCACCAAGAAGCAACCTACTAGCCAATGGGATTAAAAGGGTATAAAAAACAATTCCACCTCCCCCTATAAAATCTTAATAGGGGGAATCTCATTACTTCTCCCTTCTCTCTCATATGGGAAATGTCTAAACCATCCCTCTTCCCCTCAGTTTGGGGTGTTTTTCTTGGTGTTTTAGTCAATTCAAGGTATGTTTTTCCTCCATAGAATCCCATTCTCATTAATATTATTTCTTCTGTTATTTCCTTATTCTCTGAATATGGATTTTACACTGATTCCAATATGGCATGGTGGAATTAACTATGCTTCAGGGGTATTGTGTTCTACTTTCTATTAGGGTTTCATATCATTCCATCTTCATGTTATTTCATGGTAATTCAAGAAAGGCACTCCATATAGTGATTTTTCAAAAAATATACTTTCTATTAAACTAAATAATTAGTTTAAATGGTGTTGTTTGATAGGGAATTCAGATAGTATGGTTTCTTGATCATTGAATGGACCTTCTCTATGTGTTGACTGCAATTTTTATACATTAAGAACATTAGGAAAGTGTTTCATAGATTATTAAAAAATTTATAAACTTGAAATTAAGTTCATAATTGTTTAATTAATTGTGGTTTTGGTTCTAGTTATGTAATTTAGATTCTTTGTGTAATGCCCTGACCCTAGTTACCCAGAGTCGGTGCATTATTACATAACATTGGCATGATCACAAGAAAGATCAAATCTCTAAAGACTGATTGGTTTAGTAGCCTTGGAAACACTAGATATATTCATAAGTTTTACATTACACCATAAAATGAAAAACTACTACAACAACATAATGTCTCAGCATTCCACACTATTATCCCCTCATAATATCCCTGCAGGTCATTCATAACTTACTTCTTCATATCCTGGGAAAAATAAAACATAGAAAAGGGGTGAGCTCAAATGCCCAGTAAGGATAACAATATAGCGGAAACTTTCATAAATAAGAGAAAACATTTAAGGAAATGTATAACTACAACAAAAGCCTTTCAAACTTGAACTTTCAACATAGTATGGCATAAATAAAATGAAATAATTCCATTTACTTATTCACATGGATATTCTACTAATCGAATAATCACATGCAAAATCAATAACCTCTTTCATAATGATGGAATTCATAATGCTGAACTTTGATTTCTTTGTCAAGGCCTCGTCCCAAGACCTTGGGGCTAACTGTAACCGGAACCCAACCCGGAGTGCCTCTAATAACCGAACACCAACCCGGAGTTCCTCTAATAACCGGAGACCAAACCGGAGTTCCTCTAATAACCGGAGACCAAACCGGAGGGCTTAATTTTACCGGTCCCCAACCCGGAACATACTTGTCTAAAACATTCATCTGAATGAAAGGTTGAAATATAACATAAACATTTAAATTAAAAATAACTTATGAAATGTCAATACTTTAAAAAAACCATGAGTGACATAAGAATAGATTATCCACAGTCAAAAATATCACAAAACCTTCAATAAAATATGGATGTTTTGTATCATAATAAATCAACTTCAAATAAGCTTAAAATCCATCAAAGGATGTTGACATAGATGAAATCAAAACTATTTTTGAGAAATATCTCTTTTTTTTTAAATCATTTTAAAAGTAACATAATTATAAAATAATACATTCAATTTGAAAATATTCTTATAATATTGTAAAGGAAGCTTTGAAGATTTTATAACGGTGGTAAATAGCCGCACCCGCCGTATAAGTTAAAAAAAACATTCTTACCTTAATTCTGTCGAAAAGGTTAAAAAGCATCTTGTTTGGAAAACGACGGAAAGATTCCTTTATAAACCACTTATAAAAAGTCAAACAAGGGTATAAATGACTTTAACACATATTCTTGTAAATAGTAAAAATGTTTTGAAATACATTTTGAAGAAACATGGATGTGGATGATAAAGAAATCCCAGTAGATTATTATGTATAAACAATCTCGGATAATGAAGAGATTGTGAAATAAACCCTTACCTTGTACTTTTCCTTGGTTAGGGTAGGTTAACCTCCTGTATAATGGTGAAATAATTTTTATTAAATTATACAAGAATCATATACATTAATATGATATCATATATGATCTTTTAACATTGATTTGTTAATAATATCTTAGTATTATCGTTGTTTTGGGTGTTAACTTACTCATTTTCTTTTATATGTTTTGTTACATAAGCCGTGTTTGTTATGGATAAGTTGTATCTTATTTATATCCAGAATGATATCAAGTCCTTAAACATCATTTTTAAATTATCAAATGATAATTATACTTGAATGGATACGATGGAGAATGAATCTCATCGCGTTCGTGGAGACGGTAGTCCGTACGTACGCACGAGCAACAATATCATTATTTCGATATTAAAATAATATATAAATGGATGGTATATCATATATACAGAATCATTAACATGTTATATTTATTATTTACATGAGTTACACATCATTATTATACCCATCCAAATAATAATATATTGAATAACAATTACACCACGACGTGGAGACGGTAAGTCGTACGTACGCACGTATGGTGACATGTTATTCAAAGGGTGGATAGAATACTGAATATGGTTGTACCATATTTATAATAACATCACAGTATATATATGATACTGGAGTTATTATTTTAGAATGGTAACAACAATGGAAGAAGAAGTGGAAGAAGAAAGGAACTTGGAAAAGGGTGGTGAAATCATTACCTCTTCTTCGGTTTCTTCCTTTTGATTTGATCAAAAGGGCTCCTTAGGATGGCTTTCTGATCAAAGTAAGGCCTCTAGGTTGTAGTGAGGGAAGTTGGGAGAGTATTTTGGCAGAGTTTTGATGAACCAAAAGGTTTTTAAGGTGTGAATAAATGAGAAGGAGGAGTTCCCTTTTATAAGAGGGGTGAGGGGCACCTTTGGAAAAGCTAGAAATATTAGTTTATAATAAATTCATATTCGGTTTCTAATGGCTCCAAAGTTGATTATTTAAATTTTAAGGTGTGTATGGGTATAAAACAACTCAACCAATAGAATTTAGATAGGTTTGGGTACTTATATTAACCTTATCTTTAAGTATTAACTCTAAGTTAATTAGTTTCACTTTTACAATGTCTCTTTGTATTTTTATATTATATGGTTAATAAACTTACCATATACATCCAAGAGACCCCCAAGTGGTCCATTAATGATGAAAATATCATGATATAATTCTCTTGGCCGAACCATAGATTTTTAGTAATTTAATATCAATTAATAATATAATATTTGCTTTAAAAACTCTTTTATGTCAATTTTGACACTATTCAATAGTTGATTTTTGTGACACTCATAACAGTTTGATTACTTCGAACAAAGTCAATTGAATCAATCCTAACATGTCATATTAACCTAGAAAATTAGTGTAATTCCTAAAAAGTCTCAAATTATATTTATTTGGGAATTTATAATATCAATTATTTTGATTTTTCACTATTATAGTAATTACTGCATCATAATTGTGTCATAAATAAATTAAATTATATAAAGTCTAAAAATTATAAATAAAATATCATTATGTATCAAATCTTTTTAGATTTCTAATGAATATTTACAATCGAATTTATCTTATGTATAACCCTATTTTAAAAATGTTTTAGTAAATAAACTGTGATTTTAACTCTTTTAACTCTTCTTTGAATTAAATAATAATAAATGTCCTAATCTAATCTAAGTGGACCTAAATGATAATATTTTATTCCTAAGGCTGTTTTGGTCGAGATACACTTGTCCAATAGAATTAGGACATGTGTTAGGGTAATATTAATATCATTTTTACCCTTAATTACCCTATTTACTTTTAACCGTGGTAAATAAAAGTAAAAAGTTACTATTCACCAAAAATTATGTTCATCTCATTGAACCACATTTTACTTCTTGATATTAACCGTGTATCTCGGATTTTTGAAATTCCATTCACAGAAGCGGTAAAATTAAGTTTTATGAAAAATTCAGTTTTTTTAACTACCACTTAGTAGTTTCACTATTCATCAAAAATTGAAGTTTTTCAGAACAATGCCAAAATTTCACCCTAAGCTATAATTGATATTCCGAATTCAAAAATGATGTCTATTTTACAAAATTCCAAAAATATAAGTTTCATTAATTAATTTTATAATTAATTCCCGCTGTCACAACAAATAGCGTGTTTTTAAGAAACAATATATATCAAAAGATTGATAATTGTTTATGTCCAATTTCAAAGTGAAATTAATTATAATGAACACAATTGGATAAAATTGTAAAACTATATTCTAATTATACTTTAAAACCACTCAAATTCATAATTTATCACTATTAATTATTTTGATTAAAAAAGTTGTTTTTAATTAAAATTTAGTAATTTTCACTATTCATCAAAATATTAAAGTTATCCGAAAAGTACCAAAATTTCACCTTAGGATAAATTCGATATTCCGAATCCAAAAATGAAGTCCATTTTGAAATATAAAATATATATAATTTCAAAAAGTAGGTATTACTATTCATAACGGCTAGTTTGATCGGTTGTGGTGTGTGTTAAAACTCGAAGTTGCGTACAACACACGCTACTTTATTAATCAAAGGAAAGCGTACTGTGGAAGCTTGGGATGTTTCATTTTAGATTTTTTGATGTCCCCATTTAGTCAAAAAGTTTAAAATATTGTATTTAAAAAGGTTTCACTATTAAAAGTTGATAAAAGTGCAATACTGAAAATGAATCTGTTCTTGCATTATGTCTAAGAAACTCATAATATGGATTCTAAAATTATAAGGATTATATAAAGTTTAAAATTTAGTTAATACTATTCATAAACTCTTTTGAATGCCTTTTTTTTGGTAAGTCATGGTTTGATTGAACTCAGTGTTGTGTGTAGTGCAAGTTATTGAATTATTTTGAAGAAATAACACACTATGAAATCTTGGGGTGTTACATTCTACCCTCCTTCAATAAATTGCGTCCTCGCAATTTGAAATTGTTCTTCGAAAATAAAAGGTTGAAAATAGAAAATATATTTGTGGGAAAACCCACATCGGAAATTGGGTTACTAAAATTTAGTCTTAATATAAGGAAAAGATAAATGAAAGGGTCACCACCAAATTATGATCTCGATTAGGAGAAAATTGGTGGAAATTAGAGACATATAATTGGAGGAAAAACGTAAATATTTATAGGTAGTGATTAAGGTAATCAATCACAAACAAGTATAAAATTGAGGTCCTTAAACTCATCAATCTATGATGATTTGAAATACCATCGGTTCAACAAAACATAGGGTATTAGGATAACAAATTTTTGACGTTTCAAAATATCTTAGTTGAAATCCCACATCGAAAAATGAATTAATGAGGCCTCTATTTAAAATAAAGAGTGGAAAGTATGAAGATTACCAAAAATAACACATACTAGGGTTCCATGTAGGAAAATATGGATATAGAAGAAAAATCTAACCATCAATTATCTGATGGAGAGTGGTAGAGAACATGGATATGAAAAGGCCAACAATCCCAAAGCCATAAATTAGTGATGATTTAAGGTACCATCTAGGACAACATTTTTGTTCTAAGTTCCTTTTCTTAATGTTGAGGAATTTATTTATGAGATTGGCTAAGATCATAAGGGGATATACTTACTTTATAATTATAGTTTTATCCATTAATAAATTTCTACCACAAACTCATCTTTCACTCTAAAAGATAATAGAACGTAAAAAAGTTATATTTATACTATTCGCACAGGGTTCCAAAATAAATGAATTTATAATTCATCTGCCAGATATTTTAAAAAAACTACATTATTTAATCTAGGACATCTCGTGGGCCAGTGGTAGGTGATACACCCTTGTCGCCCTTCGGTTGCAGGTTCAAGTCTCGCAGCCTTGCCGGACGCGACGGGTTGCCGCCCGACCTCCGGGTTGTCCTTTTATGGAAATCCAAAATAATCCAAACTAGAACTATCCAAAATACTTCTGTCCAAACTCACAGTCCAAAATTTATAAAGAAGGTAAACATAATGTAGATCCTTTTTACCCCGTAATAGCATATGAATACCTTCATCATGTATTCTTTTAATACACCGAAACATCATGAATTACCATATTGCTTATTGATTACATTCATGCTCCCTTATTCCATATAGAATGATGGATATACTTCATCAATCCAAAAATGTTTTAAACCCCAACAATGATGGAATATACAAATCATTAATCAGTTCCAAGGTAGTCAAGAATATCCAATATAATTTATCCAAAACAATCATGTATTATTCCAAAATCACTACCTTGGTATCAAAACTATATTATGGTTTATCATTCTCTCAACCATATATTTTCCAAAAATTTATCCTGCTATTGAGTCCCTTTTCTTTGTTCCACACAATCTCAACTCCTTAATGAAATAGTACTGCAGTACAATCCTTATATACTCCATAATTATTATAACAAGTACATTGTTGATACAAAACTCAATTGACATAATCAACATAAGAACTCTAATCATTCCTCTTTATCTGTGGTAGTATCATAACTTGATTATTATCCAATAGCATCATTTGCGGCATAGTCTGATTACTGGGACATAGGTTCGCGTAGTGTCCAAACTCCTTGCAAATGAAGCATTGTACATTTGAAACCATTTTCTTACCCTTGCAGTCACGTACTTTGTGCCCTTTTCCTCCACACTTATAACAAACTCTCATTCCTTTCAGGCAAGTTCCAGGATGTTTCTTTCCACAGTTATCACATATGGGAAAATTCTTCTTTTCCCTCTTCCCTTTATCCATCTTTCTCTCTTCCATCCTTTTTTTCTCTTTCTTCCCTTCAAAGCCATAGGACTCAGTAAACTTTTTACTTATATTATCAACACATGATATTATTTCTTCATATGATGATAATACATGCGAGACTATTTCTCTTATAAATTCTGGATTAAGACCATGAAATATATGATCCTTCTTTCTCTTTGTATCATGTGCATTGCTAGAGTTCTCATTCCTTCTAATGAGCACCATTTCTAAACAATGGCATACATTAGATTAGTTTATGAATAACAATACCTAATTCCAAACTTGTAAAACACATAACATAAATTAAATAGTTTATGGATATAATCCATAATCATAAAAATGTCTCCTTTGAGGAAGTATATACTCATAAACCCTTCATAATGATTTGTAAAGAAAATGAGAGTTATCCTAAGCATATCCCTCAGGAGTGTCGTAACCAAGAGTGCATCAAGGCCCATTGTCGTGCACCAGTTCCCGTTCGAGTCTATCTCAAAGCAGTGTTTTCTGGTTTTACCCCTAGGTACATCTGTGCCAGAGCCGCCTCTACCTGCTCGTATCCAGACAGGGATGTATTGCTCGGAAAACTCACAAAATCTCTACAATACCAAAATTCTAGGAAGTTCTTCTATACTAATCCTCAAAATTCATCTTAAATCTATGTGCTCTAATCAGAGTTTATCTAAATCTAGCTTCCAAGGTTTGTACTAAACTTCCTCTGATACCAACTGTAACGCCCCGACAGTAGTTACCCAGAGTCGGTGCATTATTACATAACATTGGCATGATCACAAGAAAGATCAAATCTCAAAAGACCGATTGGTTTAGTAGCCTTGGAAACACTAGATATATTCATAAGTTTTACATTACACCATAAAATGAAAAAATACTACAACAACATAATGTCTGCACAGTCCACACTATTATCCCCTCATAATATCCCTGCAGGTCATTCATAACTTACTTCTTCATATCCTGGGAAAAATAAAACATAGAAAAGGGGTGAGCTCAGATGCCCAGTAAGGATAACAATATAGCGGAAACTTTCATAAATAAGAGTAAACATTTAAGGCAATGTATAACTACAACAAAATCCTTTCAAACTTGAACTTTCAACATAGTATGGAATAAATAAAATGAAATAATGCCATTTACTTATTCACATGGATATTCTACTAATCGAATAATCACATGAAAAATCAATAACCTCTTTCATAATGATGGAATGCATAATGCTGAACTGTAATTTCTTTTTCAAGGCCTCGTCCCAAGACCTTGGGGCTAACTGTAACCGGAACCCAACCCGGAGTGCCTCTAATAACCGGACACCAACCCGGAGTGCCTCTAATAACCGGACACCAACCCGGAGTTCCTCTAATAACCGGAGACCAAACCGGAGTTCCTCTAATAACCGGAGACCAAATCGGAGGGCTTACTTTTACCGGTCCCCAACCCGGAACATACTTATCTAACACATTCATCTGAATGAAAGGTTGAAATATAACATAAACATTCAAATTAAAAATAACTTATGAAATGTCAATACTTTAAAAAAAACATGAGTGACATAAGAATAGATTATCCACAGTCAAAAATATCACAAAACCTTCAATAAAATATGGATGTTTTGTATCATAATAAATCAACTTCAAATAAGCTTAAAATCCATCAAAGGATGTTGACATAGATGAAATCAAAACTATTTTAGAGAAATATCTTTTTTTTTGAAATCATTTTAAAAGTAACATAATTATAAAATAATACATTCAATTTGAAAATATTCTTATAAGCTTGTAAAGGAAGATTTGACGATTTTATAACGGTGGTAAATAGCCGCACCCGCCGTATAAGTTAAAAAAAACATTCTTACCTTAATTCTGTCGAAAAGGTTAAAAAGCATCTTGTTTGGAAAACGACGGAAAGATTCCTTTATAAACCACTTATAAAAATTCAAACAAGGGTATAAATGACTTTAACCCATATTCTTGTAAATAGTAAAAATGTTTTGAAATACATTTTGAAGAAACATGGATGTGGATGATAAAGAGATCCCAGTATATTATTATGTATAAACAATCTCGGATAATGAAGAGATTGTGAAATAAACCCTTACCTTGTACTTTTCCTTGGTTGGGGTAGGTTAACCTCCTATATAATGGTGAAATAATTGTTATTAAATTATACAAGAATCATATACATTAATATGATATCATATATGATCTTTTAACATTGATTTGTTAATAATATCTTAGTATTATTGTTGTTTCGGGTGTTAACTTACTCATTTTATTTTATATGTTTTGTTACATAAGCCGTGTTTGTTATGGATAGGATGTATATTATTTATATCCAGAATGATATCAAGTCCTTAAACATCATTTTTAAATCATCAAATGATAATTATACTTGAATGGATACGATGGAGAATGAATCTCATCGCGTTCGTGGAGACGGTAGTCCGTACGTACGCACGTGCGACAATATCATTCTTTTGATATTAAAATAATATATAAATGGATGGTATATCATATATATAGAATCATTAACATGTTATATTTATTATTTACATGAGTTACACATCATTATTATACCCATCCAAATAATAATATATTGAATAACAATTACACCACGACGTGGAGACGGTAAGCCATACGTACGCACGTATGGTGACGTGTTATTCAAAGGGTGGATAGAATAATGAATATGGTTGTACCATATTTATAATAACATCACAGTATATATATGATACTGGAGTTATTATTTTAGAATGGTAACAACAAAGGAAGAAGAAGTGGAAGAAGAAAGGAACTTGGAAAAGGGTGGTGAAATCATTACCTCTTCTTCGGTTTCTTCCTTTTGATTTGATCGAAAGGGCTCCTTAGGATGGCTTTCTGATCAAACTAAGGCCTCTAGGTTGTATTGAGGGAAGTTGGGAGAGTATTTTTGCAGAGTTTTGCCGAACCAAAATGTTTTGAATGTGTGAAGAAATGAGAAGGAGGAGTGCCCTTTTATAAGAGGGGTGAGGGGCACCTTTGGAAAAGCTAGAAATATTAGTTTATAATAAATTCATATTCGGTTTCTAATGGCTCCAAAGTTGATTATTTAAATTTTAAGGTGGGTATGGGTCGAAAAAAACTCAACCAATAGAATTTAGACAGGTTTGGGTACTTATATTAACCTTATCTTTAAGTATTAACTCTAAGTTAATTAGTTTCACTTTTACAATGTCTATTTGTATTTTATTATTATATGGTTAATAAAATTACCATATACATCCAAGAGACCCCCAAGTGGTCCATTAATGTTGAAACTATCATGATATAAGTCTCTTGGCCGAACCTTAGATTTTTATGAATTTAATATCAATTAATAATATAATATTTGTTTTAAAAACTCTTTTATGTCAATTTTGACACTATTCAATAGTTGATTTTTTTGAAACTCATAACAGTTTGATTACTTCGAAAAACGTCAATTGAATCAATCCTAACATGTCATATTAACCTAGAAAATTAGTTTAATTCCTAAAAAGTCTCAAATTATATTTATTTGGGAATTTATAATATCAATTATTTTGATTTTTCACTATTATAGTAATTACTGCATCATCATTGTGTCATAAATAAATTAAATTATTTAAAGTATAAAAATTATAAATAAAATATCATTATGTAGGAAATATTTTAAGATTTCTAATTAATATTTACAATCGAATTTATCTTATGTATAACCCTATTTTAAAAATGTTTTAGTAAATAAACTTTGATTTTCACTCTTTTAACTCTTCTTTGAATTAAATAATAATAAATGTCCTAATCTAATCCAAGTGGACCTAAATGATAATATTTTATTCCTAAGGTTGTTTTGGTCGAGATACACGTTTCCAATAGAATTAGGACATGTGTTAGGGTAATATTAATATCATTTTTACCCTTAATTACCCTATTTACTTTTAACAGTGGTAAATAAAAGTAAAAAGTTACTATTCACGAAAAATTAGTTTCATCTCATTGAACCACATTTTACTTCTTGATATTAACCGTGTCTCTCGGATTTTTGAAATTCCATTCGCAGAAGCGGTAAAATTAAGTTTTATGAAAAATCCAGTTTTTTTAACTACCACTTAGTAGTTTCACTATTAATCAAAAATTGATGTTTTTCATAACAATGCCAAAATTTCACACTAATCTATAATTGATATTCCGAATTCAAAAATGATGTCTATTTTACAAAATTCCAAACATATAAGTTGCATTAATTAATTTTATAATTAATTCCCATTGTCACAACAAATAGCGTGTTTTTAAGAAACAATATATATCAAAAGATTGATAATTGTTTATGTCCAATTTCAAAGTGAAATTAATTCTAATGAACACCATTGGATAAAATTGTAAAAATATATTCTAATTATGCTTTAAAAACACTCAAATTCATAATTTATCACTATTAATTATTTTGATTAAAAAATTTGTTTTTAATTAAAATTTAGTAATTTTCGTTATTCATCAAAATATTAAAGTTATCCGAAAAGTACCAAAATTTCACCTTAGGATAAATTCGATATTCCGAATCCATAAATGAAGTCCATTTTGAAATATAAAATATATATAATTTCAAAAAGTAGTTATTACTATTCATAACGGCTAGTTTGATCGGTTGTGGTGTGTGTTAAAACTCGACGTTACGTACAACACACGCTACTGTATTAATAAAAGGAAAGCGTACCGTGGAAGCTTGGGATGTTTCATTTTAGATTTTTTGATGTCCCCATTTAGTCAAAAAGTTTAAAATATTGTATTTAAAAAGGTTTCACTATTAAAATTTGATAAAAGTGCAATACTGAAAATGAATCTGTTCTTGCATTATGTCTAAGAAACTCATAATATGGATTCTAAAATTATAAGGATTATATAAAGTTTAAAATTTAGTTAATACTATTCATAACCTCTTTTGAATGGCTTTTTTTTTGGTAAGTCATGGTGTGATTGAACTCAGTGTTGTGTGTAGTGCAAGTTATTGAATTATTTTGAAGAAATAACACACTATGAAATCTTGGGGTGTTACACTTTGGTGAGGGGTATGAGTTCTAGTGAGGGGCTAATCTTGGTATGGACTATAAATAAGGATTGGTGGGATTAATAAATGTTACTAGCCCTTAAGGGATGTTTATGATGGACTCAAAAAATTGGTCAGTGGTATTGAATACCTTACCTATGGTATTATTTTAGGGTTTATAGTACTTATGGTATGATGTCACACAACTATGGTTTTTGAAGTATTATTTTAAAATAATTAATTAATTAAATTGACTAAAATTTCAAATTATAATGAATTTTAATCTTAACAAAAATTCCTACAACTAAGAATTACAATGCGCCAAGGTCCTGACGGACCTTTGGTACTGGATTTTTCACCTTGGATTTCAATAGTCATGGAATTTATTATTAATATATTCATAAAAATTTACGGCACCAGAGGGGAATACACTAGATGATACTTAATGTAGTTGACATAACATTCCAAGTAGTATGATCCCTTATATACCTTCAGGTAGAGGTTAGTGATGATATAGGATGGATGTAATTAGGTTTGGACATGTTAGGAAAGTTATATTCCCTTAAGACTATGGGAAAGTTAAATTTCCATGGGGGTATTCTTTCCCCATTGAGATGTGGTGACTTGGTTGGGTTGACCCAGAGAGACTGATGGATAGGTTGTGTGTTCTAAACAACCTAGAGTGACTTGAAAAGGGGACGTTCTTGTGGTCATATCCTTAGCGATATCTACCAAGGAGTTTGGTGAGACCTCTATGAGAACATAAAAATGTTTAAGGATGAAAATTCATCTCTTATATGGGTATTGACTCAAGATATGAGATGGGATTAAGGGATGCTTATGAGGTGTTCTTGTCGTGATGACACCAAAGGGACCATGGTGGGTAACCTAGTGGCATGTTAACCCTAGTGAGGTCGTGTATGAGATATGGGTGTAGATGATCATGAGCTTCACTTTATTACTTAGAACAACTTCATGAGCTTAAGGTGGTTGTGGTTCTATATCATTGGATGAGTTTGGGTTGGGAGCCCATCCCATTGATATGTGTTTGAAATTTATATATATTTATTTAATTGAAAAATGATTTCTGGTACCCATACATATGTTTAGATTCTATTTTGGGGAGTCCATGTATTTGGATCTCGGATGATACTTATTTGTTGGTTGTAGGTTTTATCCCAACAATCATAAAGAAAATGTTAGGGCTTCCATGGATTTATATCTTTTATTAATATTTGGGTTTCCATGGATTTTATTTCTAGATTCATGAGGATACTATTTATGTCTACCATTTATTTGGAGCTTGGATTACTACTTGGGATTCTATAGGTTTTATCCTTAGATTCATTAGGATACTATTTGGGGATTCCATGGATTTATATATTTTATTACTATTTGGGGTATCATGGGTTTTATCCTCAGAATCATGAGGATGCTATTTGAGGATCCCATGAATTTTTAGATTTTGTATATATTTGGGTTGTTGTGAGTTTTATACCTATATTCATAAGGATTCTATTTTTGGATTCCATAAATTTGGAGTATGGGTGATATTGGTTTTCATGGTCATCCTTACATTCTTAGAGACACTCAGGCACTTGTTGAAGAAGGTGTTGTCGATCAGGATCATGGAATTGAGGATAAATTGTGTTTATTTGTTTATTTTTTCTACATTTATTTATATATGTCTCAGATATTGTTTCATTCCCATATCACTACATTTACTATCAATGCATGTGACCTCATTGGTGGTTAACTATTGAGTTTTTTACTCACACTCTACATAAGAATCCATTACACCTGGGTACCTGAGCAGATCTCACTTGGTTTCTAGTTCAGGTTGGGTAAAGTCTAAATGGTGTAAGTGTGGGGTATAGAAACTCAAATGGGATGGGAAGATTCTAGGAGAGGCTATGGGTATGGTGGTGGATCCTCATGAATTTTATTTCTATTATCTATATTTTTATTTGTGATCAACCTAGTGGGTGATCTATCTTATATGACTGCATGTATGATTCTACGTCATTCAATATTATTGGTTGGGATTTTTCATTCATTTATAAACCACTCTAATGGATTTTTACTATTATAATTATTATGGGTGATTGTTTTTATTATGTTCTCTAATATAGGCCGTATAGTCTCATCACAATACCACCCTAGACCCACACTACTAGTTAATAGCCACTTGTGTACGAGGAGGAACGCCTGAGGTAATGTAGATCCACTAGTTTGGTTATTGTATATAGTTATCTATATTGGGATGTTACAAAGTGGTAGAAAAGTTAGTTTTATTTTTTTATTATTATCTTAGTATATGGTAAATGGGAGATATAGGAATGTGTCAGAGATTGTGATGGAGAACAAACTAGTGCATTGTGAACACCTATTCTAGTAGAATTCAAAGTTACCATGGGTATGAGATTGATTTTCTTGGATTGTTATATTATGTTAATTCATGATTTTACCTAGTGTGACATACATTATATTTAATATTTATGATTTTCTTGTTGTATTTTTGGTTCTTAGCCACTTTTAAAAATAATATTATTAGATTTGTCACATATACATCGAGGTATGAGGCATCTCATGCATCATTCCTAGTATATAGGATTCACATGACATGTAGGGGCTGGTAGTGTGGTTATTTTCACTAATGATATAGGTTCAGATATTTAAAGTTTTAATAATAACTCATATTGAATTTTCCTTTATAATTTCTTGGGGACATTCTTCTTAGATTGACCAGTATGTATGTATTTCTTCTGATGTAAGGTCATGTGGGTCTATGGTGAGATGCTCTATAGTGATGAAGATGGAATGATCCCTCTATTAGTAGATATTTATTGACCCTAATATGTCAATGAATCCATTGTACGCCCTTATGATAAACCCCTTGTGGGTTGTTAGTATTCAAGTTTAGTTACTTAAAGTGTCAGTGATAACCTTTATGGTTTTTTCCATATATCTTGGAATGGGATTCTACTTAGCCGAACCATGTGACTGTGATTCACCGGATATGGGTAATCATAGGGATATGTTGGTTTTATGTGTTTTCTTAGTGTATATGAGACCCTTGAGTGGGTGTTGTAATATATGTTTATATGGGTATTGAGATTGGAATAGGATGAACCTAATAGTTATGAGTTATATGAGATATGGAATATGAATTCAGAAGTAAGGCCTAGGGATGGGATACAACTCATGATAAAAAAGATTCAAGTGTTATTGATGGATAAGGTGTGATGTGAGAGGGTAACTCAAAGGGTTATCTTGAGTTTTTTTGTTTCATTAATGATAGGAATCATCGGTAGGTATTTCAATTATGAGTTTGGCTCATGTGATGTGCAGTAGTGTGTAAGGAATAGGCATGGTGATGCCTCAAAGGATCTAGGAAAATAAAACACCTTGGGTGATAGTGTTTGGTTTGAGGTTTATTTAAATGTTAAGGATCATTAGGTTTCCTAACTCAATTTTTTTGAGATGCATTCTATGTTTTTTTAGATCATGGGAATATTTTATAATTATTCCTGGGTTGGTGGGTATTCATGTAGTACAAATGGGTCTAGGTAAGGTGCTTATTTTTAAGAGGAGTATTGAGGGTACCCCTGGTTAAATGAGACTGACCAATTCTGTATAATTTCCTATGTTTTAAGCACATGAGCCTATATTGGTGATGTGAGACTCATGGGATCATGGATTGGGTTTTGTGACTAGGAAATATAAGGATGTATACCCATTTTTATTATATGAGATCATGGAAGTATGTGCTCATTATGAGTAGTGACTACAAAATTTTAAAATTATTGATGTCTATGAGTGGGTTGAGGTCCGGTGGAATTTTACTGAATTACCAGTGGGCATAGTATCCATGGATTTGATGAGTGTAGCTTAGGGTAATCAACACAAGTCTAATTTTAAAAACACCTAATGAGTTTGATCCATAGATTGGTCTAAGGGTGTGAACCTTGTTATTCATGGATTCTCAGTGGGTGTATAGGGTGATGTTCATATGATTAATAAATGGGTGGTGAATCAATTTTTCATTTTAGCACTCAAGATTTAGTTATTTTTCTATATATTCCCATTGTGTTTGGTGATGGATGGGATATGGATCATCCTAATCAGGTTTTCACATTGTAGAATGATAATAAAGACACTCATATGGTGGGGAAATCATATCATTCAGGGGTTAAATGAACCCATGTAGGTAGGGTCATGGTTTTGGGAGACTGGTCATTAGATGGTTGTTACGGAATTATAGTACTTGTGAGAAAATAGATATGAATTTAATAGTATTCCTTGGTGAATTTTGGGTATAAATTCAGAAATGATAAAACATGGAGTCTAAGTTTCACCTTTGGGATCATGATTAGAATTGATGTAATTAAAGAATATATTTAATAGAAGATACGTTGGTGCTTATTTGGGATCATGATTTCATATTTTTCTGATTAGTGTTTAATTCATATAATTTTTTAATATATTCGTGCATGGGATTTGGTGAGTGCCTTGAGATAATCATGGGAATCTTTCAAGATTTAATTTATTATGGTTGGGAGAATTTTTAGATGTGCTAGTGAGTAAAATTGATATTTTTCAAGACAAGTTATCCAAATGATGTACAATTAGTGTTTTTATGTGTAATTAGATACAGTGAGTTAGAACCCATATAGGGTGGATGATTTTGAATATGAGAGACATGTTTTGGGTTTCAGTTGGGGATTTTTTTAGGAGAATCTAGTACGATCATATTATACAAGTATGCTCAAAGTGAAATCATTTTGGATTTAAATTTTGAAATAAGTATTGGAACTATTGTTTTTTCATATGTTTAGGTGCAGTGAGTTGGGAACCACGCTGACTGAGATAGTGGTACATTAGAATGGGGTTTTTATTATGCATATCCTATGGTGGAAAGAACCCAAATAAGGATTTGGCTATTATGGGTTGGTATCTATGGTGGGGAGTTCCATACACTTAATAATAATTGGATGAGGAAACCTTGAGTTTCATGTAGAATATGAGCTCGATTAAATGTTATCTTGGTGTTTAGAATGGATTTGAGCAATGGATTTTGGTTTTCATGGCTTGTGCCTTATGTTCTGAGTTGTTCTCTAGAAGTGTGATTGGCCTTCAAGATTGGAAAACATCCTATTGGCATTGAACTAATGACCTACATAGTTCGAGTGATGTATTTTTATAACCAATAAGGACCCTCAAGGATAAGAAGTGTTATAGTGGGGGTGTAAGATCTTGTGTCCATAAGGGTTCATAATTTTAGTGTAAATTTAAATTTTTCAATTGGATAAGGGTTAAATTTTGAAACTGGGATTAGAATAGGAATTATAAGGTGGGTAACATCTTAAAATGTGTATTTTGGACATGTTTTAAAGCTCATAAAGGAGTTAGTGGACTCAAGGAATTGGAATAGGTGTCTTGGGGTGTTTGGGACTACTATAGTGTTGTTATACCCAATAGCCAGTTTGTGGGATTAAAAGGGAAAAATGTAAAATTTTCCCCTTAGAATGTTAATAGGGAGTATCACTATATTTATTCCTTATCTCTCATGTGGATATGGAAAAAACCCACCCCTTTCCTTCCCTCATCCCCTTTGTTTGGGGTTACATTTTTTGGAATTTTGGTTGATTCAATTTATTTCTCTGCCTCCATTAAATCTTATTTCCAATCCTTTTCTTTCTATCATAATTTTCTTCTTCTCTATATACAGATTTGATGTTAATTCCACTAGATCATGGTTTAATTGGTCAAGCATTAATGGGATTTCATTCCACTTGTGATGAGGGAATCCCATGATGTCATCTGTATGTCATTACACAACAATTCAAGGAAGGTAAAACATGTAGTTATTTTTATTAGTTTTTGAATTGGTTTTTAGTTAAATCAATTACTGAATTGAGTATAGTTGATATGAAATTTTCCCTAGATGGTTCAGGGAGAAAGGTGTGGACCTCCTATATGAGTTGATTGTGATTTTAATATTATGAGACCCCTCATAATGTGTTTTATTTATTATTCTAAATTTTATAAATTTGGAATTAAAATATAAATTGATTAATTAATTTCGGTTTTGGTTCTAGTTAATTAATTTGATTTGTTTCATAAGATTAAGGATCTCAAGTGATGATCTAGGCTTGGGGTAGAAAATTTATGAGGCTTAGAAGTCCAAAACAATGTTACCAACCCTTGATGGATGTTTAGGTTGGAATATTCAAATAGGTGTGTGGCCTTTCATACCTTCCATGTGGTATTCTTAAAATTGTTATGGTATATGGGGTAGGTGATCATTCCACTTTAGTATTTGACCTGTTATGTAAAAATAATTACTTAATTAAATTTAATAAAATGTTAAATTAAAAGGAATTTTTCTCTTGAAAAAAATAATAATGTAGTAATGGCCCTTAGGACCTCTGGGTAGAGGACTTGAGTATTATAATATTCTTAATAACATATGGATCCCTAGGTAAATAAACTATAAGTTACATAAAGAATGTGATATAGTAGACCAGGTATTATGATCCCTTAGGGACATCTAGGTAGAGGTTTTTGATGAGTTTCAATGAATAGACTATGGGCTGTCTATTTGAAATATAATAGATTCCCTTTATCCTTAAAGAAAGTGACACGATTACATGGTGTTCTTCCACCACTAAGATGTGGTGACTTTGGTTGGTAGACCCTAGAGAGACTGATGGATAGTTTGGTTTTGTGGCCAACCTAGAGTGACTTAAAATGAGTGATGTTCTTATATACATATTCTAAGTTAAATCTACCTATGATGTAGTTGAGGCCTTGAAAAGTCCTCAAATATGTCTAGGAACACAAATCACACCATGATATGGGTATTTTCTAGAGATATGGTTTCAGATTTAGGTATCCTTATGAGGTGCCCTAGCCATAATGAGAGCTATGGGAACCCTATGGGTTACCCAGTGGAATGTTGACCATAGTGAGTGGGGATATATGAGATGTGGGTGGATATTATCATAGGTATCACTTTAGAACCAATATCGACATCATGAGGTTGAGGTGTTTATGGTTCCATGGAATTGAATAAGTTTGGGTAGAGCACTCGGCCCACTAATATGATCTCAAAATTTATGTATATTTACTTTCTTAACAGATGATGGTAGGTCCCCATTTAAATATTTATATTCTTGGTTTGGGATTACATGTATTTATATATTAGAGAAATTTTTTTGTGCTATAATTATTTTTATCCTTAGAGTCATGAGCATACAATTTAGGGACTCTATGGACTTAGAACAGTGATTACTGGTTGTGTTTTTGTGGGTTGTATCCATAGATTATTGAGGATAAAATTTCAATATTCCATGGATTTGGATGATGTACTACTATTTGTTCTACCATGCATTTTATCCATGGATTCATCATGATGTTGTTTAGGGATACCATGGATTTAGAGATTTGATTACTATTTGAGCTACCATAGGTTTTATCCATAGATTCTTGAGGATACTATTTTTGGTTATCATGGATTTAGATCTCAGATTACTATTTATGCTATCGTGGGTTTTATCCTCAAATTAATGAGGATACTATTTGGGGCTTCTATGGATTTGGATCCCATGTGATATTTTATAGCATGATCCTCATGAAATTATCAATGACACTCTAGCTCTATCTAAAGTAGGAATGGATTATACGATTCATGTACCTAAGGATTGATGGTGTTTAATTGTTTATTTTTTTCTATCATTATCAATAATATATTCAAATCATGTCACGTAAAAATATAAATGCATTTATTATATATGTAAAGGACCGTGTTTGTGGTTACCTAATGATTTTTGTACTCACACACTGCTCAAGTGGATATTTCACCTGGGTAGCTGAGCAGATCTCCCTTATTTTCTGGTTTAGGTTTGTCAAAGTCTTAGTGTTGTATATGCGGAGTATATAATATTGAATGGGATATGGATATTTGAGGAGAGGCTCCAGGAATGGTGGTGTATCATTGTGTCTTTTATTTCATTTATCTTTATCTTTATTTCTGATCATCCCAGTGGGTGATCTATCTTGTATGATTGTATGTATGTTTCTACGTCATTCATTATTATTGGTTGGGATGTTTCATTTATTTCTATACCACTCATATGTATGTTTACTATTATGATAATTATTGGTGATTTTTTTACTGTGTACTTTGATACATGGGGTATAGTCTCCTCACAGTACTACCCTACAAATCCTTCTATTAGTTTGTAGTCTCTAGTGTATGAGGTGGCGCGCCTGAGGGTATATAGTACCACTATTCTGGTTACTTTTCATATTTTTTCAGGTTAGGATGTTACAATGACCAATCCTATGGTGCACTCTACGATTTTTGTAACTTAGAGGCTAGTTTCAAGGGTTATCCATCTAATTATGGGGTATTGATTCACTCTCAATATCATGATCTAAAAAAATTAAAATCACAAAATAATAAATATTAAATATTAAATATTAAATTACAACTATGGATAATAAAAAATCACCAACTACAACATATATTGAATATAATATAAAGATATATAATACATGTCATGTTAGGTAGATTATACATTAAATATAATCATCAACCCTTGATGGTTTGAATGTATAAAAAAATAAAATATAACATGAAACGTAGAAAAATGAAAACATGAGCCATCCAAAATGTTTGATTTTACCCTTGAACAACATATATACATATTACATCATTATAAAAAATTACTCATTATATATCACATTATAACACACCCCATAACCAATATTTTATGTATATTTGGAGACTAAATACATAATAAAAATGTTTTATAACTATTCTTAAACATATCCCATAAATATTCTTCACATTCATACCCTTATGGAAATATAATTTATAATACTCTTCTTTATAACCTTGTAAATGTAACAATTATGCAATAATCATGATCCTTGAGAACATAACAAAGGTATGTTTCATAATATAAGAATTTGTAAAAACATAAGTATATAAATCATAATGTATGTCAATGTTAACCACCATGACATTCATAACATAATGTACTAGTCTAACCATACACCTATAACATAGTAAACATTGGATAGCCACTTGTGTTAAATTACCATTTGGGGCTTGGGATAACCATCTATATCCCCTCCTAATCTTATGGTATATAAAACATTAACCAATGAATTGAAGGTCTATATTAGATCCATATATCATATAATTATAAACCATATATATTTGTATAACATGAACATGAAAAAATTTAAAATATCATCGTAACTTTGTTGACCAATGAGAGGTAAATTGGTTTCGTGGATTTTTCCATAAAGCATGATCAAAATCTATACAATGAAAAGTGGTGTATGGTATGATTTGATAATTTACCCATTGAATATAATAAACATTAAGGTATATTTAAATAGATGGAAAACACTTTTTAAGAGCATATAGAAATACTTTGTGAAATAAAAGTAAATTCCCTTTACATTTTTAATAAAAATTATTTTAAAAGGAAATAATTTATAAAAAAAATGGAAATTAAATTTACTTTATAAAACTATGGAAACAAGGAAAGTAAGTATTTTAAATTAAATTTAATAATATGGATTGAAAATTCATTATTATGTGAAGATCCTAAGTGTGGATTGTATTTTTTGTCAATAAGGACTATTATCATTGTCATAAAGTTGTCAATATGTATTGAATGATTAAAGAAGAATGGATGAAGCTGAAGCTAATGAAAAGTTAAAAAAATTAGTTGAAGTGAGGTGATTCAATTATTTATTTATATTGTTTGAGGATCTTCTCATTTGATGTTTATAGTTTCATACCTAACAACTATTAATTTTTGATCTGGTCTTAAGTGTCTAAAAACGTGACTGGTGTTGATGGAGAGTAGTTATAATTATTTATAAAATTTTGAATGAGTTTGAACAACTAGTTATAGAAAACAACTTGAGTAAAAAATAGTTGAGACTTTTAAAAATCATCCTTATATGATTCAACATGTATTCTATTATAATAAGTGAATAATATTAATTGTATGGATGTTGGTGATGTTTTATATGACTTTTGAAAATATGAAGTAGTGAAGCTACTTGAAATACTTTAATTTGAGTATTTAATATTCTTAAAAACTTTAATAATTAAATGAAAATGTATAATAAAGTTTAATCAATTATGAAAAGTAATTGAGTTGAATTAAATAGATTGATATGGATTTATGTTTATTGAATAATATAAAGTGGTTATGGGGGAAAATATTGTATATTAAACACTGTTTAAAGATATTAGAAAAATCATTATGTTTTTTTATTATTAGAATAAATATATATGTTATAAGGTTAAAAATCTTGTGCTAACCCTCAAGGATTTCCCACCCGAGAAGCTCGTCATCATAGAGTATAACCATCCATGCTTAAAGGTAGAACATCTAGGAGTGGTAGTGGAGGTGCAGAGAACCTATACAAGTCATCATAGAAAAGGAATAGCATGGGTGGCATTTGGAAGGCTCCATCGTGTGGGGTTTTATGGTGGAATTCTGGAGTATGACATACACACTGCATTTCATTGGTGGCCTTTAGTGAGCCATATGTAATTAAGAAATGTACTAATAAATTGATATTCTATGTGGGACTCTATCTTTATGGGAAATATTTATCAATTAAAATGAGTTCACTCCATCAATATAACATTGAAATTCGATTCATCTCTCTTATGTGTTAGGGTTTTCATATGATAGGTTTTCACTACACACAAGGGTTCAAGTTGTGAACTGTTATGTGAAATAAAAATAAAATCATGGTAACTCATAGATTATTCTGAATTTTAATTGGTTTGAATAAAATAGATAAATTATGGATGTTATCATATTGATTTTGTTAATAGTAGTGCATTATGTGATAGATTCTATATGAAGTTTTTTTGAGATGGTCTATATAAAAAGCTACTATGCAGATGATCATGAAGCATGTTATGTACATACGACACAAATTATATGTATTAAGAGAATAATGAAGTGTTCTATGAGTGAATACATTCATGAAAAATGAAAAAATGTTCATGATAAGGTAAATTCTTAATGAGGGGTGGAATTATTATTTTCATCACACGAGGTTGAATTTTTAAAAAAAATGGGGAGTGCTAAGGTAGTGAGACCAAATATATTATCCTATAAATACTTCATATCCTCAATTTTAAAGGGATAAATGAGATTGATAGGATATAAATGATAGTGATGATTTTTTTATCCTATCTCATATGAAAACAACATTATTATGAAGATCATCAGTTTATAATTTACACGATGAAAGGTTTTATGTAACAATACTAGTTCACAAAGTGCCTGCAGTATAAATATCCTATGTGAATAAGGATGGAATCTTATGTTAATACCATTATGTGTAGTATACTTTGATTAAAATAGTTTCATGAACCATATATTTTATAAAGCATAATTGAGAATAGTGATAAGTATTATTCTATACAAAAAATTATGTGTTCATGAAGTAGTTGCATAAAATAAAAGTTTCATAATGAAATTTTTAGTTTTCTGGACACATATATTTTAATGATAAAACTAAGAATAATTGGAATTCATTAATTTTTATATGCTATTAACAAGACTAATTTACTATTTTAGTGTGATTATAATTCTTACGTTTAAGTTTTTGAAAGAATTTTAGGAAAAGGACAATATGGATTTAAAAAGTGCTGATCATTCTGATATTATGATAAAGTAGTAGAACTGATGATAATTAAATTTTATTAATATTATTTTAGTTATCAAATATTTTTATAATGTAAAAGAAGATTTAATTACTATTTATATTTAGTCATCTTAAGAAAAAGGAAAATCAGATTCATTGAGTTTGAGAATGACCAATTGAAGACAGGTGATTCCATTATAAAAATTTCTCATGTTCCAATTAGAGGATGAAGACTATGGGATGTATTATAAAGATCTATTAAATTTCATAATATATTAAATATTGGCTAATTGATGATATATACCCAATCATTATGTATTAATTTTTAGGAACTTGTAATCTGTATAACATAATAGTGATAATTTGAAACACCCCTAGTTTCAGGTACTTTTACCTTGTTTCATGTATTTTGAGATTATATAATTCTTGGGTTATGATTCAGGAGGTTTGGGATGGTTTTAGAGTTTTTTTAGTTTTTTTATTGGTTCATGGTTTGAGTGTGGTTAGTAGAAATCACACACCATCTCTAGTAAACTATGAATGTGTGGATGGGAATCATTTGGAAGGCACATGATTGGCACATGTTTTGGACAAACCATATTAATTTACTAGAGAAATCATGCATGTGTGATTAGAGGGAAAATCATTTTTGTTGAATGGTTTTTCAAATATTTTGATCCAAAAATGTGATGGGTTGTCTTTAAGATAGTATCACCACATGTTTAGAACATGGTTTGTCAAACTATGCATCAAAAACATGTAACTATCAGTTTGGGAGGCAGTATCATGCTTAGGGTTGGTGCACAATTTAACAAACCATGAGACAAGAAATTAATTATCTGAAAATTATATTTTAACTCAAATTAACACCCAAAACCCCTTATTTTTTATTTATTCTTATAGGTTCTAAAACTCCACTTCCTTCCTAGTCTCCTTTGGTGATTCCCTTTGATATGGAAGTATCTTTTGGCCACGTAAAAATGAATTAGAGATCTATAATTGGTAGTAAGTCATTTTTCTCCCTTTCTCTTCCTCATTTTTTTAGATTTACACTTCTACTCTCTCTCAAAGAAACATATCTAGTCTCTTATAGATAGATATATATTCTATGATTTAAATTTTAATGGGATATTATTGAATCTAGTGAAGGTAATGTGTTGTGAGGAAGGATCTATAAGTTTTAGTGTTGGTATCATGTTCTGTCATCTATTGAGAGGCAGGTGTCTTCTCCCTCAACTCAAATTAACTTATAAGTTGATGTCTTGGTTTTATTTAATGTTTTTAATTTTATTTACCATGGAGAAACTTTATTATTTTTTGAGGGAGACACTTTTGGTTTTTTGTTTTAGAAAATTATAAAATTGGTTGGATTTTGGAAAACCCCCTTGTGTTTATAATTTTAAAATTATTATTTTAAAATTACTGAATAGTTTTGATGCTTGAAAAGTGTTTGATAAAATTCTTAAAAAAGAAGAATCATTTTCTGTGAAGTTTTTTAGTATAGAATTTTTAATATTTGGTTGGTGTGTGTTCAGGTGGAATGTATTATGGTCATGAAGTGCCACCATAAAAAGTGGTACATATTATTGTCATGAAGTACCACCTTTAATGTGAAACACCAATCCCTAGTGTGTCTGTGTGTGTTGTTGTGTGTGTGAGGGAATGGAAATGATTATGGAAAATTTTAAATAAATGGATTTGTGTTGTTCTATAGTTAATCTCACATATATATCATTTATTATTTTAAATAAATTGTTTATCTATCCCTCATATTATTTATAAAAAATGTGATAGCTAGTTCTTTTCCTGGTGGTTTGTGTTAGAAAGTATTTGGTGAATGCCTACTGAGCATATACTCACCCCCTACTTGGAACTTTGGTGTGTTTGAAGATTTTATCTATTGGAATTCATGGAAGGGAAATTTATTTTATTTTCTTATTGATTTATCATGATACCATGGTGTCGCATATGGAGTTGGATCTTGGATCCAGTATGAGTTTTTCCCGGTATGATGCCACCTGGGTTTCATTTGGTATAGTTGTGTTTTAGTTCTTTTAGGATATTATCTTTTTTATTTAATTTCACTCTGATATAGTTGGTTATTTGGTTTTACTTTTGAAATTATTTTACATTATATTCATGTATCATGTTGCTTGTTTGTATTTTTATCTTGTGAATTGGGTTGTTTAAAATTTTAGGGAAATTATCCCTCGATGTTCTCTTGTGCCCTTGAGATTTATTATTATCCTTTGGTGTCTTAGGAATGTAATCTATGGTTAGTGTAACCTCTATCTCTTCCCAAGACAATGTTTAAGGGATATGATGTCACAAATGGTATCAGTCATGGTTCTTCTATTTGTCATTTTGGGATGGAAGAAATGAGATGGGAATATAAAAACATAAAATGTATAAAAAAAGACATAGATAACCTTTTTATATTGAACTTCAAGTTACTAGGTTAGTTGGGTACAAAGGGGTCCTAAAAAAATTCTAGGTGTGTTTTTATATCATCATCATGGATTTATCCAATGAGTGTATAATACCATGCATTTGTTTTGAGACTTACCACTAGGATTTAATTTTTCATTTTTAATTTGATAATTTATGAAAATGGATAAAAAGTTTCCAATTAAGGGATTTGGACAACAATTCATGTGATGTTTGTTACTAATGGCGATTTGAAATATGTAAAGACTTTAGTTTATAGTGAGTGATGACTCAATGAAGTTTGTTTTTTGGTTATAGAAAATGGAACCATGTAGACTCCATAGAAACAGAATATAAGAAACTATGGAAAATGTGGTTTGAATTTACCTATAGGTGAAAAAACAAATTTTTTAGATAATCATTCAGTATTTTCAAGTCATTGATAGAGTAAATATGAATTACAAGCCTACACAAGGGGAACACTCTGTATAATTTTAGAAATATAATAAACCCATAATTTGGGGGTTTCTAATCCCAATAAATTATATTCATGGATGAAGAGAAGAAATAAAATCTTTGATTTCCGTACTACACTGGATAAGATAAAGGTCAACATAGAAATGTACATGTTAGAGGATATTGCGTGTTAGTGGTGAGATTTATCAGTCCTAGATAAATTCAACCAATATGGTATGTGGGAGGATTTCAATGAATTTTTTATTAGAATAATTCTACCCTCACACATTCAATATTGTGAGAAAAAATAGATTTATTTGGACTGAGGAAAGAAAACCTATCTTTGATAGAGTATGCAGCTATGTTTATGACCTTTGTCTACTTTTCCCCAGAAGTTGATGCTAGTGTGTCCTTGAAGGTACACATCTTTTAGTATGGGATATAGAAAAAGATTCACTCTAATTTAGTTGTTCTTTTCATTACGGATTATATGAATATGGTAAATTGAGAAATGGTGGATGAAAGACATATTTTGGAAATCTGACTGGAGGAAGTATGTTTATATCTATGGGAATGGTTGGGAACATAAATTTTTAGAATAATCTTAAGAGGTACACTTACATCCCAAGTGTTGGAGCATCTCAGAATCATAATATAGGATTAGTTAACTTTCCTACAAGACCCAAGAGTAAGTGTGGGTGTTTTTAGTGTGGTTCAATTGATCATATCAAGATAGATTATATGGAACTACCTAGGACAAGTCATAACTACAACCATATGGTACATCTCTAGCACTATTTTCATAATACTCCAAGTTATATTTTTATAAATTAATATCATGTTTCTCAAACATCCCATGCTTCAATGGGAGGTCTCATTAAAATAATTCATATACATAGAATTAAGAAATTCAAGGTTATTCTGGGAACACCATGAATCCTTAGGCTATGCAATCTCAATATGGAAATAATTATCAAGGAGGAGAAAGTATGAAACTGTATAGTTCTCATCATTTGATCATGGAGGATCAACTTGTTCCTTCAATGGTGATATGTACTATTCTTTTGGATTCTATCCATATGAAAGATTTTTTTATATGGGTGAATCCCACTACCTCTAGGACAAGAAGAGTGTAAAGACTTTAAGTGTACATCACGTACCATAGAAATCAATGGGATTGAATTGGGTTGTGATTTTTCTTTTCTTGATATGAATATCTATGACTTTATTTTATTAATGGATTGGATTAAATCCTTTAAGTCCTTCATCAACAATTATTCTTGACAAGTTAGTTTCAAATCATTCAATGTAATAAAGATCATCTTTAGAGGATCTTCAGATGTGAATGAAAGTGGAACATGACCTTTGGTACTTGTAGTTAGGGATATATCTTTTTAGTATAAAAAATGACCTTTTAATCTATTGATAAAAATGAATATAGTAATATTCCAACAAACACTGGTCAATTTAAATATGTCTTTTTTATCAATTTTTCTAGATTTCCACCTAATAGAGAAATATAATTTTCAATTGATATCCTACTAAGGACCATTCATATTTCAATTTTATCTTATAGGATGGAACGAAAAAAAATTAATGGAATTGAATTTTTAATTGGAAGATTTATAAATAAAAGGTTTTATTTAACTGAGAACATCCCCATCGGTAGCAGTAGTGATTTTTATAATGAATTTAGATGGCACTCTTAGACTATATGTGGATTATTGTAAACTCAACCAAGATATGATAAATAATTTATATCCTCTTCCCATAATTGATTATATATTTGATCAATTTAGGAAAACTTCTAAGTTCTATAAAATTTATTTATGATATGGATACCATAAACCTTATGTGAGAAAGGAAGAGATTTCAAAAAACATCTTTCTGGAGTTATTATAGATATTATGAGTATGTTTTGATTCCCTTTAATCTTAATAATGCACCAACGGTGTTTATAGCATTCATGAATTGTATATTTCATAGGTATCTTAAATCTTTTGTGGTGGTATTCATCAATTATATTCTGTTTTATTATATGACTAAGATCAATCATGATAAACACTTGGAAATAGTTTTGGGTATCTAGTGAGAACATCACCTTAATGAAAATATTTCAAATTTTTATTTCTAGATACAAGAGGTATATTTACATAGTCACATAAGATCTTAAAATAGAGTTTATATATATCCTAAAAATATATAATATATTATCTCTTTGAAATTACAGAAGAATATTTTTGAGATATATTGTTTCCATGGCTTGGTAGGATATTATCGATGCTTGGTATATAATTTTTCATGAGATTTATCACTAAATACAACTTTGAAAAGAAAATGCATTCCTTTCCAATAGAGTGATGACTTCTGGAAATATTTCCAAGAGCTTAAGGTTCTGCTTACATCAGTGCATATATATACATTTTCAAAGTTAGGACACATCTATGTAGTCATTTATGATGCATCAAGGTCTAGGTTGGGATGTTCTCTCATGTAGAATAATCATGTGTCATTTTATAGATTTTGATAGTTATAGCTGCATGAGAAAAAATACCCAACACATGATTTAGAATTATTTTTTTATTCCATGCTTTTAATACACAGTGAAATTATATTTCTTGATATAAATTTTCTATGTTTACATGTCACAGGGGATTGAAACACATTTTATCACAAATATATTTTTACATAAGGTAAAAAATATGGATGGAATATATTTAGATATTTTATTTTGAATTAATGTATACACTAGGTAAAGAGAATTTGGTATATGATTCATTGGCTAGGAATTCATATTATAATTTTCTTAAAGAGTATTTTGATCAATGGAAGCTAATGTCGATCATAGCTGATATGCATCTGGATTGCACTAAAAAAATAATGCTATTATTTTATTTATAGTCTTTTTTGTTATTGGTTTTATTCAAAGGGTAGGGGTTCTTAGAAATCTATTCCATAATTTCTATCCATGAGGTATAAACTCAATGGTTTTGGGACCATTGAGGGATGCATTCTAGATGAGATATCTATGTTGTGTCTTAGAGATTGGATTATGTTTCTTAAATCTTATCAAGAACAACTTCTCAATGACTACCACCATTTGAAATGGGATATTAATCATGATATTAAAAAAATGTATAGGTCATTGAGAGCACAATTTTTGTGGGTTGGCATGAAGAGGAAAAGGGTAGAATTTGTCTCAATATGCCTCACTTGTCAGCAACTCAAGGTAGAGCACCAACGACCGACAGGTAAATTAAATTGTTTACTGATTCCAGTATAGAAATGGGAGAAAATATATTTTTATTTTTTTACAGGTCTACCAATAAGGGTTTGGAAAACCGATTCCATTGGGTGGATTATGGACCATCTCACAATGTCAGCTCACTTCATCTCGATTCATAAAACTAATATGGTAGAATACTTGTCAAAAATCTATATTTAGGAATTTTTTGAGTTACATTACATACTAGTTTTGATTGTGTCTAATCAGGATCCCAGGTTTACATCTTGGTTTTGGATGTCCTTGCAGCATGCCCTTGAAAACCAATTGACCATTAGCACAACTTATCATAATCAAACATATGGACAACTTGAATGGATGGTATAAACATTGTAAGACATTACTAGAGCTTATATTATGAAATTTGGTGGTCCTTAATAGGAGGATATCCCATTAGTAGAGTTACCATACAATAACAGTTGTCAAGACTTGATATATATGGATCTTTTTGAAGACTTGTGTGGACATACTTTCCATTATCTACTCTATTAGGTGGAATTAGGTGAGGATTCACTTATTAGACATAGCCTTTTGTAAGACATAATAGAGAATATTAAGATGGTCATAAAGAGTATGGTGATGGATCATAGACATAAAAATTCATATATAGATCATTTTTTGAGAAATGTTGTTATTTGAGGTGGTTAATCATGTTTAGTTGAGAATATATCCAAGGATAAGTCATTGTCATTTTGGTAAACAAGTAAATTTGTATCCATGGTATATTGAACCTTTTAAGATACTTGAACGAGATGGTGTTGTGTCTTATCATTTGGCCTTACCACCATGGTGTGTTCAATGAGTAATTTGTTTCATGTATCTTAATTGAAGAAGTTATAGCTTTACCCTGACCATGTCATTTTATGGGACCATATTGATCTTGAACTGGATGATCTATTGATTAATGTACTAATAAAATTTTTGGATAGTCTCTTATAGGGGGAATAATCATCTTGTTATGGGTTTTATGGAATTATGATTAAATTCACGATGATACATGGGAATTTGAAAAGGAAATGATGGAGTAATGGAACAAGCACTTCCAAAACAATAACAAACTCTTTATTTTAGATGATTAAAAGATCAATGGTGGGGAGAATTTAACACCCAAATTTTCAATTACTTTACCAATTATTTATTTATTTTGAGATTATATAAATATTGGGTTAAGTTTCAGGAGGTCCAAGATAGTTTTGGAGAATTTTGGAATTGTTTTTAGAGGTGCGAGATTTTATAATAGTTAGTAGAAACCATAAAACATCTCTAGGAAACTATGAAAGCATGGATATGAGTAACTAGTTGGGTGTATGTTTGGTGAATAGTTTGGCCAAATCATGTAAATTACCAAGAGAAACCGATCATGTTTTAATATATGGAAAATAATGGTTATTTCATGGTTGGAACCCAGTTTGTAAAAACCATGTGAATTCCCAAGAGAGTTCATGCCTATGGGAATATAGAGAAAATATGGGTTGGTGTATAGTTTATGAAAATATGTGATCCAACCATGTGATAATTTTCCCTTAAGAAAGTAGTCCCACATGGTTAGCACATGATTTTACAAATCGTGTATCATAACTTTGCAACTATCTATTTTGGAGGTAGTATAATGTGTACAGTTAGCACATGGTTTGATAATTCGTGTGGCCTAACCCTGAAATGTTTGATTAATTAACCTAAAATTATATTTTAACCAAAATTAAGACCTCAAAACCCCCTTTTTCTCCGATTCCTCCAAAATATAAAACTCCCCTTGCTCCCTAGGATCCCTTGGTGATTCCATTCAATCCAAAAGTTACTTTTAACTATATTAAATTGTGTTATATATTTGTAATTGTTGGTAAGTTCTTCTTATCCCTTATTCTTCCTTGATTTATTAAATAAACTCTTATCTACTCTCTTGAACCCATAGATCAAGTCCGATATGGATAGTTCTATGTGATATGATATGAATCATAATAAGATCTTATTGTATCTAGTGAAAGGAACATATTTTGAGGTTGGATATAAAATTTTTAGTGTTGTTTTCCAGATCTAATATTCGTTGAGATGTAGGTGGCTTATCTCTCATCTCCACCTGACCTAGAACTTGAAGTATTTTTTTGATTTAAACATTTTGATTAAATTTTATATAGATACATTGTATGGTTTTGTGATGGAAAACCTCTTTGGTTTGTTTTTTGGAAATATGAAAAAAAAATTGGCTTTTGGAAAACCCCCTTTTGTTTATAATTTTTAATTTATGATTTTAAAATTATGGAATGGTTTTAATGTATTAATTTTTTTTATTAAATTATTACAAAGGAAAAAATGTTTTATGTGAATTTCTTTTTATAGAATTTGGTATATATAGAGGGTGTGTGCTCAAGTGGGAAAGATTATGGTCATAAAGTTCACCCATCAAAATTTATGAATATCAATTGTGATTCTTTACTAACAATGTTTTTAATTTTTTGAAAAAAAAAATTATTAAATAATTTTTATATGAAGAAGTTTTTTTAAATTTTTTGAAGAATGTTTGGTGAAACATATTTTGGAAGTTTATTAATAAATTTTTTTAATAAATTTTATGTAGAAGAATAAATTCATAAAGTCAAAAATATGGAATTTTTCATTAACTTTGTTAAATATATTTATAACTATGTCAGATGATGTTATGTTATTCATTAAAAGTTTCCAGCATCATGAAAAAATCATGATACAAACTGAAGTTCATTGAAGAGAATAAAATTGAAACTAAAGTTTTTTATGCATAAAAACTTTATGGGTGTAAAAAATGCATATCATAATAAAAAAATTCCAAACAAAAGAAATTTTTTGAAGATTTTACAAAGGGAAGATGTAGTTTTTCATAAAAACAATTACAAAATTTGGGTTCTCTGGTCAAAAGTTTTCTAGATAGAATCTTTTGAAGAATATTTAACATGCATTAGTGGATAGAATTTGATCATGTAAATAATTTTATGAAACAGATAAGATTTTCTTTGTAACCAAATGCATAAACTAAAACTCTTGAAATCATATATAGTTTTTCATGAGATAACAGATATAGACATATAGATAGATATCCTAGATAGAAATTTGGAGGATATTTCAAAGTGATGAGTGTGTACACACTTGTAAAAAATTGAAGAAATAAAAAAGTAGATAAGGTTTATATTTCAAAGTAATAGTGAAAATTTAAAGGGAGAAATAAAAATTATGAGTATTGAATCAAATGAAGAAATTTGGATATGAAAAAATTAATTAGAATTTGAAACAATATAGTCAAAAATAATCAGTGGGTTAATAGAAATGGATATATTCATATGGGTTTTCTAGACATAAAGAATGTATGAATTTTTTATTTGAAAATATTTTTTTTGAGTGATTAAGTTTTATTTTTGTAATGTTATGAAGAGATCCATTAAAGGAAGTACATCAAAAAAACTTTCATAAGAAATTCCATCAGTTGAACATTTTTAATAAATCTAAATTGATGAATTATTTTAGAATATTGATCTAAATTGTGTATACTCTATGGATAAAATAAAAGTTACTGGATTGAGAAAGATTGATCTATTAAGAAAAAATTTCTTGAATCATTCAATCCAAGAATGTTTGTAAAAATAATATATTGAAAAAATACAAGAAAGGTTCAACATACAATCAATTTTGGAAGATGTAAAAAAAATTAAAAGTGGTGTTTTTTCATTAGGTGGAGAAGGAACCATCAGATTGATAGTTCCTAAAGAAATTCCAGAAAAAGTAAAATTCAAGGAACTTTAATAATGTTTGGATTTTCTAGAGCATTCATGAATCCTCGTGAATATTATAGAAGTGTAAAGAAGCATCCGGTGAATTAAAAATAAGAATAATATTTAGAATTTGAGTTTCTATGAATGGTAAAGTGAAATGTGTTTCCATCCTATTTAAATTTTTATGTACTTATATAAAGGGATGAATAAGTAAAATTGTACTTATTACTATTAATTAACAAAAAGATGAAGCACAAAATATTTTTTTCCATATTTGAGTTTCCAACTAAAGTTATTTTTTTTATTGAAGAATAATTAATAAAATATTTTTTTATTAGATTATCAAACAGAATTTCCTTACTGATTTTTTGGACAAATAATTATAGATCAGAGTCATTGAACAATTTTTTCTAAGTAAAGTGTGGCATAATGATTTTTTTAAATCATATAGAGTTCATTTTATATATATATTTAGCATGGATTTCAGTTATGTGTAGTATACATACTAATCTAGAAATAGAAAAGGGAACACTGGCTAGATATTTCTAAATATAGAAAATGGATAGAGAAACAAATAAAACTTTTTGGCTAAACCCTCAGAGTTGAAGTGTCAAAGTTTCATACTTTTTTTGGATCATGTTTTGTAAGAATTTTTTTAAAAATTGATGGTATTCCTTATAGTCATGCATATTAGTACATAGAATAAGCCTAATACGAGTTGGCTCAAAGTGGTATTCAATTATTTCTAATAGTGAATTTCTTTGTACCCATGGGAGTTTCCATGGAAAATATAAAGGTTCTCACACTGAGGTCAAACCTTGTAAATACTTCATGCCTTATTTACATTCCATATTTTAATTCTTATGATTTTGTTAAAAATTTTGATAAGTAAAATAAATCTAATAAGTTTTAGGGGTAATATTTCATAAATTTGTAAATTTAAAAAATGAAAACTACTAATTATAACCCCCCCCCCCTCCTAGTGGCTCAACGATCCTTGGGAACATTAATTAGTATTAGAGAAAAGGATCCCCTTCTGAATTTGTATTATAGAAATTCTTAATTCAATCTACAAAATTGGTATTCCTAAATTTTGCAGATATAATTATCCTAGCTATAAAAAATGATACCATATCTTTTTTAATTGGCCTAGAAGTTATTAATGCAGCAACTATTGGGTTTCCACCCATTGAGAAAAATTATCCCATGACTTTTTATGAAAATATAACCATTGATATTGATGGAAAATCTAGAAATTTCATTCTTATTCCTTTATTAGAAAAAACTTTTATGAAGGAGGTGGTTCTTAAAAAAACAAAGGAAATTTAGGACAATATTAAAGGTGTCTTCTAGGGTAATACCAAAGTAAAGGATGTAAATCTAAAAAACTAGAAAACCAAGTTCTAAGATATCAAATGAGAGATGAAGAATCTATTGGTTATTACTTAATCATAGTCAATGATGTCATTTGAAACCTTAAAGGTTTTTCATATATCTTATTAGATACTATGTTTTTCAAGAAACTCATGATAATATCTCCTTATAGGTTTGACTCTAAAATCACATCTTTACAAGATAAAAATAATTTATCACTTGATGAATTGCAAAAATTTCTTATTTCATATGAGATAATAAAAGATCTAGAATTTAAAAAGAGATAAAGTATGAAATGGATTTTGATGGTATGAGAAAGCTATGTAATGCCCTGATCCTACTTAACCATATTTGATGCATTATTTTATTACATTGTAATGATCACAAGAAATCAAATTCCAAAGGACCGATCAGTTCAGTAGCCTTAGAAAAACTAGATACCAAAATAAGTTTTACATTACTTTATGAAATAAAAATCTACATATTAAATCCTTTGAAAACACTCATATCCCTTAGACTATACCTATAGGTCAGTAATAATATACTTCTTTTCTTCCTTGGGAAAATCAAACCTAAGAAATTTTTTTATCTCAGATGCTCAGTAAGGGTAAACAATATAGAAAAAAGCTATCATAATAAGCATAAATGTTTAATTCAAGGTACAAAATTGAAACACAAGACTTTTAAACAAATATTCTGCATTATATAGCAAGAATAAATCAAATAATTCTATTTAAACATTCACGTGGATATTCTACTAGAAAAATAACCACATGTAATATCAATAACTAATCTCATAACAAGGGAATACATAATGTCGGGCATCATAACTACACCATCAAGGCCTCATACCAAGACCATAAATAAACAGGTAAAAAACCAAACTATTTTGTCTGAAAAGACCTATTGATGCCTTGAGGGGCTATACCGACCCCACCCATCACTTACTAATTCCAATTCATTCCTCTTATGAAATAGGTAAAACATAACCAACATAAATATTCATATTAAAACTAGCATACAAAATCCTAATAATTTAACCATAAACCATGAATGGTATCAAAATAGCACATCCACAGTAAAAAATATAATAAACTATTCAATAAAATGTTGTAGATTGTATCATAAAAAACAACCTCAATTAAACATAAAATCTGACATAGGACGTTGAAATTGATGAAAATAATTTAATAAAATCATTAAAAATATATTGAGACAAATATCCATTTTTTTAAATCATTGATTCAAAATTCATGAACTTTTAAAATACATTTAAAAATATATTTTTGAATCAAAGTATACCATGCCACTTTGAATATTTTTGGAAGGAATTAACATTTTAAAATATTCATTTTTATATAAATAAATCCTTATAACCATTTTAAAAATATGAAAATTATTGAGAAATATTTAGAAGAATAAATAATTAAAACATTTAAAATGATATTTCAGTTAAATATTGCCTTACATAATACCTTAAAACATATTTTTGAATTTTTTTTAATAATCATGGACATGGATTATAAATATTTCCCATTAATTACTTGTGTACAAACAATCTCAGATAATAATGAGATTATGAAATTAACCCTTACCTTATACATTCCTTTATAATAGAGTTTTTAACCTCTTGTATAATGGTTAAAACATGTTATTAAATTATAATAGGATCATATCCATATTTATGATATCATATATTATTCTCCTATATCATTTTTTTAATAATATTTCAGTATTACCATCATTTCGTGTGTTCATTGCTTCATTTTTCTATGCATGTTTTGTTGTGTAAGTCATGCTTGTTATGAATAGGATGTATTTTATTCATATATAGAATTATATTAATTTCATAATTATTATTTTTAATCATCATATAAATTATATAATTATTCTAGAATGGTTAATTTGGAGAATGAATCTCATCGTGTCGTGTAGACGGTAGGTCGTACATACGCATGAGTAACGGTATCATTCCCTTAATGGTTAAATGGTATAGAATTATATTTTATATTAATTATATATAATCATTATCATGTTCTATTTATTATTTATATCCATTATACTCATTATTATACTCATCCTAAAAAATTAGTGTTGAATAAAAAATTACACCATGACGTGGAGATGGTAAGTCGTGCGTACGCACGCATGGTGATATTGTTATTCGTAGGATGGATAAATAGAGGAATATTGTTGTTCCATAACTATAATAACATATCATAATGTATATTGTATTTTATTTATTAATTTTTTATGGAAACAACATAGTAATAGGATGTAGAAGAATAAAATAACTTTGAAAGAGTTGATAAAATAAATACCTCTTTTTTGAGAATCTCCTTTTGATTTGAACAAAAGTACTCCTTAGAATGGATTTATGCCCAAATTATGGACTCTAAGATAAATTTAGGAATGTTTTTAGGAGAATTGGTAAGTTTTTGGCTGATCTAAATGGATTTATAATTGTGAATAAAAGAGAAGGAGAGGTTCCCTTTTATAATAGAGGGGAGGGTCACTTTTGGAAACTCCAAAAATATTGATTTATTATAAATTGATTTTCGGTTTCAAATAGCTAAAAAGTGATTTATTTAGATTATATGACTAGGATTCATCTAAATCCTCTCATCCAATTATTTTTAGACAATTTTAGGTCACAAAATTAACCTTAACTTTTGGGTTTAACCCTTAGTTAAACAATTTAACTCTTATTGTGTCTACTTTTATTTTTATACTACAGGGTTAATATAGTTACTATAAAATTTAAAAGAACCCAAATTGAATCATTTATTACATATTTAACACTATACTATTTATTTTTCCAAACCTTATATTTTTATAAATTTTATAACATTTAATAAAATATTATTTATTTTAAAGTATCATTTATTTCAATTTTAATACTATTCAATATTTTCATTTTTAAAAATATCCAACCAACATGATAACTTATAATAAATATTTAAATATGTCATTAACATGTCTATTTTATCTATAAAAATATTTTATGTAATTAATTAAGTAAAATTATATTTATTTTAATATTATTTATGTCATTTATTTGGTATTTATATTAATAAAATAATTTTTGTTTCACTCTTGTGTCATCATTAATTGTAATTATTTGATATCTAAAAATTATAAATAAATTACTATGATCTAGATAATTATTTTATCTTTATAAATAATATTTATAGTTGACCATATCACTTATATAACCTAATATTAAAAATGATATAGTTATTAAAATTTGAATATGACATTTTTAACTCTTCTTTAAATAAAATATAATAAATGTCCTAATCTTACACAAGTGGCTTGAAAATGATCATATTTTCAACCTAAGAATGATTATGGTCAAAAAATACTTATCCAATGAAATTTAAGAAAATTTATGGTAATTTTATATTATTATAATATTATTTTTACCTTTGATTACCCTATTTACCTTTAACCGTGGTAAATAAAATTCAAGTTACTATTCACCAAAAATTATTTTGATCCTATTAGACCACATTTTTCATAATTATTATAACCATTTATTCCCATTTTTTAAAATTCAATTCATATAATTGGTAAAATTATATTTAATGCTAATTCGCATATGTGGTTAGAAGGAGAGTAAAAGAGGCGTTCAAAAGTTCAATAAATTTTTTTTTATATAATTCTATTATAAAAATGATTATAATGACCTGCATTGGACTAATATATGTATTGCGTATCTATTTTTACTTTAAAATAAATTTAATTTAAAACAATTATTTAAATGAAAAAGTCGGTTTTTTAACAATAATATAGTAATTTTCACTATTCATCAAAAATTGAAACATTTCAGAAAATTACCAAAATTTCAACCTTTGAAAATTATCATATTCTAAATTAAAAAATGAAGTCAAATTTTAAAAATAAAATTTATAAATTTCATAATGTGGTTAACACTATTCATAACCGCTTTTTAAATGGCTAGTTTGATAGGACATGGTGCGATGGAACTCGTTGTTGTGTATAGTGCAAGCTATTGAATTATTTAAAAGGAAGAATACTATGTAAGCTTGGGGTGTTACATTTTTTCCTCCTTAAAATAATTTCATCATAGAAATTTATAGAATATTACTTCATAAAAATATATGGGTGGTTCTTCAACATAAATTCCTCAGGTTCCCACATCGCCTCTTCCATTTTTTGGTTTCTCCAAAGAACCTTTACGAAATGAGTCATCTGATTCCTCAACACTTGTCCTATGGTATCAAGAATCTTGATAGGATATTCATAGTAAGACAGATCAGGTTCCAGTTCTTTTTCTTCATAGGTGAGTACATGTGTTGGGTCTGGCTTGTATTTCCTTAATAGTTATATGTGGAAAACAACATGAACGTTGGAGAGACTTAGTGGCATTTCCAAATAGTATGCTACATGTCTAATTCATTCTAGAATCTCAAAAGGTCCGATGAACCTAGGACTTAATTTACCCTTCTTAATGAATCTTATAACACCCTTCCATGGAGATACTTTCATGAAAACATGATCTCCTACTTGAAATTCCAAATCTTTCCTTCAGTTATAGGCATAACTCTTTTGCCTACTTTGAACTGTTATGATATTGGTTTGAATAATCTTATCATTTTCCATTGTTTCCTTAAAAATGTTCTGGGCCTACGAGTTTTCTTTCACCAACATCATTCCAACAGGTTAGTATATTAAATATCTTTCCATATAACACTTCATATGGTTCCATATGAATAATTGAATGGAATCTATTATTATAGGAAAATTATATTAGAGTTAAATATTGATCCCACATACCTTTAAAGTCAAGTGATAAATATCTCAACATGTCTTATAATGTTTGAATATTCCGTTCTGATTGTCCATCAGTTTGAGGGTGGTAGGCAGTACTCAAATGAAGCTCATTATTTATGGACTTATGAAGACTTTTCTATAATTGTGATGTAAAACAAGGATCATGATCAGAAACAATAGATAGGGGTACAACATGAAGTCTTAAAACTTCATTAATATACAATCTTGTTAAACATTCAAGTGGTAAGTCTTCACTTATATCAAGAAAATGTGTTGATTTGGTAATACGATCGACAATAACCCATATCACATCATTTATTCTGGGGTTCTTTTATATCCCCATGAAAAATCCATCACAATATCATCCCATTTACACATAGTTATAGGAAGAGGTTTCATGAATCCTCTAGGATGTTGTCTTCCAGTCTTCACCTGTTGGAAAACCAACATCTTGACACATAATCAGAAATCTCCCTTTTCATGTTGTCTCACTAGAAATTTTCTTTTAAATATCTATGCATGTTATTTCTACTAGGGTGTATAGAGAAATTGGAGCTATGAGCATCATCTAATAATTCCATTTTTAGCTCAGGTATAGCATGAACACAAATCCTCTTCCAAATTTTAAAAAATTCATCTTCATATATGAATTCAATTAATCTCCCGCCATTCACAGCATTAATTTTCTTTTGAAACTCCTCATCATCAGATTTAGGACTTTTTAACCTTTCCATTAAATATGGTTTGGAAACCATTTGAAAAAGTAGTGATATTTCACCTTCTAAGATAATTCCTATATCCATATTTACTAGATCTATGAACATAGGATCCCTATCAACTCTCATTTTGTTAAGAACTCTATGGTCCTTCCTACTTAAATCATCTGCCACCTTATTTTACATCCTTGGGTGGTAGTTATAAGGCCCCGACCTTAAACCTTACTTAATATTGAATTAAATGAATAATTCACGTTGAGGATCTTTTCAGGTTTAGAGTTTTAGAGAATTAGAACATAACTATTACATCTCAAAAGATTACAAAGTAGTCACTTCTACTAAGTTTCCATAATAAAAAAAAACTCTTAAAAGAAACATGTCTAGTTCCATGTTTTATATAGCATGACATTCCCTTGATCCCATCCTTGACCTTATTCCACATTAAGTCCTGTGAAAAAACATTTCAAAAAAACTTGGGGTGAGCATAAAAAGCTCAGTAAGGGATACACAAAGAATGAAAACTGTTAGTTTTTCAAAATCAAGTAAACCATGTATACTCTATCAAAGTAATACCTTCACCTTCATGAATTAGTAAAAACTCTTCACTGTATAAAGTATCATTACTTACCTTTTTGTAACCAAAGGATTAACATAAAACCCATATAAAGAACACATAACATATATAATGGTAACTTGGGACATAAACATACTTAAGTGGAATAACCATACGGTCGACTTCCACACATATCACTTAATGGAATAGCCATACGGCCAATTTCCATACATACTTAATGGAATAGCCATACGGCCGACTTCCATACCCAATGCATTGGAGGTTATAACGTAACCACCCGTCCTGGTATTCACGGCACCACCCGTCATATGGTTTATAACGTAACCACCCGTTAAAATGTCCAAGTACCAATATAAAATCATAAAACATAAAACCAATATAAAGGAATAATAACATTTCCACATTTCAATCACAATATATCATAAATATATTGACATAATAGAATCCTTTATCAAAACCATTTTCAATACCAAAATACATAAAAGAGTATATGGTATTTATTTTATTTTAAAAACATTACGGCTTGTTGAGGAAGCCAAAGACCAAATAATACTTGCGGCGACGGAAAAGGTCGTTGTCACCGCGTACGTTAAAAAAACATTCCTTTTTGTCGTATAGTAAAACGCTTCGTAGAAAAATATTCCTTTTGTATAAAAGTAAAAGTCAAAGGGTTTTATACACCTTATAAATGAAAGTTGTGTATAAAACGAAATATGCCTCAATGAAAGGAGATTGAGGCGAAGTCCCTTACCTCAGGTCCGACTTGACTCGATCGTTCTTTAACGTCCTGAATAATAAACTTGAGTTAATTTATACTTGATTAAGAACATTTTTAAAGTTCATTATTCCTTTTATATCACTTATTACCATGTTATAAACATTATGTAACCATTTAAGTTAATGATGTTTGTTTTTTCAATATTTAGTTCTTAAGTCGAAAGTGGACTTCTTACAATTACATGTTGTTCGTGTGATCAAAGGTTCTTTATATCCAGAATGAAATTCCTGATTTGGATATTATATATATCATATATATCCATCATATACATGTATTTATAATATTACATAATAATTTAGAGGTAAGAAATGAAATGCACCGTTCATGGAGACGGTAAGCCGTACGTACGCATGAACACTACTTTCATTTCTATTTCATATTTTATAGAATGGAATCATAATGATATAAGAGTATATTATAATTCCAGTATAATAACATATATAATATCATTAACTTTATCCTTTACACATCCCACATATGGTATTAACGAATCAAATCACTTTCAGGGGGCGGTAGTCCGCACTTCCTAAAATGAAGATATCGTGTTTACCCATAATGGAAACAATAATGGTATGCCATAAATTAAAAATACATAAGCTAAAGGAAAGAATAAACATATTATATATCATATATAAAAATAGTGACATCATAATGGCCACCTTTGAAGGTGTTAAAAGATCATTGAACAATCATCGTTTCGGGAGGCAGAATTTCGCCATCCACGGAAACCGTATGTTCTTTAACCATTTGATGTAGTTGTGCGAGAGTTTATCTCAAATAAATCTTATAACAACATCCTAGTATATTGAAGATACTGGTGTTGTTACAAAAGAATTAAATAAAAAGAGTTTAGGGGGTTGGAGAAGCAAAATAAAACAAATGAACAAGAGAGAATGAATTACCTTTAAAAGTGTAACTTCTTTTGATTTGAGCCTAAAAGCTTCCATTGAAAGGATTCTGCCCAAAGGGAATCCTCTAAGATTAGGATAGGTATGTGGAGAGAGTAAATGGGCAGGGGATGGCCGAGCCAAAGGCTTGAGGAGTGTGTGAAATGAGGTAGAGGTGGGGGCCTTTTATAAGAGGAGAGGAGGGGCACTTTTGGAAATCATGAAACTATTATTTTATTTGAAAATGTGCTTCAGTTTTAAAAGGTCCAAAATTGATATAATTCGTGGATAAGGTGATAAGGGTTCTAAATCCACCTATACAATTAGTTTTGGACATGTGTAGTTCATAGATTTTACATTATCTTTCCATTTTATTTAAATCGTCAAATAATGATGTCATCGCTGCATCATTATTATGTCATAAATAATTTAATTTATTTAATGTCTAAAAATTATAAAAAAAATACTATGATGTAGGAAATATTTTTATATTTCCAATGAATATTTATAATCAAAAATATGATCTTTATAACCCCATGTAAAAATTGTTTTTGTAAAACATATTATGTTTGTGTCATTTTTACTTTTATTTAAAAAAAAGGCATTAAAGTCATTATCTCACCCAAGTGGATCCATGGGGTCCCCTAAATCGACCCATGGGTTGTCTTGGTAGGTTATGACACAAACAATAGGGTTATGACATGTGTCAAGCTCATCTCATTTTATTAAAGCATTATTTTTACCTTAATCTACACTAATTACCTCTAATCGCGATTAAAAATTTAATAAGTTACTATTCACCAAAAAATTATTTTAATCTCATTGAACCACATTTTACTTCTTAATGACAACCATGTATGTCGGATTTTTGAAAATCAAAACACAATTATTGCAAAATTTCATTTAAACGGAAAATCAGTTTTTATAAGTACCACTTAGCGGTTTCACTATTCATCAAAAATTGTAGTTTTTCAGAAAATTACCAAAAATTCACCCTAAGCTATATTTGATATTACGAATTCAAAAATGAAGTCTATTTTAAAAAATTCAAAACATATAAGTCACATTAATTAATTTAATAATTAATTTCCGCTGTCAGAGCAAATAGCGTGTTTTTATGAAACAATAAATATCAAAAGATTGACACTAGTTTAAGTCCGATTTCAAAGTGAAATTAATTCCAACGACCACTATTGGATTTAATGGTAAAAATATTTTTTAATTTAACTTTAAAACAAATTCAAATGATAATCTAATCATATAAATAAATTAGATTAAAAAGAGGTTTTGAATTAAAATACAACATTTTACACTATTCATTAAAAAATGAACTTTATCGGAAAGATACCAAAAGTTTACACAAAGTAAATTTTGATGTCCCAATTATAAAGAAGAGTTATATTTGGTCCAATAGAATTTATAAGATTGATCAAAACTATATTTAATGATGGTTTTCCGTCAAAAGGTGATAAGTGAACCCTTAGTGAAAATTAGGGTATAAATGCCTAAAATTGAATTCTTTCCGTATTTTAAGCCTTTATCTTATATTGGACAAATGTAAAAACATTTAAAAACACATATAATCATATTTTAGTTATTTCTATCCATTCCCGCTAGTACAACGACTACGTGTTAACTAACATTTAAAATAATATTATTTTATTACTAGTGTGCAACGTAAGTTTTCAAAGAAACTCATTGTTGCGTATTGAGTAGGCTATCGAATGTAGAAACCCATTTTAATTAAAATTAATATTTAATTCGTAAATATTAATAAATATGAAAATTCTTTATTCTTTATTTACCTGTGATGTTACATCCTTCCCCCCTTTTGGGAATTGCGTCCTTGCAATTTTATTCACTTATCAAAATAAGTGGGGGTATTTATACCTCATAGCATTTTAAGATTCCCACGTTGCCTCTTCGATCACATGGTTTTTCCACAAAACCTTTACCTGATGAATCAACTTATTCTGTAACACCTGCTCCATGTGGTCAAGAATCTGGACTGGTTGTTCTTCATAAGATAGGTTCTCCTCCAGCTGAACTACCTCTGGACTCAAAACATGAGATGGATCTGGCATATACTTCCTCAACATCAAAACATGAAAAACATTGTGTACCTGAGATAAACTCAGAGGTAAAGCCACTCGGTAAGCAACTGATCCAACTTTCTCCAGAATTTTATATGGTCCAATAAACCTTGGACTCAGCTTTCCCTTCTTACCAAATCTCATCACACTTTTCCTAGGAGAAACCTTGAGAAAAACATAATCACCAACCTCGAAAGATAGATCCTTCCTCCGGTTATCTGCATAGCTCTTCTGCCTACTCTGAGCTGTTCTCATGTGCTTCTGAATCAACTGAACTTTTTCTGCCATCTCTTCTACCAATTCTGGTTCCATCAGCTACCTTTCACCCACTTCATCCCAAAATGTTGGAGTTCGACACCGCTTCCCATATAATGCCTCAAATGGTGCCATCTGTATACTGGAATGAAAACTGTTATTATAAGAAAACTCAACCAAAGAAAGATGTTGGTCCCAAATTCCCTGATAATCCATCGAACAAGCTCGTAGCATATCCTCCGAGGTCTGAATTTTTCGTTCTGACTGCCCATCTGATTGAGGATGAAAAACTGTACTAAAATTTAATTTAGTACCCAATGACTTCTGAAGGGCTTTCCAAAAGTTAGATGTGAACCTGAGATCACGATCAAATACAATGGAGAGGAACTCCATGTAACCTGACTACCTATTTAAGATACAAACGGGAAAGTTGATCTAGGGAAAAAGTATCTCGTATAGCAAGGAAATGAGCATATTTAGTCAAGCGATCAACAATAAACCAGATTGCATTATTACCTCAAGATGTCCTCGGTAATCCCAGAACAAATTCCATGGATATGTTTTCCCATTTCCACTCTGGCACTGGTAAAGGATGAAGCTTCCCTTTAGGTAACTTCTGCTCGGCTTTAACCTACTGACAAGTCAGACACTTCACAGTAAAATCAGCAATATCTCTTTTCATTCCATCCCACCAATAATACTCCCGCAGATCTCTATACATCTTAGTACTGCCAGGATGAACTGAAAATGGAGAACTATGAGCTTCACATAACAACTCATTCTTCAATTGTGAATCACAAGGCACACATAACCTCTTCCCAAACCTCAAAACACAATCATTATCAATGTTGAATTCAGGAAACATACCTTTCTGAACCAGCTCTACCTTTTTCTGCAACTCACTATCTTGCTTTTGTGCTTGCTTGATTCTGTCTGATAGAGAATATTTCACTGATACCTGAAACAAAACAGAAGAACTTCCTGCACCAACGACTTCTATGACAAAGTTCATCAAATCCTTAACCAAAGGATCACGTTCCAAACACAACATTGCTAATGAAGCATTAATTTTTCGACTCAAAGCATCAACCACTTTATTTGCTTTTCCCGGATGGTAATGAATTGTGCAATCATAATCCTTGATTAATTCCAGCCATCTCCTCTTTCTCATGTTCAATTCTTTCTGAGTGAATATATACTTTAAACTTTTGTGATCAGTATATATTTCACACTTTACTCCATAAAAATGATGCCTCCAAATTTTTAAAGCAAAGACAACAGCAGCTAATTCCAAATCATGTGTAGGGTAATTTACCTCATGAGTTTTCAACTGTCGTGAAGCATAAGCAATTACCTGATCATTCTGCATAAGGACACAGCCAAGTCCCTTCAACGAAGCATCACTGTATATAACAAACTCACCATTCCTAGAAGGAAGTGCCAAAACTGGAGCATTCACCAATCTTCTCTTCAACTCCTGAAAACAATCATCACATTATTTTGTCCAGATGAACTTAACACCCTTACGAGTTAGCTTAGTCATTGGACTAGATAACCGTGAAAAATTTTCAACAAACCTTCGGTATTAACCTGCCAAACCAAGAAAACTACGGATCTCGGTTACATTTGTGGGTCTTGGCCATTCTTCAACAACTTTTGTTTTAGTAGGATCAACAGTTATGCCATCTTTTGAAACAATGTGACCTAGGAAAGAAATTTGTTGTAACCAAAACTCACACTTGCTGAATTTTCCATATAGTTTATTTTCTTTTAAGGTTTGCAAGATAACCCTTAAATGTCTTTCATGCTCCTCTTTACTTTTATGAAACACCAAAATATCATCAATAAAAACAACCAACACTTTTCGCCTGAGTCAATCGATCCATCACTGCAACAAACTGTTTAGTTCTGATTCTGACCATCTCAGGATACTAATTTGAAAGGTCATTTCGCTCTGTATGCCTTCCCAGAAAAGCTGCTCTGTTTCCTCTATAGAAAACCATTCTTATCACAGAAATACCTTAGTTGAAGCAACATGGTAATCCGTAAATGCTATATCATTTCAATCATATTATAATTTAACACTTTTCTAACTCCAAAAGTTGTCTAAACCGACCTCTAATACCAACTATAAGGCCCCGACCTTAAACCTTACTTAATATTGAATTAAATGAATAATTCACATTGAGGATCTTTTCGAGTTTAGAGTTTTAGATAATTAGAACATAACTATTACATCTCAAAAGATTACAAAGTAGTCACTTCTACTAAGTTTCCATAATAAAAAAACTCTTAAAAGAAACATGTCTAGTTCCATGTTTTATATAGCATGACATTCCCTTGATCCCATCCTTGACCTTATTCTACATTAAGTCCTGTGAAAAAACATTTGAAAAAAACTTGGGGTGAGCATAAAAAGCTCAGTAAGGGATACACAAAGAATGAAAACTGTTAGTTTTTCAAAATCAAGTAAACCATGTATACTCTTTCAAAGTAATACCTTCACCTTCATGAAGTAGTAAAAACTCTTCACTGAATAAATTATCATTACTTACCTTTTTGTAACGAAAGGATTACCATAAAACCCATATAAAGAACACATAACATATATAAAGGTAACTTGGGACATAAACATACTTAAGTGGAATAACCATACGGTCGACTTCCACATATATCACTTAATGGAATAGCCATACGGCCAATTTCCATACATACTTAATGGAATAGCCATACGGCCGACTTCCATACCCAATGCATTGGAGGTTATAACGTAACCACCCGTCCTGGTATTCACGACACCACCCATCATATGGTTTATAACGTAACCACCCGTTAAAATGTCCAAGTACCAATATAAAATCATAAAACATAAAACCAATATAAAGGAATGATAAAATTTCTACATTTCAATCACAATATATCATAAATATATTGACATAATAGAATCCTTTATCAAAACCATTTTCAATACCAAAATACATAAAAGAGTATATGGTATTTATTTTATTTTAAAAACATTACGGCTTGTTGAGGAAGCCAAAGACCAAATAATACTCGCGGCGACAGAAAAGGTCGTTGTCACCGCGTACGTTAAAAAACATTCCTTTTTGTCGTTTAGTAAAACACTTCGTAGAAAAAGATTCCTTTTGTATAAAAGTAAAATTCAAATGGGTTTATACACCGTATAAAAGAAAGTTGTGTATAAAACGAAATATGCCTCAATGAAAGGAGATTGAGACGAAGTTCCTTACCTTAGGTTCGACTTGACTCGATCGTTCTTTAATGTCCTGAATAATAAACTTGAGTTAATTTATAATTGATTAAGAACCTTTTTAAAGTTCATTATTCCTTTTATATAACTTATTTCCATGTTATAAACATTACGTAACCATTTAAGTTAATGATGTTTGTTTTGTCAATATTTGGTTCTTAAGTCGAAAGTGGACTTCTTACAATTACATGTTGTTCGTGTGGTCAAAGGTTCTTTATATCCAGAATGACATTACTGATTTGTATATTATATATATCATATATATCCAGCATATACATGTATTTATAATATTACATAATCATTTAGAGTTAAGAAATGAAATGCACCGTTCATGGAGACGGTAAGCCGTACGTACGCATGAACGCTACTTTCATTTATATTTCGTATTTTATAGAATGGAATCATAATGATATAAGAGTATATTATAATTCCAGTATAATAACATATATAATATCATTAACTCTATCCTTTACACATCCCACATATGGTATTAACGAATCAAATCACTTTCAGGGGGCGGTAGTCCGCACTTCCTAAAATGAAGATATCGTGTTTACCCATAATGGAAACAATAATGGTTTGCCATAAATGAAAAATACATAAGCTTAAGGAAAGAATAAACATATTATATATCATATATAAAATAGTGACATCATAATGGCCACCTTTGAAGGTGTTAAAAGAGTATTGAACAATCATCGTTTCGGGAGGCAGAATTTCGCCATCCACGGAAACTGTATGTTCTTTAACCATTTGATGTAGTTGTGTGAGAGTGTAGCTCGAATAAATCTTATAAAAACATCCTAGTATATTGAAGATACTGGTGTTTTTACAAAAGAAGTAAATAAAAAGAGTTTAGGGGGTTGTAGAAGCAAAATAAAACAAATGAACAAGAGAGAATGAATTACCTTTAAAAGTGTAACTCCTTTTGATTTGAGCCTAAAGGATTCCTTTGAAAGGATTCTGCCCAAAGGGAATTCTCTAGGATGAGGAGAGGGATGTGGAGAGAGTAAATGGGCAGTGGATGGCTGATCCAAAGGCTTGAGGAGTGTGTGAAATGAGGTAGAGGTGGGGGCCTTTTATAAGAGAAGAGGAGGGGCACTTTTGGAAATCATGAAACTATTATTTTATTTGAAACTGTGCTTCGGTTTTAAAAGGTCCCACATTGATATAATTCGTGGATAAGGTGATAAGGGTTCTAAATCCACCCATACAATAAGTTTTGTACATGTGTAGTTCATAGATTTTACATTATCTTTCCATTTTATTTAAATCGTCAAATAATGATGTCATCGCTGCATCATTATTATGTCATAAATAATTTAATTTATTTAATGTCTAAAAATTATAAAAACAAAAAATACTATGATGTAGGAAATATTTTTATCTTTCCAATGAATATTTATAATCAAAAATCTGATCTTTATAACCCCATGTAAAAATTGTTTCCGTAAAACATATTATGTTTGTGTCATTTTTACTTTTATTAAAAAAAAGGCATTAAAGTCATTATCTCACCCAAGTGGCTCCATGGGGTCCCCTAAATCGACCCATGGGTTGTCTTGGTCGTCCATGACACAACCAATAGGTTTAGGACATGTGTCAAGCTCATCTCATTTTATTAAAGCATTATTTTTACCTTAAACTACACTAATTACCTCTAATCGCGATTAAAAACTTAATAAGTTACTATTCACCAAAAAAATTATTTTAATCTCATTGAACCACATTTTAATTCTTAATGACAAACATGTATGTCTGATTTTTGAAAATCAAAACACAATGATTGCAAAATTTCATTTAAACGGAAAATCAGTTTTTATAAGTACCACTTAGCGGTTTCACTATTCATCAAAAATTGAAGTTTTTCAGAAAATTACCAAAAATTCACCCTAAGCTATATTTGATATTAGGAATTCAAAAATGACGTCTATTTTACAAAATTCAAAACATATAAGTCACATTAATTAATTTAATAATTAATTCCCGCTGTCAGAGCAAATAGCGTGTTTTTATGAAACAATAAGTATCAAAAGATTGACACTAGTTTAAGTCCGATTTCAAAGTGAAATTAATTCCAATGACCACTATTGGATTTAATGGTAAAAATATTTTCTAATTTCACTTTAAAACTAATTCAAATGATAATCTAATCATATAAATAAATTAGATTAAAAAGAGGTTTTGAATTAAAATAAAACATTTTACACTATTCATTAAAAATGAACTTTATCGAAAAGATACCAAAAATTTACACAAAGTAAATTTTGATGTCCCAATTCTAAAGAAGAGTTATATTTGTTCCAATGGAATTTATAATATTGATCAAAACTATATTTAATGACGGTTTTCCGTCAAAAGGTGATAAGTGAACCCTTAGTGAAAATTAGGGTATAAATGCCTAAAATTGAATTCTTTCCGTATTTTAAGCCTTTATCTTTTATTGGACAAATGTAAAAACATTTAAAAACATATATAATCATATTTTAGCTATTTCTATCCATTCTCTCCAGTACAACGGCTACGTGTTAACTAACATTTAAAATAATATTATTTTATTACTAGTGTGCAACGTAAGTTTTCAAAGAAACTCATTGTTGCGTATTGAGTACGCTATCGAACGTAGAAACCCCTTTTAATTAAAATTAATATTTAATTCATAAATATTATTAAATATGAAAATTCATTATTCTTTATTTACCTGGGATGTTACAGTAGTGTATTGTGAAATCGTAATCCTTGAGTATTTCAATCCATATCCTTTGTCTCATGTTGAGGTATTTCTGTGAGAAAATATATTTCAAACTCTTGTGATCTGTATATATCCCACATCTTTCACCATAGAGAAAGTGTCTCCATATATTCCGAGAAAATATTACTAATTATAACTCAAGATCATGAGTTCGGTTGTTCTATTCATCAATTTTTAATTTCCTTGATGCATAATAAATAAACTTATCATTCTGCATAAGGACACAACCAAGTCCTTTCCTTGATACATATCTATAAATCACAAACCCATCATTTCCAGATGGTAAATTCAATATAGGAGCGCTGACTAGTATTATCTTCAATTCTTTAAAACATTCATCACACTCTTTTTACAAATTAATTTAACCCCTTTACATGTGATCTTGGTTAACAGGTTAGACAATCAGAAAATAAATTTGTACAAAATGTTGAGAGTAACCTGCTAAACCAATAAAATTTCATACCTCAGTTATGCTCATCAGTGCCGACCATTATTGGATTTCATTTTTCTTTGTAGTATCAATAGCTATTCTATCCTTCAAGATAGTATGGCTAATAAAAGATATTTCTTGAATCTAGAATTCACATATTCTCAACTTCTCAATTTGCTCATTTCCTCTAAGAATCTTGAGAAAAAACTTCATGTGGTTTTCATGGTTTTCATAGCTTTTGGATTATACCAAGATATCATCAATAAATACTATGAAAAAATTATCAAGATGTTCCTTAAACACTTGGTTCATTAGATCCATGAAAATATAGGGTGCATTAGTCAGTCTGAATGACATTACTGTAAACTAGTAATGCCCATACCTAGTTTGAAATGTTGTCTTTGGAATATCATCCTTATTTACCCACAATTTATTATAAATAGGATAAATTTAAATCTTCTAAAAATATTGATCTCCATGAATTTGATCAAAAAAATCGTCAATGTAGGGAAAAGTATACTTTTTCTTTATTGTAATAGCATTGATTTCTCTATATTCTATGAATAGCCTCATTGATCCATCTTTATTCTTAACAAAATGAATTGGGGATCCCCATGGAGAAACAATAGGGAGAATAAATAACTTATTACTCAACTCCTTTTATTGTTTATTAAAATATACTAATTCCACATTTCCCATTCTATAAGGAGTCTTTGATATTGGTCTTACATCGGGATTAAATCAATTGAAAACTCAAACTCCTGCTCTAAAGGATGTTAAGGTAAATCATATAGAAATACATCAATGTATTCTTGTACAATAGGTACATACTCAATTTTAATAATTTTTTCTTCACCCATGGATGATGTTTTATCTCCCCCCCCCCCAATAATTTCATTCATAAGAGCAACTGGGGGTGGATCTAGATAAGAATTATATGATGAATTTTCTTCTCTAATGCTAATGGATTCTAGATCTTCCTCACAAATTGTAAATTCTTTCTTCTTATAATAAATTTTTGCATCATATTTTTATATCCATTCCATACTGGGTATTATATAAAATTTTACCATAGGTATGATGATAATTTCAACAGATAAAGAACCTTTATATGGTATAATGGGAACTGTCTGATGCATCTTTGTTGCAATGAGACTTCCCTTAGGGGTTTTGACAGAATACTAACTTGTTAATGTGAATTATAAATACCTAATTTTTAAATAAAATTTTGAAGATATAAATTAATGTGATGATCTATAATCAAATTAATCTTTATCTAAATTTTAGTAGATATTTAAAGTACCTTCCACCACATCATTGGGAACATTAACCTTAGCAGTTGTGATCGTATGAGCTTGGAAATTCTCCCTTGAGCTTTTTGGGGAAAATTTCCTTGATTATTAGTATAATAATTTGAATAATTCCCCATTTCTTTACAATTTTATCATTGAACATTGATAGCTTATTTATTCCCCTTGCAATCATGAGCTTGTTGTCCTTTTTCTCTGTACTTGTAACAAACTCTCATTCCCTTTAGGAAAGTACGACGGTGTTTCTTCCCATAATTTCCCTAGGGTGAAAAGTCAACCTTTCCCTTAATCCCCTTATTTCTTTTTTCAGAGTTTTTGGATAACCTATTATTCTCTTGATTTAATTTAAATTCATAAAACATGGATAATTCATTTTCCATCTTGATAGTAGATAAGATTATATCTTCATACGATGAGAAAGATTGTGAGACTAGTTTCAATAATTGAAATTGTTTTAACCTATAAAATAATCTATCAATATTACTTATTGGGTTATATATGTAGTCTACATCATGCCTTTATAACCTTTTAAAGTTATCCTCATACTTTTCAACATTATCATCCTCCTTTTGCCTCAAACTCAAAAATTGTCATTCCATATCAGCTAGTTGTTCATGAGGAAAGTATTTTTATAATAAAATTTCTTTAAACTCCATCCATTAAAGATTCTATACTTCTTAATCTTAATAATTTTTTTAAATTAATGACCTCCATTGATCCACATCTACCGAGAGAAGATAAACTACCATGAAAACTTTTTCCCTTCCTTTACTCCCCAAAGAAGGAAATATTTTCTCTAAGGAACTTTTCCATTGTTCATCCACAAATGGTTTTGTAATCCCATTTAATGTTGGGGGTTTTTATCTCATAATGAATTCTAACATTGATCCTTAACATTGTAGATCAAGTTGCTTCATACGGGTAACATTATTATTCATAACCTAAGTCATCTGTCCTAGTATGGTTATAATTTGTTCAGAACTAGTTGTATCACTAACTCCACTATTGTTATCTTTCATAGGAGGGAAATACCTATATAGATTACATGAATTGATATGATTTCTATTCCTTTCACTATGCACTATTTCTAAAAAAATGGAATACACTAGATTAGACTATGAATCATAATGCACAATTCCAAACTAGTAAAATACTTAACATAAATTGAAAATTTTATGCATATATAATCCATAATCATAAAAATTGTTTCTTTGGGGACATATTTACTCATAAATTATTCATAATTATTTGTAAATAAAATGTGAATTATCCTAAGAATTTCCCTCAGGAGTGTCAAACCAGGTGCGTAGTAAGGCTCGTTGTCGTGTACGAGGTTACCCTGAGTCAGGCGTAGAATACCATATCAGAGTTTTTACTCCTAGTTACATCTATGCCAGAAACACATCCACTTGTAGTATCCATATAGGGATGTATTTATTGTAATACCCACATAATATCTACATTACCAAAAATAATTAATGTTCTTCTATATTTATCCTCAAAGTCTATCTTAGGGTAATGTTCCCTAATAAACGTTTTTTATTAACCTGGTTTACAAGGTTTGTACTAAACTTCCTCTGATACCAACTATAATGCCCTGACCCCTGTTACCCAGAGCTGGTGAATTATTTTATTAAATTGGAATGATCACGAGAAATCAAATCCTGAAGGACCAGTCAGTTTAGTAGCCTTGGAAAAACTAGATACAAATATAAGTTTTATATTATATCCTAAAATTAAAAACTACATATTAAATACTTTTAAAACACCCATATCCCTTAGACTATCCCTACAGGTCATTAATAATATACTTATTCACATCCTGTATAAAATGAAATATATGAAAGGGGTGATCTCAGATGCTCAGTAAGGGTAAACAATACCGTGGAAGATATCATAAATAAGCATAAACTTTTAAGGAAAGATATAAAACTGAATCACAATCATTTTAAACAAATATTCATCATAATATGGAAAGAATAAATTAAATAATTACATTTAAACATTCACATAGATATTCTATTAGTTTAATAATCACATGTAATATCAAAAACTAATCTCATAATGAGGTAATTCATAATGTTAGACATCATAACTACACTGTAAAGGAATCATTCGAAGACTATAAATAAATGGGTAAAAACCCAATCTAGTTTGTCTCATGAGACCTACCGATTCATTGAGGGGCTATAACGGGCCCCGCCCATCACTTACTATGTTCAATGCATTCCTTTTATGAAAGGGGTAAAACATAATCAACATAAACATTCATATTAAAATTAGCATACAAAATGTTAATACTTTAACCATAAACCTTGAATGGTATAAAAATAGATCATCCACAATCAAACATATCATAAACCATTAAATACTACATGGTAGATTGTATCATAATAAAACAACCTTAATTAAGCATAAAATCCAACAAAGGATGTTGACATTGATGAAAATAATTTAATAAAATCATTAAAAATATCTTGAGATAAATATTCCTTTTCTTTGAAATCATTTATTCAAAATCCACACACTTATAAAAGATATTTAAAAATATATTTTTGAATCAATGTGTCCCATACCACATTGAAACTTTTGGAAGGAATTATCATTTTAAAACATTCATGTCCATATAAATAAATCCTTACAAAAATTTTGAAAACTTGGAAATTAATGAGAATGATTTAGAAGAATAAATCATTAAACATTTAAAATGATATTTTAGTTAAGGAGTCCCATACATAAAACCTTTAAAAAAATTGAAAATACTTTTAAGAAATATGGGCATGGATTATAAATATGTCCCAGTGACCACTTAAATATAAACAATCTCGGATAATGATGAGATTAGAAAATTAAACCTTAACTTATACTTTCCTTTAGTTAAGGGTGCATTGAACTCTTATATAATGGTTAAAACATGTTATTAAATTATACCAGTACCATATCCATATTTATTATTTCTTATATTATCCTATTATATAATTTTGTTAATAATATTTCAGTATTACCATTGTTTCGGGTGTTAACTGCTTCATTTTTATATTCATGTTTTGTTGTGTAACTGTTCTGCCTCCAAGGTGGCGCATTTACGGGTGATGCAAAAATGGAAAGACGAGGATCATCACCCATCCCTTTTATTATAGAGACAGGTTCCTATTGAGTTTACCGCTTCTTCGTTTCGACCTGTTCAGTATCATTATCGTACTAGTGCAAAAAATGTTATTTACGTTTGTTATTTTTCATTTTTTACGTCGGTTTTTAGCCGATATTAATACGGACGACATTATAAATAATGTTTTTTAAGTCGGTTATTTAAAAACCGACGTAACAAACCGAACAACGCGGTGTTTATCACGTCGGTTAATTAATAACCGAAGTGAAAAAACCCAGGGGGTGGGGTTTATAACGTCGGTTATTATATAACCGCCGTGATAAACCAGGGGGGCTTTATCACGTCGGTTATATAATAACCGACATTATAAACACATGCGGGGGAGTTTATCACGTCGGTTATTGAATAACAGGCGTGATAAACTCCTGGGCGATGGTTTATCATGTCAGTTATTTAATAACCGACGTGCTAAACCAGTCCGGGGGGGTTTATCACGTCGGTTAATCAATAACCGACCTGATAAAAGGCCTAGGAAATGGTTTATCACGTTGGTTATTTAATAACCGACGTGACAAACCATTTCCCAAGTTGTTTATCACGTCGGTTATTGATTAACCGACGTGATAAATCATTTCCCAGGTCCTTTATCATGTTGGTTATTGCATAACCGATGTGATAAACCATGCCACATGTGTTTATCACGTCGGTTATGAAAAAAACCGACGTGATAAACCCTTCTCGATTTCTTTATCACGTCGGTTATAAAATAACCGACGTGGAAGACAATTTTTTTTTAAAAAAAATCGACTGTAGTCCTCTACTCTCCCCCAAAATCAACCAGAAACCAAATCAATAATTCATACCACAAAAACAGAAGGAGATCAAAACATGAACTAAAGAAAATTTAAGCATTTACATTGATAAAATATAAAACTTACCCCACTTGATAGCCCCCACCCTCATGTATACCCCTTTTAAATCCCTCCCCCACCCCATTGGAGCCCCCACCACACCCCTAGACTGCCCCCGACCCCCTGGACAACCCCAAACACCCCTTGACAACCCCCACCCTCTTGAACAGCACCCCCTCACCCCACTTGGCAGCCCCCACCACACACCTGGACTGCCCCCGACCCCCTGGACAGCCCTAAACACCCCTCGACAACCCCCTCCTGAACAGCACCCCCTCACCCCACTTGGCAGCCCCCACCACACCCCTGGACTGCCCCTGACCCCCTGGCCAGCTCCAAACACCCTAGGACAATCCCCCCACCCTCATGTATACCCCCCACACCCTGGACAGCCCTCCCCCACCCCATTGGAGCCCCCCAACACACCCGTGGACTGCCCCCCCCCCCCCCCACCCTCCTGAACAGCACCCCCTCACCCCACTTGACTGCCCCCACCCCATTGGAGCCCCCACCATACCCCTGGACTGCCCCAAACACCCTTCTACAACCCCCCCCCCCCCCCCTCCTGAACAGTACCCCCTCACCCCACTTGACAGCCCCCACCATACCCCTGGACTGCCCCCGACCCCCTGGACAGGTCCAAACACCCCGGGACAACCTCCCACCCTCATGTATACCCCCACACCCTGGGCAGCCCTCCCCCACCCCATTGGAGTCCCCACCACACCCCTGGACTGCCCCCCAACCCCCTGGACAGCCCCAAACACCCCTCGACAACCCCCACCCTCATGTATACCCCCCACCCCACCGGACAGCCCTCCCAGACCCCTGGACACCCCCAACCCCACTGAACACCCCCCACACCCTTGAAACCCCTCCCCCCCAGACCAGAATCCATACCAGAAAAACCATCATAAGTAGACCAAAATAAGAAGTAGAGAAAAATTAAACATTCACATATATAACATTCAAAACTTACACTGTCAACTTCAAAACAAAACTAAATCCAACCTAAACGACTACCAAATACACAATTACAACGACAATATTCAAAATTATATTTTACATTACAAACAACTAAAAGTTAATCAAACCTGTAAAATAATTTGACCACTCCACTTGTAAGTGTTTGATGTCTTCAGCATTATAGGGTTGAGGGTCATCAAAAATCTACAAATGAAAAGGATAGTAGTTAATGTGTATAATGAGTAAATCAAATTGAAATATTATGGCAAAGTTTAAGAGGAAATCTTACCAGGTCAAAATTCACAACTGTCCCAGTTGTTATTATTTCATACATAAATCTTAACATATAATATCCGCATTCGATGATGCCTTGTTGTTCATGAAAATTCTGTTTGAATGAGTGTAAATTCAATATATTATTTTAATGTAATAAATCAAAAAGTACAAATTATAAATGGATATTTACCTTCGCATTTACATATTTGATCTTTGCATTCCTTTTCTTTGTGTTTTTTCGAAATTAGGCTCATGCCCTGTTAGAAAATAATACTAATGGGGTAAATTTAAAATTCATTATAATATATAAAACTATTGAAAAATTGAAACTTACTTTTCCAATATATTCTTAAAACTTTCCCGCACATCATCATGGATAGAGCATATCCAATAAAGTTCTTTCTCCCTTGGGAAAAAAACCCCTAACATCCAATGATCACTGATAAAAGGAAATTTAACGTTAGTGGTTTTTTATGTTAAAAGATAATTAACTCTTTGAGAGAGATTTGCTACATACCTATCAAAAAAAGGCATCATCCACCATTGTTTGACTATATTCTTTTCAATTATTTCAGTAATATAAAGCATTATTTGTTCCTCATCCAATGCACATGCTTCAGGGGAAATCAATTGCGAGTCCATGAATCCATATACATCTGTCAGATCATTCCTCTTACAAATTTTATAAAGATACCTAATAAAAAACAGACATAATTATACTTTCTTAATAAATATAATGTAGGGAAAAGGTGTTAATACTTACATGGAAAAAATTTGCACCATGTTTATGCCCAACTTATCTCCAGTAACAAGATCCATGATATCAGTTTTCATAATCCCCACATTTATTTCACGTCCACAAACATGAGCTTCCATTGGAAACTCATAATGACCCGCCAACAAATTTGAATATCTTGACAATCTATCAAGACTACTAGAATCTGTATCTGATGTCATAGCCATTTGTCTTTATTGTTGTCTATACAGTATTTCTTTACCTTTGAAGTATTCCTATAAAAATAAATTGAAAAATATATTAGTTTTGAAATGATAAAACAACTTTAATAAATAAAATAAAAGATATAACATTCATACCTCTATGGTAATGAGTCGAAGAAGTCTGGATGGCCAAATTAAAAAATGGTCGATACTATGTCCAACTATTGCCACCTCATCTGTAGGTAATGGTACCCGATCTGATCTATCTATAATATCCTGTATTTTGACCCTCTGATTCTCTACCTCTAATTTTTGATGATGAAATGTATCTCCTATACAATATACCAGCCCATATGCTACTATATGATGTTGAGAATCATCAAAATACAACTCGCAATAAGTAGGAAGCTGCGGCGGAGGAGTAGGATAAAAAATGGGGTCAGCATGCTGAGGTGGGGGAGTGGGAGCTACTGGCGGAGGTGGAGGATAAATAATGGGGTTTGCAGGGGGAGGTGGAGGAGTGGGAGCTGCAGTCTGAAATTTCCTTTGCATGTATGCAAACATAGAGTGCACCAACACTCTAATCTTTCCCTCCATAGTCGCATTAATATTATGAACTTCATCCTCTAAGGATTCTATTTTTTTTATAAATCCCCTTAACATTTTAATTTAAAGAACATGGCAACACTTTTCTTACCGATACACCTGTCGGATATCCTCTTACATGACCATGATGTTCGGGCCTTCCCAATGCTACAGATAAAATATCTTCCCTCCCAGTATCTATAAATGTCCCCTGTGAACTCTGATCCTCAAGAGAGTCCTTTATTAATTAATTGGACATTTCTGTAATGATTGAAATTATATGAAGAAAATGGTTAACTTAAATAAATAAAATATATGTATTACAATCCTCTCATCTACGATTCTTGATTCAACCGAAAGATATTTTCCTTTTTTTCCCTTTTGAGATCTCTTCCATTTTTCATGTCTAGATGGAGGGGATGGAGGGGCCACCTCCCCAGAGCTTGAAGACACAGCTCTTAGTTGTTAAAATTTTCCTGCCATCAATTGTTCTTCCAATAATGCATACCCTCACCGAGATAAACTATGAGGGTATACATTTTTATATTGGATCCCCTGATGTTATTTCCTTGTTTTCTGTAAATTAAGAATAAGAAGTCATTAACAAAACGTTAATAAGATCATTTATATAAGAAATATTATAAAATTTTACACTGCCCATACCAAAAATGACTATTTTCTTCTACTTTCAAAAAACTGTCTCCATGTGTCTTCATCTATAAAAGGATATATACGACATGGATTGTCATGACTCCTATGACCATAAATGAAATCAGATGAGAGGGTTGATTTGAAATCCCTCCATCTCCTGGAACGAATGATAAGCATTTCTTCCTGACTCCTCCAGTGTTAGGAATATCAAATGTCATCTGATAAAGAAGAGGTTAAACATATTGTATATACTAGAAACATTTAAAGAATATTCAAACAATAGCAAAAGATCCTACCAAAATCGTCTCCCATAACTGAGATATTGTCGCTTTATCCACACTTCTCCAGTCATCATACAGAATTCTTACTTTTCTCTTAGCCTAAGTTACTACAAAACTCTTAAAATCTTTTGCATTTGGACCTCTAGGAATATCATCATCATCAAACTCAATGACTATCCTCTGATTCTGCGTACAAGCAACTAATAATTTTGGTAAACATGTGCACCCACATTTACCAACCTTTGAACTCTTTGTCGTAATAGGAGCATGTGAATGTTCCTCCCCAGAGGTATGACCAATATGCTCATATCCAGAATCATGTGGTTGATCAACTGAATGATCTGTCATTATCCTTCAAATCAAAAAAGCAAACGTTAGTTCAAAAATATACAAATTCAAATATTTTAATACTACTGTAATCAGAAAATAGAAAAGTGTACTAAGTTATGTAATAGTAAACATTGGTAATATGGTAAGCATGTTAAACAATGGTAAAGATGGTAAAGATGGTAAAGATGGTAAACATGGTAAACATGGTAAACCTTGTAAACATGGTAAAGTAATTGTCACTGAACAAAAATAATAGATATATAATTCATGTAATGGTAAACATGATAAAGTAAACTAAACAAACTTAAAACAAACAAAAACTTATACTTATTTTGTTTTAAAACATGTTTTAATAAATAAAAAACTTACAACATCTAACATTTATGAAAAAAATAAATGTAAACAAGAAATAAACATATGTTACCTGTAATTTTAGGAATGTATAAATGGATTGTTCTCCCAAATTCCTTCTTCGTGATCATTCCTTATGACACAAACCATGTCTTCAACATGCTCATCATTATGTTCTGTTAATCTTTCCATGGAAGTAGGGATCTCACATAAATCAGAATCTTCATCAACTTCATCCTCACCAACATATTGTTTTTTCCCTTGTAAAATAACAACCCACTGCATATCTGATTGATCTACTACATAGAAAATTTGTTTTGCATGTGTTTCCATTATAAAAGAATCATTTGTGTCTTCCAATCTATTCAGATTAACAAGTGTCATTCCAAATTCATCGTGTCTGACACTGTTGTTACCGATAAACCATTTATAGTTAAAAACATGAACTTTAATTTTAAATTAATCAACCTCACATATGTCTTCAATCACTCCATAATATGCACTTGATGCAGAAATTGGGTTTTTGTCCTTAGCACTCGAAAAATGCATTTCTTCTGCAAACACCAATACACCACTATTCTGAACTGCACTTCTATTGTCCTAAGCTTTCGTATGAAATGTATAGCCATTAATGTCATAACTGGACCATGTTATCACATTTAAATATGGACCACCCACTATCCATTTTAATGTCTCTGATACATCTGATCTACCAAGCAAAGTCTTTTTAATCCATGACAAAAAAGTTTTGTTGTGCGCATTCAAAATCCACATTTCTTTCTTCTTTGGATGACATTGTTTCAACTCATTAATATGCAATGTGATATACGGTTGAGCATCAGCTATGTTATTCAAGATGTATGATTCTAACTTATTCATCTGTTCATCTGACAATGATTTGAATTTCAATCCACGAATCCCCTTTCCCTCATTATTAACTCGTTCATGGCTAGATGGAGGCAAACCTATGTGTTGCACCGCAGCCAAGTATCTCGTACAAAACTCTGATACCTCCTCAGAAATATACTTTTCAATAATGGAGGCTTCAGGTCTTTATGGATTTTTAACATACCCCTTTAATATTTTCATATACCTTTCAAAAGGATACATCCAAAGAAGATATACAGGTCCACAAAGCTTTATTTCTCAAACCATATGAATCATTAAATGCACCATTATATCAAAAAAAGTTGGAGGAAAATACATTTCCAATTGATAAAGTATAAAAATTTCATCCTTTTACAAAATGTTCAAAGCATTCACATCAATCGCCTTGTTACAAATTGAATTGAAAAAACAACACAAATTCATCATAGTCTTTCTGACACGAATGGGGAATATTCCATGCAATGAAACTGGTAGAATTTGTTGCATCATGACGTGACAATCATGTGATTTTATACCTATCAACTTCAAGTCCTTCAATGAGACAATATTTTTTACATTTTAAGAATAACGTTGAGGCACTTTGATATCATGAAGACACTGACAAAATCTAATTTTATCCCTCTTCGATAATGTATGACAAGCCCGGGGAAGAAATGTTCGTCTTCCTTTAGGAGTGGGAGCTAACTCCAAACGTATTCCCATTAATAGTAAGTCTAATCTTGCATTCAACCCATCTTTAGTCTTTCCTTTAATATCTAACAATGTTCCAATCAAACAATCACATATATTCTTCTCCATGTTCATGACATTAATATTATGTTTAACTTCATGATACCTCCAATATGGTAGCTCAAAAAATATTGACATTTTCTTCCAAATATGTCTATCATTACCATATTTCTGTGTCTTTCCCAATGTCACATCAAAGTTTTTCACCTTCTCAAAATACAGATCCGGGGATAAAGGTTTTGGAGTAGTATCAAATTCTTGTGAGCCATTGAATTCCTTTTTTAGTCTTCTATAAGGGTGATCCATAGGCAAAAACTTTCGATGACCCATGTACACTGTTTTCCTCCCATGATGCAATTGACAATATGACGTATGTTGTTCGCAAATTGGACATGCTTTATGCCCTTTAAAACTATATCCAGAAAAATTTCCATACGCTGGGAAGTCATTTATAGTGAACAGAAGCACTGCATGCTGTTGAAAATATTCCATTTTATAAGAATCATACACCCTAATACCATCAGCCCATAACAGTTTCAAATCATCAATCAACGGTGACAAGTAAACATCAATATCATTTCCAGGTTGATTTGGACTAGAGATCATTATACTCAACATGAAATATTTTCACTTCATACAAACTTCAGGAGAGAGGTTGTAAATTTCCAATAAAACAGGCCATGAACTATGTGCACTACTGAGGGTTCGGTATGGATTCATTCCATTTGTGTACAACCCTAATATGAGATTTCTTATTTCATTTCCAAATGTAGAATACTACGCATCAATTTTCTTCCATTGTTGAAAATCAGCTGGATGATGTATTTTTCCATCACATACCCGCTCATCAGCATGCCATCTTAACCTTTTTGCATCATGTGAATTATAAAATAAACGTTTGAAATGATGAATTATAGGAAGATACCAAAATACCTTTGAAGGGAGCTTTGTAATCACTACATCAGCCTGTGATTTTTCTTTCACCTTATACCGTGATGTCCCACATTTAGGACACTCTAACAGAAATTCATATTCCTTCCTATATATAATGCAGTCATTCGGACATGCATGCATTTTCTTATATCCCAATCCCATCGGGCATAATATTTTCTTGGCCGTGTAATGTGAATATGGAAGATCGTTATCTTTTGGAAGAATGTCTTTCATCAATTGTAGCAGCTCTGTAAAACTTCTATCACTCCATCCATGTTTTGCCTTCAGGTTAATCAATCTTAACACCGCCGACAAAACTGTAAAATCTGTACAGCCAGGATATAATGGTTTTTCAGCATCACCATATAGACTTGCAATTGTCGGTTCTATCTCAATTTGTTCTGCTACAATGTCGTGAATCATTTCTTCAATTCCATCGGAGTTACCATCTTGTGAATCATCATCATCAGTGACATTTCGTCCAGTTTCACCATGCCAAATCCAAGGGCTGTAACTTGGATTAAAACCATGACATATCAGATGATCTTTTATCTCTCTACTTTTCAACATCTTTATATTCAAACATTTCAGGCATGGACAGAATAAAATGTCACTACTTGGAACATTCCGTTTAGCAAATTCCAAAAAGGCATAAACACCTTCCTCATATTCATTGCTCATTCAATGTTCCATAATCCAACTTCGACTCATTATTACCTATAACAAATATCAAAAATATATATATTTTTAAGATAAGACAAATATAAGTTTATATTAAAAAAATCATAATTTGAATGTAAAACTATTTTGAAATATAAAACAAATCTATGCGTATTTAAAAAAATATGCTTGAATATTATTATTAAAAAAAAATATAGTTAGATATAACAGTTTTAAATTCCATTTAATAAAAGAAAACCATGGTGCCTACATGGTTGATATAAAATTGGAGAGAATGGAGTAAACTGGAGAATCAAATCATATTTAAAATAAAAATTCAGATGGAGAAAATCACAATGTAAATCCAATCATCATAGCACAATCATCAGAATTCGTACATTTAATCAATAACCATTCTATGTCTAATAGATTATCATATAAAAGAGGATAAACATAAGCAACAGCAACAAATGAAATATCAATTCTGAATTCATACATTTAATCAATAACCATTCTATGCAGTAATATAGGTGAATGAGATCATTAGTTGTCAATGACAACAAAAATTACCATCAATGTCGGGCATTCGCGAAACAAAAACAAACTAAATAGAATTAGTTGAGGCTTACCTGAATATTGCGAGTCGATCTAATAGATCCTGGGATGATAAATAAGATGATTATGGAAAAAGAGGTAAGAGGGTTTGAAATCGAAGAATCTTACCTAGTTTAAACACAAAAATTTCAAAACTTAAATATAGACTATTCGGAAAAAAATGAACGAAATAAATTTTTGGAAGGCTTACTTGAGTGATGTGAGTTGAGATGATAGATCCGAGGAGAGTAAATATGATAAATGATGAAGGCAAAACGAGTTTAACACAGCGAGATCGACGAGTTGATTAGGGTTTACCGTGCAAGACAGACGAGCCGCCAGACTGTCGATCGAAAAATCGTAAATGACAATCCACGGGGCTTGTTAATTTTTTAAATGTTTTATAACGTCGGTTATGAAATAATCGACGTTATAAACTATTTTTTTACATTTATACCGTCGATTATTATAATAAACGATGTTATAAATGTATCAGATACGGCTTTTTTTTATGTCGGTTATTTTATAACCGACGTAAAAAATCCATGTGTTTGTTTTTTACGTCGGTTATTCTATAACCGATGTAAAAAAGACATCAAAAATCACAGTTTTTTACGTCGGGTTTTGTATAACCGACGTAAAAAAAATTCTGTGGGTTATTTTGTTACGTCGGTTATAAAATAACCGACGTCAAAAAAGGCCTCAAAGGCCCCGTTTTTTACGTCGGTTATTTTATAACCGACGTAAAAAACCCCCGCACTTTTGTTTTTTACGTCGGTTAATTTATAACCAATGTAAAAACCGAACACGCGCGATTTTTAACGTCGGTTATTAAAATAACCAACGTTAAAAATATAATCACCGCATTTGTTACGTCGGTTATTTTATAATCGACGTAAAAAACCACGTTTCACAGATTATCACGTCGGTTATATATAACTGACGTCAAAAATGGTGACGTAAATAACGTTTTCTGCACTAGTGTCGTTTAATGAAGGTTGAATTAACCGTGTGGGGAACTATTGGTCCCAGAGAGTGATCGTGTGGGGGTCAAGCACTCATTAAATCAGTCCTTCTAGGATATAACTACCTCAGATGGTATTTAACGAGTTTATTTGTGGATGCAAGAACTCCCAAAAGCCCTGGTATACATGATTCATGGACCTACTTTCTAAAGGCAGGCGCTTGTTAGCTGACGATTTGGACAACGACACTTAAGGACTCCATTGGTCGAGAGGATGGGAGGTCAGGCTCACTGCACCCTTTTGGGGGAGGATTATTGCCTATTTTGGGACTCTCTTATAGATTTAACTTGCGTTCATATGTTTGTGAATCCTTGGTTCATTCTTGAAGAGTGTGTCCATGGGCTACCCTTGGTTTTCAAGATTGTTGTGACCATGCATATGTTTGATGCCATGGAGGTGATGATGACTTAACAATATTATAAGGAGCTATGGAGTTTATTATCATCTAGGGGATGGAAGGTGACTCGATGTTGGGATCAGGCCCACAAGGAGGGCTTCCTACGTATCCTTGGTAGAGGAATCAAAAACCCACATAGGTCGGAAGGTGTGGGGCTTACGCATGGAAGATTCCCATTGGAAGGGGCATGGTTGGGTGGAACCATTATGAATGGGCACCCTTTTGAGCTCGGGCCATCCGGAAGGCATCTCACATATCCTGATTTGGTTAGGAATTAGAGTTCTCATAGTTCAAAGTGGTTTGGGGCGTACACATGGGAGATTCCCATTTGATAGACATGACTAGGTGGACCCTTTTATGGATGGGCACCCTTTTCAGCTCAATCCTTCTGGAAGGCTTCATACATATCCTGATTTGGTTAGGAATCACAGTTCTCTTAGTTTATATTTGTGTGAGGATTACGCATGGGAGCCTCATGTTTAATAGACATGACTGGGTGGAACCTTTTATGGATGGGCACCCTTTTGAGCTCGGGCCTTATGGAAGGCGTCCTACATATCCTAATTTGGTTTGGAATCAGAGTTATTTTAGTTTAGATGGTGTGGGGGTTATGCATGGGAGCCTCCCGTTTGATAGACATGACTAGGTGGACCCTTTTATGGATGGGCATTCTTTTAAGCTCGGCCTTCTGGAAGGTGTCCTACGTATCCTGATTTGGTCAGGAAGCAGAGTTCTCTTAGTTCAGATGGTGTGGGGCATACGCATGGGAGTCGCCCATTTGATAGACATGGTTGGATAGACCCTTTTATGGATGGGAACCCTTTTGAACTCAGGCCTTCTAGCAGGCGTCCTACATATCCTAATTTGTTTAGGAATCAGAGTTCTTGTAGTTCGGATGGTGTGGGGCTTATGCTTGGGAGCCGCCCATTTGATAGACATGAATGGGTGGGCCCTTTTATGGATGGGCACCCTTTTGAGCTTGGGAATTATAGAAAGCGTCATATGTATCCGGATTTGCTCAGGAATCAATGTTATTGTATTTCATATGGTGTGGGGCTTACTCATGGGAGTTTCCCTTTTATGGATGGGCACCATTTTGAGCTCAGACCTTCTAGTAGGCATCCTATATATCCTGATTTGGTCAGGAATCAAAGTTCTTGTAGTTCAGAGGGTGTGAGGATGTTATGATCCTCACAAACCTCTAATCCCACATTAGTCATTATCGGTGTGAGAAACAAGAGGATTTGAAAGATTCAACAATGCACATGGCTCCTCCTTTGTTGGTGGGGGAGGGAGAGCCCGCAGAGGAAGAGGCTAGGGCGACCGTGGGCGAGGGTGCAGAGCAATGAACCTTTCCATGTGAAATGGTATTAAAGTTCATGCAGCCCTAACTTAGAATATTGGGGACTTACCTCAGTGGGAGGTCCCCATAGCTTGTTCTAGGAAGGGGGAGTTTTGTCCTCATCAAAGGGGGAGAGAACATAACCCGTTCAACTGATCACTATTCCTCATTGAATGGAAAAGAAAGTGATCACCCCTAATCTCGATAATAGGGAGGTTCATGTCGGCATCCCAAAGTTGGAATCTGGGTTGCCATGGGATGTAGCCTCACAGGCATTCTCGAAGCCCGCACCTTTGTTGGGAGGGCCTTCATGACTCTGCTTACCATGGGTATGTAGACTCAATAGGGTGTGCTGATGCACCTGATGGTCTAATCATACGGGTCTGGTGGCTTTAGAGGATGATTTAGCCTAGCACCGGAGGACTGGTTAGCAGAGGGATCATGGAGGACCGGATGGTAATGGAGGGGTGAGGTTGGAACCAGAAGGTAAAATACCCGAAAACACCCCAATCTGCGTACTGGTTTCTCATGTGGGATGGGGAAGGCTCCGTATACCGTAGTGGTATGCAGGTAGGGGGGCATCTACGTACCGGTGTGGTACACGGGAATGGGTATTTTCAACAGCATACCAAAGTGGTACGCGTCTCACCATGCTGCTTTGGGTTACATCTGGGTACTAATCGGGTACGCGGCGTCGGGTCCTATCTGCGTAGTGGTACGCCACACGGGGCATCATACTAAAGGAGGGTCCGTGGGATTTCCATTTGTATGAAATTCATCCATGAGAATTATTTGGTTCATGGTTTACCAGTTGGGTTTTCAGTTTTATTAATATTGTTCAATTCCACCATTTTATGGTTTGTGGCCGATTATACCTGTGGAGGAAGTGGTTCGTAGTTTGTGCTTTGCTGATGAAACAAAACGGAAGCTTGAGTGAAACCTTTAAGTATTCCTCAAGATTTCATCGCCCTTCCTTCTCTCTATCTGTCTCCCTCTTCCTCTACTACTGTGCTCCTTTTATAGAGCATCATAGCGATCGTATCTTCTGGGCATGCGGCACCATTTGCAGTGGCCCATTGAAGAAATATTCTGACCCCCAAAATACTTAGTCAATTATGGTTTGTGGAGGCTTCAGTTCACGATAATGGTTTGAAGAACCCTGGTCATCCACTTAATCCATGAACTAAGGGGTTTTTGGCATGGTACGCAGATGGTCTTCCACGCAGAACTCCTTCGGTTAACTCGGTTCGCGGTTTTCCTTGCTCGCTGGCCATCACTTGGTTGGCCATTAGTTTACGGACCATCAACATACCTGGTGGTTCGTGATCCATCTTCTTTGTGTACCTTTCCCGATGATGGTATGTGGGCCACTTGAAAACTAAAATTCCATCAATTTCCTTCAAATAAATGAAACTAAATTTGAGTCCCTTTGCCTTGATAAACTTATAAAAGTTCTCGATTCCTTCTGCAAAGTGATTGCGGGAGTATTTCCTCTCCTTGGAAGAATTTTCAGGACCCTACAAATGCCCTCCATCAAAATGGTGACCGTTTGAAATGAAAAGGGGACTATTCTAATGTAGAATCGGTCCAAAACTAAAATGATTCACGGTAAAATAGGTAGACCCAGTAGGAGGGGACCACACCTATATATAGGGTCCCACGTCATTTGTCTTTTACTATTTATTGTGGCGAAAAGTGTAACTTCCCGGTCCCGGGTGACACTCAACGGGTGCCCCGAAGCCGGTTCACCACAAGACCTCAAGCGCATTTCCCCAAACGCCAGAGGCTGCCGACTAGCAGCGAGGTCCCAGGTCTGATAGTGGGGAAACTATGCCCTCATTTGTCAAATTGTAGCGCAGCGGAATTTAAATAAAACATACAACAAATAGAGGAAGCAATAAACCATACATATTTGAAGTAAACTACAGCAGTGGATATAACCAACAGTATATAAATGATGATACTACATGTTTCAAGTTCTAAGAAAACAGCCAGAACATGTTATACATCAATGCAGTACAACAAAAGCAGAGTACATCAAAATAAGCAAAACAGCTGGCAGCAGCATCGTGAGCCTAGGCTGGGTCCCATACCCTCCTACTCCTCAGCAACAGTCAATTACCTATATAGGGACTCTTTCCCCTATCTACACCTGTAGAAACATAATCTATTTGGGCCGAAAAGCGTGACCCAAACAGGGTGTAAGAAATATATCTCAGTAGGCACCCACCAAAGGCTTGTGCCCAACTGCGTGTAAGCATGCAACAATAGTGTGTAGTAGTCAAATGCAATAAAGTAAGCAGTACTCAAAAGTAACTAATTACCAGTTGTATTGCCATTTTATTATCCATTTAATCCATTTAATATAAGAAATCACCACAGTGCATTTCTAGTAAACAACTAGTGTCCTCAGGCACATAAACTCTTACCCTCGGGTAACGAGTATCCAACATAAGAATCTGCCCTCAGGAATAACAGAGTTTTCCCTCAGGCGTAGGTAGTGTCACCCACAGGCACAGAGTCAGCTGCCCATAGGCACGGAAGAAGTTGCCCTCAAGCCGAATTAACTACAGCCCTCGGGCTAAATAGTGCAGTGCCCACAGGCTAATCACAACAACGCCCTCAGGCTAAACAGGTAACCGGGCCATGCCCAACATATCAAAATGCAGTAAACAATAAATTCCTCTCAAGGCAATTCTACACTTACTATATTAAACGCATACCCTTGGATATCCTGCCAAACGGCTAAATAGTGGAACACACCCCCGGGGTGGTTCCGGATCCAAGAAACGATCCCAACCATCATTTTATTATCACAATTTAATCACCTATGCAATTCTAGGCATTTAAATATAGCAATGGACTCATCCACACGACACCCCAACATGGGTTCGTGGCACGAAAACGCACAAAAACGCACGACAGTTGGAAATTTACACCAATCCACCTACCTTATACGCCAACGAACGTTATACCCAAACGCCGACTCCAGAAATGCCCAATAACAGCGTAGATCTGATGAAGAACAAAACCCATTCAAATGTAAATAACTTTCCCTAGGGAAAGAATTGGTAAGAATGGTACTAGGAGAGGAGAGGGATTACCCGTGCGGTTCCAACGAGATCGTCCAAAGCCGAATTGGATTCCAGATGAATACCTTGAGGATCTTCAAAGGTTTGGTCGTCCTCCTTGGCTCTAAAATAGCTCAAACGCCTCCTCTACCAAAAGAGGAGGCTACTGCCTGTTTTAAGCTGAAAAAAAAAATTACAATGCGTGTACTTCTGAGTACATGACGTGTACTTCTGAGTACACGGCGTGTACTTATTTCATTTAACTGTTCCTTTGGAGGCACCGCCACACTGTTCATCCGTTGACATGAGTACACGACATGTACTCCCGAGTACACGGTGTGTACTGTCGCACAGCTAGTGGCTGCTCCACCGCCTTACTGTTTAAGTCTGCTGACTGACTACACGGTGTGTAAGGTACCACTACACGGCGTGTAGTCGGTTCCTACACCCTTCGTCGCCGATATGGATACACGCCCCATGTACCCATCCTACACGGCCAAAAGTACACGGCGTGTGGAAAAGTACATGACGTGTAGTTACAAAATTTCGTATTTTTCCCCATTTTCTATATTTTCTTAAAAACACTTAAGGAAAATGAAAAAGAAGAAGCCCGTACCTCAAAACTAAGAACCGTGTTCTTACAAACTTCCCCCCTTATAGAAATTCGTCCACGAATTACCCTTCCAAGGGTGGCGAAGATAAAGCTCAGAACAGCTCTGGCCACTGAGTACGTACATCGACCTCCCGCTCCCAGGTCTCATCCTTCACTCGTCCATGCTTCCATAGCACCCGTACGAGAGGAACTGAATGGCCTTAGAGAACCTTCATGCTCCTGTCAACGATACGGATCAGATGATCCTCAAAGGACGCATCATGCTGAAGCTCAACCTCCTCTGGCTGAAAGGTTTGAGATGGGTCTGAATGGTAGCGATGCCACTGAGACATGTGGAAGACGTCGTTCATGGCTCGGTACCGCTGCGGTAACTGCAACCAATAGGCAACCAGCCCGACTCTCTCCAGAATCTCAAATGGACCCACATACCTCGGTGAAAGCTTACCCTGTCTCCTGATCTGCTTGTGTCCCAGCCTTGGTGAAACACGCAAGAAAACATGATCCCCGACCACGAACTCCAAAGGTCGTCTGCGGCGATCAGCATAAGACTTATGACGAGACTGCGCAGTAGCCATCCGCTTCAGTATCAACTGAACCTACTCAGATGTCTCTTGCACGAGTTGTGGTCCCAGTAAAGCTACCTCACCTGCCTCTGACTAGCACAAAGGTGATCGGCATGACCTACCATATAAAGCCTCGTATGGTGCCATCTCAATAGTCGCTTGAAAACTATTGTTATAGGAAAACTCGACTAAGGGTATATGCTTCTCCCAAGAGCCCCCAAAGTCTAGGACGCATGCGCGCAGCATGTCCTCTAGCACATGTATCGTACGCTCCGACTGGTTATTGGTCTGAGGGTGGTATGTTGTGCTCAGAAGCACCTGTGTACCCAGTGCCCTCTGAAACTCTACCAGAAATGAGACGTAAAGCGGGCGTCCCTATCTGAAATGATAGATCGACGGACCCCATGAAGACGTATAATCTCTCGGATATACAGCCGTCTAAGCTCATGAACACCAAAGGTCTCATTGATCGGAAATAAGTGAGCTACCGTCGTGAGTCTATCCACAACAACCCACACGACTCCATTGCCTCGAGGTTACCTCAGCAATCCCGTCACGAAATCCATCGCGACATCATCCCATTTCCACTCTGGAATGGGTAACTGTTGTAACAGCCCAGCTGGCCTCTGGTGCTCCGCCTTCACCTACTGACAAGTGGAACACCACATAACAAACTCAGTTATCTCTCTCTTAATACCCGACCACCAGTACTGACACCTCAAGTCACGGTACATCTTGGTAACCCCGGGATGAACTGCCCAAGCTGAAGCATGAAACTCCTGCATCAGCTCCTCGCATATATCCCCTGGAATCCATACTCATCCATGGAAACGCTAAACCTCATCATCGCCTATCGTCCAGCCAGGAGGAGGGTCCTCACTTGTCACCGACTCCCGTAGAACTAGGCCTTATGAATCTGATAGTTGTCTCATCCTCACTCTGTCCAGGAGGGTAGAAGTCACAGCTAAAGATGAAAGATAAGTCTGCCCCTGACTGTCATGCACCTTCAGATGCATCTCAGAGAACAAATCCATGAGCTGCCACTCACCACTGGCCTCCAGCACTGCCTGTATCTGAGTCTTCCTGCTCAGTGCATCGGCTACTGCATTACCTTTACCATGTGTATAGGCAAGCTCAAAATTGAAGGACTGTAGGTACTCAACCCATCTCCTCTGCCTCAGATTCAGGTCACGCTGAGTAGAAATATACTTGAGGCTTTTGTGGTCAGTGAAAACCAAAAAATGCTCTCCCAGTAGATAATGTCTTCAACAGCGCAACACATGAACAACTACAGCCAACTCAAGATCATGCGTCGGGTAATTCCTCTCATGTGGCCTCAACTGTCGAGACTCGTACACAACAACTTGGTCACCCTGCATCAACACTGCTCCCAGCCCAATCCATGATGCATCACAGTACACTGTATAGATCTTCCCCTACTCTGGGAGTATCAGGATCGGTGCTGATGTCAACCTTCCCTTCTGGTCCTGAAAAGTTGTCTCGCAAGCTTCTGACCAAACAAACTTCACCCTCTTCTTAGTCAGACCCGTCAATGGTGCTTCTAAGAGGGAGAAGTCCTGTATGAAGCGTCTATAGTAACCAGCCAGCCCTAAGAAACTCTATATCTCAAACACGTTCTTAGGCTTCTCCCAGGAAACTACTGCTCTCACCTTCTCTAGGTCTACTGTAACTCCTGCCTCTAAGATTATATGACACAGGAAGTGAATCTGGTCCATCCAAAAGTGGCACTTTGAGAGCTTAGCATATAGCTGATGCTCTCTCAGTGTACTCAATACGATCACAAGATGGGTGACATGGTCATGTTGAGTGTGAGAGTACACCAAGATGTCGTCCAAGAATACTACCACAAAAGAATCAAGATACAGATGGAACACACGATTCATCAGATCCATGAAAACGGTTAGCGCATTCGTTAGTCCGAACGGCATAACCAAGTACTCATACAGATCATATCTGCTCCGAAAAGCTGTAAGTGGTATATCTGATGGTCTCACGAGTAGCTGATGATATCCCGATCTCAAGTAAATCTTCAAGAACACTCATGCTCCACGAAGCTGATCAAAAAGATCATCTATCTTAAGCAAGGGATATCGGTTCTTGACCGTCAACTGGTTCAGCTTCCGATAATCCACGCAAAATCTGAGGGTACCATCCGCCTTCTTCACAAAAAGGACTAGAGAACCCCAAGGAGAAGTACTGGGTCAGATAAAGCCCTTTGCCTATAACTCCTCTAACTGCCTCTTGAGCTCCTGCAGCTCAGGTGTAGCCATCCTATAAGGAGGAATGGACACCGGTGCTGCTCCAGGCACAAGATCGATAGAGAAATCCACCTCACGCACCGGAGGTAGACCTGAAAAGTCATCCAGGAAGACATCCCTGAAACGATCAACAACTGGAGGGAAATCCGTCTGAAAAGTCCCCTGATCATCCAGATATAAGCTCGCAATCTAGGTTGTGATTCCACCTCGCTCATGATGCTCTGGTCCATCTTGACTCGCCTGAACATCCCATTCGACCTTGTATAGAAACTCTCTGCCCTCTGGTGATGTGAAACGCACCCTGTGATGATAGCAGTCTACAAAGTCTCGAAAGGGATCCAACCAGTCCATCCCGAGAATGACGTCATAGCTCGTCATCTCTAAGACATAAAGGTCCCAAAGGAAGTGAAACCATCCAAACTCAATGGGGCACTCCTTACTCTGACGCACACCAACCGTCCTAGTCCCCAACGGAGTGTCTAGCATCATGATATCAAAAGAAGAAGAAACACCGAGCCCAAGGCTCTCCACAATGGGTATGGATATGAAATTATGTGTAGCAATCGTATCAAAAAGCACTGAAGATAAGACAGAAGCTACTAGAATAGTACCTCTGACTGTAGAAGGTCTGGGATCCTGCTCCTGCTGGGTCTGTTGCACTGCATATGCCTATCCAGTGCCGCGACCCTACGACACAGCCTGGCTACCCTGAGATGTCCCACCCTGCTGCCTCTGAGATCCTGGTGTCTGGCTACCACGGCCACGACCACCATCTCTGCCTGCACATCCTGATGTATTTTAGTTCCCTGACTAGTAAGAAGTCACTGGTCCTACTCCCGCACGCAGAGTCTACATAGAACCCCTATCACTAGCCACTGGTGGAAATGCCCTGCAAAATAACTGCAGATGACCCATCTTGCCGCAAGCTCAGCACTCCAATGGGTCTCATGGACACTGCAGTCTCTTGTGCCCCTCTCTACCACACTGGTAGCACATAACCTGGCCACTGGAAGCATTCTTCTGACTGGTACTTCCGCCCTGAGATAATTCCATCTATCTCTTCCTCTTTCCAGCAGAAATAACACCAGTAACTGGTACTGAACCGCCCTGGCCCACACCACTCGATTCCCGCAGGTTCCTCTATGTAATCAATGTCTGGTTCACAATTGCATGTACATTAGGAAACCTGAAAACATTCACTAGTGCACAGATTTCATACCGAACACCATCCTCAAAACATCTGGCTCTCAACGTCTCATCACCCACCAGCACGGGTGCAAAGCACTGAAGCTCCGTAAAACGAGCAGAATAGTCCATCACTGACATAGTGCCCTACTACAGATTCATGAACTCTCGAGCTCTATCTGCCCTTAGTGTCTCGGGAAATAAGAAGTCATAGAAGAATTCCTGAAAATCTTCCCACGCCATGTCTTTGTGATGCTCTGACTGGGTGGTAAAATACCACCACCTATTGGAGGAATCACATAGCATGTAAGTCACGAGCTTGAACCTCTGCCCTAGAGGTGTCTCAAGATGCTCGAAAATAGTATGCATCGATCCTAGCCAAGACTCCACAGCCTTTGGTCTGCCATCCCCTGAAAACATAGGCAGATGCTGCTGCTGAAAGATACGAGTTAGCTCATCCATAGATGTCGCAGCCTGCGGTGCTCCCTGAAAGGTCTGCATGAACTGCATAAAGCCCTCACGGAACTGCGCCTCCACACCTGTGTCCGGTATAGCAGCTGGCGCCGCATCTGGCTCTGCTGGAGGATCAACTGGTAGCCCATGGCCCACCATCTCCGGAGTATAATCGTCACTGCTCTCCTAGCAAACAATTTGCAGTCGTCTAGGAGGCATGGCACTACAGGGTCAAAAGCATGCCTTAGATTCAAGATTATTAAGGCTGAAAGCGAAGGAACCACAAAGGAACAAGAGGAAGAAGTCATTTCAAAATTTTCAAAACAAAAATACACGGCGTGTACACTGACTACACGGCATGTACTTGACTTCTCTTCCCCTGCCCAGGTCCTTACACACGGCTAAGCCACACGACTTCCGTTGAACAAATATAAACGACGTGTATAATATCTACACGGCATGTACGGTGTTATTTTTCAACTACTCGTGTTGTTTGTGACACGGCCGACTACTCGTCTTGAAACTACACGGCGTGTTACAGACATACACGGCGTGTATAATACCCCGTTTTCCAGCCACTCGGCTAACACCACACAGTCTGTCCTCGGAAAAGACTACACGGCGTGTCCCACAGGTACACGGCGTGTTTAGGGAGAGGTGACACCATCCCCTATTGTTAGTTAAACGGTCGAGTCCCCAGGTCAAACTACACGGCGTGTTCATCATTGACACGGTGTGTTCTGTACAGGAGTTCACCGACCCATGTTTGTTAGTTACATGGCCGGACTCCGGGTCACACTACACGGCATGTCCATTCGGTACATGGTGTGTTTTACCCAAGCATTTCTCTACCCCATTTCGCCGCCCACACGGTTTGTGACACAGGAAGAGACTACACGGCGTGTACTTCGGGTACACGGTGTGTACTCAAAAAGTTCATTTTTCTTCCCGAAATGAAGATCATACACGGTTTGTATAAAAATACTACACGGCGTGTATACTGGGTTTCCGGATAGTATGCCTCAGAAACTTCCCTGGATCCTAGAAAATACCATAAAACAACACCTAAGTGTCAAATTCTGACTCGTGAGGGCCCATACTCCCCACGAATCGAAGTTTGACATCTTATGTGTGTTATAACCTATAAACAGTCAATGATCCACCAAATTCTGGCCAATGGGGGCCCATACTCCCCAAAAACCAAAGTTTGGCATCCATTCCATAAATAAGCTCACACAAGAGAATACCCTATCACAAAGCAGGTATTTATCAAGAAGCTATCACAACAGCATTCTTTACTAGCACAACAACTATCACAACAACATGTGAATTTCTAATACACCTACATGGCATGGAAACTATGCATGGAATGTGATTTCTAGCATGTGCCTATATGATGCATGATACGACATACCCTCATCTCATCGGGATGCAAATAAATAGAACCCATAGATAAAATATAAACAGCACAATACAAGTGTGTCACCCAACAATGAAAACATATCAACTGTAAAATTCTCAAAATAAAAAGAATTTCAAAATACGAGGTAGACTTGTTTTTCCCTGTACATGGGTTAGCTACACCCAAGTACAGCTTATTACCAACTACCGTTCGTCATATCCCTGACTATGGCTCCAAATAGTAAGTCAAAGTAAAGAAATCCTCTGATTCCACTTTGTAACATCCCGGTCCCGGGTGCCACTCAACGAGTGCCCCGAAGCTGATTCGCCACAAGACATCAAGCGCATTTCCCCAAACTCCAGAGGCTGCCCACTAGCAGTGAGGGCCCAAGTCTGATAGTGGGGAAACTATGCCCTCATTTGTCAAAGTGTAGCGCAAAGGAATTTAAATAAAACATACAACAAACAGCGGAAACAGTAAACCATACACATCTGAAGTAAACTACAGCAGTGGATATAACCAACAGTATATAAATGATGATACTACATGTTTCAAGTTCTAAGAAAACATCCAAAACATGTTATACATCAATGCAGTACAACAAAAGCAGAGTACAACAAAATAAGAAAAACAGCTGGCAGCGACATCGTGAGCCTAGGCTTAGTCCCATGCCCTCCTACTCCTCAGCAACAGTCAAGTACCTGTATAGGGAATCTTGCCTCTATCTACACCTACAGAAACGTAATATGTTTGGGTCGAAAAGCATGACCCAAACAGGGTGTGAGAAATATATCTCAGTAGGCACCCACCAAAGGTCTGTGCCCAACTGCGTGTAAGCATGCAACAATAGTGTGCAGTAGTCAAATGCAATAAAGTAAGCAGTACTCAAAAGTAACTAATTACCAGTTATATTGCCATTTTATTATCCATTTAATCCATTTAATATAAGAAATCACCACAGTGCATTTCTAGTAAACAACTAGTGTCCTCAGGCACGTAAACTCCTACCCTCGGGTAATGAGTATCCAACACAAGAATCTGCCCTCAGGAATAATAGAGTTTTCCCTCAGGCATAGGTAGTGTCGCCCAGAGGCACATAGTCAGCTACCCACAGGTACAGAAGAAGTTTCCCTCAGGCCGAAATAACTACAGCCCTCAGGCTAAATAGTGCAGTGCCCACAGGCTAATCACAACAACGCCATCATGCTAAATAGGTAACCGGGCCATTCCTAACATAACAAAATGCAGTAAACAAGAAATTACTCTCAAGAAAATTCTACACTTACTATATTAAAGGCATACCCTCGGGTATCCAGCCAAACGGCTAAACAGTGGAACGCACCCCCGGGGTGGTTCTGGATCCAAGAAATGATCCCAACCATCATTTTATTATTACAATTTAATCACCTATACAATTATAGGAATTTAAATATAGCAACAGTCACAGCCACATGACACCCCAACATGGGTTCGTGGCACAAAAACACACAAAAATGCATGACAATTGGAAATTTACACCAAGCCACCTACCTTATACGCCAACCAACGTTATACCCGAACGCCGACTCCAGAAATGCCCAATAACGGCATAGATCTGACGAAGAAAAAAACCCATTCAAACGTATATAACTTCCCCTCGGGAAATAATTGGTAAGAATGGTACAAGGAGAGAAGAGGTCTTACCCGTGCGGTTCCAACGAGATCGCCCGAAGCTGAATCGGATTCGAGACGAACACCCGGCGAATCTTCAAAGGTTCGACCGTCCTCCTTGGCTCCAAAATGGCTCAAACGCCTCCTCTGCCAAAATAGGAGGCTACTGCCTGTTTTAAGCCAAAAAAACAAAGTACACAACGTGTAATTCTTTCATTTAATTGTTCCTCTGGCGGCACCACCACACTGTTCATCTGTTGACATGAGTACACGACATGTACTCCCGAGTACATGACGTGTACTGTCGCCCAGCTGGAGGATACTCCACCGCCTTACTGTTTAAGCATGCTGACTGACTACACGGCGTGTAAGGTACCACTACACGACATGTAGTCGGTTCCTACACCCTTCGTCGCCGACATGGCTACATGCCCCGTGTACCCATCCCACATGGCCAAAAGTACACGGCGTGTGGAAAAGTACATGGCGTGTAGTTCCAAAATTTAAGATTTTCCCCCATTTTCCATATTTTCTCAAAAACATTTAAGGAAAAGGAAAAAGAATAAGCCCGTACCTCAAAACTAAGAACTGGGTTCTTACAAAAAGTGCTCCCGATTTCCTAGCCTCCTTTATTATCGCGTACCATGCTCCTTGCGAAAACTGCATTCGTGAACTGATTTATATGTTCAACGAACTGATATCCTCACCATTTCCCCATCTGTGTACCACATTTTTGTTTCCGTGAATGGGACTCTAGAAATTTAAAACATAAAATTCATATTCTACGTAGAATAACGCTACATGGCTACCTTGTTCGCGCACCGAACTTGGATCGGAGAACCGAACCTCAAAAACTATTTATACGGACGTAAATTTTAATCCACATCTTCTGAACACAAACTCAAATGAGGATATGTTTCACGGTTTCTATATTCCACGGACCGTTATGTTCATCTTCCAATGGTTTGTGGGCCTATTCCTCGCGGTCATTTCAAGTACCATGGATGTACATAGTTAATTGAATCTGTATACCACATCTGTAGGCAGAGTAACGTTTGTGTGTCATGTTGTGCACAAAATGATCTTTCTGCATACCTCTTTTAGGAAAAGTATGTGGAGCCTTTTGTGGACATGTTTTAATTCCTTTATCCATTTTTTATATTCTTTTCTCAACAATTTTTATAAGACTGACTTCTCATCAACTTCTGGATCATCCTATATAGGCTACAATGGCTGATTCACTAGCTAATGATAATGTTGTTGCTTCTTTTGAGGCTACTATTGTTGCTCCTCTTTCTGCTACTGACGAAATATTGAAGGATATGGCGGCTTTGGTTGACGAAAAAACTCTAGTTTCTCCATTTCACCAATACCTTGCGAATCTACTCATAGTGGGTCAATAGGAGTACCCGATCTCAGATAGGCTTCCTTCTTATGAGTTTGGCCTTTTGTCCGACACAACGATCCTGACGCCAAACCTGACCGATCATCCCTCTACCTCAATAATTAATACTTCTATTATGAAGGCTTTGATTTCTTACAAGGGGAGGTACCTTCAAAGAGAGACCACTTCTGGCCCCTTTTTGCATTATGTACCTCAAACATTAGAAGGGGTGTAACAGAAACCTGATTAGATGGACCACTGTTATTAGAGCATCGTGAGGAAGGATACATCGGATGAGCAGTATGGTTGGTCATCTCGATGGGACCTTCGCCCCAAAGGATCATTTGGATTGGATTGGGGGTGGCCCTTTTGGGTTCACTAGAGTTGTGAAGAATTCTGAGCCAAGCTACAGCTTGTGGGACTGTACGAGGGAACCTGGGTTTCTTAGACATACACCCATCATCCTACTACCCTTATTTCAAAACTTTTAAGCAGGTGGAATCTAGATACCAACACTTTCGATTTGACCCACGGGGAAGTTGGCATCAGCCTTTGGGACATCCAGCTGGTTTTGGGAGTCCCTATCGTTGGGGACATGTATGATGAATTTCTCCCCCCTGGTTAGGAATCTCATCATCCAAGAAAAGATGCTTTTAAAGGAAAGTGATCCCTGTCTGAAGCATGAAATTTTGTTTGACGAATAGTTTGATGCTTTTGCTAAGCATGATGGTCTCGAGCCCGATCCGCGAAGACTCGGGGCTTGTCCTACCAAATCCACCCGTAGGCGAGTAGGTACTTAATGGACCACCTTAGAAGAGGGGGATTTTCGAAAATGGGGATGGGGTATCATCCCTGACGTCGATCAGTTATTTTGAATGGCATATTTCTTGGACATGTTCCTGAGCGGGTAGCTTCTACCAGTTAGATAATCTGGTGGTGTAAGTGCCTCAACCTTTATCATGTCCGCTCAGTTGGCCACTGAAAAATGCATCAATTTGGCTACCCCCGTGTTGGCCAAGATATATCGCCTATTGGGCCGAATCAATGAAGGGGGTCACCTTTCCAGATAGTTGGCCCCTTTTAAATTATTTGGGGGTGGATGGGATCCCACATAGGGGTTATTAATTCATCAATTCCTTACCAATCCCACATTTGACCCTTCAATCATACCTTAAGAGCACCAGCAGGTTCATGCCAGCGGCTTGGGCCTCACAGGATAAGCAGGAGGAGCATACCAAAAGGAATAAAAAAGACTTAATGGATTGCCTCAAAATTTATGAACGTTTTTTCTTTCCACCCTTATGATTCCCACATTGGTACCATTACGAACAATGCATCATAAGAAATCGTCAATCGAGGTTACTTCTTTTCTTTTCAAGAAGGCATTTTGGTTGCTCCTATTGGAGGGTAACTCATCTGTGAGGACAATGCATCCTGCAGGTTTAGCCGACAATTCATTCACATTCATAATTTATTCCTTTATACTCTTAACATCGCTCTCCAGGAGAAACATCTTATGATGGATCACCAATTATGGCTAATTTTTACCTAGGAGGACACCCAAATCCAGGCCAAACATTTATATTCTACGGATTTCATGCCCTTACCAAGAATTATGTCGTGGCATGGGTTAGGTCATATCCTGATGGACAATTGGATGACTTGGTTCCCATTGTGGTGACCTCCAGGCCATCCAAGGAGAAGGGAAAGGGGAAGAAAAAGGAATTTGATGAACACCCTCGACCTAGAAAATTTCTTCGAAGGTCCCTTCACTCCATCCCTGGGAGAGTTGTGAAAGATGGGGCTATGACCTCACAGGCAGTCGAACAAGCTGCTGGAGCTGCTACCAGATGTCCATCATCCATTCCTTCGGAGGCTAATTTTCCATTGTCTGGGAGGCAATGGGGCCTTTTGAAATGTCATCAATCTTCACATGGCTAGTCCTCTTGAAATTTATGGCAACTCCTCCAGACTAGGGAAGTTTTCAATACCGGTATTGGTTTTTTGTTAGCACTGACTGATGTTTCTTTCGATGAGGACCCAGATGAGATGGGATTCTACCTTAAGGACCTCGAGACCCTTATCCACTCCCAAAGTGGTCATCGAAGGTACTCGCATAAGGTACATTCCATGCTGCGACTAGAAACCACCATTGAGTATGACATCATCGTTGGATTACCGACTACGGCCGCCATGAAAAAGGTTTCTTCTTCGCCCCCATAATCTCATAAATTCTCCGCTTATCAAGTTCCTGAGATTTTAGGGATACCAGAGAAACATTTAGGGTTGTCGAGGCCTACCCCACTTCCTCATGTTAACCCCCCCAGCATTGGCTATCCCAATTATGGATTTATTTCCAGAATCTTGGAGAGTCTGGGATGAGTTGAGGGTGAGCGCCTCAGATGAAGATATTTGGAATTTTCTTCAGAGGGAACACTTCGATCTTCCAGGTTTTGGGGGAGCCATAGTTCCTACCTGTATTTCAGCTGATGAAGATCCTGATGAGGTGGAAACTCACTTGACTGAGATGGAAAGGTGTCTTCACACTCCTCCAAACATGCATTACTAGTTAGACCATGTGAAATTGATGGAAGTATTTCCACAAACGTTGGGAGAGGTCTTATCTGAAGCCTTTGGACTTAAATTCAGTTGTTGTAAGAATGATGAAATATTCTCCCCTTTCTTTCTTATTTATTAGGAGGAGGATGGGTCTCAGAAGATAGCTTTTCCCTTGACTTATTCTCCTGGAGGTACTGTAGCTAGGGAGTACAGCCCTTCACCGGTAGGGGGTACTGCTGAAGGATCCCTGAGAGACCAAGATCATATAGAGGCGGTGATTGCAGAACCTTCTATGGCGTTTCCTCATCCATATCCTCTTGGTGATGTTATTCAGGATCTATATCCCCTACATTCAAAGAAACATAAGAAAGCTTCCCAACTATCGAAGTGCATTTGAATGGGGATCACAAGTAAGTGTCTGCTCACCTGGTGATTGAACCAAATATCCTTACCTTGTTGACTCACTTGTACATATATGTTATTTGACGTAGGGCCCATTGGTGATCAAATTATGATTTCTCTAGCATATATAGCTCATGTCCCTTTCAGGGCAGAGGAAGGATCACCATCTGTTACAACTGATCAGAATAGGGAAGTATGGCCTTTTGAGGAGACTAGGGGTGTTTATGGCCCCTCTAATGTTCCATCCCCTGCTCAAACAATTTCCCCCCAACAGTGGAAGGCCATCCAGAAGTCTAGGGTTCATTTGATCATGTCGAACCAATTCTCATGGAGAGGGACAATGTGGTCTTTATGGCGAGGGCTATGTACAGTGATGAGCACCTGGTTTTTCCAGATTTTGGAGGGGCTTCGAATATCATTGAGTTAGTAAACCTCGACCAAGTGGCTTTTTTACCTACAGAGGGAATTAATTCCAAATATGATACTCTGCCTGCTCAAGGTGGATCTGAGAAAGTCATCATTGGGGAGGCTGATGTTCCATCCCCTTAAAATCTAGAGCGGGCTATCGTGCCATTTTTTTCAGTTCTGAGAGGTGTTATGTTTTCTGCCCCGAATATTCTATGACCAATATCCTTATCCGAAATGACTATCCCCACAAGTCTTATACTGACCAGTGACCTTTTAAGGGTCATCTAGAGGATTGCTATTCTAGCCGATCATGGTTCTGGGTCCTCAACACTCTCTCATATCCATGGAGTGCGGCTGGTGATTGAAGATGTAGTTCCACCTGTTTGGGACAGTGATACTACTTTTGGGGTGGGAGGTATTTCCATCTCCTCTCCATCCTCATAATCACAACCACAAGATTTGGCAACGATGGGCATCCCTACCTTTCCATATATTATAATTAATAGAGACAAGGTTGTTGTAGTGTCAATATATTATATAGCTACCAAACCAAGTCCCTCTCTGATGACATTCATTCCCAACTACATTTCATCATTAGGGAGTGATTCTGAGACCGACCGAGAGAGCCTAGCCAAATTTCTTCCTACTCGGAAAAAAGCATGGAGGAACATCTGGGGATTAATCACCCAAACTCCATTAGAAGAGATGCCAGCAAAATTTCAAAGGTTACACAACCAATTTTTAGTCCTGGTTTTCAGTGGATTTAACTATCATGGCATTTATGATATAATAAGGAATGTGGTTGATGATCAGGAAGAAACGGGTGAACTTGAGTCTTGACTCTCTGTGGTAGATTTGACGGCTTATCTGGTGGCTACATGGAAAATCCTTATTGATGAAGCTGCCACTCATGTTGAGAAGGTTTCAAAGTTTCAAAATGAACTCATGAAGGAATATTATCTAATGGATTAGCTTGACCAGGAAGTAGAGCAACAAATCCAGAAACTGGAATGACTCAAATAGGAGCAGGCCTGGGCCGCAGCTGCCATTGAGGAAGGGTGATGGAAAATATAGGAGGGGGAGAGAACCAGCCGCCAAGCCATGAGGGAAGAGGAGGTGCTGCAAGTGAGTGCAGAATCCAAAACTGCGGACTTATTGAAGCTTCTACAAGCTATTGATAAATCTCACCAATAGTTGATGTAGCTTTATAACTCCGTTGAATGTCTCCTACAAAGGTCTTATCTTTTTCTCAATGAGAGGCTCCAGGTTGTGGATGCCTGCCATATATTTTTATAGAATATGATGGAACTAATTTACCTATAAATTCCCTATCTTTACCCTTTTCCTATCAACATCATTTCAATCACTTGTTAATTTTAAACCATGACTTGAAATTAGTAAATTTATATAACCGAATTGAGATCTAATTTTTTCCTGATCGAAGGGACTCAGTGAGCATAGTTTGACTATTTCTGAGGTTGAAAGGAATACCGCATGAACTTTTATGTCTTTTTCATTATTACCCTAATTTTTTCCTAAGCCTTCTTGACATGGGATTAGAGGGAATAACTTGGATTTTTATTAGGAAACCCTTTGTGGGTTTCCAACCAAACAAGATTTTCACCTTTTCTGATGGCTCAATGTGTTTTTTAGAGAACCGATACTCAACTTTTACATAGAGGTGACTTTAGTGGATTTTCTCTCTGGTGAGTATAACATCCTCATTTTTTTAGCAAACCGATACTCAACTTTCACCCAAAGGTTCTTTCAGTGTATTTTACCTCTGGTGAGTATAACATCCCTTTTTTTGGCGGTTCGCATTCCTACCAATAAAACATAATACTAATGTTTTAGGTTGAACATCTTTGACCAAATTTAATGGGGTAGGGCCCTAACTCGGGACCGTTATTTAGGAATGTTCTAGTATCCTTCAAACATGTGTTAGGGATTTTTTTTGACCCTGGATTTTTTTTATTCTGGACATGCATGAGCCTCAGGAGCTGATTTAGACATATAGAGGTAGGAAAGGAATCTCCTAAAGATGAATTTTCCTTTGATTGAAGGCCATTTTTGTGGGAGACATATGCAGAGCCACTAGGGCATGAGGTGAATAGTCAATCGAAGGTTTCCCTAGGACACTGGACTTCCATTTGCAATGGCCTAGTGGGATTTGCCACATTTTGGATTTATCTTGATGTTGTGAGTCATAATGGGTGGATGGCCTGAGTAGTGTTGTCTGAGAACATTAGGAACATTCATATCGGCCTTGAGTGGGAAATTATTCCCACACATTTCTTACTTGCGTGATGGAGATTTGATAAGTGGTCAGTTCAGTTAAGATTATTTTCTATGTCAGGGGCACTTGGAAAGAAGGAGGTATATAAGCCATCATCCAGGAGTTTTCCAAATCTAGGGGTGTGACAAGACGTGAATGTCATTTGAGCGTACGGAGGCTGGAGAGGAATCTCATATGGATGAATTTTCCTTTGATTGAAGTCTGTTTTTGTAGGTGATGTATGCAGAGACACCAAGGCATGATATGCATAGTCAAGAAAATGTGTCCACAGGACACTGGCCTTCTGCCTCTGATGGCCTTTGAGGATTTTGGAGATTGGGAACTTTCTGAATACAGTGCATGAACTTCGACCAGGGGTGATCCTAATCACAAAAGGGGTATTTTTAGCTGAACTTCTTCAGGGAAACCCAGAAATGAGTTGGGGCACTCCTCCTTTGCATGTGGATCAACTTCACGCATACGGATGGGATGTCTTTTTGAAACCTCAAAAGAGAACAGAGATGAACTGGGCCCATATATTTCTATATATATAGGATGTGTGAAAGGAGGAAAATGTAAACCATGACTTTGAGGTCCCTTGAATCAAGAGGGGTGGAATGAGGCTTAGAAACCATTGGGCGTACTAAGATAGAGGATGACTCTCCTGAGGATAAATTTTCCATTGATTGACAACCATTTTTTTGGGTGACGTATGTAGAGCCACCGGGGCATGATGTGCATAGTCAATCAAATGTGTCTGCAGGACACTGACCTTCCATATCAGATAGCCTTGGATGATTATGGGGATTCAAGATCTCTCAAATCACAAAGTTTGGAATATGGAAAAAGAGTATTCGAACATATTGGTGACATTTGGGTTGTGATTTGATCATGGAATGGTGTCCCTTAAGCAGATCTGACCCATATGCAGGGTGAGGTATTCATTTTATCTTTGGGATACGTGATTGTTTAACATCACATGACCAGGACATGGGGTTCCTCTCAGGGGATGGAACTGTGACATGCCTTTTAGGGTCATACTTCTAGGACCAAATTCCTGGTTTGTTTTTCCATAATGTCACAGTGGATCCCTTTCTAAGATCCCTAAGCTCATGTGAGCTATGCTCGGTGTGAAAAACAAGGGATCACAAGGGTTTCATGTCACCGTCTAAGAATAGTGAATTCAACATTAGGGGGATTTTTTAGGCCAAATATGTTTCCTTACGGTTTAACGTCGTGTGGTGACAACGATTTTGGCCTTTTAAAGGTCTTCAAAAGATTCAGGTTAATCGTTCGCAGGTTACTAGCCTTCCATCTCAGATATCCTTAGATGATTATGAGGATCCAAGTTTTCCCGAGGTATAGAGTGTGACAAAAAGGGAAGGTGTGTATGGGAATGTGAGAATACCCATACCATGATTAACCGTGACATTCTTGGAGCTTCCACATAGGTCTGACCCACACTTGAGGGAAAGGGGCATTTTTTTACTAGTGACTAGGCCAGGATGTCGAATCTGAGCATCACTACGAGGGCAGGAATCAAGCCACATGTTGTTCTCGATTTTCCCTACAAACGTTTGTTCGATGTGTTAGGGACACTTGAAGAAATTTTGGTTTTACTTGAAACGGGTGCCAAGCCTACCATACTCCCCTACAATTTATTTGCATAAGAGAATATCTACCACTGATCTTAAGCTCACATGAGTTATACTCAATGCGAGAAACAAAGAGTGGTTACAGAGTTTCCTTTTCAATTGTAAGGTGATAGAGAATATGGTGGGGGCATTTTCATTTTCTTTCCCAGTGGGGATAGGCCAAGATCAAAGATCGAGACGTTGTTATGTATCTTGCGAGGGCAGGAATCAAGCCGCACATAGTTCTGTGCATGCCCCATACTGGTTTGGCTAGGTCCAAAGGGTAGGGGAATTTTTATTCTACCCATCACAGTTGTCAGTTCTTCCATGTTACCCCATAGTTGACCTTCGTAAGAGAATCTCTATCACCATTCCTAAGCTCACGAGAGTTGTACTCGATGTGAGAAACAAGGATTGATAAGGGTTTACTTTAATAATATGGGTATATAGGGGGCATTATGGAGGAATTTTTTATGGGGGTTGGTCCAGGATCAAAGATTGAGGCATCACTACATATCCTGTGAGGGCAGAAATCAATCCGCATGTAGTTTTGTCCATTCCTCATACCGGTTTGGATTAGTCCAAAGGGTAGGGGAATTTTTATTCTACACATCATGGTTGTTAGGTCTTCCATGTTACCCCATAGTTTACCTTCAAAAGAGAATCTCTATCACCATTCCTAAGCTCACAGGAGTTGTACTTGATGTGAGAAACAAGGAGCGATAAGGGTTTCCTTTATGAATATGGGTATATAGGGGGCATGATAGAGGATTTGTTTATGGGGATAGGCTAGGATCAAAGATCAAGGCATCTCTACATATCCTATGAGGGAAGGAATCAAGTTGCATGTAGTTCTGTGAAAGATCATACAATTTATTGTCATGAAATTAGGATATTTTATGCTACATAGTTTAACGTATTACATCGAGGACATGATTCACAGTTTATTGTCATGTTCTAGGGATGAGTTCCTTATAGTTTAACGTCATGTGGAAAGGATGGTGACTCATAGTTTAAGGTCTTTTAGAGTTTTGGCCTTAACATTTGGGGTATTTTTACTCATATTTTAGGGTCGTATGTCTTAGAACTTAACATGGGGGTTTTGTTGTTACTCATAGTTTATGGTCTTAGAGTTTGGACCATAACATGGGGGGAATATATTTTTTTTCTTTTTTTCTTTTATAAACTGTAGTTTAGGGTCTTAGAGCTTGGACCATGGTATTAGAGGCATCCTTTATGACTCATATTTTAGGTTTTAAGATCTTGGAATTATGCGCTGGGGTGATATAACTCATAGTTTAGGGTCATTGAGTTTGGACCAAGGCATAGAGTCATTTTTATGTGAGGTGTTTCTTCAAGAAATTTTCATTTGTTGGAGCCGTAATGAGATTTTTTCCATTGATATCAAGGCGTATGATCCATTGTAATAGAAGCTATGTATGACATATAGTCCTTCCCACTTTGGTTCAAGATTCGGGGGATTCTTCCCTAGTATCATCGGGGTTCTGAGGAATAACACCATTTCTCTTTCGAGGAAAGATCGAAGGTAAACCTTTTTGTTGAAGGCTCGTGCAATTCGGTTTTGGTAGATTTCCAAATGGTGCAGAGTGTGTAGCCTCTTTTCATCTAACTGCTCCAAATCATCAAACTATCTCTGGGATTTCTCTTCCATGGAAATTTGATCGCAAATGGCCACACTAAGTGACAATAGTTAGATTTGTAAAGGTAACACCGCCTCTGCCCCATATACTAGTGAGTACAGGGTTGCCTGAGTGGTGGTGTGGGTCATGGTCCAGTAAGCCCACAAAGCATGTAGGAGCTTTTCTGGCCATGATTTCTTATCCTTGTCGACCATCTTTTTAAGTATGTCAGAAATAGTCTTGTTGAATGCCTCTATATTCCCATTTTCTGTTGTGTGGTATAGGGATTATTGATTATCCTTGATTCCATATTCCTAATATAGTTTATCCAGCTCAGTAGAGCAGAAGTTGGTGTCTTTGTCTGTCAGTATTGTATGAGGGACACCAAATCTGGTGATAATGTTGGCCTTCACAAAGATGACGATGTTTTTCGCCTTTACTTCCTTAAGGGGTATGGATTTATCCCATTTTAAAAAATAAGTCAGTTTTTGTGAGTATGAACTTGAATTTTCTGGCTGTAGCGGGCGAATATGGTCCTACAGCATCCATCCCCCAGGCAATGAATGGCCAAGAGTACTTAGCCATATGAAGAAACTCCGGGGGCGGTGTATGAAATTAGCATGAACTTGGCAGGAATGAAACTTCTTAGTGAATATGGTGAAATCCTATATCATGGTGGGCCAATAATACCCAAGCCTCTAGATTTGGTGAGAGGGCTTCGTTGTTGACTGGTGTGCTTCACATGCCCTGGTGTGCACTTCTTTCATGACAGCAGCAATCTCTTCTCCATCAATGCACCTGAGAAGGACTCTGTGAAGGCATAATTTTTAGGGAACCTTCTCTTGGTTCACCCCATTGTACAGGATAAAATTGACTTCCCCTCTTCAGACCTGCTCTTTTTCAGCCCTAACTGGTGGGAGTTCCCCATTACGATGGTAATTTGTGATTGGTGTCATCCAACTGGTGTTATGACTATAAGGCTCAGGAACAGGGCTAATTTCATCAATTTCCTCCTCATTGTTCTGGATGAACGGAAAGACCATTCGACAGTGAGAAATTCTAATGATTGTTTTATCCCAGTTAGGATCAGCCAAGGTTGTGACTGCATTTTCCAAAGCATCGGCTTGAGAATTTTGTGACCGAGGGACATGAGTCAATATTCATTCTGATGGTAATTTTGCCATCAGTTCTCAAAAATGGTTCATCAAGAGAACCAACACTTCTTTCTTGATAGCATAGTCATTGTTGTACTTTTGATGACTAGCTCTGAATCACCTTTTATTTTTATGTGTTTGGATTGCACCTAGAGTGCCAATTCCAAGCCTGAAATTAGGGCCTGATACTCTGCTTCATTGTTTGTACACCCATCCGAAAGTAAGAAAGAGTTAGGCAAGATGGCCTTTTCCGGATATACAAGTATGAAGCCTATCCCCAATTTGTTGAGTTTGGGATCCTCCATCATTTTCCCTACCGAGATTTGGTAAGCACCATCAATGTACATTTCTCATGTCTAGGGGTTCCCCTTGATGGAAAACGCTTCTTCGTCCAGAAGGTCATCATCCCCTGGTGTTGTCTCTTCCGAGGGGTGCTCGTCCAGGAAGTCTGCTAACACCTAGCCTTTGATGGCCTTCTAGGGAATGTACTGTATGTCAAACTATTGTAGGATTATCACCCATCATGATAGGTTCCCATTTAACATGGGATGGTTGAGGATATACTAGATCGGGTTGTTACGGGAGACCATGTTGACCTCATGGTGCTGCAGGTAATGCCCGGGATTCAGAATTGTGAATATTATGGTTAGGTAGTTCTTTCAATCTTTTAATACTGAGTTTAGACATAAATTGTTGTCTGGATAAGGTAGTAGATGTTTTCCTCACTGTCGGCATCATTTTTATGCATGAGGAAGGCGCCTAATGACAATTCCAGGGTAGTTACGTATAAAATGAGAAGTCTCCCCTCAACTGGAATCATGAGAACCAGAGGGATTATGAGATATATTTTGAGGTTTTCAAATGCTTATTGACAATCATTATACCATTCATACATAACTCTTTTCTTCATGATCTAGGTGAAAGGTAAACATCTACCTACTAGGTTGTCTATTAAGCACCGAATGTATGTGAGTTTCCCCTGGAGACCTCTCAACTCAGTGAGGTTGCGATGTGGGGACATGCCAAGAGTGTCTTTCATCTTCTTAGGGTTGAAATCGATGCCATGATGTTGTACGACGAGGCCGAGGAATTTTCCTAAAGTAACTCCAAAGTCACATTTCAGTGAATTCATCTTTAAAATGTGCTATCACAATTTGTTGAAGACAGTTTCAAGGTCGTCCAGGTGGTTTGAACGCTGTTTTGACTTGACCACCATGTCGTCAACATAAAACTTGACAAATTTTCCTAAAAAGGGGTTAAAGATGCGATGCATGGCATTTTGATATGTGGTGCTAGCATTATTTAGACCAACGGGCATCACTTTATAATAGAACACTCCCTAAGGAGCCCTAAAAATGGTATCTTCTTTGTCTCCTTAGGCCATACAGATTTGATTATATCCAGAATAGTCATCCATGAAGGAGAGAGATTTTTATCTATCTATTGCATCGATCAACAATTCTGTGATCGGGACCGAGAAGTCATCTTTTGGTCAATACCAATTAAGGCCCCTGAAGTCAATGCAGATTCTAATCTTTCCATTCTTCTTTTTGACAGGGACTATGTTGTCCATCCAGATCGTATATTGGACCTCCCGTATGAATTTGGATTGGATCAATTTGTCAACTTGAGCATTTTTTTTGGTAGCATGCATCGGGTGGGTCCTTCTGGCTACATGTTTATATCTTTGATGATCTTCTGGTAAGCCCATATTATGGGTGGAGACTTCAAGATCAATTCTTGGCATCTCCGTATAATTCCAGGTGAACATGTCTTGATTATTATTTAGGAAAAAGTCATAAGCCTCTTATTCAACAATAGGCATGGCCACACTGATTAAAGTGGGTTGCAGGTCATTTTTAGTGCCCATATTTATCCCCTTAAGTTCATCAATGGTGGTTGAAACACCTTCTTCAAATTCAGAAGGGGCATGTTTGAGGTCTTCTTCCTCTTCTTCTTCTTCATCTTCCCCTTCTGATGGAGAAATGATTTTTGAGATAACCTCTCCAATATTGGAAGAGAAATCATCTTTTTCCTTAGTTTTTGAGGCAAGGATAGTTTGATGTCCCAAGGACGGGATGGAAGAATATTTGATAGGGCTTCTCCTAACAACACGGGAGTCAGCCCGCTCTTATGTGCCTCTGAACATGGTGGTCATAGTAGAGACCATGCAGACAACTGAGTCTGTATCCAGGCTTTTAATTACACATTCAACTTGGTTGATGGGTAGTACATACTCCTCCCCAAGATGATGGAAGGGGTCAGCAGGAGCCATCTCCAATTCATTTGGGGAATTGATCCAATAAATTTCATCGGTTGAAAGATGTTTTCTTCTGACTCATAGAACCCTCTGTCGATGTAATGCGACTCACAGAACTCAAATGGGGATTTATCAGTGTGCAACATCCAGTTTTTTTCATTAGTGCAATATTTAATACATTGATGGTATGAGGACCGAATTTCAACATGATGATGCAGCCAAGGCCTCCATAACAAAACATTGAAGGCCATACTTTGCTGCACCACGAGGAACTCGGAATCTGATATGAGTTCTCTAAGCCAAGTTTTAACCTTGATTCATCCCAATGGTTTCTACTCACTTTTTTCATATCCCAGCAGAGTTCTTGTGCAAGGTGTCAAGCTGTCTTCATCATATCCCAGTCGACGAAGCATTCTTAGTGGGAGGAGGTTAACTCTAGAGTCGTTATCGATAAAGATCCTATGAACATCAATTCCATTTATCTTATTGGACACATATAAAGGCTTGATGTGCCCTTTCATGATAGCGTCTTCATCCCTATCTGTGAAGGAGATGATGGCGTGACATTCTTAGGGACTGGTCTCCCTTCAGTAGAATTCAGTCGCTGCTACTTCAGCCTCGAACTCCTAGGGACTTAGTAAGGATTCAATGAGTGCCTCCCTAATATCTGCAGACAAACTCAACACATCCAAGATTGACATCTTTTCTTCTACTAAAGCCAGCTACTTTAAAATTTCATACTTCTACTCTAAAGGTTGGTGCTTCTCGGCTCGGGGTTGCTCTTTCACAGACACTTTAGGGGTTTGAGCTTTGAACCTGGATGGTTCGGCCTCTATAGTAGGATCTGGTGGTGCTGCATTCCTTTCCACATTTTTCCAGACTGGTATGCATGTATACCTTGGGTGGTTCAGTACTTTTTCTTCCCCTGATGGATGCTCTAAGATAACTGGGCTTGTATTTCTTCCAATGTGGGAAAAGGAGCATTCAGGTTCCTATTGTGTTTTTCGGAAGGTCCTTCCGTGAGTTTCTGCGATGTTAACAGTTTGTCTTGTGGATTGCCCATGAATTTGAACCCTGCCATGATCATGCCTTCTAGGGAACCTCCAGCCTTTGAAGCCCCTTCCTCCGTCTCTCTAATTGGATGCGGGGAATTAGGGTTTGTGTCCATAGTTTTCATCAGATAAAGGGTCCATCAAGTGAATGAAATTAATGGATCTGAAGATCAGTTCTTGATCTGATATTGTTCCTGTCTGACTGCTTCCTTCTGATGGTACCATTTGTTGGGGTGGTGTCCATTGAACCATTTGGAGGGCAGGTTTCCATTGAACCAATATTGTTGGCATGTAGTCCAAAAGTGTCAACACTGACTTTGACTTTGGTACCAGCTCATCTTCTCTCTTTTTATTTCTTCCCTTCTAAACTTTAGAGGACCTCAGGGCCTAGGAGGATAGTTGTGTTATATTAGGAGCTTTTGGGGGCATAGTAGGTTGTTTCAACTATGCCTGGAAGATTATGTGGACTCGGTTGATGGTCTTCTGGGTCATCCAGTTTCTAAACTTTTTCTCCTTCTTGCTGGTGAATATTTTCCACTCTTCTTCATCTCTTGAGTTGGAGGTGGAAACATATGCCACTTGTGCTGTTAGAGGGCCCAACTTGACTTTCCCATAATCCACCATCTTTTGCAGAAAATACTTGAAAACAAAGAATCCCTGGATGGTTTTTCCTAGTATCTAGTGATACGAACAATAATTTGGATGGTCATCAAGACCAACTTCATCAGATCGCTTTGGCTCTGGCAGTCGAAGCAGATTGTAATTCATGGAAGCTATGAAATAGTCACAGATCTGGTCATCTCAAAACGAATAAACTTTATTTATTTGTTCTTCAAACTAGTTTCTTTTAGAACCTCGTCACTCATCTTGCCAAGGTGGGGGTGGTTGTTGGTGTCCAGGGGGTCCCGCACGGTTCGGTGGGGGGCTCACAATTGGGGATCGTGTCGGTGGTGGCTTAAGTGTGAAATAATCAATTTCATCTTTTCCCATTATTTTCCCAGGGACGATGGGGCCACTCAGGACTTAAGGTTAGTCCTTTTCAAGGAATATTATATCCTTTGGGAAATGGAAGAGAAGTCTCTAAACCCACTTGTGTACTTCACTGGGATGGCCGGCGTTCGCAATTCATCTTAAAGGTTATCAATGAACATGGTGAGCATCTTATCCTAGGGGAGTGTCTAGTTCAGGGAATATGTCAAGTCTTTCCATCTGGAAATGAATTCTGAGACTCTCTCATTCTCTCGATACTTGCACTTCCTGAGATCACTGATCATTGTCTTGGGAAGCATCAAACTGAATTAGAAGAGAAACTATCGCTGGAAGTCCTCCCAACCTGTAATTGAATTAGCTGGTAGGATAGTATACTATATGAAAGTCGAGCCCTGTAGGTTTCGTGTGAAACGCCTAAGTTTCATGGATTCTTGCTGCTCTGGAGTTTCCATCATGGGGTCAAAGTAGAATTCATAGTGCATCAAATTCTGTTCTGGGTCCCCCGATCCATTGAATACTAGGAATATGGGGTTCCCAAAGTTTGGTGGTGGTGGAACATTACTCACCCACTCGGGGTAGGGTTTGCACTCTGGTTGTATCGAAGCGCACCACCCTTACATAGATTCTAGTTGGGCTGTTAGCTACTTAAAATTGTTTAAGATACCTTGATGCATATCATGTCGGTCTTGAGCTTGAGCTGGTGCGGTAGGGTCCAAGATTGGGTGTGACGGTGCTGCTCAAATTTGGGGTGGATGCCCAGATAAGGGAATCATTTGTGTGTTTGCCTGGGTATATTTTGTCTACCTTCCCAATGGGGGGAAGTCTTGATGTCCTTCCAAGGCCTGGTTGAACGGTCCTCCGAGCTTGGCTTCATTCACTGGGATGAGTGATTGTGGTAGGGGAATCTCTTCTGGGATCACCTGCTGAAATTCTACAGAGGGAACACATCTGGTGAGATAACTCCCTCTATGTAGCTCAACATTAATTCATCTAAGCTCTTTCATTTCTTTCTCTTTCTTGGAAAACATTTCCTCGAGGGTAAGGGGTGCACTCTCAAGGGAAGTAGGAGGTAGTTAATAGATGACCTTGGATTTATTTTTCTCCTTGTTGGAGTTTTGTAAGGGATGTAATGTCAGATTGACTAAGGGGGCCACCAGATTTAGAGCCTCCCTCTGGTTCCGGGTATGCACACTATCAGGCTTGGTGTGGAATGCCTCTAGGAGGGAACCATCTTCCTTTGAATCTTCTCCCCCTATGTCATTTCCTATGATATCTGTGGGGTTTATATTCACCACATTCACTGAGGCATACTGCATTGGGGGTGGTGTGTCCGGTACCAAATGGTAGGAAGGCTTCTCGCACCCTTTATTGGACTTTTTCCTTCTATTATGTGGTATTCTTTAGGCTTCTTAACGAAGATTGGCCCAAAGGGAGCCCCGGTCTGACCTCATAATGTGCCTTTGTCTTGGAGGGTGCGAACCATGAGAAGGGGTAGAATGGGTAACTCATCTCTCCATCGTTCTTCCTAGACAGTGGAAGAAAAACATCCGTCGTGTGGGGATTTGAGGTAAAAATGCCCCCATCCCTACAAGTTGGGGTTGTTCCCATCCTCCTATTATTGCGCTACGATCTGGATTTTTTGGTCTTATAGGGGCATTTTGATTTAAAAATTCCCCCATCCTTGTAGGATGGGACTGTTCGCGTATCGCAGCGGTAGTCGCTGTTATTGTCACCCTTTCAATTTCACGTACTCTTGTGCGAGTGTAAGACGGGTATGGCATCAGGCCTACACAGAGTCTATATCCTTCTGAATACATGGTCACTAATTTCTTGTTGTCTTCCCTTAGGCAGGAATCCTACTAGATGTTCTTGGTTTCCTTATTCAGAAGTTTTTTGATGGCTTGATCTCTTCGGCCTAGACTCTTTTGATACTTACTTAAATTCTGTTTTTGTTGAGTACCCCATATTTCCGGAGCAGGGGTTTCATTTTATTGTTTCCTAGGGGTGATGAAATTACAGGATTTCATTTTCATTAAGGCATGTAGGACGGGACCTGGGGTGAACTGTAAAGCTCCATGTTCTCCCCACCCCTGAATGTGAACTCCAGTCGGGGAATTTCTAATGAGGCGATTCAATTTATGTAGTTCATGGTGGTAATCCAGTTCAATGTTTTTCTTTTTCCTTTTTGATTGTGGTTTCCTTGCAGACGGGAGGGCTTCCAAATCGATTAGATGGTGAAGCTCCCCTATTGTGCTGACATGGTCTGCATACCCTTTGTAGGTTAGGCATTTTTCTTTCATCTTTTGAAGATTTTTCCATATATTGAGGTGAATATCATATGAGCATTCCCTGGAAAATTCTCCTGGTATGTCAAAGTGGGAAGTGTTTGTAGGCCAATACATCACTGGTATATTATCCCTAGATAGTTGTCTTCTCATGATAAAAATATCATGTTGTTGTTCTTCTGGAGGCTACTCTACTTGATATGCCCAACTTGACTGCTTCTTGATGATTTCATTCCAAGAAACAGGGCTTGTGGGAGCCTTATCGATTTGCAGATGTCGCGGGGGTGGCTTGGAAGATGAGCATGGCCCGAGCCATCCTCTGGTTGAGAAAGAATATCAATCATTATAGATAGAGTGCCCGATGTTCCTAACTCCCTTTCGAGTGCCTCCTCATAGGAGGTATTTTTCATGTTTGTTCTGAAAGGGGGGTGGGACCTTCTTGTCGGCATGTATTTTGGTTGCGAAGAGGACCTCCAAAAGTGGTTCTGCGATGGTGAGGACTACCATGGAAACTTGATACCCGACCAAGGGAATTTTCTTGATGAAATGTACCCTAGGGAGGACCTTCAGGGTAGGTTATAGCAAGGGGAGGACCTTCTTACTGCTTGATGTCACTGTAGGGAGGGCCTTCATAGAAACTTTCATTGTAGGGAGGGCCTTCGCAATGACCGTCATCAGGGCGAGGACTACCATCATGACTTGATATCTGAATGTAGGGAGAATTTCTGTAGTGTGCATCATGGGGAGGTCCTTCAGGATGTTCTACAATGAGGGGAGGACCTTCTCTTTGATTGGTGTTACTGTGGGGAGGCCCTTCAGAGTAATTGTCATTATGGGGAGGTCATTCGCAATGACTATCATCATGGTGAGGGATACCATCATGACTTGGTGTCCGACTATAGGGAGAAGCATATCTATAGATTATACCCTAGGGAGGACCATCAGGGTGGATGAAATCAAGGGTAGAACCTTATTGTTGTATCATCTTTAGGACGAGGGGAGGGCTACCCCAATGCACATCAGGAGATAGGCTCTCGGGATCGATCATTCTTGACCCACAGAGTAATCCCCCAAGGGTGCTTTTTGGAGGACCTTCAGAGCTACTGGTAGAAACATTTTGGGGAGGACCTTTGCAACTGCTACTTCCACTTCCATAATTTGGTAATGGAATGATGGGGTCTTGATCCTTTATTGATATATGTTTGAGGTCTTCAAGAACCCCATATTCCAACAGAGCAGGATCATGTATGTGCTCTTCATTTTTTGGTTGCCTTTGGTGATTTTCTTTTTTTGGGAACTCTCTTACGGGTAACCAGGGACATCTTCTATTGTTAATGGCCTTTATATATAGTTCCCCATCTTGTTGGGTCCTGTGATGTCGTCAGGATACACTGACGAGCATCTTGAGTTTTGGCAGGGATATATGCCTACCCTCGAGCGTCAACCACATTAGACCGATGTACCCCAATTGGAATAGGTATTTGTTCCCAATTCGGTTGTCTGTATGTCGAAGGTTATTGTTGTCAACCCTCCTGGACTGAAGCAGGGTTTCATAACTACTCTGGAGTGGCTAACTTATTTTGCGAGTGAGTCATTCTGTTCGAGGGAATCAGGTCGTGGGCCTGATTTCTCGCATTTGTCATCGATGAAATGATATCTCGGTATTTTTGGAGGATATAGTCTGGGATCGACGCTTGATCTTCCATCGTTACCAGGATGTGATGAGATACATCTTTGGTTGGAACGGGTATGAAGGCCCATTCCGATGTCAGAGCAGGAGTTTGTGCCTGCTCCAGTCCTCCATGAGTTTCTAGTAGATACTGACAGTTCTCCTATGTCGTGACAGAGGAACAAGTCTGTCACCGGTTGTATTCTCTAGTTACCACCTCATTTGACTAGTGGTCTTCATATTCATGAGAGAGGATTTTCATCCACTCGTTTGTCGTTGTATTTGTCTCAAGGGCTTTGTATGCATCTATAGGAATTTGACTCTGCTAATAGTTTCTTGTCGCCCTATTTAGATGGTGGGATTGGAATGCGTCAGCAGGTATTTGTGACTACGTGTAGCATGTTGCTGCCTTATTTAGATGGTAGGATTGAAATGTTTCAATAGGTTTTTGTGCCTATATGTAGCTGAGTGTCTCCCTATTTGGATGGAGGACTTGTTGTGCCTCGGAAGATATTTTCATTTTCCTGTAGTTTGTCGCTCTGTCTGCACGGTGGGACCGACAAGCATTAGCAGGAATGTGCATGTGCTCATATTGTTCCACCCTATTTTTTGGTGGGCTTGAGTGGAGAGGTCAGGGTCATATGTCTACCCATTGAATGTTTTCGTGTTAGTATGGCAGAGCCGCTCCTCAGGAAACATGGTGATAACATGGTCTTGGTTTTATATTCTCCACCCTTGGAAGGAATCTCGAGGGGTCCAGATCTCCTGGACTTTGGCAGGTGCCCTTGGCATAAGTTCCTCCTCGGTGGGAAGAGGTTTGGTCATCTGGTGTCGATGGCGGTGCTCTCGGGCGGGGTCCAGTGGGTAAGGCCACTTTACAGTTGAGATGAAGTTGTCAGCATTGAATTCACCTACCTCCATAACTTAAGGGAGGTATTTGTTGTCACATTCCGAGGATAGGCTCCCGAAATGGTTTGAGATGAACACTGGGGACACCTTGTGCTAATGTACTAGAAGCAGTTGAAGAGGCAGGTGGCGGACCATTGCAGACTGGAGGGCTTGTATTATGGCCTCCATCGTGGGGAGAGCACCATTTCAGTGGTACTCTTTGATCAGCATATTGGACACCCAGCGTTGAATACGCTGAGTAGGCGAAGGGGTCATGCTCTTCATTGAGGCCCCAATCACCCGTGGGATCGCTAATTCATGCATCTTCATGGATCGTGGGGATGTCATTTGGATCGAAGGTCACTCTTCAAGAACTTGTAATACATGTATATGACATACAGACCACAAAACATTGTTAAAGTATAATTTCATTAAACATATGCATATTTAGTGATTCAATTTGGCTCCCTTCGACTTTTCTTTTGTTATGGGGTGAAGGGGCCTAAGTGGGGTGAGACCGCCACCTTGGTTAAGGATTCACATCAGGTTCACCATTTTTATTCTTCCTCTAAGGTGGCATGTTTAGCGCATACCGGGGTGAACAAAATGTTCCAACGTGTAGTATCCTTTTTTCTTTTATCATTGGGGTGGAACCACCACCTTGGTTAAGGATTCATGTCAGGTTCACCATTTTTGTTCCGCCTCTAAGGTGGCGCATTTATAGGGGATGCAGAAATGGCACGATGAGGATCATCACCTATTCCTTTTTCTATAGAGATGGGTTCCTGTCGAGTTTATTAATCTTTTGTTTCGACCTGTTCAGCGTTATTATCCTTTACAGAAGGTTGAATTAACCCTGTGGGGAACTGTTGGTCCCAACAGGTGATTTTTTGGGGGACAAGCACTCATGAAATTGGTCCTTCTTGGATATAAATTTCTCATATGGTATCCAATGGGTTTAGTTGTAGAGCCAAGAATGCCCAACGTCCCTGGTATCCTTGATTCATGGACCTTCATTCCAAAGGAAGGCGCTCGTCAGCTGATGATTTGGCCAACGACACTTAAGGAATCCAATGGTTGAGAGGATGGGAGGTCAGGATCACCACACCCTTCTGGGGGAGTATTTTTTTCATATTCCAGGACTCTCTTATAGATTTAAGTCATCTTCATATGTTCTTGAATCCTTGGTTCATTCCCGAAGAGTGTGTCCATGGGCTACCCTTGGTTTTCAAGATCATCATGAGCATGCATATGTTTGATGCCATCGAGGTGATGCTGAATTAACCATATTATAAGGTACTTTGGAGTGTATTGTCATCAAGGGGGGTGGAAGGTGACTCTATGTTGGGATTGGTCCCACAAGGAGGTCTTCCTATGTATCCTCGGGAGAGGAATCAGAACCCACATAGTTCAGAAGATGTGGGGCTTACGGATGGAATTTTCCCATTTGAGGTGGAATGGTTGGGTGGAACCTTTATTAATGGGCACCCTTTTGATCTCGGGCCTTCTGGAAGGCATCCTACATATCCTAATTTTTTCAGGAATCCGAGTTCTCATAGTTCAGAGTTGTGTGGGACTTACACATGGGAGTTGCCCATTTGATAGACATGACTAGGTGGACCCTTTATGGAAGGGCACCATTTTCAACTTGGTCCTTCTAGAAGGCGTCCTACGTATCTTGTTTGGTCAGAAATCAGAGTTATCATAGTTCAGATTGTTTTGGGGCTTATGCGTTGGAGCCACCCATTTGATTCACATGATTGGGTGGACCCTTTTATGGATGGGCATCCTTTTGAGCTTAAGACTTCTGGCAGGAGTCCTATGTATCCTGATTTGGTCAAGAATCAGAGTTCTCATGGTTCAAATGGTGTGGGTCTTATGCATGGGAGCCTTCTATTTGATATACATGACTGGGTGTACCCTTTTATAGATATACACACTTTTAAGATCAAGCCTTCTGGAAGCCATCCTACGTATCCTGTTTTGGTCAGGAATAAAAGTTCGTGTAGTTTAGATGGTGTGGGGCTCATGCATGGGAGCTACCCATTTGATAGACATGACTAGGTGTAGCCTTTTATGGATGGAAACCATTTTGAGCTCGAGCCTACTGGTAGGCATCTTATGTATCCTGATTTGGTCAAAAATCAGAGTTCTTATAGTTCAGATGGTGTGAGGCTTACGTATGGGATCCACCTGTTTGATAGACATAACTAGGTGGAGCCTTTTATGGATGGGCACCCTTTTGAGCTTGGGACTTCTAGAAGGAATCCTACATATCCTGATTTGGTCAAGAATCAGATTTCTCATAGTTTAGGTGGTGTGGGGATTACACATGGAAATCGCCCATTTGATAAAAATGACTGGGTGGATCCTTTTATGGATTAGCACCCTTTTGAGCTCAGGCCTTCTGGCAGGCATCCTATGTATCCTGATTTGGGCAGGAATCAGAGTTCTTGTGGTTCAGTGGGTGTTTTGATGTTGTTATCCTCAAAAACCACTAAGCTCATGTGATTAATGCTCAGTGTGAGAAACACAATTATTTTAAAGATTCAACAATGTACATTCCTCCTCCCCTTTTGGTGGGGGAGGGAGAGCCTGTAGCGGAAGAGGTCGGGGAAACTGTGGGCGAGGGTGAAAAGCAATGAACCTTTCCATAATAAATTTCATTAAAGTTCATATGGACCTAACTCGAAATATTGGGGACCTTCCTTAGTGGGAGGGCCTTAGAGCATGTTCTGGGAAGGGGAGGAGTTTCTTCCTTGTCAGAGGGGGGTGGGAAACATAACCCCTTTGACTGATTATTGTTCCTCATTGAATGGAAAAGCAAGTGATCACCCCTAATAATGAGAACAAGGAGGTTCACATCAGCATACCAAGGTTGGACTATGGGTTACCAAGGGAATGTATCCTCATAGACATTCCTTAATCCCTCACCTTTTTTGGGAGGGCCTTTATGACTCCACTTACTGTGGGTATGTAGACTCAACAGGGCATGATGATGCACCCGATGGTCTGATCATACGGGTCTGGTGGATTTGGAGGAGGATTTAGCCCAGAGTCGGATGACTGGTTAGTAGAGGGATCATGGAGGACTGGACGTTAATGGAGGGTTGAGGTTAGAACTGGAAGGAACAATACCCAAAAACACCCCATTCTGCGTACTGGTTTCTCATGCAGGATGAGGAAGGCTCTGCATACCTTGGTGGTATGCAGGCAGGCGGTCCATCTGTGTACCAGTGTGGTATGTAAGCATGGGTATCGCCAACTTCATAACAAAGTGTTACATGGCTCACTATTACACTTTGGGTTACATTTGCGTATCGATTGGGTATGCGGTGCTGGGTCTTGTCCGTGTAGCGGTATGCCACACGGGGCATCATACTGAAGGAGGGTTCAGGGGATTACCATTCGTGGAAAATTCATCTGCAAGAAGTATTTGGTTTGTAGTTTACCAGTTGGTTTTCGGTTCTATTATTATTATTCAATTCCCCTATTTTATGGTTCACATCCAGTTGTACCTGTGGAGGAAGTGGTTCGCGGTTCGCGCTTTGCCGATAAAACAAAACAGAAGCTAGAGTGAAACCTTTAAGTCTCCCTCAAGCTTTCATCTCCTGTCCTTCTCTCTATCTATCTCCCTCTTCCTCTGATAATGTGCTCCTTTTATAGATAATCATATTGATCTTATCTACATGGCACATGAAATCATTTGCAAAGGCCCATTGAAGTAATATTCTGACCCGCGCAAGACTCTGTCAACCAGGGTTTGCAGAGGCTTCGGTTTGCGATAACGGTTCGCAGAACCCTGCCCTTCCACTTAATCCGTGAACTAAGGGTTTTATGGAATGGTACACGGATGTTCTTCCATGCAGATCTCCTTTGGTTGACATGGTTCACGTTTTTCCTTGCTTGTTGGCCATCTCTTTGCGGGCCAGCAGTTTGTAGACCGTCCCGCATACCTGGCGGTTCACGATCCATCTTCTTCGCGTACCTTTCCCCGTGATGGTATGCGTTCCACTTGAAAACTTGAATTCCTTCAAGTTTCTTTAAATAAATGCAACTAAATTTGAGTCCCTTCACCTTTATAAACTTATATAAGTTCTTGATTCCTTCTGCAAAGTGATTGTGGGGGTATTTTCTCTCCTTGGCGGAATTTTCAGGACCCTATAGTAAGTAATGTTTATTATGAATATGATGTATTTTATTCATAACCATAATTATATTAAGTTCAAAATTATTATTTTTACTCATCATATAAATTTTATAACCATTCTTGAATGGTTAATGTGGATAATGAATCTCACCACGTCGTGGAGAGGGTAGGTCGTATGTACACACGAGTGATGATATCATTCCTTTAATGGTTAAATGGTATGGAATTAGATTTTATATTAATTATAAATAATAATTATCATATTATATTAATCATTTATATCCATTATAATCAACATTATACCCATCCAAATAAAGTAGTGTTAAATAAAAAATCACACCACGATATGGAGATAGTAAGTCGTACGTATGCATGCATAGTGATATTATTATTCATAGGATGGATAAATAAAGGAATTTGGTTTTTACATAATTATAATAACATATAATAATGTATTTGATACTTTATTTATTACTTTGGTATGGAAACAACATAGGAAGAGGAAGTAAAATAAGAAAAGAACTTTGAAAGAGTTGATAAAACAATTACCTCTTTTTCGGGTATCTACTTTTGATTTGAACAAAAGGACTCCATAAGATGTATTTATGAATAAATTGTGGCATATATAATGAATTTAGTGAATTTGGGGGGTAATTTTTTAGGTTTTGGCCGAGACAAAGGGCTTTAGAGGTGTGAATAAAAGAGAATGAGAGGTTCCCTTTTATAATAGAGGGGAGGGGCACTTTTGGAAACTCCAAAACTATTAATTTATTACAAATTTATTTTTAATTTAAAATAGACAAAAGGTGATTAATTTTAAGGATAAGATGAGTATGTGTGTAAATAATCTCAACCAATGATTTTTAGACAAGTTTAGGTCACAATATTAACCTTATCTTTTGGGTTTAACCCTTATATAAACAGTTTAACTCTTACCGTGTCTACCTGTCTTTTTATACAATAGGGTTAATATATTTACTATAAAAGACCAAACTAACCCCAATTGGATAATTTATGACATATTTAATACTTTACTATTCATTTTTTCTAACCTTATATTTTTATTAATTTTATTACATTTAATAAAATATTATTTATTTTAAAGAATCATTTGTCAATTTTGATACTATTCAATATTTTCATTTTTATAAATATCAAAATAATATTAGGACTTTGAATAAATACTTTAAATATGTAAATAACATGTTTATTTTATCTATAAAATTTGTTTATGTCATTAATTAAGTCAAATTATATTAATTTTAATATATTTAATATCATTTATTTCGAATTTCTGTTATTAAAATAATTTTTCTTTCACTATTGCATCATTGTTAATGGTAAATATTTAATCTCTAAAAATTATAATTAAATTACTATTATGTAAATAATTATTTTATATCTATAAATAATATTTATAGTCGATTATATCACTTATATAACCTAATGTTAAAAATTACATTATTATTAAAATTGGAATATGATATTTTTAACACTTCTTTAATAAAATATAATAAATGTTCTAATCTAACACAAGTGGCCTAAAAAGACCATATTTTTTACCTAAGGTTTATTTTCAGTGATACATACTTATCCAGTGAAATTAGGACAAGTGTTATTGTAATTTTATATTATTATAATATTATTTTTACCATTAATTACCCTATTTACCTTTAACAATGGTAAATAAAATTAAAATGTTATTATTCAAAAAAAAATTATTTTTATTATATTAGAACACACTTTTAATACTGATTACAACCATTCATATCCATTCTTAAAAATTCAATTCATCAAATCGGTAAAATTACATTTAATGATAATTCGTATATGAGGTTAGAAGGTGAGTAAAAGAGACGTTCAAAAGTTCAACAAAAATTTTATATCTAATTATATTATAAAATTTATTCCAATGACCTACATTGGACTAAAATATTTATTATATATCTATTTTATTTTAAAATAAATTTAATATAAAATTATAATTTGAATGAAAAATTCGGGTTTTTAACAATAATGCAGTATTTTTCATTATTCATCAAAAATTAAAACTTTTCAGAAAATTAAAAAAAATCACCCTAAGATAATTTTGATATTTCAAATTTAAAAATGAAGTCTAATTTAAAAATTAAAATTTATAAATTCCATAATGTGGTTAATACTATTCATAGCCGCTTTTTAAAAGGCTAGTTTGATAGGTCATGGTGCAATCGAACTCGTTGTTGCGTATAGTGAAAGATATTGAATTATTTAAAACGAAGTGTATTGTGGAAGCTTAGGGTGTTAAAAACTTAAAATTGTAGTTATTGATAATGTTGACCTCTATGATGTATAAGATAAGTAGGATGATAAAATTAATGAGAAGATTATGTCTCTTATCTCAAAAAAATATCTAAGAGGAAGTGGAAAGTATGGAGTCCAACTTCCACTAAAATGTATTGAGTTTTTATAAATTGGTAATTTTTATATGAAATAGTACATGAATAAAGTTGTTTATGTATATCATTATGAAGAAAATCCTTAGTGGAATAAATTGAACAATTATTTAATGAAAGAAAATAAATCTATTGCTGGTAAGAAAAAGATCACTGGAAAAAGAAAAAGCATGTTTAGTAAGATAGTCGACTATGACTCTACTGAAAACAATTATTCAAAAGATGAATGTTTAGAAATATTTAGAACCTTATTTTAAAATTTTTATAAAAAATAAACATTCGTAAAATAGTGAAGAAGAGGGAGGAGGTGAATAAACTTATAGAGAATATCATCTCAGATTATAACTTATATTATGTATTGAGAAGAATAATAAATTCAATAAAGAAATCATAGTGATGAATAAATAAAGTGTAAATAATTATGAAGGAATTAAAGATGTAAAAAAAATAGTAATACGAGTACATTCATGAGATTGTAAACCCTAAACTAAAAGTTTCTAAATGAGGAAATATGGTGGAAGATCTCAATAAGAACTTATATCTAAGAAATATTAGGATTTTTAAAATCAATAAAACATATATAAGTTCAATTAACTTAATAAAAATTAAAAAATTATTTAAAATTATTTATAGATGAAATTTGAATCATCACAAGCTGCTAAGAAAGCTTACTCCAAGAATCATGTGAAATCTTGGCCCACTAAATGTAAAATTTCATCTGATTTTTCAAATAATGAAGGTATTAGAAAAAAAATATTAGGAAGGATTTGATTGTGAAATGATATTAATAATATATCACATCTATTAAAGTTTAGAAAAACCTATGTAATAAAGGTTTCCTATTCTAAGATGAAACAAAAATAGAATAAAAATACAAACCTCAGTTAACCGATTATAGGGAAAGATAATGTTTCTATAGAACACCAAGATTTAGTGGATATTTTTGGTGTTTTGGTTTTTTTCTACAAAGATTATTATTTTTGGAACAACATGTCTTTTTCTATAATCATGTATGAAATTAGGGGGAGAAAGAGAAAAATAGAAGTAATTAACCTTCCAAAGCCACAGGAAGTTGGAAAACCAAAATATCAAGATGTTATAAAATTTCTAACGCAAAATCAATTTTATTTCCTAGGGGAAGTTTTTGGAAGATGTTAATAATATGGATTATTTTATAAAGAATTAAGGAAAACTATCCCAAGACAAGTTTCTTGTGTAAGGAAAGAAAAATAATCTAGAAATAAGAAAGTTGAAGAAAGAGCCACTTTTGTTGAGACAACCCTGAAAATAACTAAAAGGAACAAAACATGGATTATTGATAGTTTTTGTTCCCCAAACATGAAATGTGATATAAAAATCTTTAAATATTTTTAAGATCATGAGGGATCAGCAGTTACATTTGGAAATGATAGTTTCTTTAAGAATAAAAGAATAGGAACAATTGAGATTGACATACAGAAACTAAAACCTAAGGAAATTCTATATGATTATGGGATTAAGAAAAACTTACTTAGTGTGATACAACTTTGTGATTATGTAAATGAATTAATTTTCAAAAAATATTCATGCATTATCATAATTTTTAAATATAGTGGTGTTTTTACCAAGGGAGAAAGAACAAGCAAAAATATCTTTCAAATTAGAGAACTTGGTAACTCATGTTATTTGAGTGCTAAAGATGAGAAAAAGTTTTGTAATTTTAATATCAGTAATATTTTCCATTAATTTATAAACAAACATTATAAATTACATTTTGAAAGAAAATTTCCAACATTAAAAAGGAAATAAGATGATGTTTGTATAGCATGTCAGAAAGGGAAGATTGATGGAATAATTCATTAGAAAGCTGAAATTTAGTCTACAAGACCTTTTGAACTTATTCACTACAATTTATGCGGATTGATGATACTTCAATAAACATATGGGATTTTTTACTTTATCACTTTTATTAATTATTTCACTTGGAATACCAACATTATTTTTATGAATCATAAATAATATGTTATGGAAATGTTTAGATTTTCTGAAAGATATGTGGAAAGAGAGTTTGGGGTTATATACTAAAATTTAGAATATATAATAGAAAGAAAAAAAATAATTTTAGTGAAAATGGAAAGAATTATGTTGGATGAGTACATACTTTCTAAATTTTTCTAGAGAGAGGCTTTTAGTACTGGTGTACATGTACAAAATAGTTATTTGTTAAGGCCAAAATCCTACATGACTTCTTATGAAATTTAGTATAATAAAAAACCTTTAGTGTAATATTTCATGATTTTTGGAATTCCATGTTTACTAAAGATCAAAAATATGGATCTTGTAAAATTTTATGAAAAATACGCGGAAGGAATTTTCATAGTATATTCACCCAATAGAAGAAGTTATAAATTTTGAAATAAACATTTACAAAAGTTTTTTAATTCCTATGATGAGAATTTTGTTGAAAAATAAACCTCCTTAAGAAAGGTTATTAATAATATTATTGAAAATAAGTTAAATACTTACAACAAGAATCATAAAATTGAATATTAAAGTGATCCAATATAGGTGAATTAAGATTCAAAATAATTGTGTGGTGAGGAAAATGAATCCTGTAGAAAATCTTTTAAGTTTCTTACTCTATAGAAATATACAGAATCTGAAAATATTATTGGAAATCAGAAAGCATCAATTTAAACTAGAATAAAGTTGATATTAGAAAATAAATCATCACTCATCTCATGGGTTGAACTATAATTGGTTTCATAAGTAGATGAACATAAATAATATGTAGATGTTATAAATGATGAGTTGGATTATATAAAGAAGAATAACACTTGGGAACTCATTCCATGACTAGTATGGACGAATATTTTTGGAAAAAATGATCGATCAGAAAAAAGATGAATGAACATGGGGTAGTTTCAAGAAACAAATAAAAACTTATTTTAAAAGGTTATTCATAGGATTAAAGTGTATATTTTGAAGAAATTTTTTCCCCTATCGTGATATTAGACTCCATCAAAATTTTCTTGGTAATGGATGAACATCGTTGTTATAAATTTTATCAGATGGATGTAAAGTAAGCTTTCTTAAATGGATAAATTGAGGAAGTGGTGTATATTGAGTAGACTTTTTGTTTTCTACTTGACATAGATGGATACAAGGTATATAATTTTAATAAATCCTTTTATTGGTTAAAACAATATCCACATTCCTGGTACTCTAAACTTTATATTTTCTTTAAAAATTTGAGTTTTTTTAAAGGGGGAGTTAAAATAAACTTAGAAGTGAAAGAGATGAACTTAGGTACCCTGATTTTTATTGTTTATATCGACGAAACAAAATTTATGGGTAGATAAAATGATTTTAAAGAGTTTTCTAAATAAATGAATAATAATTTTTTAATGTTAATGCTTATAGAATTAACTTTCTTCTTGGGTTTTAAAGTTCAACAATAATAGAGAAACACTTAGCTATATCAAGAATGGTACATTGTGGAATTGTTACGAATATTTATAATGTAAGATTATAAAGAATTTTCTACACCTATTTCTATTGAAGTTATACTGAGTAAATATGAGGTTGGGAAAAGTCTCAATCATAAAAAAATATGAAATTTGATAGGAAATTTTCTCTATCTTAAAGCTTCAAGGATATAAATTGTTTATGTTTTTAATTTTTGTACTAGATATTAGAGTGATATAAAGGAATATCATATGATGAACTCAAAAATAATTTTGAGATATGTTAAATGAACCTCTCTTTATAGGCTGTTGTATAAAAGAATTAGTGATATTTACTTTAATGGGTACATGGATGATGATTGGGATGGAGATTAAAATGATAGAAAATAAACTTCAGGGGGAAAGTTTTTCTTGTGAGAAGGTTGTGTGAGTTGGCATAGTAAGAAATAGATTTTAGCGACTTTGAGTACAATATAAGAATAATATGTTTCACCACCTATTCTTATACACAAATTATTTAGAATAAAGTACAGCTAGAATATTTGAAAGTAAAATTTTCTACACTATTGAAGATTTATTAGGATAATCAAAGTTACATTGATTTCTCAATAAATCATTTCCAACATTCAAGATCAAAAAAATTGATATAAATTATCTCTTCATCAAATATAAAGTTTGTGGTGTAGAATTTATATTGAAATAAATTTATAAAAAATATCAAATTGTTGGTGTTTTCACAAAATCTATGCTAGAAGAAATATTTGTGGAATTGAGGCTGAAATTTAATGTTCATACTCCACCAATTTCTTCATAAATTTTGTGATAAAGTTCCCCACTAGTCTTTGAAATATATTTAAAATGGTTGAGAGAAAGTAACAACTTTGTATGAAATTTTCAAAACTCTTTCTGTAATGAATCTGTTGTTGTGGTTATCATAAAATTGGGAGAGAACAAAAAAAGTGGAAAGATAAAAATTGATAATTAAAAGTAAGATAGAAAAGTGGATAAGATAAAATTGAGAGGGATTTTATCTTAACATCACCACAAATTTTTCTACCATTGAGGGGAGAAATTCCTTTAAAATTTACTTTATCCAATAGTTTGGGGCTAGGACCTTTTATGTGATAAAGGCTACGTTTTGTAAAAAAATTAAAAAATGATTTTTAAAAAACTTTAGTGATAAAAAATGATGACTTATAAAAGTTATTAATTTAAGTTTTAAACAAATAAAAATGGAGATATTGAAGATCCATTGTGATATTTTTCTAACATATTTTTATATTTATTTAAAATTAACTTTTTATAAGAAATTTTTTTCTAAATAGGTTGTAGAAATTTGTTCAAAAAAATTTGTGATAAAGATGTAATAAGTTTGTTAATAATGTTTTTTATAAAGTTACTAGAGAAGAATACTGTGAGAAATTTAGAAAGTTGGAAAATGTACTTCACTTCATCAAATAACATTCTAACCAAGTCGGATGTTGAAATTTTTTATTCAAAGTTTCCAATATCATGAAGAATCCATGATATAAGCTAATGTTTTATGAATATAAAAAAAGTAAAATTGAAATTTTTTTATCAAGAAAAAAAAATAGATGTACAAAATGGAAATCTATAAACAAAACGTTAAAAAAATAAAGGTTCTGAATCTTGTATAATGGTGGAGATAACGTTTTCCAGACAAACAATTCTAAACATTGAGTTCTCCAGTCAAACCTTTTCTAGAAAGAGACTTATGAAGAAGTTTAAATATGTGTTAGTGGATAGAAGGTGACCGGATGAATAATTTTCAAAAATAGAGTAGGTCAAATTTGTAATATGATATAGAAAAATAGATAGATGACATTGAAAATATTTTTTCATGAGCAACTAGACACATAAAAGCAAATAGTGATCTTATATAGAATGTTTTTATTTTTAAAAGTGATGAGGTTGTACACACTTAAACAAAAAATGATTGAATCGTTAAAAAAGGGGAGAAGGTTTATATTTAAAAGTAGCAATGAAAATTGAAAGGGAAAAATAAAAATTATAATTAATTCACTAGATGAAGAAAGTTAGGTGTGAAAAAAGTATTTTGAAGTTTCAAAATTATAGTCAACCATCTTCAGTGGGTTAAGAGAAACAGATAAAGACATATATGTTCTCTGGACAAAAAAATATATGATTTTTTTTATTTACAAAGAATTTTTTTAAAGTTGAAGTTCAAAGTTTGTGAATTTATAAATAGAATCACAGAAGGGATTCCCTAAACTGGATATTTGTAAAAAAATCCATCGGATAAATTTTTCTGAGAAGATTGATCCATGTTGTGTATAAATTCTAGGCAGAGGAAAAGTGACCATATGGAGAAATTTTGATCTATCATATGGATATTTTTTGAATCCATTAGAAAATAAATTATGGTAGGAATACAAAGTATAAAATTAAAGTTTTTTCATTGGAAATAAAAGGCCCCATCAAGTATAGAGTTCTTAAAGAAACTCTAGAAAAACATTTTTTGGACAAATATAAATTTAAGGAAGTTTGAGAAAGGTTGGATTTTATGTGTAATTCATAAAGATTCAGGAATATTTTAGAAGTGTGAAAAATCATCAAGTGAATTAAAAATGAGTTGGAGGTCCAAATTTTGAGTTTCAATTATAGGGAAATTAAAATTTTCTTTCTCCTTTTCTACTTAATGTTCAACTATATAAAGGGAATAATAATTATAATTATACTTTTTACTATTCACTGATAAAAAGATGAAACTCTAAGGATTTATTCTAGAACTGAGTATTTTAAAAAAATCTACTTCTTGTTGAATAATAATTTTGGACATAGGTTCTTTATCATATTATTGGATAGGGTTTCCTTATTGAGTTTTCATACTTAGAAGTACATACCAGGGTCATAAGACAAAATTTTATGAGTAAAGTGAGGCATAGTGGTTTTGTTAAATTGGATAGAGTTTAGGTTATATATCTCGGGAATATATTTTAGTTAGGTACAATTAATTTACTATTCTAGATGTAGAAAAGGAAACATCAGAGAGATACTTCTTGAGTGAGGAAAAAAGGATGGAGAAATAGGAATTACCCTGGAAGATAAAGTTTCAGAGTTTCATACTTTTTTGTGGATCAAGTTTTGAAATCCAAACTTTTTAAATTGATGAAATTCAGTATAATTATACCTATCAGGAGATATAAGGATTCTAATGGTATTTTTTCAGGGTTTTATTCACTTATTTTTAATTGTTAATTTTCATGGACCCAAGGGCGTTTCCATGAAAAGTATTTAGATTCTCACACTGAGGTTGAACCTTATAAATATTTATTTTCTTATTTACTTTCTATATTTTCATTCTTGTGATATTGTTACAAAATTTGATAATGAAAATAATTATAACAAATTATATCGGATAAATTTCATCAATTTAAAATTTTATAAAAATATAACCACTAATTCAGCCCCCCCCCCCCCACAGTTGTTTAACGATCCTTAGTAACTTCAAGTGGGGATATATTATAGTCATGAATCACCACCAAAAATGTGAAACACTAATCTTGAGTGTGCGTTTGTGTGGTTTTGTGTGAGTACATGGAACTTATTATTAAAAATGTTAAATAAATAGATTAATGTTATATTATAGTTTATCCCACATGGATTTCCTTAATATATTTTAACAAAATATCTATTTTTCGTTCAGTTACTTTATATATAATGTGTTAACCAGTTTTTTCCTAGTGGTGTGTGTTGGGAAGACTTTTGGGAATGACTACTGAGTTTATACTCACCCCTAATTTGGAACGTTGGTGTATTTTTAGATATTTTATATCGGGATGCTGGGAAGAGAGAAGTGTCTTATTTTTATAGTGATATAGCTTGATATCACGGTGTCTCATGTGGTATTGGGGAATGAATCTAGTATGAGGGCTAATAGATATGTTTCAATTTGGTTTTTATTTAGTCTTGTTGTTTTTAGTTCTTTTTGTATGTGTTCCTTCATTTATATTATCACTATAATGTTTTTGGTTATCTGATCTTACATTTGAGATTGTGTTTCCTTATATTCATACATCATGTATCTAGTTTGAATGTTTATCTTGTAGAGTTGTAAATTTTGAGTAAAATCATCCCCAAGTGTTCTCTTATGGCCTTTACATTTATTTTTTTTCATATAGTGTCTTGGAGATGTCACATAATTTTAGTATCACCTTCGTCTCTTCCCAAGACAAAGGTTGTGGGGTGGGGTGTTATATAATCCATTTATCAATGGGATTCAAACAAGACAAGAATTAGGTTTTCTTATTAGAGTTTAACCTTTAAAAAATATATGTTCTCTATTATTCTTGTTACTTTCATTATTTCATATTTTTTTGAGGTTTTAATGAACGTAAATAGATTCATATCTCTTAACCGGGATAGAGGTTAGAGTATAAATATAGGTTAATTAAAAATAAAATTAAAAAACTATAAAATAGTGGAACACTGATCCCCCCACCCTTAGTGTCCCTCAATGATCCACTAACTGCTTCAATTGGTATTAGAGCTGGCCAGGTGTCTTATGATTAGATCTAAATTTCTTCCAATTGTTTTTAATAGATATATATGAAGTTTCAATTTGAATAAAGTCTAGGAGATTCATGGATGGAGAAGTTAGAATACATTCTTATTAAAGTTGAATTATAGGCTTCTATCATAAACCTAAATAACATGAATAAAAGGAAGGAAAAAAGATAAAAAGGAGTTCAAATAAGGAGAAGAAGGATCTACCACTGCTTGAAACTAATCAAATTGGTAGGGTTCATATACTAAGTTTGTTAAAAGTGATACTTTTAATGATATGAATTCAATATTATGAGAGTATTATGAGGTTTAATTTATAAAAAATTTTAAATACCTATACTCTGATATCAAATACTATTTGAAGAAAGTTTACATTGAAGTGTTCACACAAATACGTGGTTTTATCAATGGACTTTTTGATGAAAATACATAGCTGAAAGAGGTAGATGAAGAGATGGAAAGTGTTATTGATAAAAAGTTATAATGATGAAAGACTCTCACACAACTTGTTGAATCCAAGGAATAATATATTGTTATTCTAAATGAACATCTTTCTCTAATTTAGGAATAGTTACAAATAAATGTTTTTGTGAAATTTGTGACCAATAATGTAATTTGAGAAGTGATACATGCATTAGAAAATCTATACAATTTTTTTTTTGAATTTAAAATATTCTCAATTAGAGGTTAAATAAAAGAGTCATATATATTAATAAATCCATAATATAAGCAATTAAAATGAATGATGATTAGATTGAGAAGATGATAAGAAATTTGTAAGAGGGTTTAAAATAAGTTGAGGATGATATTAAATCCTTCAATATGAATTGTTGATAACTTGAGGTAAAGTTGAGAAATCTGGAATCAAAACTAGTTTCAATTTCACAATCTATTGAGAAGAAATATACTTCAATAAAAAACTTTATTCATAGACTTATCTCCAAAATGACTTTTATTAATGGATAGAATAACTTAAGTGCATAAAGAGAAGAATTTAAATCAAGTTATCAATGAATGGTTACCCATAAAGTATAAAATGTTTCATGTATTAAAGGTTTTTCACATCCATATAAATATTTCAAATCATGTTCTGTGAAATTATAGATAGTGAATTTTTTTATGAAAACTGAAAGAAAAAAAGGGGAATATTTTATCATATACAAGAAGTTCATATGCTAAAAAATAGTCCATAATAGTTGTCTTTCAATGTAAAAAAATCAAGGTTCACTAGTAGAAATATTAATCTAGATTGTAGTTAAAGATAAAAGGAGAAGGTTTATTAGAAACTACTAGATTTGTTAGAGGTTTTGGAATACATAAATTGAATTTTATCACAATATTTATTTTATTATAGAATACTAAAGGCCAAAAATATTTTGAATTATAGATGAAGTATAAGTAGGCCAATTATCCAAGTGTAATTTTCATATAAATGTACAAATATGTAAACAAACAAAATAATTGAAAACCTAGAGAACATAAATGTAAATTTAAATAAAATCATTCATAGTTATGATGTTTTTTGGTAAAAATCATCTAATAATGTACCATAAGAATAAATTGAAAGAATTCTATAATAGAAAAAGAAGCAAACCATAAAGGAAGAAAGGTTTTCCTTGGGATGTAAGAAAATAAAGAAAGGTGTCAAGAAAAATAATAGAGTTGAGAAAATTAATTTTAATAAGTTAAAGAAGAAATCCATAAAGGATTTCATATCCAAGTTTATATTATTCTAGTATGGAAGGCATTAGGGAATGATCATTTTTGTAATCACTTGAAGATGAAACCATTAATCCACTAAAATATCACACACACCAAATGTTCTATGATGTAAAAAATCAAACCAACTAAATTTCTCCTAAGATTAATATATTAGAATATGATAAGACATGACAATACACTCACTTCACTAAGTCACACTTCTCAGACAATCTCTAATTAATAACACACAATACACATTCAAGAAACGAAATAAATAGGAAAAGTAAATTAGATGAATAATATTTCTTGGTTCATACTTTCATCCTATTTACATAGGATAACACTAAAAATTTTATATTTTAATAAAACTAAAAGGATATGAATCATTGTAGGTAAATACATAGTTATAGAATTCAAAATAAAAGTCACTTATAGTACCCACTAGAAACTCTTCCAACCTATATTTTATAAAAGTAATTAATAGGTGAAATGTGAAGCACTTCTAACCAAAATTTATATTTATCCCATCATTTCAGTTGGTCAAACTATAAAGAATTGAGGCTTATATCACCTAAATAATTGTATATAATAAACTTAAAATGGAATTCACTAATAACTCATCATAAATGTAGCATGATTTTATTAACGTACCTATATGATAAAGATTACAATTTTCACTTCCTTGACAAGACTAATGTGAACTTCCAGTTTTCTTTCTTTTAATAAATTCAATCTAGTGACATAAATAAGGTTCTAAAACCAAAAAATTACCCACTTGAATTATACCTCAATGATATATTTGAAATTACCCAACACTTATGAAAAAATCATCCTTCTTTCTCATGAATACAATGTTCTCTATTAATATATGTTCAATCGATTCTAACTGAGGTACAATGTTTCCTAAAACATTAAATTAATACAATAATCATGAACATGTCAATTGTATTTCACTTCCCAATTATCTTTCATTACTCTAACACAATTTATTCTAGAATATTTCAGATGAAATTTAATTTCAAGTCAATGTGTTACATTATTTCATAAATAACTGGATTACGAGAAAGGTGAATTACACTCTAACTATCATAGAATAACTATCCTTATTATGGTGACCTTTCAAGCTCCTTCAATATGCACATTAACCAAACTAGCTCTTATTTGGTTTTTTTAGTTTATACATATTCTTTATCCATTGTAAAAGAAATTAACCATATGATACAATAATGAAATCCAACAGACCATTATTCCACTAAATGTAAGAAAAAATCATATCGTGATCTTGTGGTTATCTGATTCACCAATAAAATCTACAATTATGAATCCTTTTATAGGACCATCTTCACCAAAACAAAGAATTATATCTCTCGATCCCTTTAAGTGTCGAATGATCCACTACATAGATTTCCAATACTCTATAATAGGGTTTTAAATACACTGACTTAATAATACCATAGAAAAGGAAATATTTGTATGTGTACAAATCATCATATAAATTAGGCTTTAAAAATATGATGCATAAAGTACTACTACCATTTATTAAGCCTCATATTCTGATGTTTGTTCCTATTCCATGAATAATTCAAAGTGTTTAGAAAGGGGTTTGAGACTGAATTACATCCAATAATTTAAAAAAAAATCAATGACCTTCTATATTTTTCTTTTTTAGGACAACACCATAGTATTATATTTTTTACACCTATCTATTCTCATCCAAAAAAAATTATTTTCTTGGAAAAGATCCTTCATTTCAAATATTCTAAACAACGTACACTTCTATTCTTGAATCCATGAGCTCTCCAAACTCACCAGCAACATGTCATCCACATATATTAGGTTTATAATGTAAGTAACATCATATAATAACTTTTTATAATAGTAATTATCATAGTCACATCACATGAAATATTCCTCATTCATAAAAGTGGAAAACTTTTGGTTCCACTATCAAGGTATTTGTTTCAAGCCATAAAAGATTCATGTCAAATTACAAACAAGCCTTTCCTATTAATGGTTTTAAAAACCCTTAAAATTATTTATGTATATATTCACCACCAATTCACCTGGAAGAAAGGTAGTTTTGAAATCCATATTCTCTAAGTGAACAACATTAAAATAAACTAGACTCAACACCTTGGTAGTATACTTAACTACCAGTGATTTTTTTTTGAGAAATTGATTCATTTATTTTATTAGAATCATTTCACCACCAATCATTACTTATATTATATACTTCTATCAGCCTATTCCTTCAAATATAAAATCCATTTTTTCTCCATTTCTCACTTTTATTCAATTATTTCATCCAACTCTCATATTCTATTAAACTTTTAAGGAATTAATTTCTTCCTCTATTCCTAAATCCCAAAGACATCTTAAATAAACAAAGTGATTTCATATACATGTTTTATTATTCATGTTTATCTATCTTGACATGATTATATATACCCAAAGGAAGTTTTAGATCTTTTTGGATGAGATAATCCTTAATCTGTATCCCCTACAAACCATAATCAGTTCTTTTAAAGTGGACTATTTGAAGTTTTCCTTCTTTCATCATAATTTCTTCTAATGAAAATACAACCAATTGAAATTTATATAACATTAAAGAAAGGTTTAATGCTACTATATATATTAGTGGAGTGTTAATTATTGAGCTTTGATGCCACTTATTGTGGAAGTACTATCTATGTAACCACCGAAAGATAAAATATTCAACCCACTAAAAGAATGTACATGCCAAAGGATCTGTGCTATAGAATTTAAACCATATGGATTTATCGAGATCTTAGTTTATAGTAATATGGTAATAATTAGTACCCCACTCATCATAATAAGTCGGAATTCTAACACACACTCTAAAAATCTCACAAAAAACATTCAAGTTAGGAAATAAATATAAAAAGTAAATTAGGAACACAAGATTATGTGGTATAGTTTTTTTTCTTAAGCCCATGTGAGAACACTAAAAACTATTTATTTCAATTGAAATACAAGGATAACAATCACTATAACTAAATATCTAGTTATAACATTCAAAAAAAGTCACTCGTAGTACTCATTAGCAATTGGCCTCACCTCTACTTTATAGAGGTAATCAATCGGTGAAATAGGTTACACAGAAAATAGAAGATTATGGTTAATCGATCCATTAATTTCTTTTTCAACATTTGATTCATAATTTATTCAGCCACCTGAACTGTTTCATTTGATAAAAATAAAATCAACTTTAAATTAATTCATCAAAAGTTCAGGATCATCCAGTAAATGTATATGCATGATGAAAATATCAATAGTATCTTCCTTGATATTGCCGAAGTGAACTTCTAAAATTTATCCTAATGATAAGTTTATTATGTTAAAATAAATAGGATTTACAAACCCAAAAAAAGGATGTATCGTACTATAGAACATTTAAGATAACCCATTTAAGTTAGAATTAAAATAAAAAATGTTAAATTAAATAAGAGATTAAATTTATAGAGATATAAAATAATTGGTTTAGTGATTAACATCCCAGAAAAAGAGTTGAAGGAGTTTTCTAAAAAAAGTTATGAAGAAACCACATAAAAACTCTAATAAATTTTAGTATGTTTGAAATGAGTGCCTAACTATTTGGAAAGACCTATTAGAAATGGATTGAAAAATAGATAAATCATAAGAAATTGAAAATTATAAATAGAAACAAGTTGATTCACATGAATAAAAATATAAATTTATTTAGAGTCTATCCAAAAATTATGAATCAATAATTTTTAAAGATCTTGGTAGAAGGTAAAACTAGCCTTGTGACTCTTTTAATAACTACATGACCTGGTTACCTGGACAAAAAGAGATGATGTAAAACAAAATAGAAACACCACTAAATGAATGTGAATTTTTAGGATTAAAGAAGATTATTCCACCAAAAAAAATCTAAAAAGATAAGGAATTTCATGATGCACATAAATACTATTAATATAAAATTTTGGAAATAAACCATGAAGATTATATCTAATACTAAATCTAGAAGAACTATAAGATCTATGTTGAGATCTAAGTCTCAACCCTACTACTCTTACTAAGAAGAAGATTAAAAATTCACCTTATTCTATTTAATTTTCTTGTTTTTTTCATGTATGGAATTGAAGGTGATATTTTAAAAATGAGAAATGGATGAATTATATGATCTTTATACAACTAGAAGATATCTTTTGTTGATTAGAGTGGAACACTCAATAGGGTGTGAATTGAGTTTCTAATAAATTTTCAGTTGAAGGAGATTTAAAATCTAAATCCCTCAATTTATAAAATATAATCCATTTACCTAAAATAATATATATATATATATATATATATATATAATTTTATCTTTTAAAAATAATCTTATAATTTTGATCACAACTATTTTTTAAAAATCTTTTAACTTTTGAAAAAAATTACTAGAATCAAACACGGTATATAAAACAAAAAATAATGTTAAATATCAAAGTAATTTTTTGTCATATCGTTTTGAAAACTGAAATATATTTGTTTTCAAAAAAAAAGATTAAAAACTGATAAAACACACAGTGTAATTTATAAGAGGTTTGGTCTAAAGTTTAGACATAGTCCTCTCTACATGGAAAAAACCTACTTCCAAGAATTTTATTATAAATAATCTGATCCACAACCTACATTAGGTTTTAGATAAAATTTTACTCAGATAGTATAGAATACAAATCCTCTTCCACAGTTCTATGTGGTAGAAATAAATGAAAACAATTTTATGAATTCAGTCCAAGGCTCACTTATGCTTCTAAAGTTCTTTATGGGGGAATAGGAAAATAAATGAGATAGAGTGTGTGCCTTTTATACTCTAGTTCAGTATAGAATCTTGTTCTTAGAATGTATACAACTTAAAGTACACACATAGCTCAAAAGTGAGAAAAAAAGTAATATAAATGAGAAATAATTCTATATAGAAAATTATATTGTCTTATTGTTCTATAGAATATTATTCTCTTATCATTGTAGTCTTTAGATTTATAATTTATAACTATACACATTCTAATATTCTTCTAAGTGTCATTTAATATCATATAGAAACATATTCATATACTTTTAAAGAACTGAGTAATGGTTCACCTTTTTTGTTCAAGAAAAATTATGATGTCTCTTTATTCCATGTGCGTATCAAATCTGTGTTTTTCACATATATTCTACACTTTTTCCTACCTTTGGTTATATTTTAAAAAGAAAATCTCTTCAAAAATATCCATTGATAAATCATTATTTAAGATCCTCATAATTTGGAAGTAAATATAGATTCAATAAATTCTTATGACTGATATTTAATTCTAAATAGAAAATGAGTTGGATTAATATATTTAATAGTATAATAATAAAATAATTACACTTAGACATGGTTATTTTAAAGGTTCCATGTCAGTATCCATGGATGCTTTTATAATTTTTGGTTTCTTTTATAGGTTGTATGATCGATCACTTATACCTATGGTTGATTATTTTTTCTTATATTCAATCACCTTGTACTTATGGTCGATCACCTTACACTTATGGTTGATCGCCTTAGACTCATGGTCGATCTAATACTTTTTCAATTTTTTGACTACTAACCATGGTCACTTCGTTTTTTCATCTGGTGGATGCTTTACTTTGTTGAAATTACATATTTCAAAAAAAAAAAATTATTTTTCCTTTGATGAGAATGGTTTCTTTTGTGGTTGATCCAAATATCCTTGTGTCACTCCAACAATTTGTGATCAGATAGCTACGGTTGATCTGTTGGGCGTATAGTCGATTGGTTTTTCTTACGGTCAATCAATTTTATCTTGCAGTCAATTGATTTTGTCTTATGGTCACCTTGTACCTTGTCCATATATCCACCATGGTCATTCTAATGACCATGTGGTCAGTTTCATATATTATGTGGTTGATCTCAGACTTAGTGAAATTTCTATTCTTTTATAGAAAATGTGTTTACTTTTATAAAACATAAAATTAATTATAAATAACATAAAGATGCTTTTTTATTATTAAAATAATGAATTTTTGTACTATTATAAATATATATCACTTTTTTATGATAAAAATCATGGAATAAATAATTATTCAATGGATTAAAGATTAGACATTAAGGATTGTAATTTGTTGTATCAAGAAATTAGCAATATTGATGAATTATTTTGAGGTTATTAAAATGAAAAATTTTGCACATAAAAAATAATTTATTCCTCATTATTAATTCCATATACTTTATTCCACCTTTGGGATTATAAAAAATAATTCATAAAGGGTGAAATAGTAATTATGGAATAAATAGAAAAGAAAGCATACAGAATAAAAATAACAAAGACAAAAATAAGAATAAATATATTTCATTAGATTTTTAAAAAGTTCACATACTCCCTTGTCTAATCAGAATTGGGATCATTAAGAACTAGATTGGTAAAAGGGTTAAATGGATCCTTCCCTTTTCCAACAATAGTAGAAGTAGAAAGAGGGGTAGTCTGAGGAATTACGGGAGGTTCTGAAATGGTGATTCCTTTGTAAATTGGTCTGATCTGTCAGAGATCTTGAGAAGCAGATATATCAAAAAGTAATATAGGAGGTATAGGATAATTATAGGTTGTAATAGATGAATTTTAAGTTAATAAAATTGAGTTCAAGGCTTAGTTATGAGAGGTGGAGATGTTCGGGATAGTAATAGTAGAATGTGCTGGCATAGAAGCATTAGCAACATATATATAATGCTCTAAGATCCTAGTGATATTAGCCTCAGCTCTAGTTCCATGTTCCATAACCTGAAGGAACTAATATTTATCTAACTTGAACTAATTGATAAAATGATTCATCACCAATATCCTCTCTAAAATACCTTTTAATGCGGCTATCAATGGAAGCGTCTTTAAAACTCTAGCCAAAGATAAGAACAAGGTCTTGAGATCTTCTATGGTGTAAATCATTATAACATAGTACTTTATTATGATCCTGATTACAAAATTATATTTGGTAGTCTTAATGAATTATTCTTTAAGAAAATAATAATTATTTTCTTCATGAGCAGTAATATCCATTTTCACTTGATTTCTAATATCTATCCTGATATCCAAGTTTTTTTTGAATTTCTTCATGAATTGATCATCAAATCAAATCCTAATCAATAGAATATAATGTTGGAGGAGGTGTTGATGTAGAAGTTGATGATCTATATGGTATTTTCATCACTAATAGATACCTTATTTTGGAAGTAGCCATCATATCTAATCAATCAAATTGAAGGTCTCTAATGTGACTTAAAAAAATCCATTTATCTTATAAAATATTGAATCTCGTTGTGAATATGGTTTATTTTTCAGGAATAAGTTGGGATAGATGTGTACAACAACAATTTCAGTAGTGTATTCAACTTAATCATCTCTTTCATAGGTATTAAGAAAAATAATAGTAAAAACACTTTTTTAACTTCCAAAAGGTCGTCCTTGAATTGTATGAACTTTGTAGAAGTTATTATAGGAGGAGGTCCAACTTCTTGAGATGGAGAATCTTAAGCTTGAACAAGATTATATGGATCATGAGTAGAAGTATATTCATGAAATAAATCATTATTATGATTATAATAATGATCAATTAACTCAAGATTCATGCTCTAAGTTTCTTCTTTAGGAGAGAATATCCTAGGTGTTCACTCAATTTCCTTTAAAGAGGCATTGTATTTTTCCTCAGAATCTTCCATGGCCACTACTTCTATTGTGGGAGAAAGAGTAATAAACAGGTTATTCTTAAGAAGGGTTTTCAGAAACATCTCTACAAGAATGTGGATTATCCAAAAGATTTAATAGATCCTCATAAGATTCAGGTTTGACTATAAATTCAAGAATAGGAGTATAAGGAAGATTTGGAATAACAAAGCTTCCTCCTCCACTTGAAACAACAGTTGGATAAGGTCCTTCTGGTTTTGGAGGATTATCATCATCATTATTTCAATCCTCATAAATCTTATCATCTTTATCATCCTTAACAATTACATCTATCATAGAAAACACAAATGTATCCAAGTATATATTCTTTGTAGGTATTTCTTTACTAAAAGGTGAGGAGTCAAAGGTGGGATCTCCCCCTATCTCAAACATAGGTGGACTCTCCACTACTATAGGATCCATATCCTTATCAATTTATGAATCAATGATAGATTTTACAAATAACATAGATCTAAGAACTATCTCCACATTCTAAGGAACATCATTTCTTACTGATTCAACCATCAAATGTAATTCAGGTTCCCTTACACCTTCAATAGAAATTACATAAGATTCTGGAACATAGTGAATAAGAGATGCTTCTTCTCTAATTGGTTACCCTTCACTTGTAATATCATGAACATGATTAATTTTTAATATTTCCTCAAAATAAATTTTAGTTTATTCATCCATATCCATGGAATCTTGATATTATTCATTATAGGAGTAATTAGCATCAACAATCTCATCTTGTTCTAAACTAGGATTAATGATATCTCTTGGTATATATGCTTGAGAGATTGGATTTAATTTCTCATAAAGTCTATCCTAATCAGTTATACACATCATTTTACAAGGATTACATTTGATCTTAATCCTTTTAAAGGTGGTCAGAATCAAATAGACTCTATTGGGAAAAACATTTTTTTCAACTCCCATTGAGACTAATCTTTTCTGTTCTAGAATAATAGAAATAAACTTAGGATATGTAAGAGTGATGAATATTTAATATGGTTTGGTTAACTATAAAATATGTATCATAAATAAATGAGGAAGTATTATCTAAATTCCATGAACCATTAGGCAGAGAAGAAACAAATCTTGATACCTTACAAAGCTAAAGGATCCCTTACTATGTAGATCATGCGTTAAATAAACTTCAAAAATAGCCTACATTGTGCACTGAGCTCATTTAAATTTTTTATATGGTAGGTTATATAATCTGTTAACTCTACCATTGTATTTATAATCTCAAAATGGTGATGGTACAAAGAGTAAAAGCTCTTATAGTCTCTATATTCTCTAATATGATGGAATCTTAGACAATCGTACTAAAAGTTCAAGGTGAACTCACATATTTGTGATCTCCGAAATTAAATAACATATTTAGAGAAAACCCTTTTCAAATTTTTGTATAAAATGGTTGATTCTAATCTAAGAACCAACTGGTCCATTTTTGTGACAAAATATCTAACCATGTAAGAGAATAACTATTTATGAACCACTCAATATTGACTTCTCTCTTAGGAACTACTTCACAAGAAAGGAGGTAGGGATTCAAAATATTTGTAGTCTTGATCAAACTAGAATTTTATATCTTAGATGATTTGGGAGAATCTTCTCCAAAAAATAAATTCATCTCAACTATGAATACTGATATTCGTGACTCTAAAATCTAGGATTCAAAAAAAAGGTCTGTCAAAGAGGGATCAAAAAGAGGGTTTGGTTCAAGTTACAAGGGAACGTGATGATTCTGATGCTGATTTGACATATCAATCATTTAGGTATTTACTTTTAGAGTAACAAGTGATAAATAATTATAATTGTTTAATATAATTATATTCATATATGATATATTTTAAAATAAAAATAACTTAAGTGGGCACTTGATAAAAGATAAACTTATATATATCAAAAAAAATGAAAAGAAGACTAAAAATAATATTAAAAGATTTCTAAAAACATTTTAAATAAAATTAATCATTCCAAATTACATATTATGGTTGACTCTTGTCTTCAGTATATTGGTAGTTCTTTATGCTCTAGATGTATTCTTTATCACCAATATCGAGAGAAAACTAATCATCAATTCCTGACATGTGGCATTGCCTCGTCCTTATGGAATACAGTACATACTCTATTTGAAATACACCCCTCATGGTGTAATGATGTATAGGTATTTTTGGATTCTTTCTCTTGGGAATCCCTTTATCTAGAATTACTAAACTTATACCATATTTTCTATTCTAAATTCATTCACTTCATCTAGTTCATCCTAAATAATACATCTATGACCATGCATCATTCAATATTCAGATAGATCTTGCATGCATCATGACATCTATGAATAATACAAACACATTTTAGCATGAAAAATTTCATAAAATAGTTCATGACCTCTTGGTTATTAGAATAATTAGAGTGAATGTAAATTTCCCCCCACCTCACAAAACCATTGATGTTGTTTGGATCTCTTCACCTATCATTTGAATAAAATACAATTCTGATGGAGCCTCTATAGGTAATCCAATAACTTCAAGTTTTGGGGATGT